>OZ001262.1:15279511-16479511 GCA_963924015.1 Macrophya annulata
CTTTAGGTATACCTACGGGCGTTGATTGGAAAGAAACTTGAGTGTCTCCAGGTTGTTGAATATTCATATAAAAAAAAAAAACAAAAACCAAAAAGTAATATAAAAAAAAGGGAAGTTCAAAGGAGAGAAAATAAGCAACTGGATAAAAAAAAAAAAGCTGAAAAGAAGATACTTGTATAATATAATTGAGTAGCTAAATTTGGCAAAGGATCTGAAGGAACTGCGACGTAGGTATATAGTCGTCTCGACAAATTAACTCCCAGTTTTTTTTTTTCTTTTTCTTGTTTTTACTCTTTTCCTTTTCGTTTATTCTTTTATTTCTTTTTTTTTCATACCCTCTCGCCACAAAATTGCCGGGTTTTTTATTCACCTCCATAAGCAGTTTTTACACTCAACTCTAATGCGCCAAAAGTTCGCAGGTAGGTAGCTGCTAGGTAGGAGGTACTCGCGAATTCAAGTCGCGTAAGGAATGGTTCCGACTAGCAATGCCCTCGTTAGAAGCTAATTCTTCGCGACGACAAAAACGAAAAAAAAAAATAAATAAAAAATAATAAAAAAAATTATAAAATCAAATAGAAGAAGAAAAGTAGGTGCATAATTTTTTCCCCTCACTGAGTAAAAATTTCGCAATTGTTTAAAAAGAGAGAAAAAATAAATAAATAAATAAATAAATACCTTCCATATTTTTAGAAATAATTAATGAACAAATAAATAAATGATTACATAAATGACTTAATCAATGTGAAACTGTATATACATTAGACCGTTTCAAAAAAATCGATTATTTTTCATTTTCAAAGAGTTAGTCAAAAATATTGTTGCAAATGATGAAAAAAAATGTTGTCAAAGTTTGAGCTCTTAATAATAATATTAAGAGGTGCCTCATCGCGATTTTCTATTTCCCATTTAAATAACATGGGAAGTGGTCTTGTGGAACTTTTCGATTTTTATATCTTGAAAATTAATCTACTTAGAAAGATTCTGCATGAATGCTGTTGTTCAAAATTGTACGCTCTACAAAAAAGGTCTCTTGGTCTTTTTCGATGAATCCAACTGTTTCCAAGTTCGTCATGATTAATTACCATTAATAACCAATACACCAACTTGGAAATAGCTAGATTTATCGAAAAAGAACAAGAGACCTTTTTTTTAGAGCGTTCAATTCACTACAAAAATATGTTCTGGTCTTATCGGTACACTGATGCGTTGACGAGTTATAGAATTCCAAAGTTTAAAAAAAAATTTCCCCATGTTATTTAGATTGGAAATAGAAAATCGCGATGAGGCACCTCTTAATATTAATATTAAGAGTTCAAACTTTGACAGCATTTTTTTTTCGTCACTTGGAACAATATTTTTGAGTTACTCTTTGAAAATGAAAAATAGTCGATTTTTTTGAAACGGTCTAATATATATATATATAAAAATACTCGAGTGTCGTCACGGTTCATTATTTAATTCAATATAATGGCCCTCCCTGATTCTCCCCATAGTAATAACCTAATGGTGGTAGATATCACTATAAATGTAGGTAAACGCGCGAGTATAAAACCCTCGGGTAGCCATAATACACATGAATTCCCATTTAGTAAAGCGTGACGAATCCTGACCATAGGTAGAAAGAGATAAAGAATGGGTGAGAATCCCTTCAACCTCATAAATACAGTGGTGTCGACGAGTCCATTAACAGATTAATCATACCATAATAATAATAATAATAATAATCAAAATAATATAATATATTTCGATAATAGTTTTCATTTACCCGTATAATTGTTTGATATCTATTAATTGAAAGTATCACCCAAACGAAATCGATTTTCTCCATCTCACGATATTAATATAGCAAAGCAAAAAAATTCCTTCTACTTTTTCTTCTATTTTTCGGTTTTAGATTTTATTTTATAAATTTTTTTTTTTTTTGATAAAAATTTTGATAAAAATGAGCGTAACAGGCTTCAGGCTTTGAATCAAGTGTTTCTGTTTTTTTTTTTCTTTTTTTTCTTTTTTCAATAATAATTAAGCCTCGTCTGTACATTCATTACGTATATAGTAAGCTCGAGCGAATAGACTACTGTTCGTTATACACTTTGGTATACTCGTACCTGTAATAAATCGATTCTCTTAATCGAGTAATTAATAAAACCTGACGGCAATTAAACGCCAAACGAATAAGAGATGGTAGAGGTAGATGTACTACATATCTATACAGCTATACCTACCATATCCTACACCTACGTTACGTGCATACATTACTCGATTCGATTACCTGCGATTATAATTAATAATAAATTAAACCTCCCTCGAGTGAGATTAAATAATTAATAATTATAATTAAAAGTATCATTAATTAATGAACAGTAAAGATATAGAAGATGACAAAATCTGCGTTTCTATATTTCGCTAATCGTATATATTAATCTAATATTCGATATTGATAACGAGATTAGTAAGACGTTTAATTTTCTATCGAAAATATCGAGAGAGAAAAAAAAAAAAAAAAAAAGAGAAGAAATTTCTAACGTATGACGTAATAAAATTTCAACTGCACAACTACGACTGCTATATACTTGAAACCGTTTCCCAGGCTACTCTCTCTCTCTCTCTTTTTCTCTCTTTCTCTATCGATGAGTAGGGGTTCGGTACCCTGGAGATACTCAGGGGACAGATCCTCGTCCTCAGGGAATCTTATCCCTCGTTCTATACCCGGCTTTGTGTAGGGGATTCCCGCGGTTCCCTATATTCCTAGTCCTGTAATATACGTCGATAAGGGTAGTAGTAGTATCTCACATAGTGTACGTGACGCAGTGACTTAACCATATAAGTTATTAACGGAAGCCCCATCAGTTCCATCTATTAGTCAATAAAATCAATGGTAATAGTAATCACTGTGCACAGTTCAATCTGCGATTTATATACAGACGAGATGAAACCTCATTAGAAAAGACTTTTTGCAATGTTCGGTTTCGTATCGATCGACTACTCTTATTTTCTTCACTTTTCCATTCTACTTCTCTTCTCTTCTCTTCTCTAATGGACAAGTTGTTTATTAAGTTAACTTCGATGAAAACTCGGGCTTTTCTTATAGAAACTTTACTTATACATAAAGCTTGTTGTTTTTCACCCCTGTTTGAGAAACAGTAGACTATTTCAATGTGTATATATATATATATACATATATCTAAGTATATATATACCTACCTACTTATACATATACCAGAATGAAGTAAAATTATAGTTCCAGAAAGTAAAATTTCATTATAAACTCTGAAATGGCTTTTTCTTACGTGATCAAAAATTTTATATACTCACTTAAATAAAGTCAAAGAGTAAAAAAAATAAGTTTTCCAAAGTTTCATTTTATCTTTCCCTTAGTTGTTTTTTTTTTTTCTTTGTTTCCTCTTACTCTTAGAAATCGTTGTATTGCTCTCCAGAGTGTCATTAACACACTGCCATCGATTCTAACCACCCCCTTCGGCTCGTAAATAGTTTGGTCAACGCGTGACGTAATTCGCCCCCCCCCCCATATCTCGTATCTCGTATCTCTTGTCCATGGGAAGAAGGACATATGCGTCTATAGCTTTGCAGTATGGTGGTGGCTGCTGAGAGCGGGTGAGGGTAGGTATATATGAATTGCTAAAATTATGGGGTCTAGAACGTTCGCAATAAAACACTCCGATATATACCTAGACAGGCAGCTACCTACCATATCCAGATCTACCCCCCAAAAAAAAGGAGGAAAGGATCTACTTGTCATGCATGCACGACACTCTTAATATCGCCTTCCATAATTCCTCGTTTTTATGGGATCTTTCGAAACTTGGAATATAATTCTCCCATTCCTTTTCATCATCTTATTAATTTCTTATTTTTTTTTTTTTCTGCTCATTTTTTCACGGTTAAAAATTATTTTAAAACGTATATATATATATATAAAATATATTCATATCATTTATCTTCTATTAAATCTATTTAACAACAAGGCAAGAATAAGATATATATCTACACCGTTGAAGAAAACAATTCTCAATTAGTGGTATAAATTCCCTCGTCAAAATCCGACCCTAAATTTCGCATCCAAACCCCCTACTACTCGTGAAAATTGTCGAACCGTATCCTGTCACTCGGTGGCGATACTCCAGGCAAAATACCTACCCTTCTTCATCTCGCTAAGTATTAGAAGGGAGGACTAGATTCGCAGGGAATCATGTCCTTTGTGAAGATACGATTTAAACATGAATTTTGAACGAATTTAGTCGTGTGTAGATTTCGGTTAATTTAGCCACTATCTCTATCTCTCTTTTTTTTTATCTCGCTGAAACGATTCTTTGGTAATTTTCTTTCAACAAACAAACCAAATATAAAAAAAAATAAAAAAAAACTCAAGTTTCATCGTATTTGGATAAAAAGAAATTTGCCGAATCGTTGGAGATAAGACCGTATGTTATTCCCCAATATCCCGTGTCCTTTGGACAGTCAAAAACTCACCCCTGTAAAAAGACCAGCGAACCGTGCTGCGCTTTTCGAACGTTCAAGTGGAAAGCAACATCTTGGATCAAGGCTGAGTAGGTATTGGTTTCATGTGCATTATCTCCTAATTTGTTGACGCATAGAGACAGGGTTGGTCAAAGTTCAATCTAGAAACAAAAAAAATAATAATAATAATAAATAATGAGAATAATCAACAGAATGAAACTAAAAATATGAAGAAGATGTTAAGAGTCGTTTAAATAGAATGACGTGTGTTTTCTATATATGTATACACAACTTTTGAGAATATATGTAGATATATAATTTAATTAAACCAATTTCCATGCTAAGATTATAACGAGGAATAAGGGACGAATAAAGAGGAAGTAGCATGGACAAAATAAAAAACTATTATATACTATCTACATCAAGGATTTGTCAGCGCTGACTAAGCACCCGCCGTTTTTTTGACTATTTCGTATTTCAAATCACGTGTTTTATACGATGACTTTCATCTATTCTTGGTTATAATGAAACCTTGACGTGAGATTTAAATCTCTTTAATGATAGTAGCTAAACGATAATAATATTATAATCGACGTACCAGAAATTTTGTAGAAATCGATAACGAACAGCGTTTTTACAAAACATGAACGAAAAAAAAGAGAAATTCAATATATTTCAAGACTCATTAATAAAATGCGGGTTAAACTCTAAAATTGTGGAAAGATAAGAAATAAAAATAAAAAAAAAAAAAAAGAAATTTCTTCACCCTTCAGATTTTCGCTCATATATATACGATAACCTGAGTTTGGGTATTTTTTATACGAAATATCTGGGCGCTGGAGATAAAGAAGGGGATCTGCGACAAGTCTCTTACATTTTTTTGTTCCTGTCTTGTATTTTTTTTTTTTTTTCTTGATTTTTTTTTTTTTATTTTTTGTCTTTCATACATATATGGAAGTATAATAAACCTAAGAAAGGTATAGGATGGAATTTCCACTCCTACGTGTACGTATCGTATAGATGAGAAAGAGAATTCTAGGAATCCCGGATCTTCGGAATCTATGAGCGATAGAAAATATAGAAAAATGCCATCGATAGAAGAATATACTCCTGCTTTTATAGAATTCCCATAGATTGAAATTGACGCTGTTCCTGCATAGCCCGGACTCGATCCCCATACTTTTACAGGCTGCAATATATCCGATCAAGAATCTTCATTCTCATATCTCCTTTTTTGGTCTTTCTTTTATTCGTATTTTTATATTTTTATTTATATTTTATCTATAAAAAGTTGAGTTCCTTATTTTTTATCTAATATATATATTTTTTTTTTTCTATACAGAATATTATATTTTTCTTCGAGCAAATAAAAAAAAAAAAGAAAAAATGATTTCTAGCAACTTCAACCCCTCGGCGAACGAACCACCCTGTCAAACACTGAAGAGGAAGCGTAATACCTCTTCGGTCTTGTATGGAAGCTGGGCTGAGCTCTTAAGAGACATCTAATGGTCGCAGGGGACGAAAGATGAGAAATTCGGAAGCCGAATGAACGAACGAATGAATGAATGAACTCTGCTAGCTGGATGATTGAGGTATGGCGATACTCGATCATCGATCGATTATATTTATCAGACGAGAGGGAAGAGATCAAATAGGGATAATTTTTTTTCTAAACAGAAGAAAAAAAAAAGAAAGAGATAGTAAAAATATGAAAAATTCTTCTTTGATCGTTACGAATATAGTGGTATAAGCTCGTAAATATATCAAGTACCAAGTATAAGTAAAATATTGCATCGTTTTGTTGCTCAAGTGTAAAAAAAAACGAAGAAGAAGCAGAATAGAAGATGAAAAAAAAAAAAAAAAACACACACACACACACAAAAATGTGAGAAAATAAAAAGATTCTAGGGTAAGAAAAGCAGGGAGATACGAGACGCTAGGGATGGTAAAAGAAGTTTAGAGACTTATAAAAAGTAATGCAACGTACAGAGGTTGCCTTAAACTTAACTTAATCCCTTTTATTTTAACCTTAACTATCATCCGAGAAAAGCCTCACCTATCTTATATATTATAAAATGAGAACGTGAAGAACATACACCCGTTTTCAAAAAAAAAAAAAAAAACTTTCTACGATATAGTAATTTGCAAATTTTTATATAACCCCGCGCAGCCTATTATAATAAAATTTAAATACGAAAAATAATAAAGAAGACATTTCCTTGACTAAATTTTATATATATATATATATATTTTTTTTTTGGGGGGGGGTTTGGATTTTGAAAATTTGCCGAAGTTAAGCTGCGACCGTGATACGATGGAGTCTAAAGTATCCGAGAGACAAAGAAAACTAAAAATAAAATTAAACGATCCTTATTCAAAGCGTCGCTTATTTTCCTGTCATGAAAAACTTTGCTTTTCACTTGACTCGAGTCGATTGAAACACTCGGTAGGTCTTTAACAAAGAGGATGATGGAATCTTAGACTAAAATTCTAAATGGTTTTAACTTTAGTTTCCCCTTTTCCCTCTTCCTTTTTCCCTTTTACTTTTCAATGTGTTAGTCAGACACCAAGGATAAACAGAAAAACCTCGCAACGGGTTATTACGTGACTTCGTGTTATTCTCACGTTTAGGTGCGAGGGTGGACCGACGAACCGACGACAGAGTGTTTAAGATATAACCCTACGTCTAGCTGACAGTTATTTTCACGGTCCTTAAACCGTGGCTTTAAAAAAATCCCAAACAGTCCCCCAGAAAAAAAAAAAAAAAAAAAAACTCAACAAAAACGAAAATAAAAGAAATATGTGTCTCTCCTAATTTTGGTTTCAATTAAATCTAACAACCTATTTCCTACTGCCACAAAAGATTGAAAATAAAAACAAATCTTTTATTCAAAAAGATGAAGATATCGTTTTTTTTTTTTTTTTTTTTTATTTTTTTCCTTTTTCGTTTTATTCCCTTTCCTTCGTGAAATTTATTCCCGGAACCCTGCAGATCTCGCCTGATAGATTTGTGGAAATGAATTTTACGTCGAATTGTTGGACAGCACCCCCGTCTATTCACGAGGATCGATGAGATCGTGAAAATCCTTTCGCTCGTTTAGTTTCAACGTCCTGCTGCAGAAGTGAAAAGTGGAGATTATCGGTTATCGATGGCCGACCCTCACACGAGGGAAACTTTAAACCATCAGTCAGACCCGACAACCCTTAAATGTCGCTCGTATACAGATAAAAAAAAGAAAAAAAAAAGAAACCAATTATTTTTGTCTCTAGACTGAAAAAAAAAACGATTTTTAATATATTTGCATCAATGAATTAATAAATTGATTGAATGAAGTGTAAATTTTTCTTTTTTTGATTTGTTCTTTTTTTTTTTTACTTTAAATAAAAAATAAAAAAATCGATTTTTAATATATTTGCATCAATGAATTAATAAATTGATTGAATGAAGTGTAAATTTTTTTTTCGTTTTTTGATTTGTTCTTTTTTTTTTTTTTACTTTACATTAGCAACTAGATTGAAGACCCATAGAGAACTACGTTAGTGGCATCTGTCAGCCCTAAAATTCTGGACCCCTAAATTCTATATGTGCAGCCGGATATACTAGACGAGGTTCTTTGCAGATGTCGTCGCCAGCCGAGAATAATCAATGGGGGGTCTTTCTACGTCCGCGGTCCCAGAGACAGTTTCGATTTTCGGTATAAACCTATATATATATACGACTATAATATAAGGGAGAACCTCGGCCACTCCATTCATTGACCAATGACACGTGCAGAGAGTAAAAACGGTACGGAGTTTTCTAGAATAATTTTTGTCACCCCCATATAAAATAAAATGAAATCAAAAGTACATAAAAGACAAAAAAAAAAAAACACTACAAAAATATAATAATAATAATAATGAAAGAGCATATATTGACCGGGCGAATTTTTTGGGGTGCAGAATTTCAGAAAAAAAAACAAAAAATATATATACTTGATGTTGAAAATTTTCGAAGATTTGAAATGCCTTCGATGACGAAATGAGGGTATATAATTAATCGATGAAATTGAATTTGGGAATTGTATCTGTACTTAATTTTTTTTTTTTTTTTGTTTTTTTCTCTTCATTTTTCTGTTACATCCGTGTTTGGTTTCGAAAAAGTCTTAATTAAGATAAGGTATTGAAGTAACGATGTGTAAATCCGTATATGGTATGAAGATTAAATACATTATAGATATATACCTTTAACACTAGTATGTATATGCATTATATGAATAGGTTTATTTTGTATAAACGATCATTTGTCGCGTGTAGCTCGTTTGATATAGGATAGGTGTTCGTGTTAAGGAGTAATAATTCTCGTGTTCATCTCGGCGTGAAAGCGACAAGTTCTTCCTTGTTAGAACCTAAACTCTTTTCGATTTTACATAGATACATACATATATACGAGTTTATACCTTCCAACGTTTTTTTTTTTTTTTTTTTCTTTTTTTTTTTTCTTTAAACTCGTCGTATGATAATGAAACGAAGCGTTCCTTACATCTGATAAAAAGAAATAAAGAAAGAACGAAAATAATAATAAAAAAAAATAAATATACAAATAAAAAATGAAAATGATAGAAAAAAAAAAAAATTGTTAAAGAATTCTCACCGCACTCACTTGAGCCATAAATTTATTGATATAAACACTGTAAGGCTTGATAGTTATAGCGATTAATCTACGAAATAGACGAAGAAGATACGATGCATCTGTACACTATATATGTATGTATATATATATATATATATATATATATACGAAAGACCGACGTCGCGATCTATCGAAACACGCGATCTAAAAACTATAATTCATCCCGCCACTTGATCTTGTCGTTATAATAGCCTCGAAGAGATCGGACTAATAAAAAACGGTAATAATTTTAACAGGGCGATAAAAATTACGAGAAGAAAAAAAAAATTTTTTGTTTTCTTGTTTTGAACAAATTTTTTGCGGTCAGGAATTTTGAAAGAAAACAAAAAAAAAACCAAAAATTAATCGTTTTGTTTGAAACATGTATAAATTTCATTAGGAAAAATATTTAACACGTATATAAAATTAACACAAATGCCATGCGTGTGGTCTCTTATATATATAAAAGCCAATCCATTCTTGACCCTAAAGTCTTATTGTTATTGCGGAATATCTCTGAGGACAGCCACTTCTCGCGTATATGGGTAGCCCTGTCCCTTGTCTATCTTTATTTTTATTTTTCTTTTTTTATTCCTCCTTTCATTCATTATGATTTATAGTCATTTTTATCACCAGCAGTGATTAACTTTACGATCCTAAACGCGTTCTTTTCTACGCCTTCTGCGGGTTGGATATAACTCCCGCTTATAATCTATTCTATTCTATTCTATTTCAATATAATTTATTTTTCTTCATTTTTCCCTAACTCTTTTTTTCATTCTATATTATTTATTAACTTTTAAAAATTTTTTTTCAATTTTTCTTCATTTTTTCTCTCATTTAAACGTCAATCATGTCTAAAGACATTTCTTTATTTTTTTTTTTTTGTCTATTCAGAAAATGCTTATTTAAATATATAAGACAAATTTCTATGTGTTAAATAAATCTTCTATATGAATCCACATCCTTCATTCTTCTTTCTTAAATTAAGTTCTGCGCGCAGGACATACAGCTGTCATCTTTACCTAAATCTTTTTACCTATTTCGTTTTTCTATCTCTTTCTCAAAGTAGTTACAATCTAGCAGCTAGTAGCTAGTAGCTAGTACCAAGTACCTAGTACCTTATACTACCACCTTCTTCGAATTTACTTCCTACGTTCTTTCCAGCTTACTGCTCTAGCTAGCTAGATAGATACTAGTTTTTTATTTTATTTTTATATTACGATCCTCTCGTGTTTGACTCGCGAAATTGGATGCCCTTCGTCAAAGGAATTGTACATTTCTACCCGACTACTGCAGGCAAACATTCAAAATGAAGAAGAAAAAAAAAAAAATATATATATATATATATATATATATATATATATATATATATATATATATATATATATATATATATATATATATATATATATATATATATATATATATATATATATATATATATATATATATATATATATATATATATATATATATATATATATATATATATATATATATATTTATGAATAAACCAAGAAAAAAAAAAAAACTATTTTGCAGAACTCCGACGTGATTGCAATTCGTGCAAAGATTTTTCTTCTTCTTTCATTTATCATTTTTATTTTATTTCACTTTATTTCAATCTATTTTATTATTGATATATTTTTTTCTTTCTTTTTTTGTTTTTTGTAATATTCTTTATCACTTTCACTAACTACCCTACCTAGTGAGTGTGCAAAAATTATTAAACAAAGCCAATCTACGTATATAAATCTATTATCATATTTTTCCCTTAGTTTTTTTTTTTTTCTCTTCTTTTTTTTTTCTTTCAAACCCTAGTTTTTACAGAATAAACAATATTTGAGCTGTGTATGATAAAATAAAAAAGAAAAAAAAAAAAAAACTCTGCGAAAGATCAAAAGCTCGCTCGAGAGAGAGAGAGAAAAAACGATAAGGAAAAAAAAAAAAAAAATAGGGACTTTATTATACGATATGGTTATTACGAAGCAGCGTATGTTGCGGGAGAGAAAAAGAGAGTGAGAGAAAGAGAGAGAGAGAGAGAGAGAGGCTGGGAGAGGGAGACATAAACTGCATCCCTGACGGAACTGAGGTCTACAAATAAACCCCAGTCTGTATGTATAATATATATATATATATATATATATATATATATATATATATATATATATATATATATATATATATATATATATATATATATATATATATATATATATATATATATATATATATATATATATATATATATGTATATACATATACATATATACGTATATAGTAAGCTACATTAAACTGATCGTTGAGAATTTTTCGCACAGTGAACTCACCCCGCCATAAATGGTGGAAAAAAAAAAACTAAAATAACAAAAAAAATATTAGGGTGTTATGCCTTATACCTCTATATAGTATATACACGTTATCCTATATACACCTAACCCTGGATATACAATATGATACACGCACGTGGCTATGCGAACTCGGGATTCCCCACATGGATTATCTGCATCAAAGAAGACTAAACAATGTCGCGTGTCTCTTTATGTCGAAGGAAGAATGTTGATTTTTTTTGTTTTTTTTTTTTTTGATTTTATGATAATTTTATACTCTGTAAAATTTGGAGAATAATGTCTCTCGAATTTCCTATAATCTGAACAATTTCTCGAGTTAAAATTAGATTAAAAAAAAAACAAAAAAAAAACAATGTGTAATTTGAAGAAAAAAATTGGGTTTGTAAAAAAAGTGAAAAATAAATCTTTTAGACACAATTTTTCACCCTTTCGATATACAGGTTTATTAGATATGTAAGAGTGTAGTTATACATGTACTTGAACGTGGAGTGGAAATATAATTTCCACTTCGGTTCGGAAAATCGAGGTTTAAGTCTGTTGGCTAAAAACTTGAAACTCGATTTATCAAAGTCTATATGGTATTTAGCTGGTAAAGGAACGCAATCTCTTCTTGCACTTTGGTATTATGTGTATATACCTAGGTACTTATAAGTACACACTTTGATCGTATAAGACGATGAGAAGATAAGAGAATAAAATAATAGAATAGAATAGAATTTTCTTACCCTCTTACCCTTTTACTTTTATTATATGTACCTCGATTTCATTATTTTATCTAAAAATTCTTTTCAGTCTGTCAAGATGAGAAAATTATGATTTGTCTTTTTTTTTTTTTTTCTTCTTAAGATTTGGAATCTATCAATGAAAAACTAAAAAATTATTAAAAAGAAGAAAATGATTGTTGCTTAATAAAAATGTAATTTTGCTTTTTTATTTTTTTATATACATACACATATATACAAAGAGTACAGAGTGAGCTGTAAGTCCGGAAACTGACGCACGATTTCGAAGTACCGTTTAACCCCCCCACCCCCCATCCCCCATGCCCCCCTTCTGGTTCAGCCACACCGACTTTCAAACAATCATCGGTGCACCCCAACAAAACGGGGGCTTTTCAGGACGCAACCCCTCAAAGCCCGTCAAGCAACCCCACCGTATATAACTGCAACCATCCACTTCACACGAAACGTTTCGTTCACACTCGTTGTACGTAGGTAGGTAGTACCATAGGGGTTTGGTGCGCGTATAGTAAAGCTACTTTCTTTGAATAATTTTTTTTTTGTTTTATTTTATTCTTCATTTTACTTCGATTTATATATATATATTAGACCGTTTCAAAAAAATCGATTATTTTTCATTTTCAAAGAGTTAGTCAAAAATATTGTTCCAAATGATGAAAAAAAATGTTGTCAAAGTTTGAGCTCTTAATAATAATATTAAGAGGTGCCTCATCGCGATTTTCTATTTCCCATTTAAATAACATGGGAAGTGGTCTTGTGGAACTTTTAGATTTTTATATCTTGAAAATTAATCTACTTAGAAAGATTCTGCATGAATGCTGTTGTTCAAAATTGTACGCTCTAAAAAAAAGGTCTCTTGGTCTTTTTCGATGAATCCAACTGTTTCCAAGTTCGTCATGATTAATTACCATTAATGACCAATACACCAACTTGGAAATAGCTAGATTTATCGAAAAAGAACAAGAGACCTTTTTTTTAGAGCGTTCAATTCACTACAAAAATATGTTCTGGTCTTATCAGTACACTAATGCGTTGACGAGTTATAGAATTCCAAAGTTTGAAAAAAAATTTCCCCATGTTATTTAGATTGGAAATAGAAAATCGCGATGAGGCACCTCTTAATATTAATATTAAGAGTTCAAACTTTGACAGCATTTTTTTTTCGTCATTTGGAACAATATTTTTGAGTTACTCTTTGAAAATGAAAAATAGTCGATTTTTTTGAAACGGTCTAATATATATATATATATTTTTTTTAAATATCTTATTCAAAACGCGATATACATATGTATATAGAAACTCGAACCTCCTTTACCAAATTTACATCTCAAAGTATGAATAAGAAACATATAAAATATAAAAAAATTTCTTTTGGAATATTACTGTAATTAATTATCGTTTCAATGACGCGATTCAATTTTTTTTTTTTTTTTTGTTTTTTTTTTTTTCAAACAATTTATAAATTTATAAATTGCGTTTCTCTCTCGGTTATAATCACCTCTGATAAAAAGCATAAAGAAATCTCTGGCATTTCCGTTTTTTTTTTATGTCTTGAAAGAAAGAAAAAGAAAAAAAAAAAAACATGAAGAAAGGAACCAATTGAAAATAATTTTTGTCTCTCTCTTTCTCTCTCTTTTTTTATGAGCAATAATTATTAATTAGTAGGTTAAACTTTTATAACAATAATAATAATAATAATAATAATAATGAGAGTTGAAGAAAAGTCCTTCTATATCTCATTACCTGTACAAGATATCTACACCCTGTACAAGTAAAAAAAAAAAAAAAATTATACTTGTACATATACCTACATAGAAATCTGCAAGTACTCTTTCAAACTATGAGTATAATATACGAGATTTGTATATATATATGTTTGAAAACGAAGGACACAAAGGAAAGGAAAAACTTTTTCTCGCATCGTATCGTTGTGTATATAGAGAGCTGTAGAAATGATGGTCGTTATTTTATAATTGGCACTATCTCGCGGCTCTGAGTATATATATGTACATTGCAATCCTCTGCCTTCTCTCTCTCTCTCTTGTACTTTGTCTCTTTCTCTCTTATTTTTCATGAATTATTAAAAATTGGAATGGGGGATCGAGTAAAAATAATTTGAATATTGTCGAACGTGAAATATATTATTACATATATACCTGTCGTGTATATACATATATATTAAATACAGCTTATATGTATATAACAAAAATAACTCGATAAATCATATAAGAGAAGGTAGAAGATGATACAGCTTATTTTTATATTTATTTTTGATCTCAAAAAGGTGAATTTATAACAGATCGTGTAATATGTGTATGAAAAAAAAAAAAAAAAAAAATGAAATAATTTATTTGTAATTTTTTTTCTTTTTTTTTTTTTTTACCCTAAGCGGAAAATTTTTCGCCTCGTTATTTTATACCTTATACATATATACATATGTATATAAAGGTATCGCGTATCTATATACGTAATCTGAACATCACAGCGAGGCCGAAAGTCGAATGCACTTCAGTTAATTGAACGTCAAAAAATCCACAATAAATAAAAACAAAACAAAAAAATAAAAAGAAAACTAACAAAAAACCAAATCCTTTTCCAAATGCAAACAGTCCGAGCTCTCTTTATCTACCCTTTATCTCTCCCTCTTTATCTCTCTGCAGCTCGGCTGGAGGACCACCGAATCAATTAAAACGCTTTTGAGCTCCTATAGTTGCGACCACTGCAGGAAGAGTTGAAAAAGAGAAAACAAAAAAAAAAAAAACAAAAAAAAATAAAGAGATAGAGACAGAGATATAACGAAAATGAAAATGAAACCTGGACACAGGGTGAATAAAAAAAAAAAAAAAGTAATATATCACGGATTTTCATAAAACGACGATATCTGTATAGGTATAGTATATATATACTTATACATACATACCTATACACATGTATATGTGTTCACATTTACGTATCCACACATTTAAATTTTAACATCAAAGCAAAAAGCCCTGTCGCCATATTAGTTTCGACTATAGATATACATATGTAAAGACTGATTTCACGCTAAATATAATCCGGCCATGAACTCAGGTGCAGTGCGGTGCATAAGGGACAGGGAATTTCTAATTTCCTTTCTTACTCGTAGAAGTTATACGTATGTACAGACATAGCTATATATACATATACATAGAGAGAGAGAGAGAATTTTGTAATCGAAAACCTAAGTACTAGATTTTTTTTTTTAGTTTTTTTTTTCTTTTATTTAAGAAATTTAAACCGTAATAATAATGATAATAATAATGATAATAATAATAATAATAATAATAATAATGATAAAGAGGACACGTTTTCACTAATTAGAGCTTTCATCCTGTTAAGTTATACGAACGGTACCTACGTACAACATACATCCAAAATTCCCCTAAAAGGTCCTAACACTCTCTCTTCTCTCCCTGTTCTATCCCAAGTAGAGCTCTTTTCCCCCCCTCTTCTATCCTCGACTTTCATCGCAGTGCTACGCGGTATATAACACTAACACGCTGCGCCCTTTGGCCCCGGACATAATTTAATATCTAAAACGTTAAAAGCCCGAGTCAGAGAAAAAAAACAAAACAAAAAAAAAAAAAACATGAGGCTGTAGTATACAGGGGTAACCCTCGAAGGACCACCACCTGCGCCCGGGATACAAGGGCGGTATAAAAAGAAAAAGAAAAAAAAAATATATATATATATATATATACTTATATATATGTATATAAAAAGATGGTAAATAGAAACAAAAAAGAAAAAAAAAAAAACCAAAAAGGAAAACTCGTCGAATTATTGTTTCCCTAAGAACGGAAGTGTAAGGCTACAAGTCAACCCGATTATTTATAACCTAATGTATATATCTATGTATGCATATATAGTTTTGATTTACTTTTCGTCAACTTGATGATATAAGAAAATAATTCTTAGGTTTTCGGTATAAAAATAATAAAAGATAAGAAAAATGATGGAGAAGACAATTTTTTACAGATACTTTTTTCATCATTTCCTGAGTATTCGTATTAATATATAATTACTGTAATTAATTCTAGGATAGCTAATCCCGATCATCCCGAATTCAAAATGGTACATAAATTTATTCAGTAAATTTCTCTGCAATCGTGAAATAATTTTCCTCTTATCTATTTCCTATTGATTTTTAAAATTCTGTAAATTCAATTTTACCGACTATTATCTATCACTGCAGAAACTATAATAATACGATACAGATTAAAGGTATGAAAAATTTTTCCAATATCTCTATAAGTTCAAACTACATTTTGCTTCTATTTGACAACTTGAAAATTTTCTCTTTTTTTTTTTTCTAAATTTTTCAAAATTTTAATTAGATTGGTATTATCATCACAATTATGATTACATTCTCTTGGCATTCACCCTATACTAAATACCGCCTATAGAGAGTTTAGGGTGAAACGTACATGTCTAAACCTCTGAGTCGGAGTTTGAAAATCGTGACAAGGGGTTGATCTATGGAAAGACGTCTGTGTAGAGACAGTGAGGGTGTGTGTGTAGGTAGGTAAGTATAAAGTGGTTTAAATAGGTATAACAGAATTCAGATATGTAATTCGAATATATTATATCTATGTGTGTATATACATATTATATGTATAATACATAATATATACATGTCTGTTAAGTTATACCATGTACAATGTACGACGACGAAACCGCGCCGCAAGACCCTTCTGCAATGTCATAGAAATAATGTCGCGGTGACATGCTAGCGAGCGAAATCACCCTATTCCCCTATATTATAATAGTCGCGAATATATTCGGGCACAAACATACACCCCGCCGTACAGATCAACGACGAGATTGTAAACTGGATGGGGTGGGGGTTAGGGTACCTAATCAAGTTGCGGGTAATTAGAATACCGCGTTAATTTAGGAGTCGGATGACGCGAGACACGATTTAAACACGTTGTTTGATTATAATTCCTTATGTATATTATTGTACTATATGTATAATCTATATCTATTTGACTAATAGCAAACGAATTAAATTAAACTATAGAATACACGATCTCATACCTACAGTTTTTAAAAATGAATAGAATTTAACGAGACATGGCAATTTTTCATGCCCATCGTTTGGTTGTAAAACCCTATGAATTTCAAATTTTTTCATCGAACCGTTTCCGAGATAATCGCGCGAGTTTGTCGAACAGGCCGACAGACAGACCGAGATCTTTCCAAAACCCTGTTCTTCGGATTCTAGAGGGTCGAAAACGTGAAGATTCGTTGAAATTAACAGAAGTTATTCTTCGACAAAAACTAATACTTTTCTTATATCACCATAGATGATGAAAAGTAAAAAAAAGTACGCGTAGCGTATCACACGTGCTAGAAGTGAAAATTCTCACTTGAGACTTAAGACTCAAGACTTAAGACCCAGGACGTAGAACTTAAGACTTACGTGTATATGTATATTTTATACAGGCATATATCAATCTCACACTTTTCGTTACACTTGAAAATTTTCGGTACTCTGCCAAAAGAAGTTTGACTTAAAAAAAAAAAAAAATGATATTCAAGCTAAAATCAGAAGAAAAAAAAGAAAACTCTTTTTTCACATTAAAAAAACACCTACCCATCTAGATATATAGGAGAGATGCGGGCAAAACGGGCGCCTGATCGGCTGAATCTGAGGATCGGAGGCAAATATCATCCTCATCAGCTCCAGTAGGTACATGAACAGTTTGACTCATTTTTCACATTTTCTTTGTGTATAAGTAACGTTAGAGAACTAAAGCAAGTCTTTAAGAAACTTAAAACGGTGCCCGTTTTGCCCGCATCTCCCCTATACCTATGTACATATGAATTAGTAATTATTCGTCGAGATGGTATAGAAGTAGTATACGTCGTTTTTGACAGACGTACGCATTTCGCTCTCGCGTAATCTTCTCGATAAAATTTATACTCGATATTTCACCAACGGTTTTATCGCCTGTACATATATGTATATGTATATTAGACCGTTTCAAAAAAATCGACTATTTTTCATTTTCAAAGAGTAACTCAAAAATATTGTTCCAAATGACGAAAAAAAAAATGCTGTCAAAGTTTGAACTCTTAATATTAATATTAAGAGGTGCCTCATCGCGATTTTCTATTTCTAATCTAAATAACATGGGGAAATTTTTTTTTAAACTTTGGAATTCTATAACTCGTCAACGCATTAGTGTACTGATAAGACCAGGACATATTTTTGTAGTGAATTGAACGCTCTAAAAAAAAGGTCTCTTGTTCTTTTTCGATAAATCTAGCTATTTCCAAGTTGGTGTATTGGTCATTAATGGTAATTAATCATGACGAACTTGGAAACAGTTGGATTCATCGAAAAAGACCAAGATACCTTTTTTGTAGAGCGTACAATTTTGAACAACAGCATTCATGCAGAATCTTTCTAAGTAGATTAATTTTCAAGATATAAAAATCGAAAAGTTCCACAAGACCACTTCCCATGTTATTTAAATGGGAAATAGAAAATCGCGATGAGGCACCTCTTAATATTATTATTAAGAGCTCAAACTTTGACAACATTTTTTTTCATCATTTGGAACAATATTTTTGACTAACTCTTTGAAAATGAAAAATAATCGATTTTTTTGAAACGGTCTAATGTATATATATATACAGTATATATATATGTATATATTTTTGGGTATAACTACGTCATGCAGTGCAGGAGGAGGACGTCGTTGTCATCAAGGGTGACAAGCTGTAGAGAGAATTATAAGCAAACGACCGCGTGCAGCTATACAAAACTACAAAGAAACAGACTAGACGCAGGAAGAAGTAGAAAAGGAAAAAAAAAAGGTTTTTTTTTTTCAAGTCTCGAATACATGACGTGAATCGAAAGAATTATTATCATCAAACCTGTCAAGTTTTAAAGATTTTGACAAGAAGATCTATAAAATTTATTCTCAAATTTCACAAATTTTTTTATTTTTTTTTTTGACAATTTTTTTACGAATTTTTCTACCTTATGACGTTTAATACAATTCTTTTAAAGAACTGCGAATTGATTTAATAAATAATCAATTTTTCAATCGAAAAATACGTGTGGTATGTATACCTTAATAATTTCCTTAAATCGACTCTAATGCGAAAAGCAACGTATCATATCCTTCCATAAAATTGATTAAAAAGAAAAGAATATATGAAACGTGAATAAAACAAACAAAAATAATAATTCATACGCATCATATAGTATGAATTTTATTTTATTATTATTCTCGTATTTATTCGTATTCTCAATATTTCAGATTTCCTTATATGTATATTTTCCGACTAAGGGTAATTTTTGTTCTCTCTATATCCCGTATGTCTTGTATTATACCTATACCTATATATAATACGCTGTTATAAATTGAGGGAAAGCAAAGGAAAGAAACGAAAAGAAACGAAAAGAGAAGAGAAGAGAAGAGAAGAGAAGAGAAGAGAAGAGAAGAGAAGAGAAGAGAAGAGAAGAGAAGAGAAGAGAAGAGAAGAGAAGAGAAGAGAAGAGAAGAGAAGAGAAGAGAAGAGAAGAGAAGGGAAGAGAAGATATATATAATAATCGAGCAAAATCAAAGGCTATACGGAAAATATATATACGTATATATACCGTCTGCAACCCCCCTGATTCTTCTCTTTACAGCGTGAGTGTCTAGAAATGATTCAACAAAGAAAGTGTAGAATCACTCGCGAGATATTATTATACTTTACCAAAGAAAAGTTAAGTGCCACCATCACCACCACCATCAACCAGGCACCTACAATGAAAATGATATTCAATCCAATACCCGAAGCTAAATAACTTACAAAAAGATTTTCACAAAAGTTACGCCGTACTTTTAAACTGCCTAAAATTTCACTTTTTTTTTTTTTTTACGTAAATGCAATTTATTATATACTTCAAATTGCATATTATAAAAAATGCTCAAATGCTCAAATTACAGAATAAAAAACAGATTTTTTTTTTTTTATTGATCTTGCTGCACCCTCCTGAAAAATTTTGTTTTTCTTACTTGGTCAGGAAACACGTAAATCTATCATCGATCAGTTTTTCGTTCAACAATTTGTAAAATCTATCTAAAAAAAAAAAACTATAAAAAATTTTGTTTCCATATGGGGTGCATACGAGTATTATCACAACAATGCTGAAAGGTGCGGTAAGATTTATTACAAAATTTCCCACAACTGCTTGGTGCAGAATAGTAGTAATAGTAGTAAAATACTGACCGCAAAAACGACCACATTTAAAAATTTTTATATAGCTTATGCAGCCGCGTGCGTCTTATATTCGTATATTACCATGAGAATGCGCTCGTCAAACTGTCAGAGATGTCAAAATAAGTTTTCGAGGTATACTAGAGGGCTGGAATAGGTAGAGAGGGTATATTATATGTTCACGGGTTGAAAATTGTTTGGCAAGGCGTTGCTCCGCTCGCCTGGGTCTAAACCAAAAATACCTTCATAATGGTTTCATTCTCCCTCGTCTCATTCGACGCGGGGCTTGTGGCGGACGGTCGCTTCGCCTTCTCACTTCGAGTTGGTTCAAAGGTCGAAGAAGGTTCGACGGTTCAACACTTTCAAATTCTAAACCCCCCTTACCCTTCTCGACGCCCTCCAAACAGTAAAAAAATAATAACAATAATAAAGGGTGATGAAAAAAAATTTGAAAAATGGGGACTAAAAGCAGGATAAACGCGTTTTGGATGATGGACAATTTTTCTATATTTTTATTTTTTTTTTTATTGTTCGTTTTTCTAAACAATTTTATGAATTTATATAAAAGTAAAATTTTGTTTCAAGTTAAGACGCGAAGGGTGAAACGGTCGAGGTTTGGCATAATATTCGTATCTGGTATATACATATACGTATCTACGTGAGTATCGTAAATTTGTCACGATATCTCCTACAGGTTTACCTCCTCGTTGCCCCTATTTCCATCATGTCTGATCGTGAGCCCCTGAGAACGGATGTCGCTGTCTGAATACGGGGTAAATTATTGCTTGCAATATAAGAACCACCACTACGACGACCACCACTACTAATACTACGAGTGGTGCGATCTTATTCGATAAAATCGATCCTATATACCTACTACACGCAGCTTTACTGATTGGATTCGATAAAGGAAATATGAATAAGAATGAGAATCAGAATATTGTGATACAACGAGATTGATGTAGGTAAAAATTTTTTTCACGAAGAAAATTCATCAATTTCAAATCTTCAAACAACAAAAAAAAAGGATGAAAATGAAAAAAATTTAGGTATAGGTATATTAGGGTGATTTAAATAAACAAAAATAAAAAATTCTTATAGTTTCAAAATTAAGTTTTAGGTAAAAAAAAAAAATCCTTCCAAAAGAGCAACTCGATATCTTAATTCTACTAAGAGTTCATCGAGAATCCATTTTCTTATTCATGAAAAATTTTTGTTTTCGTTTTTATTGCATAAAAGTATTAGGATTTTTTTTTTTTTTTTTTTTTGAATTTTGAAATACATGTTTCTATAGAAAATTGAATTCTCTACAAAAAAAGCTCTGATATGTTTTTCTTGTAAATTCAACGAATAAAAATTTATAAAGCCTTAAACATGCACACATTGAGTTTTCCTACTTACTTAGAATGTTGACTTTATAACTTTGCATTTATTCAATTTACGTAGAAAATACATCAGACCTTTTTTGTAGAAAATTCAATTTCCTATAAAAACGTGTATCTCAAAATTGTAAAAAAAAAAAAAATCCTAATACATTTATTCGATAAAAACGAAAAAATCAAAAAGAAAAAAAAAAAAATTCACGGGTTATATGAATGGGAAAATAGATTTTCGATGAGCTCTTATTGTTAGTAAGATTGAGATATCGATAGCTGATTTTTTGGGAGACTTTTTTTTTTTTTCGTTTATATCTAAAACCAACTTTTGAGACCATAAGACCTTGAAATAAAAGAAAGAAACTGTTTTTTTTTTTTTTTTTTTTTTTTTTTTCAACTACCCTAAGGTATATAACGTGTTTAAGAATTTTGGTCAATTCATTAGCTGGTTACCGTAAGCGTTGAAACGTAACGAATCGAAATTTATAGAAGTCTAAAGGTTCGAGGCGGGGAAAGCTGCTTACAGTAAAAATATAATAATAAGACTAAGACTAAGACTAAGAAAGAGATTGAATGAATGAATGAATGAATGAACGGATGAATAAACAGCTGTCTGCATAAAACAGCACAAAATTTCTGAAAGGACTATTGATATAATCTATAGTGTAAATTTGACGTTTTAACATTACGTATTTGAATATGTTAAAAGTTGATTCGGAATACGATTTTTTCTTTATTTTTCTTCTTTATTTTTTTAGAAAGATTTATTTATTTATTTATTCTGTGTATACTCCTCTTCATTTTACTTACTACATAGTATAGTATTATATATTAATATGCATAGAACGATTATTATACAAAGTGTATATACACCTACGACAAGATAGGATATGGTTTACATAGGTAATTAATTCCTTCGATTAATAACCCGACTTTTAATAGTCAGATTCGATTTTCAAACATAGAATATACCCATTTCCATATATCTATATATCCATATACCTATATACATATGTATGTACGTATGTATTTATTTATATACAACGTCACTCGTCACGACGCATTCAATATGGTAATACTTCGGTATATAAACGCGAACGGACGCGTCGAAACCGCCTGCAGTGTTTTAAATAATCTCAATTCGTCTCGTACATAAAGGTAGATATATATGTATATACAATCGATACCTAGAGTACTAAATGCGTAAAATGAACCAAAAAAACAATGCACCTTTTCGTCAAATTAATATATAGTATATTTATTCGATTATCATTTTTTAACTCTTTTTTTCTGTTCTTCATATTTTTTATCAAATTCATTCAAAAAAAAAATAATAATAATAATGTGTAAATTTGAATCCACGAGAAAAAAGTTTGTTTCGATAAATTATTAGATTCAGATAAAGTTAAAGATTCTATAATTTTCACACTTGGATTACCGAATAAGTTTGCTATATGTGCTTCATTGAAGGGGCACGTAAGTGAGGCGATAGTCTGAAGGTATATCACATCGGAGTAGAGTTGAGTGGTAATATTATTCATGGGAATGTAGGAGGGCAATTTAGTATGTCGGGATGGTTAAGAGAGAGAGAGAGAGAAAGAGGAGAGAGGAAAGTTGCTTGCATACGATTAATGGAGTTTGTTAATTACGCTTGTTTTTGGTCTCTCCTTGTACGACTACGAGACGCATAATGATGTTTCAATATGTTATAAGAGAAAAGGAAAGGAAAGGAAAGGAAGTAGGTATAAGGAAAGTTACTGCTGACTGTTTGCTGCAGCCTCTGTGTTCCTGACACGTGGGGGCAGAGCTTGGACTCCAGAACTCACGTTCCTCGTTTCATGTTTCATGTTTCATAGTTTCATGGTTTCATACTGCATGTTAAACGTCTCGTATCATTATCCGTTCTTGTACAAATCTTATGTGGGTGGACAGTCACAAGAACGAAAACGATAAAAAAAAAATAAATAAAATGAAAAAAGACAAAAATATATAATGAAATGAAAATTTTTTGTTTAATTTCCTTCTTAGTTTTTTTTTTTAATTTTAATTTTTATTATTTGGTTTTTGGTTCTTTAAAGCAATTTAAAAAAAAAAAAAAAACTTGAGAACAAAACAAATGAAATAAATTAATGAAACAATGATAAGAATTTTAATGTATGTGAACGTACCTAACCGCAATGTATTTAAGGTGGTGAAAACTCGAAGCGCGAACTGACTGCGATAAGTGGCGCTCGTTTGCAGGTTCTATGCTGTATAGGTATAGGTATAGGTGTAGACGTATATCTATATCTCGCTTACAAAGTCGAGAGGCAAGCAAGGAGGCGCTAAATGGCAAGATCCTGATATAGATTCGAGTGAAATATGGTAATGGTAGAGACTGCGATATATTTAACGTTTTGTAATTACCGTTAACTTGCCTCGTATATATTAAACCATCCAACCAACCTACCCACCCACCCATCCGACGAAGTACCACGTCTCAACGTTTATTTCGCTTCGCGTTGTAGTAGGTGTAACTGTTCGTGTCTCGTCCGCGCGAACGCTAACGCGAACGCGAACGCGAACGCGAACGAGAGTCAAGATATGATATTAACGCGTATGTATTACGAGAGATATTATCATCAGTTCTTTCCGCACCTCGACCATCTAACGACTCAACACGCCAATATTTATGTTAATTTTTTGTAATTGACTACTTTTTGAAATTTTAATATTCGATTGAATTCTAAAATTTAAACTGAAGAGAAACGAGAAAAGAATTCCTGCGGTATACGCTTCTAGTTTTCTCGTCCTTATACATATATACTTATAATATATATACCTATATAGGTATACATTAGACCGTTTAAAAAAAATCGACTATTTTTCATTTTCAAAGAGTTAGTCAAAAATATTGTTCCAAATGACGAAAAAAAATGCTGTCAAAGTTTGAGCTCTTAATATTAATATTAAGAGATGCCTCATCGCGATTTTTTATTTCCCATCTAAATAACGTGGGTAATGGTCTTGTGGAACTTTTCGATTTTTATATCTTGAAAATTAATCTACTTAGAAAGATTCTGCATGAATGCTGTTGTTCAAAATTGTACGCTCTACAAAAAAGGTATCTTGGTCTTTTTCGATGAATCCAACTGTTTCCAAGTTCGTCATGATTAATTACCATTAATAACCAATACACCAACTTGGAAATAGCTAGATTTATCGAAAAAGAACAAGAGACCTTTTTTTTAGAGCGTTCAATTCACTACAAAAATATGGTCTGGTCTTATCAGTAGACTAATGCGTTGACGAGTTATAAAATTCCAAAGTTTAAAAAAAAAAAATTTCCCATGTTATTTAGATGGGAAATAGAAAATCGGGACGAGGCACCGCTTAATATTAATATTAACAATAAGAGCTCAAACTTTGACAGTATTTTATTTTTTCGTCATTTGGAACAATATTTTTGACATACTCTTTGAAAATGAAAAATAGTCGATTTTTTTTTTTAAACGGTCTTATGCGTATTATACGGTTTCTTTAAAAATAGAATATCGACTACTGATCCCGGATTGTTGGTATATATACTTATACCACCTATTACATACACCTATGTATGTATATGTGTAGGTATACGTATATAACCGATTAAGAAAATCAATATTTGCTTTACTTAAACTGGTGCTTAAACCCTGTACCCCTCTATATATGTATCTACACATCGCTATTTAATTCTAAAATTAACCATATAAGTAAGCAAGTCGACGTTGCTGTGCAGTAGTGCGACGAAAGAAATTATATAGAATCTATTTTCCCTGATAATTGTACATTTTATCTATTCAACTATTAACAAAAGAAAAGAAATTAATGTTAATAGCTATAATCGATTCAACGTGAATAACGTAAAATTATTTTCCTACTATTACAAAACCAACGAATGAATAAACAAACAAGCTAAATTTGATTCCATGTTAGTTAATCAGCAGAGGATGCAATTAGGTGATCGCGGTTGTAGCTATTGCGGTAAGAATATTTCAACAGGTAGATATAGGTGTATATAAGGTATGTGAATGTAGAGAAGGAAGGAGGAGATGGATGAAACGCAGTTACCTGGAAATGATGCTCGTTTTTTGATACCCACCCTTGCGCATTTGGTATAACTGTGGTATAGGTATAGTTTTAGAATTTATACGACGTAGGTAATGGACAATGGGAACTACCACCACCACCCCCCTCCCCCTCGTTGACTGCATTCCCTCCTGCACTGTATTTAACGAACTTTGCAATTAGCTAGAACGCGTATAGAAGCGCTAGAGCGGTATGAAAATTTGCGACGACTATTTCATGTGTATGTATATATATATGTATATGGGGCATTCCATGCCAACTCAACCTCTATCTGACACTTGACCTCTATGATTTAGTTCGCGATTACAACACGACATGTAAACTATTATTTTACGTTTGGACGGTTTGACGGATGGACGATGGGAATGGCTCTTGGAATCAAGGAATGAAACAATTTTTTTTTTATCTTCATTCATTCATTCATTCATTCATTCATTCATTATCAAGAGAACGATATTTAAAAACGTTTGTATGTACTACATAAAAATTTACATATTTATTACAAAATCATGATTATCCAGCTTTCGACACTCGATCATCTGTAATAAACTCTGAATAACTTTTCCCTATCACTTCATTGATTTTCGGTTAATTATCTCATATTCTACACCAGTAAAACTCTTCTTTTTATTATTATTATTATTATTATTATGCTTCTTCTTCTTCTTTTACTTTTCGTCTACTGTACTGCTGTTGCCGCTGCTATATAGCTGTGTAATTATACGTGTAACCACGCGTATAAGACCGTGCCTAATTAATGTCGTCGTTGACATTACATTACGTTATATATCTTTAATCTCAGTCTCGGCTAATTACACAACCTTTTTTTTTCTTCTTTCTTTTTTGACCTAAAAACATCTATATATCTATACCTATGTATATATATATATACATATCAGTTTTGATATAATACAAAAAAAAAAAAAAAAAAAAAACTACAAATCGAAATAAAAATCTTTATAAAAGCCGATAAAGAGACACAGCTAGCTGCATCACTGCATGTTATATCAAAATGTATATCCAGTGGTCTAACATGAATACCCGACTATTTCAATCCGAATAAGCTAACAAGCTGTATCTAACTATACATCTCGTCTTGTTTTAATTTACTAAAAAGATCTTGATTCTTCTTCTAAATGAGTATTTTATTTATTTATTTATTTTGTTTCAGGAGGAGATAATACCGATATTGAAGATCTTGATCCAGGAGTTCAAGATTATGCAACTGATGAAGATTACAACGATGTTTATGACGCTACGACAAATGGGTTAGTTATTGAATTTTTTTTTACTTAATTTTTTATCATTTTATTATTTCATTTTTAAAAATGATTATGAACGAATCTACATATATGAAAATCAAAATTTTTGAAATAATCTCTCTTTCTCTCTCTGATGTAGCATGAATTTTGGTTCATAAAAATATCCTCGGTAGCTCTCCCTCATTTTATCATCATTATTATTATTATTACTATTTTTTGTTCTTTTCTCTCTTTTTTTTTCCTCTCTTTTCTTTCTTTCTTTGGACACCCTCTCTCGTGTCCCTGAGGTAATTAGTTTACGGCGTGAACTAGAGGGCGAGAAGGCCAATATTGAATATTGGCTTTAGCACGCGACACGGACGACCAAAATTGCCTCAATTCCAGATTTCGCGTACAACATTCGCACCAAAATGTTATATATATCTCCCAAAGTTTTTCTATACCTATACTTCGGAAACCTATATGGATACACATCCTTCTTTTTCTGTTCACTTTTTTTTTTTTTTTAAATTTTTTATTCAATTTACGCAACATAAATCTTATACATATGTATATACTACAGTCACTGATTTCACGCCATTTAAAAATACCGATTGTCTTCTCTCTTATATATATATAAAATTTCTTATATACGTATACAATTATATATTTACCTACACACGAAAAAATACATATACCTACTTAATATAGCTAAATATACCTACCTATATATATATTCTTCTTTTTTTTTTTTGTACTAATAATTTTGAAACTTTTGCGAATGTTTGTACCCCCCTCCCTACTCGTGCGGAAGTAGGAGATTATATTAGGTTTCGAATCGAACCAATCACTCAGCTTCCTTATTAAGCCCCGCGGCACCCCATTTAGCTTTGAATTTCGAATACGTATGTACCTATACGTATATGTAGATATATGCGCGTATATCTTGGAATGAAAATAAAAAAAAAAAAAAGAAACCCCCCTTCCCCCCCCAAAAAAAAAGAAAAAGTCGACGAATTTTTATCAGACTTTTATTATATTTTAATATAGAAAGAAATTTATAGGAATAAAGATAAAAAAAAATAAAAAGTCTTTTTATTGGCCACTTTGACATGAGTATTTTTTTTTTTTTTTTTTTCTTTTTTTTACTTCCTTTTTTTTGTACCTATATACTTCCGGTGGCTATACCTTTTTTTTTCTCCCTCTTTTTTTATTTTTTTTTTTTAAAGCCAATTTTGATCCCCTGTCATCCGAGAAACACGTGGCGCAGATAATAGGACCTAGTAGGTATATTCAATAACGTTGTCACTTTGATAAATTTCACCGGTCATTACGGACCTCGCCCTATGCAGCTATATAGCATATATGTATATCTATATCTATACTTTAATGGGTTTACATATAGATATTTATGTATGTTCCATGTGGAGTGACGTATAGCTAATATACATATATTGAATCATCTAAATTTTCATTATTATATACGAGTAGGTATATTGTTATTTTATTTTTTTGTATAAAACTGAAGAAAACTGTATACCTACTGTATACTCATAAAAAAAGGAAATAGGTATACATACTAGACCGTTTCAAAAAAATCGACTATTTTTCATTTTCAAAGAGTAACTCAAAAATATTGTTCCAAATGACGAAAAAAAAAATGCTGTCAAAGTTTGAACTCTTAATATTAATATTAAGAGGTGCCTCATCGCGATTTTCTATTTCCAATCTAAATAACATGGGGAAATTTTTTTTTAAACTTTGGAATTCTATAACTCGTCAACGCATTAGTGTACTGATAAGACCAGAACATATTTTTGTAGTGAATTGAACGCTCTAAAAAAAAGGTCTCTTGTTCTTTTTCGATAAATCTAGCTATTTCCAAGTTGGTGTATTGGTTATTAATGGTAATTAATCATGACGAACTTGGAAACAGTTGGATTCATCGAAAAAGACCAAGAGACCTTTTTTGTAGAGCGTACAATTTTGAACGACAGCATTCATGCAGAATCTTTCTAAGTAGATTAATTTTCAAGATATAAAAATCGAAAAGTTCCACAAGACCACTTCCCATGTTATTTAAATGGGAAATAGAAAATCGCGATGAGGCACCTCTTAATATTATTATTAAGAGCTCAAACTTTGACAACATTTTTTTTCATCATTTGGAACAATATTTTTGACTAACTCTTTGAAAATGAAAAATAATCGATTTTTTTGAAACGGTCTAATACATACCTATATATATAGATACGTATATATGTATAGATACATGTTTCCACAATTTCCTCTTTCTTACTTACATTTTTTTTTTTTTTTGTCTTTTTTGTTTTCTCTTTCTCTCTCTCTCTGTCTAGCGTTTTTCAATCTACCCGCAAAGAAACACTTTGCCGACTATGTGAACCTCTCTAATTCGGGGTAAAGCCTGTTTCGCGAAAACGGTATTCAAGACCACCGCGGACGTAGGTACCTATCTACGGCGTGAGAGAAATAAGGGAATACTCTCTACGAACTGTAATGGTACAGAAAACGTATAATTCCCGGAGGCAAGTCACGCCGCGAGTTCTGTAAGCACTAGAAAAGGCGTTTACGAGAAATTGTATTTACCTCAGTCCAAGATACGAACGTATAATATATGCATTGTATTGTACATACATATATATACATACCTATATTATATACGTGAATACGTTATAATGTATAACAAAATTCTTCAATTTATTTTCAATATAAATTGTAATAATTATTATTTTTCAATCACGTCAAAAGAATTTTTTGATTTTTTTCTTCTTTATTTTTTGATTCAATTTTCATTTCATTTTTTTTTTTCTTTCCTTTCTTTCGTTTCTTCAATTTTCTTCAATTCATTTCAATTCACGGGGTGAGAGTGGCCCGGGGGCTTTTTACGTGACGTAGCCTTAATTCCGATAATCTTTTTATCTGCTCCACGCCATCCTACCTATCCTGTGTATTTTTTTTTCCTGTTCTTCTCTCTCGATTTTTTTTTTCTACTTTTTTATCCCTATCCCTTATATTCGCTCCCTATTTTTTCTTTTTTTCTTTGTTCTTATACCGTCCAGCAGGAGGGGGGAAAACGGTATATGCATTATTTATGGAGTACCTACAAATGCCTAATCTACGTCTCAGACAGACTTTCCGCTTGCTGTGGCTGTCAGATTATTTAAAACAAGTTGAAAGGCATCTGACAATCTTTCTCTTTTATCTTTTTTTCATTTTTTTATTTTTATTTTTATTTTTTTTTTTTTGTTTTTTCTCTCTTTTCCTTTTTATCTTCTTTTTTATACAAATTATCTATTAAGAGTGTGGTGTGACCATATAACTACTCTCCGTATTATATCTACATGGTATACAAAAGATATATACGATATATCATCCCTTCACGCGCTAAAATCACACCCACAACTTTAAAATTAAATCTGTATATTATACCCAATTATATTAGGACAATTACTTTCTAACAATTATAACTACAGTAGCAGTCTAATAACTTTTTCTATATATATATATATATATATATATATATATATATATATATATATATATATATATATATATATATATATATATATAGTTTTACAGTCTCATCCCAAATTTTTTCACCATATGGTTTGAAAGGCTACTCCTTTATTATTATTATTATTATTATTATTATTATTATTATCATTATTATTATTTGGTCTTCGGTGTAGATCTAATTTTCTGAAAACGTGCTTTGACCCAAGAAAAAAGGATTCAGCTACTGTGGTATACATACAGGTACGGATCAACGTCCAGTGTTTTTTCGGTATACATATATACGAGCTGAGAGTGTTAACTTAAATCAACACCCCCAGCTCGATCTGCACCGAGTATAAAAATTTTTGTTTTGGAAAGTTTTGTTTTGGAATTTTTTGTTTTGGAAACTTCTAATATCAAAAAGAAAAAGAAAAATAGACATTAGACATAAGACAAAAAAATTGATTGGCAAGAATTTATCAAAATAATGATAATAATAATAATAATAATGATAATGATAATAATAATAATAATAATAAAATGAACAATAAATACATTAGAAGAAATTCTCGATCAATATCCAAATTTTTGTTTTACGAATGTGTATATAGCTATAAATTTGGTCAAGAGTAATGAAAAAAAACCAAAATTGAAAGAAAGAATAGAATTTTTTTTTTTGTTATATAAAATCGTAATTATATATTATATGCGGAATTACAGGAAATCGGATTAGTAGTAAGCGTTAATTCGTTAGAATATATAGATATATCGTATATATATATACATATTAGACCGTTTCAAAAAAATCGACTATTTTTTATTTTCAAAGAGTTACGTCAAAAATATTGTTCAAATGATGAAAAAAATGCTGTCAAAGTTTGAGCTCTTAATAATAATATTAAGAGGTGCCTCATCGCGATTTTCTATTTCCCATTTAAATAAGATGGGAAGTGGTCTTGTGGAACTTTTCGATTTTTATATCTTGAAAATTAATCTACTTAGAAAGATTCTGCATGAATGCTGTTGTTCAAAATTGTACGCTCTACAAAAAAGGTCTCTTGGTCTTTTTCGATGAATCCAACTGTTTCCAAGTTCGTCATGATTAATTACCATTAATAACCAATACACCAACTTGGAAATAGCTAGATTTATCGAAAAAGAACAAGAGACCTTTTTTTTAGAGCGTTCAATTCACTACAAAAATATGTTCTGGTCTTATCAGTACACTGATGCGTTGACGAGTTATAGAATTCCAAAGTTTAAAAAAAAATTTCCCCATGTTATTTAGATTGGAAATAGAAAATCGCGATGAGGCACCTCTTAATATTAATATTAAGAGTTCAAACTTTGACAGCATTTTTTTTTTCGTCATTTGGAACAATATTTTTGAGTTACTCTTTGAAGATGAAAAATAGTCGATTTTTTTGAAACGGTCTAATATATATATACATGTATGTATACACCTACTTATCATTCCAGGCGTTTCTTATAACATACCAGCTATATGTATAGACCCCTAGGGGAGAACGAGGAGTAAGGTAATAGGAAATAGGTGGGGTTTCGGATGATTTGAATAATTGAGCGTTGACGTTTGGCTTGAATTTTCTTATACGATACGATATATAACCCTGCACCCCGGGGTCCGATCCCGTTAAGTATAGACCTGATCATGTGTAACATAGTATGTAGTATATACCTGCTGCACAAAGATATTGTATCAGTATATATATATAGATAGACATATATATATATATATATATATATATATATATATATATATATATATATATATATATATATATATATATCGTTAATAATAACAGCTATATATCCGCAAGGTTTCTGCTAGCTGACCGTTAAAGTTGACCTTTAAGATCCGATCTTGTTGACCCGAAAACTTTTTAGCTCGATTCAACAAGAGGAAATTGGTATGGGATGTATTATAGTATAGTATATAGTTAATTCCTGAAGAAGAAGAAGAAGAAGAGGAAGAAGATGAAGATGAAGATGAAGAAGAAAAAAAAAAAGTATGAGATGATGAAAAGGAAGAAGAGATCGTTTTAACCTTTATATAAACGTAAATGTTGTATGTATTTTGTTGCTTTTTAAACCGTGTGTACCTACCCACCTACCTACCTACGTACTCATACCTTATTTCTCTACCGATGACTTATCGATATTGACTTGATTTATATTCAATAATCACTCGCCCAGTCAGCCCGCAAGATATGAGAGGCTCGTTTCTTACGTCTGAAAACTCTCATTACTTATACGATAAGTAAAGTAAATGCATTTAGCTATATTTACACGCATACCTATGTACAGGTACATATATAAATGAACACGAAACGTGAAATAAAGTGTACGAAAATATAAAAAGAAATTAGAAAAATTTATATTCTTTAAGTTTTTCAACGTTTTGGTTTCAGGACCGAAGTCGAGGCAACTTCAACGGCGAAGGGTGGTACCTTGAAATTTATAAGAGCTTTAAACAACATGACGCGAGAAGCAGGTGGTGTAATTAACATGAGATGTGAAGTAACAGGGGATCCACCACCGAAAAAAATTCGATGGTTTAAAAACGAGGCACCTCTTGAAGAGGAACCGGGGAGAGTAAGCGTAAGAAAAATTCACTCACAGGTAAATAAACGCTTGAAAATTTTAATTAAAAATTGTTAATCATCTGAATAATAAAATTTCTGTTCAATTATTTTCATTTCTTATTTTTTTTTTTTATATATTTTTTTTTTTTTTTCGGTACTTTCAGTCGCACGAACATTCAGCTCAAAATATAGCCGGAAGTCGATTAAAGATAAGCAGACTCGACGTTATGGACACCGGTTATTATTCCTGCAGGGCAAACAACGACCATGATCATATACAGAGCGAGGGTATTCTCCAAGTCAAAATGCTTCGTTATCGTAAGTTTGATAAAAAAAAAAATTATATACATATATTTATAAATTAAATAACGAATTAAGTCTCATACAAAAAAAAAAAAAAAAAATCGTTTCGAAAGGGACAAAAAAAAACAGAAAAATCATCATTTACGTATCTCCTATTAAAACTCGTCACTTTTCTTATTGTTATACGTTATCATATTTTATCTCATATTAAAAATAGTGTATAGAAATAATTTATTGCAAATTAGATTGAAACGTTAAGACTATAAACTCGCACCTTCGTAGTACTAAACTAAAGAATACTAGGGTGAAGAAAGTAAAAGAGCTTTTTATATCCGGGTTCGTCGCCCTTGGCGTTCTTTTAATTTCCCTATCCCTCTCTAAAATTGCTGAGCTATACAAAAAAAACTAGAGAATTTCACTCACTGCACTGCTACTTTTATTCTAGGGTGTTAAATATCGAAGTTTGAGAGTATTTTTTTACGAGATGTGAAAAATAGAAGCAAAAATAGAATTGAAAAGTTTTTTTTTTTTTTTTTATTTTTCAATTTCTTTTATAATTTTTAATTTTTTTATCAGACTGCAATTCAGTTGACTATATTGTATATCTAACCTTAAGAATTCCATTGTCTGTAAATAAGTAAGCAATGAGCTGTTGCAACAAGAATCTTGTTAATTTACATATTGGATTGGAATATAGCGTGGGCAGTGGTAAGGGTCTTTATCATATCTTAATTACTTGACACGGACAAGAATTACGACAAGAATCAAAATACGACGACTACGAAGTGTTTAACAGCATAGAATTCCACTATTTGACGCATGTGATGAATTAAATTGTCTGTAAAAAATTTCATCACTTAATTATAATTATAATTATAATTATAATCTGGTAAAAATCTTCTCATTTCAAACTCCAAAAATTTGACTTTAACCCTCCGTTGTCATCCTTGGACAGATTGACTCGGTGCTCAATTTTGGAATAACACATCTATCGTTACTTGAAACATTTTTCAGACATTATATTATTTCATTTCTTATATAACGACTGTTGTTACATGTTTGATAATGTTCAAAGTATATTCCATAATTTTTTGATTTTCTACACGACAACCATTCGAAAATCAGTTGGGTCAATTTTACCCAATCTGACTATAAACGTGTAACTTTTTCTTAAGTGCAAGAATGAAGAGTTAAGTACATCTACCTACGTTTATTTCTATAAAAGGTTTGCATTATCTTAAAGTATATCAAGCCTTCGAAGCTTAGTGTCTAAACTTGGTAAATGTGTGACAGAGAGTTTGATAATATTCGAGGTAAAGGTACGAGTAAGTAATCAATGTATAAGTCAAAACTTATATACGAATATACCCACCATGTGCATACCTTTACCCTATTCTATCCTATGCTGTCCTATTCTATGCCTTTTTTCTGTATATATATAAATATATACCAAAACATACAAAGGAAACAAATTGAAACGAGAACTGAAAGACAGTCGTGTAGTAGAAGGGGGTATGGTGTGTGCCCCGTATAGTCTCGTGTCGTATTTCCGCGTCAGAAGACGCGGTCCTTTTCAATTTAAACTAAAAGCTCCGAAGCACGCGAAACCTTTGTGTCCCACGTACAATACATACATACATACGTATATACCTATTCCACAACGTGCTCGAAGAGTTTGGTAGATAGGTAGGTAGGTAGGTAGGTACCAATCGTTTCCCTACCACATCTTTTCCTTATTCCTACATCTTCGTGTTCAGAATAAAGATTCCACGGTGTCGACTGTATCACATCCGCCATATACGAAAAGAAATAATTTAAACCCGGGAAAAAATTGTATATATATATAAAAGCTAAAAATTAAAACTTGAAATGAAATATAAGAAATCTATAATCATATTTTTTGAAAAATTACGACATTATTATATTCGCGTTGCAAATTTTCGTTAATTAAAAATTGGGATAATAACAAAAATGATGACATCTACTCGGTTATATATATATTTTCGATTGACCTTTATCCGAACAGAGTCTATCTCGGCAGCCTAAAGCATGTATACCATGTTCCGTGCTGCAGGCGTGACCGACTCAGTGATCCTAGATAAGACCGTGCAGCTTTGCCCGGGTAACGTTCACCGGTCCACGTCGTGCCTCTCAAGCATATAGGTATAATAACCATGCAACGTCAGTTCCTTATACCGTACATATATTACCTTCACATATATGTATATACCTTCCTATATATATATATATACCTATAACACGGATTACTCTGGGATTTGCCTACCGATTACCAAAATGATGGTAAAAATCGCTTCAAAAGGTCATAACTCTAAAACGGAAGAAGATGAGAAGATGGTACTGTGCTTAATGGAGAGTACGTATCACGCTCTTTAAAAAGAGGTACTATATATCTATGGGTCTCTTTATAAATGGATAGGTATAATCCATATAGACTGAACTGCAGTGGAAAGTGGATTTTATAGATACACAGACCGCATGCACGGTCTTTTCTTTTTTTCTTTTAATTTTCTGTAAGCTTTTTCTTTCAATTTTTGTTTTTGTTTTTTTTTTTTTTACGAGAATTCGAAACACGATCCCCCTTTTCAACCGTCAAACCACAGCGATCGAACCGATTTCCAAGCCGTATGAAATTACACCCGTTATAGCAACAGCTATAAAGACCGAGTTTTTAAAATTCCAATACTAGTATAATTATAATAATATAGATAGAAATATATCGGGTTTGTTTAGAAAATTTTCAAACCGCAAAGTGGAACGTAAAAATTTCCGAATATATTAATTCTCTTTATATTTCAAATAATTTTAGATTTTCTAAAAATTTTATTAACTATCTAAGAATCGCAATCAGCTTTTATTGTTATAATCTAACCACTTTCAACGAGATGGAAAAAGGAAAGCTATAAGCTTTATTAGCTTATCTCTTGTAGTAGATTTGATAGAGGGAAAGCGATCGGAGAACAAGTCGAGCGAAAGTAACGTATTAAACGTCCAGTTATACATTAACGTTGATAATATGTGATGCTGAAGAGCAAAATATCAGGGAATGGTATAAGATAAGATAAGAAAGTTAAGGGTTTGTTTTTCTCAAACACACAAACACGCTTATATACGTATAGGTATAGAAGTTTGGTAAAGAAAAAAAATATATAAGTAAAAAGTGAAAAACTGTATGAAAAGAATAAAATTTAAAAAAAATAGTTACATATATTCATGTGGGATCAGTGATTTGTTGATCGATTGATTGATTGTTACCGAAACATAGACGAGAAAGTAATTAAGCGACTAATTTAAAATGAATGAAAAAGAAAAGAAAAAAAAAAAAAAACAAAGAGGTGAATAATTAAACCTGCTGTTTAAATTTCGCCTATTCATATCTCGGCTAAAATCACTATATGCGTGATTCTATATGGCCCGGTTAAGTAAGCGAGAAGCGAGGTGAGAATAAGAAGAAGGATACGGAGAAGGAGAACTGAGGGTGTCTATACCTGGGCTCCGAGTGTAGCGCTTCCCTGGCTAATACAACACGTCACTTAACATTTAACGTTCCTAAGTTTAAAGATCGCGATTAGAAACCCAGCGAGGTGTGGAGCTGGTGATTAGCATCTCATTTTACAACGGCGCATGCGATGCCTTGCGTTTTAGGATTTTGCAGATAACGGAAACTCTGTCATATGTTAATTCGGACTGATATATAGGATTAAGGAGGGAGAGAATTTCTGTTCCTTATACCAATTTTAATTTATTTATTTTTTCTTCTGTTGTAGTAAAATTCGCTATAATATTATACTTACGATAAGATTTTCACCTACATTTTCTATATATACATAAATTGCGAGAATAATTCGTGAGCCCGGAATCATATTTATTATACGTTATATAACCACTAATGGGGATTAGCCGGGTAAAATCTACCCGCGGAAATAATATTAACTAAAATCTCGCCACCCTGCTCTATAGCTCGAAAGGATTTTAGCTTTAAATCAACCCTTAATCCCAAAGGATTATTTTACGTCACCTAACCTAGCATATTATAAACCTATGTAGGTATTTGAATATTATAGATACAGTTTCAGATCATCGACGACTATGTGTGTAGAGATTTGAACGATCTTGATTAAAAATAAAAATAAAAATAAAAATAAAAAGGGGAAAAAATAAAATAAAAATTGAGTTATATACATATAACCGCGAGTTATATATATATGTATAAATTTTATACCTTATCGTATATATTTACAGTTCATTTTATATTCATTTCTATCTTTATAAGCGTTGGGTGTGTGTGTTATATATATATTTCTATACGACGAGAAGTTAAACCGCGACTTTGGCAAAGAAATATGAAATACCGCAAATTCGATACATATAGGTATATATCATAACGAACGAAAGCCGTTATATATATATTATCTAGTCCGAAATTAAATATTATCGTTTTGAATGACCGAATAATGTAAACCGTAAAACGCAATAGATAGTTATATAATATAAACATATACCTATATCAATGTATAAAATGGATTTAGAAATTTTTTATTTATTTATACATATATATGTATTAGACCGTTTCAAAAACTCGATTATTTTTCATTTTCAAATAGTAAGTCAAAAATATTGTTCCAAATGACGAAAAAAAAATGCTGTCAAAGTATGAGCTCTTAATATTAATATTCAGAGGTGCCTCATCGCGATTTTCTATTTCCCATCTAAATAACATAGGAAATTCTTTTTTTTAACTTTGGAATTTTATAACTCGTCAACGCATTAGCGTACTGATAAGACCAGAACATATTTTTGTAGTGAATTGAACGCTCTACAAAAAAGGTCTCTTATGCTTTTTGGATAAATCTAACTATTTCCAAGTTGGTGTATTGGTTATTATTGATAATTAATCATGACTAACTTGGAAACAGTTGAATTCATCGAAAAAGACCAAGAGACCTTTTTTGTAGAGCGTACAATTCACTACAAAAATATGTTCTGGTCTTATCAGTACGCTAATGCGTTGACGAGTTATAAAATTCCAAAGTTAAAAAAAAGAATTTCCTATGTTATTTAGATGGGAAATAGAAAATCGCGATGAGGCACCTCTGAATATTAATATTATCGTCATTTGGAATATTAATACTATCATCATTTGGAACAATATTTTTGACTTACTCTTTGAAAATGAAAAATAATCGAGTTTTTGAAACGGTCTAATATGTATACATACATACGTGTATATTATATACCTATAATATGAATAAAATTGGCAATTTTCTTTCTTTAGAACGTACGTACCTACGTTTTGAGTCATAATAGTAAAAAGAATGAGAAAATAATGTAGAAAAAGATAAAAGAGAGAGAGAGATATAGAAGAAAAAAATGAAAGAAAAAAATTTCTACTTATACACCTACTTATCCGTACTTAACATACGCGTCACGCGTGGCAAAGCCTAAACGACACCAAGTTTTCTAGTCTAGATGGGAATTTTAAACGTATCTATAGATATAATATACCCTAAGCCACAACTGAGAGTTTTCAGGTCGTGTTAAATTACCTACCATTCTCGCATGAACGGATTTTCTGCAACAGCATTCGCACGGACCAATGCTCGTGTAAAATGTATGTATAATATACCTATATTATATACGATCGATATAATCGCGTGCTCCGTGCAATATATAGAATAATTTCAATTTTTCTCTTAGGTTTTTATTTATTTATTTATTTTTTTTTTTCTTTAAATTTTAAGGAATTATAATTATACATTATATACAAAATAACTATATAATGTAATCAAAAATAAACCACGAGGATCATTGAAGCGTATTTCTGAATTAGGGTTGCGAGTCGCGTATATAGGTCAGAGCAACCCCTGTTTTATAGGCTTTGGGTTGATTCTACTGCGTGTTTGTCAATTTTAGCAAATAACAAAAAAATAAAAAAACGAAAAATAGAAGGAAAAAAAAAAATAAATAATAAAAACAGAAAACGAAATTTCTGTTCGAGAGGGAAAGAGGTAGCTCTCCGACGAAACAATCAAACTCAATTATCTGGAATAATTAACGCCGGTGAGCAGGACGAGCTGCGAATAGCTTGTCGTTTGCACCCACGCTTTTATATACATTATACATATATATACTACGCCTATACATTGCTATTCCGGGGCTTTATTTCGCGAAACATTAATTTCAGAGTATACATACCCAGTTAACAGCTGTATACCCTAACCTATCAGGTATATATATTATATATATATATAATAAACAAGGGTATACATTCTTCTCCTTCTTCTTCCGTAAAGGAAGAAAATTTACCATTAATTATTATTATATAAACAGTGAGCGTTACTTGTTATACAACAAATTTCTTTTCCCTCATCCTTTTTTTTTTTTTCTTCTTTTTATATTTCTTTTAATGTTACGTAATTTTTATTTTTATATTTTTTCTTCTTCAAATTTTAATATGCGTTAGACATCTTGTTAAATCTTTGTCACGCGTCACAGTTCCATCCCTTTGCAGCCTTTAGCCGCTTGACAAAAAATATATATACATTATTCACGAGGGGGTGTCTTGACAATAAGAAGTATAAGTGTTGTCCTTTAATTCAATCCGGTAGTAGTAGAAGTAGTAGGTATAGCAATTCCCCACGGCCTGCTACTACTACTGCTGCTGCTACTGCACGATGTACGTGATTCGATTCTACTTATGTATTTATTTTATTTTTTTATTTCATTTGCTCTTTCTTTCTTTCTCTTTCCTTTATTTTTCATTCAGTTTTAAATTCTTTGAGATTTTATTACAATTTTCCGTATATATATATATATTTCTCAACTTTAAGACTGCGGTTGATAAATATTTTACACTAAATCATACATATATCTTATAATATATGTAGTACTATCTACCTATACCTGTATAAAATTCTCGAGTTTTAATTTTTACGTTCTTAATTCGTGATATATATTTCAATTTTTTTTTTTTTTTTTTTAGATTTTAGCGGAATATAAAATTCCTTTCAAATATATTAAAAACAAAAAAAAAAAAACAACACTTCTTTGAGGTGTGAATATTCTCACGTCCGTCTAATCCTTTGAAACGAAATATTTCAGACCCATATATATATATATATATATATACCTATATACATATATATATTCATATACCTACGTGTACCGTGAATATCCCTTTTGAAAGTAGCTATATGTATGTGTGAAATATATTGTGTATGTGTATGTGTGTGTGATAATATCATGCTCGTTGTAGCAAACGATACGATGGATATTATCTCGAGCAGGAAGTGCAGAAGATAAGCGTTCCCGGAGTCATTAATAACGTCTCCACCACCACCACCACCCTTCTTTCATTCTGAAATGGTTACACTATATAGATAATGATGTATATAGTATATTTATATACATATTATATATATATTATACCGTAGTAATACTAATACAGCAGACTAGCAGAGTGTTTATATACCGGGTTTTCAAATATTTACTATATTATGTACTATACAAATGTTTATATATGTATATATATATATATAATTGTCGCTAAATAATATAAATATCCAAAGTTCAATAATTGATTTTCTGTTTCTTCCATTTCGTTATAATTATTAAAAAAAAAATTTCTCATGGTACGGTATAAATACATGTAGGTATAAATGTATTCATATACGTGTGAATGTGTCCCATATATATACTGTAGGTATAGTGTATACCTACATGTATATGTAGTACGATGTAGTACAGATAGTGTAAACGCTGTTCCATTCAGAACAGGCGCGCTAATGCATTTCTGAATGGACCATTCTTTGATAATATAACGTTCATACATACATACATACATCTACGTGAGATACAGGTTATATTATGTATATATCGTTACAACGGTATGAAAATTTTTATTTTTTATTTATTTTTTTTTTTTCTTCAAGCAGTTTTAAGTAAATATGAATCATTTTTTTGTTTTTCTATTAAATTTTGATTGAAAAAATGAAAATAAAAATAAAATAAGATAATACTAAATTTTGTATGAAATATACAGGGAAGTTATAACTTCTTATATAGCAAGTTCTCGGAATATGTGATACATGATACTCGGATAGTCGATATTTCTTACAAAGAATAGGATAAAATTTTCTGAGTGACATTTGGAAGTCACGAGTCCGGAATACATATCTTGAACAGGAAGTAAAATTTACCCATTTCCAAGTTCTCGTATATAGATATATATATATATACACATATATACCTAGCTATATAGTCATATATAATATATATATAAAAGCGAGGCAGGTAAACAAGCGATATTTTGATCCCCCTGAGAATCTAGAGTTTAAAAATTTCAAGGGAGGCAATTTGTCCCGCTGAAGTAGCTTCTATACAGCTAATGAAAAATAAGAGTCAACTTTTACGCCAAGTTATATATATATATATATACATATATATAGTATATGTATATACACATCTAACCCTCAGACTTGGAAAATTTATCAAAACTCTCCTCAGCTTTTCTTTATTATTATTCTCTCTATGTGTGTATGTTTGTGTGTACATACACCTCAACTGTATATAAAAAAAAAAAAGAAATTTTCAAACTACGTATTTATATCACATATAACTACTATCCAAATCTTCAAAGACCCGCAATACTTAGATGTAATCGTTGATCGATCTATTGGTTGCAATTTGCTGTTAAACACACATAGCTATTTCCTATTATGTTACCATTGTGTCTGTATACATATGTATCTTCAGTACGTGTTTATATATATATATATATATATATATATATATATATATATATATATATATATATATATATATATATATATATATATATATATATATATATATATATATATATATATATATATATATATATATATATATATATATATATATATATATATATATATATATATATATATATATATATATATATATATATATATATATATATATATATATATATATATATATATATATACATATACACATACGATGTGTATGTGTATACGCTTGATTCGATCCCCTATATATATCAGCTTCCCAGCCCCTCGACAGACTTCCGGCCTAGTCTAGAAAAGAGATTGTTGTTTGTCGTATGTACACATATACGCAACTTGACTCTCTCTCTCGCCCGTACCAACATAGCAAATAATATCTTAAATCTAAATCTACCCCTGTTGAATAAGAAAAAAAAATAAGAATAAAATGAATTAAAAAAGAAAAAAAAAAAAAGTCAACTTGAAAGCAAGTACCTATACGCATATAGTTGTTGCCGAAACGAGGGGAAAAATTTAAGAAAAGAAAAAAAAAAAAACAAAAAAAATGTATGTCATGATATCAGCGATATTAAACTTGACGTATCGAACTTTAGAGATTATTATTATTATTATTATTATTATTATTATTATTATTATTATTATTATTATTATATACGCCTATATATACATATCGATACGTATATATGTATATATATATATATATATATATATATATATATATACGTATAAAAATTGAGATCAGAAACAAATATATCCATTCATCGATTTTGAATTATAAAACGTGTAGTATAGGTATAACCCACCTATAGATAATTCTTTGGAAAAACGTATATTTGATGATAAATCATATAGGTATGTAAATTTATGGTAAATATGTACGTAGATACATTCCAATAGTACGTGTATACATACATATAATGTATTTGTATATAATTGTAGCTTTTCCCCGCCTCCCCCTCCCTCTCTCTCTTTCTCACTCTCTCTCCCTCTTTCTCTCGGAAAATTTTGATTGAGTGAAATTTTTTCATATACCTAGAGCGTCTTGTTTTATCATGATAATGAAAATATTCATACAGTGATTTGAGTTTTTTTGTTTTTTTTTTACAACTACTTCTTATCAACCCCTTGGCTATACATAGAAGTGAAGATGACGAATCGATTATATATGTATATATACCTATGTATGAATGAAATTTCTCCCCACATGAAATTAACATAGACATATATATATATGTATATTAGGGTAAAAAATAAGGGTCCTGGATACCTACTATCGCCTTTAAATTAGATTTTTTGTAAAAAAAAAAAAAAAAAAAAAAAAAAAGGGGGGAGGATTCCCTGTACACGATCACTGATATATATATATATATATATATATATATATATATATATATATATATATATTATACAATTTAAATAAACCTTAAAAATAATTACATGTAAACGCATATTTACTAATTACAAAGAAAAAAAAAAAAAAAACAGCGTTGTAAATTACCATTTATCGTTATCGTAACTATACTGTATATATAAGAGGGTCGGATATTCATCTTACGTCATTTCCGCCGAAGCTTTTTTTTTTTTATACATTATAGCTATGTATGTATGTATGTAGATACAAGTTTAAATGTTTTAATCAACTTAGGACAAATGTGCAACGAGAAATGACTGTTTTTTAACAAAGATGCACTTCAGAAATACGAATCTAATTTATTTATTTAATTATTCATTCATTAAAATTTTTTCTTTAAATCTCGCTTATACCTATGAGTGTCTATAGAACTAAAACCTGACAATTATTTCCACGTACGTCTACAGATATACAAGGTCAGAATTTTCTGCCTACCTACACCTATACGTATAATTAAAAAAAAAAAAACGAACTGAATAAAAGGAATGCGTTTTGTCTCAGTTTTTTGAGATAAAAAAATAAATAAATAAAATATAAAGATCTTAGGACGAACGCTTTAGGGCAGGAACCATACAAAAGCGTCGAATGAATAGCTCAAGTATTCATTCAATACAAGGTATAGAGGTATACCTTCACTAGTCTCAAAGATGAATCTTCGATCCATATAACGAAACACATAATACAATATAAAATAATATAACGAGTAAAATAAAAAAAAAAAAAAAAAGAAATGAAATATGAAATGAAATAAAAATCAATCTCAGTTATTTTTCAGTAATATAAATTATCTATTCGAGTCTCTATTTTTTTTTTTTTTTTTTTTTTTTTGAGGGGATGTCTGTATCTATCACAAGAAGTCATGAGCATTTAGAAACGTATATATGAGGATCATATAATGAGTTGAATGAGATATTATCTAGATATAACTATATAGTGTTAGTTATGATACGTAAGTTACGTTATATGTTATATGCGTTCGTTTAACGATGATATATCGTGGGGTATTCGACTGTTATATATATATATACATATACTTATGAAGAACAGCTAAAAATACGAATGATCAAATCACATAGATCTCAATTGATCTTGTTACGAGATCGCGAGAGCCGCACAAACAACTTTTAATGCGACTGACAATGAAACGCTCTTTGAAACCGTTATCTACCGAATCTTTGTTTCTCATTCCTTGTTGCTGCACGTCGCGTCGCTGACGCTTAGTCGCACGTTTCTAATACATATGGATGATCAAACATATTATATCTTACCGGGAAAACCCAAGAGTATAAAGTTTATCCCCCAAAATTGAAACGAAAGAGAAAAAAAGAAACAAAAATTTAAAATATCGTATAAAAACAGAAAAAAAAAAATCAAAAAAATTTTGGACATTATAGATTTTATGAAATATATCTTTTAATTTCGATCTTTGAAAATTTTTTGCTCGTCTGTACAAGAAATTTGTTTTGAAATATCGAGAAAAAAAAAAAGAAAAAAATAATATTATGTACGAAAGAAAAATTTAAAATCGTACATAAATAAAAATGCAAATAAAAAGATAAATAAAAAGTTAAAAAGCCGTGGGTGTTGATTAACCAGCCTGCATGTAGTAAATCATTAATCTCTATTATTTGTATTCTCCGTCCTGCACCAAAGACCGAGCTAGTACCGTATGTATGTGTGTGTGTGTACAACACAAACGCCCCATTAGTCTAATTATAAAGAGTGTGAACTCGGTTTAAAACTAATTAAAGATCATCGGTAATAATATCTCGACCACTTTGTGTAACAGACTTAAGTATTATTCGCTTTTATCGTATCTAATGTCCTTACACCTATACCTATCCTATACATAAACAGTTTCTATTATTAAATCGTAAATAAATTCGATACCTTATAAACGTATACCTATATTCACTTTTAATAATAATAAATCTCATCATTTTATTATACACGTCATATTATACTATTTTAAATTTAATTTAATTTTACCTTATTATACGATGTTTCAGCCGGTAGACCAATTAACGCCGCAGTTGATGTCGGTAGTTTTTCACCTATAATACCACACTTTCCTGACTTACTAGACGGGTGAGTTATAATTCTGTTTACGCATTTATAGATTATAGAAAAAATCGAACTTTTCTTCCTTGTTTTCATTATTGTAAGTGATTCAGGATCCCACATTCAAAAATAATCAAAACCTTAACGAATAACATATAAACAAACTGGTATCCTAGCAACGAGATCTCCGTGTTATTAAATATTCGATCGTAGCGCCATCTAGTGAGGTAAGATGCATAGTCGGTAACTAATGATTTACCGACCGGGTAAAGATCGTATGATAAGTTAGAATGCTACAGTACCACGACTCGATTACAGATGGTATTAAATATCGAAGTTTTATAAATGGTTGTCAAACAACGACACAAAAGCACAACACAACCAACAAAATAATAAATAAATAAATAAAATATAATAAAATATTGTATAAATTAGATTTATATATATTATTAGTATTGATTATTTATACAATATAATTAAAACCTCAAACGGATTTCTCTTCTTTGAGTTTATTAATATAATAACGATGCAGCTACTACTACCAGTGTACCTAATATTACTAAATACATTAAATATATTTGTTATCTGTCAAAATCAAAACCACAGTGATAATTACACTGATATTGTCAATTCAACAAGGTAAACAGACTAATATTTTTTCTTTTATTGTTGACAATTTTTCTATTTATTTATTTATTTGAGGTTATATTTTCAACAAAATCTTTAATAAAATTCAAAATTAGAATAATCTTATATTTTTACACGTGAGATTGAACGTGTTATTTCAATTTTTTATTTATTTTTTTTTTTGTGTCACGAAAAAAAATTAATATAATTTTTTTTTTTTTTGTTTTTTGATAATTATCAAAAATTGTTTATTTCTATATTTATTTCTTTTTTTTAAACAGCACTGCGGATGGGGACAAACTGGACATCTCTGGTATCGGTATATCGACACCCCATATATCTCATCTCACGCCAACTCATCCTTTCAGTGAAATATTTTCACCAAGTCCTCAACCAACAAGTTCACAATCTAGTACGGTTGATTTCAGTCCACATAGCGGCCTTAATATTCACTTCCATTTACCACACGGCGGTACTACAAATTTAGCTAATATACCTGGTCGAGATGATGAACAGGAAGGAACTTGCGTAGTAAGAAAACCAAATTATTACAATCATTTCTAATTTTCTAAAATTTTATAAATCGGTTTTTCCCTAAATCCAAACCATTAAAATATAATCATTTTCTTTGTTTCAATGAAGATATCGAATTTTCGAAAAATTTCTATTCTCAATTTATTTATTTTACTAAAAAAAAAAAAAAAAACAACATTAAATAATAATAATAATTCTTAATTGCAGCTATACGTCGGCAAAACTTGCGCCGAATTTGTCGGAAACCAATCGGTTTACATTCCGTTTGGTATGACTCAAACACTACTAGAAGAAAGACTGATACAGGCTTTCAAAGTTATACGTTATTCAAAGTTAGTACAATGTGATATTAAATGAATAAATAAAGAAATAAATAAATCACAATGAAATTTATACATAGGAAATAAAAAAATTGTAATTAACGTATAATGATTTTACAGAGAATTATCATCGACATGCGAAAGTTATGCAAGCCCGTCTCTTTGTTATTCGGCATTTCCAATTTGTCGAGATCAGCCGTTGTTACAAAAGACAAAAAATTCCAAGGCTAGTACGCAGCTTTTTAATCTACTTAAGCCAAATCAGGGAGAGATATTGTCTCCGGATGATACGGATGGAGAAGAAGATCTGAACGATTTTCCAAATTCACATAATAAAAGAATGAAAAGAGAGCCTGATTACGGATCTAAGTTCGAATTTACTTTGGATAAAAATGGCAATTTACCAGACAGAAAAAATAATCCTCAATTAAATTTCGACAATAGAGCTGCGGGCAGAAATTTACTTAATCATAAATTGAGAAGAATATGTAGAAAAGAGTGCGAGATATTAGAAAATGAATTGTGCAGAAAGGAGTATGTCATTGCTAAAAGACAAAAGGTTATTCGCAAAGTTCCTCTATTAGAATGCTCGGAATTACCGCCAGATGGAACACCAGAAGCTGCCGATTGTCTCAGTCTGGGTATATCCGTTGAAAATAATATCCACGAAAGTAAGTTTAAACGGATTCTAGTCAAATAATGAAAAAAGATTGCGAAAATCAAATTTATTCAAAAAGTTTTTTCATCCTTAAACCGATTTACTAATTACAGATGATCGTTGCTACTGGGGAAGAGGCGAGTACTATCAAGGCGTAGTAAAATACAGCGAGTTTGGAAAACCGTGTTTAATATGGTCAGATCAATCACACATTCATCGTCATGAAATATCCGAATATCAGGAACTTAAAGGGCGACATTCTTACTGTAGAAACCCTGGCAGTATGGAATCTCAGCCTTGGTGTTACGTGGATAACAAGAACAGCATAGAGGTTGAATTTTGCAATATACCAAAGTGCGGTAAGCGGTATAAAAAAATATTGCTAACAATTATTCCCCTCAATCCTAAAAAGTAGAAAGTTTATTCAAAAGTTTTTATGGTTTATTTTTAAAGCTGAAAATCTCTGGATCTATGCGAGTATCGGTATCGTGTTAGCGGGAGGCTTTATCATAATTTTAACCTGCTATTGCTGCTGTTATAAGAGCAGAAAGTCACGCAGACAGCCAAATCACTTGCCATCTAATAAGGTAAACTTACAGTAAACTTTCAAAGAAGTTTTTACTATTTAAAAAATATTTTATCGATATTTACAGATGCTGACTGGTGTTCAATGTGACAAAAACATATACGACGGTAGAAGAAGTACTACTCAGCCTATGGAAATGAGTTCCCTACTTGCCGGACCAGGAAATATAACTCCTGGAGCAGGAACTCTGAGCAGCGGAAGTAGCCGGACGTCTAATAACCGTGTTCCGCAATTTTCGATTCATAACGTTGCGTTTTTACAAGAATTAGGAGAAGGAGCTTTTGGTGAGTTTCATAATACGCGAATATGTTCCCTTCACTCTATCAATCGTTAATTTTTCTTTCCAGGAAAAGTTTACAAAGGGGAATTACAGACTGGTAATAAATCAGAGCCTACTATATTCGTGGCTATTAAAACCCTGAAGGAAAACGCCACCCCAAAAACCCAGAGTGACTTTAAACGTGAAGTTGATTTAATGACGGACTTAAGACACCCGAACATCATTTGTCTTCTTGGAGTTATTTTAAAAGGCGAACCAATGTGCATGCTATTCGAATACATGACGCAAGGAGATCTACACGAGTTTTTAATATGCCATTCCCCCAGATCAGATGTACCGTTGAATAACGGTCAAGGAAAGGTCTTAGAACAGCCTGAATTTCTTCACATAGCTCTGCAAATAGCTTCCGGCAAGTATTTTGATCTAATTTTTTTCATATAACAAGATCTAATATTATTATTTTTCATATTTCTTACAGGCATGGAGTATCTCGCGGGTCATCATTACGTACACCGTGATTTAGCAGCACGTAATTGTCTAGTTGGAGAAAATCTCACTGTTAAAATCTCAGACTTTGGTTTATCCCGAGATATTTATAGCAGCGATTACTACAGAGTACAATCTAAAAGCCTTTTACCAGTGAGATGGATGCCGCCCGAGTCTATTCTCTATGGTAAATTCACAACCGAGTCTGATGTATGGAGTTATGGAGTTGTATTATGGGAAATATACAGCTATGGTTTACAGGTGTGTGATTCAAAGGTGGAATAATCTCTCAGCAATTAATAAATGGTCAAATTTTTATCATATGTTGTTACTATTTCCAGCCCTACTACGGTTACAACAATCAGGAAGTTATAGACATGATAAGATCTCGCCAGTTGCTTCCTTGCCCTGAAGATTGTCCGACTATGATTTACAGTCTGATGATAGAATGCTGGCACGAGGTAGCAAACCGGAGGCCACAATTTCCCGAGATTCATCATAGGCTAAAGAATTGGTATACCAATCAGACTTATCTGAGTGATTTTTGTAACGAATCTGTAACCAGCTACTCAGGCAGCAGTCATAAAAGTACAAACAAGACTAATTCTACACAGTTATCTGCTCCGATTTACAAATCTGATTCACTTAACAGAAAAGAGTCGAGTTTTAAGTGCAATCAAGAGCCGATGGTTTGCAATATGAATGATCATAATCAACCGATGAAAATATTATCTTCTAATTATCAAAATTCTAATTCAAACGATTCTAGACAAAGTATTAATCAGACGGAACATGCTACACCTACTAAGATAAACACGACAAGTTACCAAAATGCTAATACAAATTTAAACCTTAATGAATATAACGAAAAGCAATGCTGCTCGCCTAAATTAAGCGGTGCTAAAAAAGTTTTACCCTCAGTACCGCAATCTATGATTAAAAATAATCCACCCAATAATGGCACAAGACAAATGCAAAACGGAGCTCAATTGGTAGTCAGGCTACCTGATCCAAGCAAAGTAACAACAGAAACTAGAGTATCTAAATAATTTTTTTTTATACTTCTTTAATTAGATTTTCTCGTACTTTAGGTATATTTAAGTTATTGAATAATATACATTCTATTCTTTTCGTTTTTTTATTTCTTTTGTTTTCCTATGTGCTGCTAAATATTCACCCAATGTTTATTTGCTGAATGAAGTTTAATTAGAAGTTAGTCAATTTATTAAATGTGGTGATGAAGAAGAACAGGAAAAAGAAGATGATAAAATTTATTAAAAATACAGTATAACGCAAAGGAAAAGACTTCTTTTTTTTTTTTGTTTTGGATATGACAAGCTCGAGATTTTTCATAGATGTATTCATTCATTTTATATACTTATTCTTTATATTTATATTCATGTATACAAAGATCTTTATAATAAATTTTCTAACAAAATAAATTTAATTACCTGCTCAAAAATCAGTATCAAAATCTTCGATGGTACATATTAAAAACTGCCAAAATAACTAAACATTTGTAATAATTTGAAAAAAAAAAAAACAAAAAAACAAGACTACCTATTCAAATATTGACTGACGTAAAAGTATTTTAATTAGGTGTTTAATTACGAATTATGTTGGTGAAAATTTCAGAAAATAAATTTAAAGAATAAAACTTTTATAATATTTATTCTACAATTCAAGAAAATATAAATATTGTGAATTGATATTATTATTGTATTAATTAGAATTCAAAATCTGCGTCAGTTTTTTTTGTCTTGTTTATAGAATCCATAAACTGTATGAAAAAAATTTCTCAATTTTTGTTACAATTGATTATGAATAGACATTGTTTTCTTGTTTTTTCTCTATCTTTTATACCGTAAGATAAAAATTTTAAAAAAATCTTTACGCGGTGCGTTATTTCTGATGTTTTGTAATTTTTTAATCAAATATCTTTGTGTTTAAGTTTATAAAATTTTATTTCGAATTGGTTTAGAATTTGACTGTCTGTTGAATAATAGATGAATGAATCCTTGGCAAAATGAAAAAAAAAAAAACTGCTCTTAGATTTAAATAATAAAGAAAAAATAAATAAATAAATTAGGATTATGAAAACAATTTGATACCAGATAAGTTATGAGCCACATATTCTGGGATTATAGTTTCACGGAATAACTACTTCAATTTTTATTTTTAAAATGCGATCTAATGGTAACTTTATTAAAATAACATTAAAAGACTTGGATTAATTTTTAATTTTCATTAATTATAGATACAGGTCTGTAAAACAGTAAAATATTTAATTAAAAGATTAGCGTTTATCTGATCTCAATAATTGATTGTCAAAGTAAATAGTTTATAAATAGCTGTAGCAGTGGGCTAGATATATTATATATAAATATTATATATAAATAAATATATATATCTATATATATATATATATTTTTTTTTTTTCTGTTTCGTTTTCTTTTTTTTCATCTTAATTCGCGTAAATTTGTTTCGTTTAATTTGTGTATAAAATATAAATGTATGTGTATAGAACGTAGAATAAATATATATAATATTTAAGAAATTTTTCTACAGTAAATATACTATATACTATATACTAAAACTCGCGTATTATAATAAATAATTAATAGCGAAATGGAAAAACTACGTTAATGAATAAAAAGTTCGAGTGGGATAATTTTTATAGTTTTTATTACAAAAATGGGAAAATAAATAAAATAGGAAAGAAAATAAAATAAATAAACTGTTGAAGAAAAAAAAAAATAATAATAATAATTAATTGTATCCGATCGTTAGCGTAAGACTCGTTCAAAATCGTAATAATCTATGTACCATTGTTTACCAAACGCAGATACATGTGTATATGTATGTACTTTTGAAACTTACTGTTCAAAATTTTTTTATATAATAATATAATTTGAAATATAATAAAACAGAAAACAAAAAAAAAAAATCAAATATATATTTCTTTTGTAAGAAATTATTTCGAAGATTTATTTTGAAAGAATGAATAGACTTAATTAATTTATGAAGACCTAATTATATAAATGAGCGATTGATTAGTTGTGTAAGATCTTTATACATTTAATCACGATATTTATAATATACAATTAATGTTTTTGTACAATATGTATTCTCATTTATCCCAATAATCTAATCCCTTTTAATATCCAGCATCGAATCAATTTTTATATTGTTTATTAACGGACATACATTATTTTTCGATAATACCATAAACGTAAAGAAATTGACAGAAAAAAATAAATAAAAACTGTTGTACGTATGACGTCGTCTACTGTAGCGTGACTTATCTCAACTCGATCTGGACTAATAATTTAATAATGTACTCGTTGCCATTCGTATTGATATCGCTGATCGATGTACTATGTAATAACGTCAGAAAGATGAGGTCTGCAGGAGTGTGCATATTGCCACGGCGCGGGGTCGTTATACGTATAGTGTTTTTCAAATTTATTCAATTTTATTGAACTTTCGAGAGTAGAGAATTATCATGTTTTCATCAAAAGGATATAAATTTTTATTAATAATATATTTCATCATAATTTTCGATCACAATTATTTATTCTCGTCTGTTGAGGCTGTGAACGGTGTTATTTGGAGTAAAAATGAAAGTAATTTTGTGAAGATATTTAGCATCCGGTCATTCAATAAAATAAATAAACAGCGTCTTATAATCAGCCGCGATCTTGAAACCCACGATTTTAACGGAACTGTACTCAAGTTCACTGCTTTTTCGGTACATATATGGATAAGCGTATACTCTAAAAATTGAATTTCGCAAAAACACTGGCTTTCGAAAAATGTTTTAGATTCCGAACCTGGTTAGTTTTATCTCAAATGATACCATGGTTACCGGCGTTCATGGTGACATGTGGCAGCTTCTCGCCGAGATGTTCAACTTCAAGTATCGTATTCATACATTTTTGTATTAGACAATTATTATGCACACAGTCTATACAAAGCCCGAAATTTTTTACCGCACGTTCTCTTATGCGTAAATTAAAATTTCAGAATCTACAGCAGAAGGTTATTTAAACATGAATATGGAACTCAGGATAAAGACGGTTCGTGGGACGGCCTGATGGGTTACATTTACCGAAATGAAACAGACATCATTCCAGGATGTGTGGTTACACCAATACGTTCTACGGTTCTCGATTACACATTGGCAACGTGGATAACGACGTAATTTTATCAATACACATTATCAGTAAATATTCCGGATAAAATTTAATCAATTTTAATTTTTCTTTAGATACAGATTCCACGTGAAAGAGCAGCTTAGATACCACCGAACTTGGATGACGGAGCTCTTCACTCAAAAACTTTGGTTCTCCGTCGTAGGATTCTTCTTCGTTCTAACTCTCGCGAGTTTTTTAATCCATATATTTAATTTCGAGAACGAAAATTCACGCGATTCCATTTCCAATCTCAGGGATCATTTCTTCTACATTTTTTCAATATTCTGCAACCAGGGTAAGAACTAAAACAACCCTAGCAAAACGCAGTAAAAGAAATGTAATGAATCCCGTTTCTCGATTTTAGGCTGGACGCCACAGCAGCTTGAAAAACGTTCAAAAATCTTGCTAATTTCGACCAGTTTATTCTCTTGGCTAATAGCAATCGCGTTTAGTTCTAAGCTCATATCCCATATAGCTCAACAAGAATTTCAATCGCCATTCTACGACCTGGAATCTTTCTATAAAAATAGCGATTATATGCTTATCGTTAAAAAGAACTCCTTCATACACTCGACTTTCGAAGTAAGTCTATGCGATAATCCGTATCATGTAAAACTCCTCAAAATCGAATACCAAATTTCTCAAAAACAAAAATTGTATGAATAAGAGAAAGAATCTACATTATTATTATTAAATACCAAATTCATTTTTTCTTTTTACAAGACTTCACATGAGCCGATTTACAAAACGATCGTCGATGCCGGAAGAATTATTCAAGCCGATCATACCTTAGACATATACAATAAAATTTGCAATGGAAAATACGTTTACCTTGAATCCCAAGACATCGTCGAAGTTGAGGATTCTAGACTCTGCGGAATCACTTCTTTCGGAAAACCTTATCTCTCTACTTGGATAGCGGAAGGACTCGTTCGTGGTTTCAAGTACAGGAAAACGATAAATCTGGGGTTGGTAGAGGGTAATTTTATAGGAGGGATACTACAATTTTTAAATTTCGAGAAAAATGCGAGACTAATTATTGTTTCGATCCATTTTTACAGTATGATTTAATCTAAAACGAAAAATTCTAAACAGCATGTTTTCTCTCTCTCTGTATTCAGGATACTGAAGCTTCAAGAGTTTGGAATATTGAAACGATTGAAATTAAATTGGACGAAGAAATCAAAACCAATCAGAAATTCGGATGCATTTGAATCGATAAAAGTCGAACACGTTTCCCTGATATTTTCAATATTGTGCTATGCGCTAGTTTTATCGCTTCTAATATTAATAATTGAAAATGTATTTCACTACATGAGTTTACACGATCGTCATTAATCGACAGACTCAATTAATTCATGAGATTCAACTATAAATGAATAATTAATTGATTAGTCGCGTGAGATCTTTGTGTCTTTAATTATTATATTTATACAGTTTTTCATTACTTCCAAAATCCAATCATAGTTTATACTCGCAACAAGCAATTTCTCTGTATCTACTTTAAATTAACGACCACAAAATTTGATTCCAATCAAAAACGAAAAAAAAACAATTTAAGTATAAACTCGTGTATACGGTGTTACTATCACGATCTGATCTGAGTTAATCACTGCGACTAATGGCGTTGCATTTACTTTTATATTGATTAAATATGTATATAAATATATAATCGTAGAAATATAATAATTGTACCTAAACACTTTTGCTGCAGTGTGCATTTTGTCACGGTGTAGTTACGTAGTTTAACGTTGTAAACTTTATCCAACTTTCATGAGTAAAAAATTATCATGTTTTCATCACGAAAATGTAAATATTTGTTAATAATACCTTTGATCATACTTTTCGAGCATAGTTATTTATTCTTGCCTGTTGAGGCTGTGAACGGTGTTATCTGGAGTAAAAATGAAAGTGATTTTGTAGAGATATTTAGCATCTATTCATTCGAAAGAATAAATGAACAGCGTCTTATAATCAGCCGCGAACTCGAAACCCACGATTTTAACGGAACAGTATTCAAGTTCACTGCTTACCCGGTACGTATATATGTATAATATAACCGTATAGAATCTGGACATTGAATTGGGAAAAAAATACTGTTTTTCGAGTTATGTTTTAGGTACCAAACCTGGTCACTTTTATCTCAAATGATACTGTGGTTACCGGCGTTCATGGTGACATGTGGCAACTTCTTGCAGAGATGTTCAATTTCAAGTATCGTATTCATACATTTTTATATTCAACAATTAATATACACGCAGCCTATACAAACCCTGAAATTATTTCTCACGTTTTTTCATACGTAAACAAAAATTTCAGAATTTACAGCAAAAAGGTAAAACCAGGTGAATTGGGAGGGACTCGGAGTGAAAACGGTTCGTGGAACGGCCTGACAGGTTACATTTACCGAAACGAAACGGACATCATTCCAGCAACCATGGTTACATCATTGCGTTCTACGGTCGTCGATTACACAATGGCAACAATGATAACAACGTAATTTTATCGATACGCATTATCAGACAATATTAAGAATAAAATTTCGTTAATGTCGATTTCTTTTTAGATGTAGATTCTACGTGAAAGAACAGTTGAAATACAACCGAACTTGGATGGCGGTGCTCTTTACCCAAAAGCTTTGGGTCTCCGTTGTAGGACTCTTCTTCGCTCTAACTCTCGCGAGCTTTTTAATCCACATATTAAATTTCGAGACCGAAAATTCACGCGATTCCATTTCCAATCTCAGGGATCATTTCTTCTACATTTTTTCAATATTCTGCAACCAGGGTAAGAACTAAAACAACCCTAGCAAAACGCAGTAAAAGAAATGTAATGAATCCCGTTTCTCGATTTTAGGTTGGACGCCACAGCAGCTTGAAAAACGTTCAAAAATATTGATGATTTCGATCCGTTTATTCGCTTGGCTTATAGTAATCGCGTTTAGTTCTAAGCTCATATCCCACATAGCTCAAAGAGAATTTCAACCGCCATTCAACGACCTAGAATCATTTTATAAGGATACAGATTACAAGCTTGTCGTTAAGAAGAACTCTTTCATGTACTCGAATTTCGAAGTAAGTCTATGCGATAATCCGTATCATGTAGACATCCTCGAAATCAAATACCAGGATTTTTATTTTTAACTAGACTTCGCGCGAGCCGATTTACAAAACAATCTACGATGCTGGAAGAATTATTGCAGCCGATACTTCAGATATATACAATAAAACTTGCAATGGCGAATACGTTTATCTCGATGTCGAAGACATCGTCGAAGTTGAGGATTCTAAACTCTGCGGAATTACTTCCTTCGGAAAATCTTATTTCACTACTTGGATAGCAGAAGGACTCGTTCGTGGTTTCAAGTACAGGAAAACGATAAATCTGGGGTTGGTAGAGGGTAATTTTATAGGAGGGATACTACAATTTTTAAATTTCGAGAAAAATGCGAGACTAATTATTGTTTCGATCTATTTTTACAGTATGATTTAATCTAAAACGAAAAATTCTAAACAGCATGTTTTCTCTCTCTCTGTATTCAGGATACTGAAGCTTCAAGAGTTTGGAATATTGAAACGATTGAAATTAAATTGGACGAAGAAATCAAAACCAATCAGAAATTCGGATGCATTTGAATCGATAAAAGTCGAACACGTTTCCCTGATATTTTCAATATTGTGCTATGCGCTAGTTTTATCGCTTCTAATATTAATAATTGAAAATGTATTTCACTACATGAGTTTACACGATCGTCATTAATCGACAGACTCAATTAATTCATGAGATTCAACTATAAATGAATAATTAATTGATTAGTCGCGTGAGATCTTTGTGTCTTTAATTATTATATTTATACAGTTTTTCATTACTTCTAAAATCCAATCATAGTTTATACTCGCAACAAGCAATTTCTCTGTATCAACGGTAAATTAACGAACACAGAATTTTATTTCAATCAAAAAGGAAACAAAAAACACCAATTTAAGTATATACACGCGTATACAATGTTATTATCACAATCTGATCTGAGTTAATCACTGCAACTAATGGAGTTGCATTTGCTTTTACATCGATTTAATATGTATATGTATATAAATATATAACCGTAGAAAGATAATAATTTTAACTGAGCACGACTGCTGCAGTGTGCATTTTGCGACGGTGTGGTTGCGTAGTTTAACGCAGCAAAATTTTATCAAATTCTCGAGAGTAGCAAATTATCATGTTTTCATCACAGAAATGTAATTTTTTTATAATAATACGTTTGATCATACTTTTTAAGCACAATTATTTATTATCGCCTGTTGAGGCGGTAAACGGTGTTATTTGGAGTAAAAATGAAAGTGATTTTGTGGAAATATTTAGCATCCAATCATTCGAAAAAATAAACAGACAGCGTCTTTCAATCAGCCGCGAACTCGAACGCCACGATTTTAACGGAACCACACTCAAATTTACTTCTTTTGAGGTAGGTGCAGTATGCATACATGAACCGTACACACATACCTAGATAGTCATTGAATTAAAAATAAACGTTGATTTTTGAGCATCTTTTAGATTCAGAATCTGGTCACTTTCATCTCAAATGATACCATGATTTCCGGCGTTCATGGTGACATGTGGCAGCTTCTTGCAGAGATGTTCAACTTCAAGTATCGCATTCGTACATTTTTACATTCGACAATTAATATGCACACGGCCTATACAAACCAAGAAATTTTTTACCGCACGTTCTCTTATGCGTAAATTAAAATTTCAGAATCTACAGCAGAAGGTTATTTAAACATGAATATGGAACTCAGGATAAAGACGGTTCGTGGGACGGCCTGATGGGTTACATTTACCGAAATGAAACTGACGTGATTCCACGATGCGCAGTTATTTCAGCACGTTTAACGGCTCTCGAATACACATTCGCAACTTGGATAACGGCGTAATTTTATATCAATACACATTATCCGACAATATTACTAATCAAATTTGATCAATTTCAATTTTTTTTTTTTTTTTCAGATACAGATTCCACGTGAAAGAACAACTAAGATATCACCAGACTTGGATGGCGGAGCTATTCACCCGAAAACTTTGGTTCTCCGTCGTAGGATTCTTCTTCGCTCTAACTCTCGCGAGTTTTTTAATTCATATATTAAATTTCAAGAATAAAAATTCACGCGATTCTATATCCAGTTTCAGGGATCATTTCTTCTACATTTTTTCAATATTCTGCAACCAGGGTAAGAACTAAAACAACCCTAGCAACACGCAGTAAAAGAAATGTAACGAACCGGCCGTTTCTCGATTTTAGGTTGGACGCCACAACAGTTTGAAAAACGTTCAAAAATATTACTAATTTCGATCCGTTTATTCGCTTGGCTAATAGTAATAGCGTTTAGTTCTAAGCTCATATCCCACATAGCTCAACGAGAATTTGAACCGCCATTTAACGACCTGGAATCTTTCTACAAGAATACCGATTACAAGCTTCTCGTTAAGACGAACTCCCTCATATATTCGATTTTCAAAGTAAGTCTATGCGATAATCCGTATCATTGAAAATACCTCGAAATCGAATACCGTCAAATTGTTGTTTTTTCTTTTACTAGACCTCGCCCGAGCCGATTTACAAAGCGATCATCAATGCAGGAAGAATTATTCAAGCTAATACTTCAGAGATATACAAAAAAACTTGCAATGGAAAATACGTTTACCTCGAATCCCAGGACGTCATAGACGCTGAAAATTCCACGCTTTGCGTAATAACTCCTTTCGGAACTCCGTATCTTACTACTTGGATAGCGGGAGGAGTCGCTCGTGGTTTCAAATACAAAAAAACTATAGATTTGGGGTAAGTTTTGATTAATACTATGAAGGATACGACAATTTTATAATTGCGGATAAGATTCGACTTTAATTATTAATTCACTTCATCATTTTCTTGGTCTAATCTAAAATGCAAGATTTTAAATAACTTTTTTTTCTCTATCTCTATTTAGGATGATGAAGCTCCAAGAGTTTGGAATAATGAATCGAGTAAAATTAAATTGGGTAACATCCCCAAAGCCGATAAGAATTTCGAATACATTTGAGTCGATAAGAGTCGAACACGTTTCACTAATATTCGCATTACTCTGTTGTGCGCTATTTTTATCTCTTCTATTATTAATTATTGAAAATATATTTTATTTTGGAAGTTCGAACAGTCGTCGGAGGAGACGTACTTAGCTTCCATAATTAATTAGTATATATAAGATCTTCTTATCTTTATCAATCATTGTATTTATAATAAATCTCTTAGTGTTAATCTGCAGCATATTACGTCTTGGTTTTTTATATAATATTCCGAAAATTTATCCTTTATACGCGTTATATAAAAATTCGTTAAAATCGACAAAGAGGAAACTTTATTACAATTTAACAAAAAAAAAAAGAAGTTAAATCGCGTGTTTTCATATATTTCTACCGCATATTTTTATACATTGCAGAAAATACGCTTATAGTAGATAAAAAAAAAAATAAATAAAGAAATAAAAATGTTAGTTGCATTATACCTATCACAATGAAATCTGTACTAATGACGATGCAATCGGATTTTCCGTCTATTAAATAGGCAAAGGAATGTATATAGATGAAAAAAGATATTGATATACGTATATCTAACTTGCGATTATCAGATGTAGTGTACAGTGTCGATACGTCTCTACATAGAGCAAGTTCAGCATACGTTAATTTAAGTAAACTTTATTCAAAATTTTAAGAGTAGATAATTATATAATGTTTTACTTAAAAGATAATAAATTTTTTTTAATAATATATTTGATCATGCTTTTAGAGCATAATTATTTATTATTAACTGTTGAGGGTGTGAACGGTGTTATTTGGAGTAAAAACGAAAGTGATTTTGTCGAAATATTCAGCATTCAGTCATTTGAAAAAATAAATAAACAGCGTCTTTCGATCAGTCGTGATCTCGAAACCCATGATTTCAACGGAATCACACTCAAGTTTACTTCTTTCCAGGTAAATATAATAATATTTAAACTTTGAATTTGAAAAAAAAAACAGCAAAAAGAAGACGTTGAATTTCGAACATGTTTCAGATTGATAAGCTGGTTACCTTTGTCCCAAATGATACTACGGTTAGCGGTGCCCACGGTGATATGTGGCAGGTTCTTGGAGAGATGTCCAACTTCAAGTACCGCATAGTCATATATATAAATGTTTACATACGGCAATTAATATCCACATAAAACGGCGAAATTTTCTCTCATACGTATTGTTACATAAAGTAAACGATATATACCTATTTCAGGATCCGTGGGATAAAGATAAATGAATATGAATACGGGACTAGAAGTGAAAACGGTTCGTGGTCCGGACTGCTAGGTTACATTTACCGCAACGAAACAGACATCGTACCACGAAACGTGATTGCTCCATCGCGTTTAACGGCGCTCGATTTCACACTGGCATCGTGGACGACGGGGTAATTTTATAAATATATATACAAAATTATCGGACATAATTTAAAGAAAAAAATTTTTTCAATTTCGATTACTTGCTTTAGATACAGATTCTACATGAAAGAACAGATACATTATCACAAAACTTGGATGGCGGAGTTATTCACCCGAAAACTTTGGGTCTCCGTCGTAGGACTTTTCTTCGCTTTAACATTCGCGAGCTTTTTTATCCATATATTAAATTTCGAGAATGAAAATTCACGTAATTCCATCTCCAATCTAAGGGATCACTTTTTCTACATTTTCTCAATCCTCTGCAACCAGGGTAAGAACTAAAACAACCTTAGCCATACGCAGTAAAAGAAATTTAATCAATCCCGTTTCTCGATTTTAGGCTGGACGCCACAGCAGTTTGAAAAACGTTCAAAAATATTGCTTATTTCGATCCGTTTATTCGCTTGGCTAATTGTCATCGCATTTAGTTCTAAGCTCATATCTCTTATTGCTCAACGTAAAAATAACGCGCCATTTGACGACCTGCAATCTTTATACAAAAATACCGATTACAAGCTAATCGTTCAACCGAATTCCTACTCTTACTCTGTATTTGTGGTAAGTTTATTAAATATTTAATCATAAAAAAAATGAACATCCATTATACGAAATGAAAAATTAATTTTCAACAACAGACATCGAACGATTCGAGGTTCAAAAATATCGTTGATGCAGGAAGATTGACTCCATACGATCCTATAAATGCGGAAAAGAAAATATGCACCGGAAAATACGTTTATCTCGAAATACAAGACGTAATGGATGCCAGAGAGTCTAATAAAATCTGCAAAATAATTTTCGTCGGAAAATCATATTTCGATACAGGAATAGCCGCTGGACTAGTCCGCGGTTTTAAATACAGAAAAACGATTGATTTGGGGCGAGTAAAAACAGCCTATATCTCATACATAATAATTCACAAAACATCTATACTGTTCTTTCATTTGTATATTTTTTATTTACAGGATACTGAAGCTTCACGAGTTCGGAATAATAAATCGTATGAAATCAAAATGGCTTGATAAACCGGTCTCAATTACTGGAGACCAAAATACAACAGTATCGATAAAACTGGGACACGTTTCCCTATTATTTATTATGCTTTTTGCCTCCGTAGTTTTATCTCTAGTAATACTTTTGATTGAAACTATATTTCACAAGAGTCGTATGAATAACCTTCGAAAACGTTGAGATTTCACACTAATTTATCATTACGTATAATGAAATCGAATTAATTGAAAATTTTACTCACCGCTTACCATAGCGAAGACTTGAAAAACAGCTTCTAATACAGCTGTACTTGCAGACGTATTCAATCAGGACCTATATACACTTTTTTTCACTTTTTAATTTACAGTTTTGAATGTAATAGTCAATTGTCGAATGATAGTCAACACACTGAGTCAATCACTTTATTGTTACACTTATAAAAAAATATAATAACTTTAACGAAAAGAAAAAGAAAAATAATATAGAGAAAAAAAAAAAACAAAAAAAAAAAAAAAAAACTACAAGAAAAATTATTAATTATCAACACCTAATCTAGGTCACTTTATTTAAGCACTACTGTCTATAGGTAGACGCGTAAAAACTCTATAAATAGGGGATAATAATTTCTTTTTGATGATCAAATAATAACACACTGCACTTATAGTATACGTACATATATGTACACATTTTCTGTAACACGGACACGCAATTTAATATCATGCACACGATGTATTATTATACGTGTAGTTGTTAGAATATATTTAAAAACGACGAACTATTATTGATTATTATTATTATTAACGCGATAATAATCACCGATTAATCTAATCGCGAATATAAACAATTAATATATGAGAAATATTTTTCTGCTACAATACGTTGATATACATAAATCACGCCATAATAACATGCGACTGTCGTTTGTTTAGACTGGCAAAACTTTTGACTATTAGTATATTTTTTTATTACTATATTTTTCTACTTAGATTATTAGATTTCGGACTCTTAACGGTTCACGGAAGCGAAGGATGATTAGATATACAATTTTTTGATTATATTATTCACTGTCACTTTGATAAAACTATTATATTTCATGTTTAATATGAACAATTACCGGCGTCCACGCACCGGCGTCCTGCCGGGTAGCTACGAACCGACTGTGTCTTGTTTACTAATGCACTGCCTCCCAGAGTCCCTCTAATAGCGCGAATAAGCATTTGAAAATTTGAAAATTTTTACGAGATATGTATAGGAATTAACGAATGATATTATTGATAGAAATCAAATCTAATTTAATCGTGAATATAAACAATTATGTATGAAAAATATTTACCTGCTATAATTCGGTGATATACATGACGTCATAATAACATGCGACTGTCGTTTGTATCACTGAGAAAACTTTCGACCGGTGATATATTTTAAGATGGATATTTTTCTATTAAAATTAATATATTTCGTAGCTTAAGGGATTACAGAAGCGAAGGACGATTAGATATGCACTTTTTCTATAATTTTAATCACCGTCACGTTGATATAACGATTATATTTCATGTTTAATACAGACAATTATCGGCAGCGTCACGCTGCGCGGCACTTGCCGGGTGGCTGTGAGTCGTCTGTGTTTTGTTTACCAATGCACTGCCCCCTAGTGGTCCTCTAGTGGCGCGAATAAATTTGAAATTTTGAAAATACTATGTATGTATAGGAAATACACGAAGGAAATTATTGAGAGAAAAATTAAATAATTTCGAATTACATAAATAATCGATATTTTTTTTTCCATCAGTAAGAATAAAACCTAACAATTTTATTTTTGTCGTTGAAACATTGTACAGATAATTTGGATGTTATTTGTAAAGAATACGGGCGTTTATTGACTTTTCAACAGATTTTACATTTCTTTACAGTTAATTTTAGGAGAAATATTTTTTTTTTTCTGCTTTCTTTTTTTTGTTTTTGTTTTTATATTCAACAACGATCTCGATTTTGATGAGAAACGAAAAAATAAAACACAAGATCACTATAAAAATTTGTATAAATAATATATGCATACCTAGTTGCGATTGATTTCATCCACAATAACTGCGATTATTATAAATATACTCAGATTTTCTCTACGTAAATACGTCTCCACCACATCATTGTTAGATAATTCAAATAAACTGAAACAAGCAAAATTCAGCGCAGTTTGAATAGAAAATAATTTATTAACGGAATGTGAATTTATATTGTATATGTTTATGTATATATATATATATATATATGTATAAGAAAATCATTTAGCATTGATAAAGCAACGAATTTCAAAAATAAAAAATTGTTTACAAAACGTAAATACGAATTACTCACTTTCTTCCCCCCATCAAAAACCATAGTACTTATCATTCATCAGCATCTTGCTCTTCCATATTAGTGATAAGATTATGATAAAAAATCTCAACTTTTTTTCTTATAAATATTTCAATATTTAATTCATTCCCGATTCATCAATGAGGCATACGATAAATACAGAGCTGTGCGAGATGATATTATTTCTTTAACAAATAGTAATAATTAATTATTATTAACATTATTATTATTAATATTAATAAACAGTCATTCCTGCGCATCGCATTTTTGGCATCGGGAATACATCATAGCTTCTTGACCTGTAAGTTTATCATTTTTTAACAAATTAATGAAAATGTTTGAATAAACGCTAAACACGGTTCAATTATTCGATATTTTATGAGACAAACGAAAATTTCAAACGATATTTTGTCTGTTTAATTCCATTAGATGATCTTTAAAAATGAATAGTGAATAGAGCCACGATTTTACCTCGCGTAAATAATGTTAAAAATTAAAATCGATACTGAAATGACGTTTGCGGAGTTAAGTATAACGTTTAAACTAACTTTATCATCCATTAAGAAGCTTAGAAGCGAAACGACGAGCAAAGATTCAAAGAAAACGACATTACAGACAGTATATAAAACGGTAAGATTATTTAAATTAGTCTTTCAATAAGCCTGAAGGTTTTTCTATTTTTAGCAATAATGTATCTTGAGTAATGTTAATTATTAGTTCATCGTTTCACCCCAAAGCTGCATACCTTATCTTAAACAAAATACTGGCAAATATTTTCGCAACAGAATGAAATATATGTATTTGGTTGTAAATTTGATCAATAATTCGGGATAATTTTATGCTGTAAGTTATTTTAGCAGCGTAAAATTATCTCGAAAATTTGACGAGGCAGCTGAGTTTGTTTGTTTGTTTTTTTTTTTCATAGAAGATGAAATATAATGATATTTGAATAAATCTTTTCTTTTATTCTTTCTCAATTAATTAAATAAGTAACTTGACTATTGTTACGTTGAGACAACTCAAGCTAATAGAGTGACAATTAATCTAATTGAGGTGGAGCTCCTTAAAGTTCAGTCTTTGGACTACTCGAGTATTGAGGTTTCAGCTCTTCGATCCTCTGAATAAAATCATTCTTCTCGATGCAACCCTCGCAAGTTTCTTCCCAGTCGTTTAGGATTTTCTTCAAATCACGTACTTTGAGCTTCTTCAGATCCACCGTGTTCAAGTCTATTTGTTTCTCTGTAAAAAATTAACAACAAGAATACCTGTTATTAGAATAATTGAGATATAACTAACATACTTTAATATTTTCTCGAATACAATTCATATTAAAAGGCTTAAGAACAAATAAATCAAAGAAAATGATTACCAAAACGCAGATCGCAGATCTGAGCATCTTTTTTCATCAGTTTCTCACATATCTTTTCAGCCGGCATTGACCAAGACAATGGTTTACTCAATTCCCCGAGGATTCCAGTCGCAGATTCTTCAAGGCCTCCCAAATAGTAGCACTAAGATGACGGTATATTATAAAAAAATATTTTATTAAGAACAATGACCAAATTTATCAATTTTAAAATGTTAACAAGGTACTAAAATTTCCAAAAAATTTGATTAACCATAATAAAATATCCTTAATGCTTACAAATCTGTTTTCCTTCGACTTGGTGTCTTTGCAGAACCTTTTGAATGCTGCCTCAATTTTTTTAGTATCCGCTTTAGTGGGTTCGTCTAAAGTTTCCGCAAATTTAGTCACCGTTGCTATACAGACTGCAATTAGATATAAATACATATTATTGTTATTCGTAGAATTTCAGTTAGTTTTATGTTTTTTGTTTATTTTTATTTAAATTTTTTCAACAGATTCGGGTGCAGAAAAAAAAGCACGTAATAAAAATAAATTAAAATTACGAAAATTGAGTGAGATTTTTTTTGATTTAAAAAACGTTTTTTCGTTGACGTCAACCTAACCTCAAACTTATAAAAGTGCTTAATTACACTTTTTTATGCATTTAATATCCAGCTGATTCTAATAAATGATAAAAATGATCAATTTAACGAATGATTTTGGCACAAAAAGAATGATGAAATTTTTTAATCGGAGAAATATTGAATACCGTGTGTGCAATTCGGTGACGAAATTTTGTTAAATCAATAGATCGGAGACAACTATCATAATGAAATGAGAATTATGTGATAATATAGTATTCTTACCTTCGCAATCTCCTTTTCTAACCGGCGAAACTTTGCCGATAACAGCAACTAGCATCACAAACACAAATCCCAAAGCAGAATTCATTTTTGATTTAAATATCGGACGAATCTGATCTACGGAAAAGAAATTGTCGAACTATATTTTAAGATTGAAACTTATGAATACTTAATTCTTTTCAAATCAAATATTGGAGGTTTTACGGTTCAAAATAACTACAAAATATGTATAAATTGTTCAGAGATTCAACGGGCAGTTGCGACGAAAAAAAATGTATAATAACGTGTCTTGAATAACCTCAAATTGTTAGGTGCAATGTTTTAGACATATTGATAAATGATTTTTAAAGGACATAAGAATAAAAATAATAGGACTAGAATTATTCTGCTAGGAATTTAAGTAAAATTTACCGTTTTCTTTAACAACAGGGGATTTGTATCTGTCAAAAGTTAAAAAGTACCGAGCTGGCGTTACTCGATTGGTTTGAAATTCTGACACAGAAGAATGAATGAAAATTTTCAACTTGAATTGAATATCCAGCTTCTGATTTTATATATAATCAAATGTATAATGTATTATAAAAAATAAAGCTATAATAATCCTTGCTGATCTGATAACAATTAATAAAAGATAATTATTATTTATCGATAAATAGCACCTCAATCAATTTCAACTTACCTCTAAACACAAGCTGTTAAACGGATAAATAATGATATTAAATTTTCACGGATGTGTTATACCTCGGCGATATTTAATATTCGATTAAAAAAATTTCGCCTGCTCCTGTCACAGAAATACACGTTCGTTTGTTAAAGTCCGGGAACTTCGAGCTGGCGTTATGGGATTGGTTCATATATCGAGAAAAGAGTATCAGAGATCCAAGAGACGAAAGGATACAAAATTTCACGATCAGATGTCGCTGTGTGTTCAATCGTCGCGCAAAAAAAAAAGTTATGAACCGGATTATTTAAAAAATGGCGCCGCGCAGAGATAACCCTAACCTAAATTGGTCGAAAAAGTATAAAAGATTGTTAAGCAGTTGGTTAAAATCGAATTTAAAATGGAGCGAAATAACGCCGCTTATAACAGACCCAAGACGGCTCCCTGTGGTCGCAATAACGTTAATAATAGTCGAGTTATTCGTGACGGTATTCGTGATAGAAAAAGTACGTTATACTGAGATCGACTGGATTGCCTACATGCAAGAAGTTGAAGGTTTCATAAATGGAACATTGGACTATTCTAAGCTTCGAGGAGACACTGGACCCCTTGTTTACCCGGCCGGATTTGTCTACGTTTATTCGATCTTCTACTTCGTTACTTCGTACGGAACTAACCTAAAACTAGCTCAATACATATTCGCCTTATTGTACATAATCACGTTAATTTTAGTATTCAGAATATACAACAAAACAAAAAAAGTACCTCCCTATTTGATCCTATTAACTTGCACAACCTCTTACAGAATTCATTCGATATTTATTTTGAGGTTATTCAACGACCCAGTAGCAATGCTGCTTCTCTTCGCAAGTTTGAATTTATTTTTAGAAAATCACTGGCACCTGGGCAGCATCTTTTACAGCTTAGCTGTATCAATAAAAATGAATATTTTGTTATTCTCACCTGCGCTTTTAGTTGCTTACCTAGCAATTTTAGGGGTCCGTAAAACGGTTGTTCAACTTTCCATTTGCGCAGCGATACAACTTCTCTTAGGTTCGCCTTTCCTGTATGGAAATCCAGTCGCTTATATTAAAGGAGCTTTCAATTTGGGGAGAGTTTTTGACTTTAAATGGACAGTAAATTGGAGATTTTTACCAGAACATATATTCCTAAATCCGTATTTCCACATCGGTTTATTGGTATTGCACATTGGGACATTGGCCTACTTTTTACCAAGCTGGATAACTTACCTGAAAGCTTACGGCAATTTAAAACATGTTGAGAAAGATTTGAAAGGACAGTTAAAAAAACATGAAAAAATCGACATGTCTACATCCTCACAGTTATTCGTATTGCCATTATTCACTGCTAATTTTATAGGCATTGTATTTAGCCGGTCTTTACATTATCAATTTTACGTTTGGTACTTTCATACTCTTCCTTACATCGTGTGGTCTACCAGTTTTAAAACTGTTACTAAAATTGTTATCCTTGGAGTGATTGAATTGTGCTGGAATACTTATCCTAGCACTGTATTCAGCAGCGCTGCTTTATACATTTGCCATATCGCTCTGCTGTTTTCATTAGCAAATAATAAAGCTAGGAGTACTAACAAAACTGAGTAGGTAGAAGCCCACAGTGAGAAAAAAGATTTATTAATTATTTGGGCATTTATCTTTAATATAGTTTGAATGATATTTTTTATGAAAATTTCGTGGAATGTTTAAACTTTATTATCCTATTCAGAATTGTGTAAATAGTAGAAAAATCAAAAAAATCAAATAAATGAATGACTTATAGTTTAAACTGATTTTGAAAATCACTTCATTCATGTTCTATGATAATAAGAAACGTATAGTTTTTGAGGAATTTTAATCTGTGTGTAATATAAAATTTTACTATTAAATAATAAGGCTTCTGTTACGAAGGAACTCTATTTTGTATGTACCATCATTAAATGTACAGATATTGTTAGAAATAAAAAGTTATTCAATTGTATTGAAATAGTTTTATTTCATTTTTTATTTCTCCAATTTATTATCATTACCTATTATTTGTTCCCTTCCTTTAGTTCGTCAGATATGTATATTATTGCTAATGATCTATAATCAGAATTGTTAGCATAAAAATTCACTGTGAGTTTTGCAATTATTTTAACTAGTTTTCTTCTTTAGTTGCTCTCTCAGAACTCTTATTCTCGAATAGATTTCATCCCAATCTAAGTAACATCCAATCAATAGTCTCTCTCTTCCTACTGCATCAACGTAAGAACTTCTTCCGTGCAGTAATCGATGATTATCAAAAGTTAAAATCTCACCTAAAGAGAATGAAAAATACAACTATCAATCTTAGATCATGATGAACAAGAATTTTATTACTTTTATATCTTTTGAAAAACAAGCTTTCATTCATTTTATGCATAAATAACGGAAAATAATCCGAAGAATTTGATTTGGTTAATTTATGGAGTCAATTTTGATCGATTTTAAACGAAACTGTGTCTTTTTTAATTTCATTTCAACTTTGGTGATGATTATTTACCCTCTGCGAGTTTGAAGGTCACAGAATACTCCGGGCTGTACAACAGCTTGGTAAACAATCCGGCTGCTTCGTACCACGAAGTGATCTGTTCAAGAGGAGAATTGAAATGACTGTCCCTCTGCGGCTGACTGAAATTAACCCTCACCAAATCTCCGAACTCATCCTCGCTAGAAAAATGAATATATTTATAAAGTTTTCTTCTTGTGTATATAAAAATTTGTTTGATTTTGTTCTTAGAAATTCAAAAAAAGGACTGAATCAAATTTAAAAACCAGGAATATACCATACCATAAAACTGGAGCTTGATATAAACTGTGGAAATGATCTCCATTCTCATGTCCTATATCACTCCAATCTACCAAAGTTTTTGTCAAAACTTTATAAGCCGCAGGATGATTTAGTTTCAAGTAATTTGCAACGTGAAAACCATCCGCCAATTGAGAATCTCCACCTTTGCCTTGAGTTTGCACCATACAGTGCAATATATTCACCTGAAAATAACGATTGGATATATGGATTAATGAGAATAAGTTAATATTCGCATTTAGTACTGAATATAGACCACTGACCCCAGGCTTATAGCAGTAATATGGTAAATCAGTGTGCAAAGGTAGTCCCGCTGACAAATATGCAACATTAGTAGCATCGTCTTTGGCTTGTACAACGAATTCTTCTCTGAAAATTGTTAAAAAATAATAAGAACAAGTGTGGAGATGAAAATTCGACATAAACATAAGTAGAAAATAATTTTACAAGTTTATTAATACCCGTAATGAGTTTTTCTGGCAAAGGCAACACGTTTAGCAAGTATTTTAATGCTATTTCTATCATCTGGAACATTTGTAACAATACCGAGTCCATATTTGGTCAAGGTTTCGAGCCAGTTTAGCAGAACAGAGTTCCTGAAAGTAAAAATTTGTTCAAATGACTGAAAATGATTTAAAATGAGCCTGAGAAGAGGAGTTTATCATCTTTCAAATACCAACTCATTTAAAACAGTCTTGTAATCAAATCTCTTGAGACAATCTTTGAACTTTTTAGCTCCCCAAGTGACCCTTTTAAATCTATAAATCTCATCTCTAAACAGCTGTCGCTTTTCCTCTGTGAACGATCTTTCCTTAAGCCAATCGATAGAGAATATACTTCTGTGTCCATCGGACCATTCAATCTCTAATTCATATATTTCGAATTTAACGTTTAATGGTTTAGTCCCAAAATCAAACTTCTCCCAGTCTATAGTCCGCGATTGTGACTCTCTACGGAAGCAGTCTGGACATTGGCAGTTATCTCTGAGCCATATACTGGGAAATTTATGAGTATCGTTGTTTATTTTTAACGAAATGATATCTCTTAGCTCAGAGAGAGTTGCCAGATTTGCCTGGAATAATTTGAAATACAAAAGTTATTATCTTTACACACAATGTATTAAAAAATGACCCCTTAATGCGATTATGAGTAAGAAATTAAGCGTTTTAAGTCCGAATCATTGAGTTTTAATTAGCGATAAAATTACCTTAGTGGTTTTAGTACTTTTTGATATCGGTATTTGCTGATTGCAGAACTTTGAGCCATTATAGAAGTTCAAAGGTGTCAGGTGGCGTGAATAAATACGTTTGAGCGTTGATATTCTGCACAGATAATGCATTTTAATAATAATTGAATGTTAAAAATTAACAGACTGTATATGTTAGTTTCCAATATCAAAAATTATCCTGACAAAATTCAAATATCTCTGGAGGCTATAATAAATAATTAGATAAACTATATGTACGTATGCTTTATGCTACATATTTTAACGAATATCACAATTGTGAGATAACGGTATGCATACAATAGCGGAATTTAATTGTGCGAGCGAAAAATAGAAATCATACATTATGTATGTATGTATGTTCATCAATGATGTAGATTCAATGCGAAAAACTTAATTTCCTAAAATAAACTACGATATAACATTACATGTGATACGTGTGTCATTATTGGGCTTTCTATTTTCTTTCAATGATATATTGCAGGCATTGATTATTATGAACGAATAAAGTCTCCTTTATTTATTAGAAATCATTGTGAAATGAATAAAGTTTGATTTCACTATAAATCGGCATGTTATATTGCATGCTTATGTATGGTCTTTGGGTCAAGGATTTTCGAACGAATAGTATAAAATAGTATCATACATGCCACGGTGGAACGATACATGCATACCACATACATACCTGATACCACACAATCGTTTTAAAAGAGGAGAAGCGACGACGAGAGGGAACGACCTCAACTTCCTTCCGTTCTAAGATAGTAGTTTATACTGCAGTTGATCCGCAATCTCATGTATAATTGAAATAAAATAACAATCATTTTAACGCTTCATTTTTATAATAAAAAACAAATAAATAAAGGATGGCTGCTCTAAGTGGCTTCGTTGAATTTTTCCAGAAAGGAAAGGTAACGCGGCGTTTAGAGGTAGTAAATATAAACTTGATATTTTGACAGCTCGATAACATAACCTCACAATCATTATACTCACACTCACGAGCTTAATAATAAAAAAATCACTCAACGAGATTATTTCTTGCCAAAAATAAATTCCGAATTTATATTAAACAATATAAAGAAAAATATCAATCAAATTTATCATTTCTTAAAATTTCGCGATATTTTTTATCGTCTGCTAACCACCATGATCACTTCTCCTCATTTTCACTCAATTCTTCAATCAATCTATCAATCAACTATCATCAACTAAATCCCATTCTTCATTAGACCTTTAGACCAAAGAAGAAATTCGCTTACGGCACACTGAGGTATTCCCTCCATAAACAGGCCCAAGCTTCGTTAAATTCGGGAATCAATTTACGATCAGTTGTTAAACTACCCCCCGGCGAAGATCTTAATGACTGGATAGCTGTGCATGGTGAATATTAAAACTTTTTTCTTCCGCCACGTAATTACATCAGCTATCATGAACTAATTCAATTTTAACTCACTTTTCTCTTTGTTCACAGTGGTAGATTTTTTCAATAGAATAAATCTCATTTATGGTACAATATCTGAATACTGTGACTCAGCATCGTGTCCTACTATGAGCGGCGGCGCAAGATTTGAATACTTATGGGCCGACGGAGACAAGTATAAAAAACCTACAGTTTTACCTGCTCCGCAGTACGTCAGTCTACTTATGGAGTGGATTGAGGCTCAGATAAACTGCGAAACAATATTTCCAGTTTCTACAGGTACTAGAGAGGGAATAGTTTTGGATATCAGGTCGGATTTTAGCTCTAAGATTAATCGTTATTGAAATTATTCTATCATTTACAGATGTGCCATTTCCAAAAACGTTCATTCCTTTGTGCAGGAAGATACTGACTCGTTTGTTCAGGGTTTTTGTTCATGTTTACATTCACCATTTTGATAGAATCGTCGCTATAGGAGCTGTAAGTATTCTGGATTAGATGGGAATGGGATTTTTATTTTTCAATTGTTGATTCATCACTTTTTGCTTTTTTGTTTCAGGAAGCTCATGTGAACACTTGCTACAAGCATTTTTACTACTTTGTAACAGAATTTGAGCTTGTTAATACAAAAGAATTGGAACCATTAGCTGAGATGACTTCTAAAGTCTGTAAAGATCCTCTATCGTCACCGACGCATAATAATACTACAACAAGCAATGTGAATTCTAGGTAGTTTGTACTTGGAAATGTTAATTTACGATAATGAAATATCAATAATTAACTGTATTATTCTAATCTTTAAGAATAGTACCTAATTCGTATACAATTTGGGCAATTAATCTACCAATAACTCAATTAGTAAGATGCGGATAAGAAATAGGTCATTCTGTAAAGATACTGGCAAAAATTTGAAAGCAGAATCTCAAAATTGGAAGTATTACTCAATATATAAAAATTTATAAGTATTTACGTGGATCAACGAATTATTTAAAGCAATAATTGAAATTATTTTGATATTTTTTCGTTCGTGCATTTCAATTGTGGTATTGAATCTATTATTTTCTTCTAATAATAGTTTTAATAATGAAGAAAGTATAGACTAGATTGGCTTTTACAAGTAGTACCTAAATTATGAAACATCTGGTTCGATGTGATGTAATAAATAATTGCATAAAATAATGTTAATTATAAATCGTGTGAATTCTATATTTAAGTGAAGATAATATTTTTTTCTTTCTTTTTTTGTTTGTTTTATTCTGTCTTCGCAGCTAGATATAATTAAAAAATTTAGCATTTAATAATTACCACGAATTTGAATAACGATTTATTATATTAACTTGTATTAACTTAATTTCTCTAGTCAGTATTAGATCAAAAAAACTGTAATTGTATGTAGACTATTGTTGCATTTTTGCTCATTTCATACACCCCTACCTATAGGTATATGTGTTAAAATATAAAGCCATTCTTTATCGCCATTCTGTTCATCTTGTAAAACTTTCATATTTACCTGAGATATTAACGCACAAATACAAATCTATACATAACATGCAAATTGATCATTTTTTTCCCCTCATTCCTCAGTTTTTCCTTTGTCGAATGATTCGAACAAATTAAAAATTATTTACAATAACGATATTTATTCGAGTGAATTGGACAAATTACATTCATTGGTATCGTTTCTCTTCTCATTAAGTCGACATTGACAACGCCCTTTCATTTATTATAAATATCTATTTAATATGTTTCATACACTGTCACTGAATCGGCTTATTATTCCCCTTTCAGTATACTTAAAACTACATTCAATTTTAAACAAGACAATGCATTGATTTACTTGCATAGTTATATCAGCAAACTATTTTCTTTTTATTTCTTTCTTTTATCACAGTAAATATGTAAAAAAAATCAAAAAAAAATTGTATTCAATTTTTCGAAGACCAACTTTTTCAATTAGAATTAATTAATTGAACTGACGACAGAACAATAATTACTAGATAATAAAAAAAAAAGCCAGTAACTTTGTCATATTTATAATCGCCGCATAGCGTCGTTTACTTCTACTAAATACAATCAATACTCAAATTTTCTACAAATTTACTGTAATATTAGCATGTTGCTAAAATCAATATCGTTATGGCGTCTCGATGCACCTTCAGCCACTTATACTCTGAGCCAATACATGCCGCTACGAATACGAATGTAGTCCGGAAGATTTTCAACAGGACCAACAGCTGCAACAACTGGACAACGATCGTAGATGTATTTCATACCAACATCGTGAATATTCTTTGCGGTAACACTCTGTAATTAGAAATAAGAGTAAATATTTTCTTCATTAATATGCAATTGAAATTCTATTATAACAATGAGTTCAAAGTGTAGACATACATCTATCCTTTTTTCAAGTTCGTGTAAAGGTATGCGACGATTATAGCACAGCATCTGTCTACCAACATCTTCACAGATCGCAGTTGTTCCGTCTAATTGAAGCAGCATGTTTGTTTTCAATATATTTTTCGCTCTTTCGACTTCATGTTCAGTTACTATGGTACAAAGACGCATCCATTCTGATTGTATGTTGTAAAGCATCAGTTCGCACTGCATTGGATCACATACAAAGTAAATTCCCCATAGGCCTGTGTCCTGAAAAAAAATATTGAACAATATTTTATTAGTTTACAGCAAATTCGACTTATTATTATGAAAGTAAACCGATTCCCAGGTTTACTTTCATCATTTTTGTAAGCACAATCATCCAGACAAATTTTTCAGTCTGAACATCATGCAAATAGATGAATATATCAATATGCAATTCTATAAAAAAGTATTTTCTATGCATTATGGAGCCTTGAAAGTGATAAACAATTTCAAAAATCCGGAAGTAAAGGACCAATGAAAACCGTAGACATAAAAGCTTCAAAACTTGCCTTGTAGCACGTATTGAAGCTCTGATAGCTGTGGCAAAGTCCAGATTCTGCCGAAGCCTTGGCTAATTTGCTGGCATTGTTAGCTCCGCCACCTTGGCTACGATCCCAAGCTCCCATCAAAGTGTTAGCGACCATCAGGGGAATGTTATCCGCATCGGTCCACCCCGCGCCTTATAAAAAAAATATTAGAATGAAGAATAAATTGTGAGAAATGAGAGTTCAAATTTGTAAAGATTCAAAAAATACAATCAAAATATTTATTGATAGGTCAATACCCTCGACAGCAACAGCCACGTGAGCTAGAGGAATACTGTCATCACGTACTCTGACCTCAGAGCCAGTATAACGACAGGGATTAAGAAGAGGAATTTCTCCTTCAATTTTATTATTTACTCCGCTGAAGTGTTTCTCGGCCAATTGAACAAGCTGGGCATGGTCTACCCCTCCAGCACCTGCTAGTACAAACCTGAAAATAAATTTCAAACGTTATTGGTTATAATTTTCCAAATATCTTTGACCAAAAATCAAACCAATGTAAATTAATGGCTAGAAAAGTGATCACATTTATCTATGAACTGTATTAATGTTTGTGAAATAGACTACACAAGTTTTGTAAAAACTTTTCAACAAAAATTAACTGCCGTAAGAAGATTCAAATCACCTCGGAGCTTGGTAATGATTTTTAACGTAAGAAACGAGGTCAGCCCTGGTAATGCTTTTGATATTCTCAGTAGGGCCAAGGATTGTTCTACCTAACGGAGTTCCCTGATAAGCTACAGAGTGTAAATGGTCGAATACAACTTCTTGTAAGTTTGTTTCAACTTCTTGCATTTCCCTTAATATTACACCTCTTTCTCTTTCAATTTCGCTCTCTCCAAGCTTAGAGTTTTGTATTATATCGCTAAGGATCTCAATTGCCTTAGGCACATCTTGCGACAAACATTTAGCGTAGAAAACAGTTTGCTCTCTGCTAGTATAGGCGTTTAAGTGGGCTCCCATGTTCTCAATCTCTAATTCCAAATCTGTTTGCGAACGTTTAGCTGTTCCCTGAGAATCAGAACAAAAAATTATCAAATAATAACAAAAATTTCATTTCTTGGAAGTTAAAAAATCATTAATTCACATACCTTGAAAGCCATATGTTCCATAAAATGAGCAACGCCATTATTTTTATCGTTTTCATATCGGCTGCCAGCATCTATCCATAATCCAACCGTTGCAGTTGCGGCTCCGCTATCTTCACTAGCAACTCGCATCCCATTATCAAAGGTTGTAGTCTTTGTTGCGGGTTGATTTATCAGCGTCTGCTGAAGAGATGCCGCAGTGGACCTCCATTGCCTCGAGGTCTTTGAAAATAATTCAACTTATGCATATGATGCTTTTTGCATAGTTTTAACAACAAAAACTGCATTAAAAAATTTTTTTTTGACGCAGTATTTAATTCACTCAGTTCATTGTGCAAATACACACGAATAAATCCGTTTTTCGGACTATGCATGTGCGAGAGGCGAGGTATTGATCGTGTGATAGTATAGGCGTGAAAAATTCGTTATCGAGAAACGAGAAGTATATGTGTCGAGAATATAAGTAAGAATAATTGAATGATCAACATCGCGAAACTTTGACGCATATTAAATTGTAACAAATTTGAAGAAAATATTACGTAAGTGATATAGAGCAGAAACAAAATTACACTGTCGAAGATAGTTGGTTATTAATTACCGGTCATAAAGAATACTGACGATTTATATTCAGGATAGTATATCGGAGATAATAAACCGAACATATAAAATGACAAGCTTTTCATCCTACCTTAACGTGACTTGTTTTATTCGAATAAGTTTTCAGCGCGGAGCTGATCCTCAGCAGACGAGTCGCCATTTTTAGGTCTGTGTCTTAAATTCGACACGAACTATAAGCAATCTGTTGATTGGAAAAGAGGCATTCAATTTTGAAGAGAGATAATAGCGCGTCGGTAAGGAAAATCGCTATGTTTTGGATCAACGTTGTGTAGTTTCGATTTTTAATTTAATTGTATTCTTATAGAGGGAGTTGTCTTCGGATTCGAGCTACCGGTGGGGCTCTTATGTTAATACGGATTTCCTGCCGCTGTTCACAGTTGAGAAGAACCCCACTACACACAATACAGTACACCCAGTGTCGAACTGTGTGAAAAAAAGAGATTATAACCGTGGATTAGAAATTAGTCAGAGGCCAGGCCAGTGTATTCTGTATTCATGGTTACAAGAGCGTTAGATAATTGTTAATAATTGTATTATAATATATAATTAATAATAATAATAAATAAAAAATAAATAAAAACAAAATTTAGTCGTAATAATGATCTTGCTCGAGATCAACAATAGGATAATAGAAGAAACGTTAAATAATAAAGTTAAAAATGCCTTGGCAGGGTAAGTCGAATAATCTGATATTACACATGAACCTATTCTACTCATTTATAATATTCAATTTATCAATGTTTTCATCTATAATGTATATACATATTCATCATCGGTTTGAGGTTGGGGCGGTGTCTCGCTCACTCACTATGGGCGTTTTGGTTTCTCTTATCTCATCATTACACTAGCGATATGTTTATCTCTGACCAAATTTATCCTCATTATGCAGGATACTTGCGGTTAGAAATCGCAGATTGACGAGAAACAGCTCGACCCTTCGACTAACCTCACCCTAACTTATCTCGTTACATTACATAGTTCTGACAGATTCTGTCAAATCGTATTAACCAACGTCAATCACATCACTTCGCGATTAATCATCAATTTCCAAACATCACCACGTCATTTTTGCGTCTAAAAAAAAATCAATTTTTTTAAAATCTTTTTTTTTGTTCTTTGCTGTTTTTTTCGAAATTTGTGCACTTGCTATATTGCATTAAATCGAAAAAAAAAAGAATAAAAAACATCTTATGCAATTTTGTTACAGACACAAACCGGAATCGATAGATGTAACCGTCGCTGACTTCGACGGAGTTTTGTTCCACATTTCAAATATTGGCGGCGACAAAACCAAAATTAGAGTACGTTTTTCAATAAGCTAAATTTTATCAACTCTAATTCTATTTGTTTTTGTTTTTAAGAGATTTTTGTTATTATTTTTACTATCTTTGGCTTCTGTTGTCAATTTTTAAAGATCAACGACGCTACAAATTCATTAATTAATCAACTTACAATTTTTTTTAATGCTCTTTTTTTTTTGTTTCATATTTTGAACAGATTAGTATCTCGCTCAACTTTTACAAGCAGTTGCAAGAACATGGTGCTGACGAATTGCTCAAGCGCGAGTACGGCCCTTTACTTACTACCACAGAGGATGGTGAGATACTTTTTATTTATAATAAAAAACAAAAAAATATTCATGAAATTACCAAAGAGATTTTACTAGGTTTTCTTTTAATCAACAAGCTTATCTAAAATTTCTTCGAGATAATTAAACTTACTACTTGCCATTACTTTTCTTATTTATATCAACATCTCAGTATCTACACGTTTATGTGAATTTTTCTTAATCATAATGTACTGCGTAAGTGAAAGTTTATTTCAATTAAAGGAATAGTTTGGGAAACGTTTCGTGAATTTTTTAATTGGAATTAATCACAGTGGATGAATATAAAGTCTATGAATCATTATTTACTTCATTATCAATTTATATTTGTTATCTTTTCAAAGGATACAACGTCTCGTTGCTGATAGATTTAGAGAACTTGCCTACGGATTGCGAAGCTCTTGTTAAAAATGTTGGTCTATTAAAAAGGCACTGTTTTGCAAGCGTATTTGAAAAGTACTTTGACTTCCAAGAAGCTGGTGAGGAAGGTCACAAAAGAGCGGTGATACAGTACCGAGATCAGGAGACATTGTAAGTCTAATATTAATAATCAAAAACTTGATTTATGTGTATTTAATTATCCATGAACAGAAAATATATTATCCCTTAGACACAACACTGTATAAATCTTTTCCTCTTTATCTATTTATTATTGATTTTCTTCACTCACAGGTACGTCGAAGCGAAAAATGACCGAGTAACGGTAGTATTTAGTACAGTGTTCAAAGATGAGGATGACATAGTGATTGGTAAAGTATTTCTGCAAGAGCTCAAGGAAGGAAGACGAGCGAGTCACACAGCACCTCAAGTCTTGTTTAGTCATCGAGAGCCTCCGTTGGAGTTGCAAGATTCGGAAGCAGCGATTGGGGACAATGTGGGATACATTACTTTTGGTATGCAGTAAAAATCAAAAAAATCAGTCAACACTCCTAAACGTTTTGACTTTCTGAATATTTTACATCTTTATCTATTACAGTGCTCTTTCCACGACACACGAACAGGGAGGCTCGAGATAATACTATCGACCTGATCCACATGTTCAGGGATTACCTGCACTATCACATCAAATGTAGCAAGGCTTATATACACTCAAGAATGCGCGCCAAGACCTCAGACTTTCTAAAAGTACTAAATCGTGCCCGACCAGAGCCTAAGAACATCGAAAAGAAAACCATAACGTGAGTTATTTAGCTGTGCTTTGAATGAAAAGTTTAATTTTTAGTTGAAGCCGGAAATTGCTTGTAATTTTTCATCGATTTCTTTTTTGTTATAGGGGCCGAACGTTCATTAGAAAGGAATGAGCCTAACGAGTCAATGGATAATGTTAATACTAATTAAAACTGAGATGATCGAGGGATTTTCTATTACCTCGTACCGTCATCAAAGGTCCGCACATGCAACAAAATAATTTGTCCTTAAGTGACGGTCCTGTTTTATAGGATTAGAAAGCCAAGAGCTTCCCATCCCACAAAGCCAGAGTTCATATACTATAGTATTTAGCTATACAGGCTAGACAGATGATAGTTTGAATTCAAAAAAATGATGGTCAAAATTAATCAATTATTTACATTAAACACACAATTTGTAGAGTTGGAATCTTCTTGTAGTTTCATATCTAGATTTGTTTTCTTCATTGTTTGTTTTTTTTCTACTGTAAATCATTGTCCATGTATATACCTCTACTGCATTTACTAACTGGTTACAATTACTCGCTTATTTATATATATATATTATTATAATTTTTGTTATGACGTAAAACGTTCGATCAAGATCAATTCCAATGAGTCTTTAACTCGAGTTTGAGAGACTCTACGTAGATTCGTAAATTGACAAACTGTTTAATCTTCCATGCGAAATTATACTGAGATATAGAATTATTGAATTTGGCAGAATAATGTTGTTATATTCTGATCTAATAATGTTCGTCGAAATTCTATGCTCTAACAAACTTTAGATTAAACAGATTTTAAAAGTTACAAATTAAGTAATTTCAATTCACTAAATCGAAATATAGAAAAGTTTTAAACGAACTGAAATTTGGTTTGGTTCTCTTTGAAATATGAACTTTTTTGATTTAAATAAATTGAAGATTTTTTACTTTTGTTTATATCGATAGCTAGTCGTTTTCAGCGGCTCCACAACACACGGAAGACTTTTACGAGTCTTGAAATCCATAGAGTAGACTGGAATTTTATTAGAAGCTTTTAATTTCTTTCAATTCGGAGTTTATATTTTAATTTTGGACAACATTCGGTTCTCTAATCAATTCAGAATTCGTGATTATCATATAAAAAAAAACTTTGCTTAGCAAGAAAATGAGATCAGAATTGTTTTTCCTGTAATCTGTAGTACAGTTAGTTCCTAAGACATTTTGAGAGAATTTTAATAATGTATTATTGAAATAAGCCTGAGAATGTTGAAACAGTTTTGAAATTTTAGAAATTTAAACTCTACAGACAGCCAGATTTTGATTACATTTAGTGTAAAAATGAAAATCCTTAATCAGCAGTATTTTAATTTTCAATCAAACTAAATAATGTCTATCCTGTATCGCAAAAAGTCTTAACGACTCTAGTTTTTTTTTATTGTTATTAAATTGCATATAATATACAAAAACTAGCGACGTTAGGTCTGTACATTAAATAAATTTAAAAAAAATTTTGTGGTTTACCTCGAACCGATCTATTGTAATTAAAAAAGAATAAAAAAAAAAAAAAAAAAAAAACGAAATGAAAAGAAAAATGCAACTAGTAATCTAAAATGGAAGAAAAAAATAAAATAAAATAACGGAAAACTTCATAATGAAAAAAGAAAAAAAAGTGGATACTATTAGGAAGGACGTGGTTCTTTTTGTCGTACCCACGTAACACATAGTACATACATTTTTTTTGTAACAAATGATTATTTTTATTTTCAAACTTTAATTATATCATACAATAATTATTATTATTATTATTATTATAAGATAATAAAAAAACAATATTACAAATAACTTATTAAGGTAAGAGTAAATCTCTCCCTTGATTATTGATATAGTATGTATACTCTATACAACCGTGGCAATAATTAGAATTTGTAAAATTGATTTGGCTCTATTCAGATCACATAATTTATCTTAAAATTACATAAACTTTCGTTTTTATAGTTTACTATGAGGGAACAAGAATCTTGGAAAGAGATTACATAAAGCATCCTTCCCTCAACTGACTGTACTGATATTGATCTTTGATCAAAGAATAGTTACCGATCATGCGAAGCAGTAAATTAGGGAGTGCCAGTTGGAAATATTCATTAGTAGCCAAGCCACACCCTCCATACCACTCAACTTGATCACAAATTTAGTCTACACGTTCAGTCAGCAAGAATTTCTTCTATTGAACGCAGTGAAATGCTCATGAAATTATATCTAAATATTCAAATCCTGTTAGATACCGTAAAATTGTTTTTAAAAATCTTGTATATCATTGGGAGTAAGGTTTCTCGAAGGGATTCAATCCTGTTAAGGGAGTATCTATCAGAGTTTTGATATGAATAACGTTTGAAGAAGCAAAGTATCTCATTAATTACGGATTACAGAATTTCTTAACAATGGATAAACGAATAGTTTCAACAACGCCGAGCTCGGTATTTTCTTCTTCATCAGTTGCACCCTGTTCTGTAAATGAAGTGACTGTAGGTCTTGGAGACTGCGTTGAGGGTGGCGTTGAAGAAATTTTAGAAAAACAAGCCCTGCTTGGTCTTCGTGTATGGCAATTGACGGGTATAGTTCTATCAGTTATGTTTACAATAATCATTGCGTTATGCTGCTGTATAAGATTCAGAGTACCGAGAACTAAGCAAGAGATCGAAGCGGATTATATTAGAAATCGAATAACTAGAAGTTTCAGAAAAGAATTGACAAATATAAATAACAAGGAAATGGATGAGATGGATTTAAAACAAGGTAATTATGCAAAAGCATGACTGTACAACTTTTCAATCCATGAATGATTGTATAATTTTTTATAACAGCTCTGGACAGAGTACGTGCAAAATTTGATGCAGAGACAGAGCTCCAAAGACAGCAACAAGAAGTAACCAAAGATGAGTCTCCGCGGGGATTCAGGGCAAGATTTAACGCTATACTTCATGGTGTACAGTTGCGACTTGCTCGAAACGAACCAAGGGAATTTAATGGTATAATTTGAAGAAGGATTAGCGAGCAGTTAGAAATAGAGCAAAATGGTTTAATCAACTTGAAGAATATCTAGTCGTATTAATATATATAAAAGATGATGAATTTAAAAGGTAGATTAATTTTCAGACTAAATATAATCTTTATTTTATAGATATAGAATACATAAATTACTTCTGTTTAATCAACATGCAATAATAATTGGCTACATTGTATTTACATACATATCATTATCACTTTTTTATTCATGTCACGATTAACTACCCGTATATACATATACATATAACATTCCCTAATTAATTTATCACTTTTGTATAATAATTTTTAGTTGAAGATTTTATTTAAAATTATAACTGAGATGGTAAGCTTGTTGTAAGATTAAAAATCGGGTAGCTAGCCGTTGACTAATAGCAGTAGTATTTTTAACATAATATACCTACATAATACATATGTTTATCTCATTGGTAGGTGCTGCGATAATGTGTTTACTATTCATATTGGAAGTAACTGTAATTAAAATTCTATTTTGTACTTTCAATGAGTTCAAAGATAAATATTTTATGCAATTTTATGCTGAGCAGCTGAACAATATATTAAAAAATAAAAATATTCCTCTGCTATTATCATCGGCAAATACGAGCTGCAGAATGGATAGCGATCTACAGATTTGAAAGAATGCTTGTATAACAGAAAAATATAATATTATTCAAAAGAAGTATAAGGTAACAAATGTAGATGTAGAGTATCGATAACAATAAAAATCTAAACTCTGGGCTCTAGTAAATAAAATTTACAAAGTAATTAAAACTTAAGAAGATATAAAAACGTCCTCAGATCCATGACTGTAAGCTTATTTTAAAATTTTTTAATTTATACCGATAATCCATCTACAGTTTTATATAGCTAAAAAGTTTAGTAAAAGACAAAGAATATCATATTGACGACCCTTAATATAATAATACAATCATTTTGCTTCTAATTTACTACATTTTCATTCTCATTCTCATTCTTATTATTCAAGAACTCACAAGGTCTAACTTTTTCTCCATATCTATTGGAATGACTGATGTCTCGTTGAACGGGGTCGCAGTCTACTATCTATCGAACTAAGCCGCTCACATGTAGATAAACTCATTTGATAACTACGACCATAGTAAAAGATTAGACATAGTAGAAAATACTCTTATTTAAATTTAAAGAAATAAAGTAGTATCTCAAAATGTCACACGAGTTGTTACTAATCAAAGTTGTACATTTTTACTCCGTATTGCAATATATCATTGATCTGTGAAAGAGAACTAGACTACGATCGTTCAACATCAAAGTATAATATGTAATATCCCTTGTTATTTTTCAACTTCAACCAACATGAGATTGTTTTAAAAAATATGTTACTACCGATTAGGTACTGTAAAGTTATACCAATTGATAAAAATTCTGAAGATTTATTAGAGTAAAAAATGAAAAAAGTTTTGTACTAATTCTGCTTTGTTAAGGAAATTTATTCTAGCCAAAGGCGCAAATAATGTGAATTATTAAAATATAGGGAATCAGCATCTGTTTGAAGGGTGTTCATCGCTGATGGATGTAGATATACGTGTTATTTTTTTTGTTTTTTTTATTAAAATACTAGCGGCATATTATCTATTACACTAATAACTCCGTTCTCATTATAATAAATCATCATCCGGTAGTCAATAATCTGTACCCTGTGACGTTTCTATAACGTTTTTTTTTAATAATTAATTACAAAAATAATTAACAGTTATAATTATATATAAATAAATATAAGAGCAATCTATAATTAATATTTGAAAACTTTTTGCGCTTAGGACATAGGTAATTATAATAACAGTTGAAACAAAACTAATACATGATTTTCGTCCCCTTAATAAGAATTTATCTGCCATTACTACATAACTAGAGGTACAACATTCTCTATTTTGACGATTATTTATTTACGACATGCACTGATGATTCGATAAGTTGCTTTTTTTTTTAATTTTTCTTGTGTTTTTTTTATTTTTTTTTTTTTTTTTATTTTATTCTTTTTTTTTACTTTTTTTTGTAATAATACAATATCATTATCATCCAGACAATCAGACTAAGAATAAGTTTATTAATTTAAAAGAGTAGTTTTACCACGTTTACTTGTATTATGGCATGCATTAATGCGAGTTTACCATAAGCACAGAATTAGCATACACGATTTAGAACTCTTGTTGTTGTCTTTCCCTTATTGATATTGCTCATTTTTCAGAGATCTGACGAGACATTTATTTTATTTATTCACTCCAATTGGATCAAAGAATGATTTGTACTTTAAGCACCGTAGCAATGGTCTAAAACTTGATGCATACTATTAACATTATGCTTGCCTGCTGTAATAAAAATTTTTCGCGGCATCGGTGATTTTAGCGAAAAGTAATATAGCTGATTGAAGCTTGATGAAAGTAAGTTATTTTTATTATAAAAAAATGAGCATTCTCTGTGCAAATAAGGTACTACAACAACGCATTCTCATATATTTTTTACTACATTAATTCCGTGTTCTTAGATATAGGGCCCTCGGTTCAGGATTAAGAGACACGTGAAGACGAAGAGGCTTTCCTCTACTTGGCGAGGACTGAGTGAGTGCTAACTAGGAGGTAATAGGTTTCAAATTATTTGACAAATTATTTTAAATTGGACCAAAAAATGTCATTCGTTTCAATTCTTATAATTTGTCATTCAAGCGTGCCTTCACGAAATCTTATTACGCCACCATGAAAATTTTATCTTGGTACTCAGATATTGAAAACTGATCAATGTCAGGGGAATAAGTGATAATATCGGTAAAAAATTACCACAGCTCTGTGATTTAGGTTCATCTTCCTGTGTTTGGGTAAATCTTATACGATCGTCTGTATGACAAGGAGTAGAGTATGGGTACGGAGTGGATAGAGGATTGCATGTAATGTGTACGTTTTCTTCATTCCATTTCACTTTAGGTTCGTTCATAGTTGAATTTTTATCAGCAATTGATTCTACTTTCTCATCGCGTAAACAAGATATTAATTCTTTTGAAGTTTTACCAGTTTGAGAGAGAGATATATTGGATAGAAAGTCAGCAGAATAACTACGTGGCTTAGGAATCATTTTCTTCTGATCAGGATCTTCAGGGGTTTTTAACGAAGCTTTGCGATAGATTTTTGAACGAGCTGTGGACTTATTTATTGTTTGTATAGCGGATTGTGAACCATTCAAATTATTGGAATTTATATAATTGCAGTTACTAGATGTCCGAGATGAGAATAAATTAGAATTGGAATTTTCTTTCACGGATTGAGAAAAATATGGATTAATCTTAGACTGAGGTTCTGTTGAAAGAAGAGTATCGCCTGAGTGGTTTTCGTTTTTATTAAAATTTGCTGTTAATGTTTCCTGGGAAATTTTCAGCTCTAAACTTTTATTGGTTTTTGAATTATCTTTGATTTTGTCATTTGAGGAATGCTGAGAATTTGACGATTGTGACGATATTATTTTTATTCTTGTTGCCTGATTAGTATCTTCTGTTTTACATAGATTAGATAATTTTTTTGATGTGGTAATCGAGGATGATATATATGGAGGGATAACGGACATGGAAGGGTAAACTTTTGCCTTACTTGTCTCATGTGAATCGCGGACAAGTGAGGCATCGACAAACCCTCAGCTTGGGAATCTTGAATAGAATGCACAAGTTAGGTCATAATTTTTGAAACGACAGTATTGAACGTCGTGTCGCAGCCAGTCACCACCAAAACTAATATTATCAGCCTGATCTAGCTCTCTGGGAGTATCTGTCGCTACAGATTCCTTGTTAGCAAATACAGTTACAACAAATTTACCGGGCTTAAATGTATCCAGTACACGACGAATCACCTCGTTGTAAGAAGCTTGCGGAATGTTACTCTCGAATGAAACATAAGAGAAATCTGGCTCCGGTGTTATATGAATAGTCATATAACATCCCTGCAACAATGTAACATCAATTATTGTTTCAGATTTCAGATTGAAACCTTGAAAATAATGGGGGATTTTATTATATATGCACGAATTTCAATTACATTAAATCTTAGAGATATGCCGCTGGCTTTAGTGGGACTAGACTCGCTGTATCTCATATTCTTAAATTCTCTTTTCAGTAACTAACATCGCTAGAGCATGCTTTTTGTTTTGGAGTCATAAGCTCGTCATCTTAATGTGAAAAGTAACGGAGCAGTAATACTCACATCAGGCAGCTCTGGAGCACCCTAAATGAGAAGAACAAATGATAGGTGAGAAAATATATATTCAGAATAAATTACAAACCAATATATCGTTTGAAATTCATTTTCTTACTGTAACTAAAGACTAGTTAAAAAAATTAAAAGAAATCTTGTTAATTTTTCGTATACTTACTCTCTTTGATACTCCGTTCATGGAATATCCACACGGCTTAAACAAGAAATCGTCGATGATCATATTTGGAATGAGTTTTTCAATTCCCGATTTAACGGTAGCTTCAGCAGCAGATGAGCAAACGTCTCGAGTGAAAATAGCCATCACATCAGGATCCAAGTTGGTCATTAAAATTTCCAAAGTTTGATCAGGTTCTTCCTTTGTCTGGGAGCATTTTTCCTTATTCAAAGTGTACAGATACCAGCAGTCTGTATCCACGGATCCCAAACAGTAAGCTTCTCCATCTAGACAAAGAGATATAAGGAAACCTTGGATTACTAGTATTCTAGATAAATGAAGTGATATTAGTAGACGTTGAGGTGCTAGATTAGTAAGCAAATAATATAATTACCATCAAAGAACGTATCTAGCAGAGCAACTTCTTCTTCGAATGCTTGGTGCGGTGATATCTGCAGTTCGGGTCGTTTGTAGTTTTTCCGTGAGTAAAAGACGTCCTAAAATAATGAAAAATAACCGAATAGATCAGACTTTATCAAAAATTTATTAGATCGATTTTTATTTAAATGAATTTCGCTACCTGCTCTAGGATGACAGGATCGTGAAATATTTTGAAAAGTGATTACACGTTAGAAATTATGAAAATAGATTAGACACGAAGGTTTTGGCAACGAGCTTCATTAACTCTTCCATGTTAAAGAAAATACTTAAATTAATCAACTTGTTGAACTCAGAATGATAAAACATATCTTTGGTATAGAAACGCAAAGATAATTATGTTATATTAAATTTACGTAAAATATAGCTCGTATTTTAAAGAGCTTATCAAGAGTTTAGGGTGATCATCTGAACAGGAATAATATTATCCTATTCAGATGTAGAGTTGTTCAGCACCTAGAACACAGGGAGATTAAATTTAACATCATCGGACAGATGCATGGTTATTGGAAAACATGAATTTAGTTTACTCCTATATTTTTTAATACTCTGCTCTATGGCCAGGAAAGATCAATAAGCCAACAAGTAACAACAGGCAACCTTTGACTTATACATACTTCAGTTGGCCGTGCACTAGGTCAAGTTATATAGCTAAGCAGTATATCCCATGTACTTACATAGTACATTGAGAAAGTAACTTTTGATAGTACGTTTAAGTGTCTCTTTAAACAAGAAATAAAGTAAAAGGATTAAATGACGCAGATGCTTACAATGTAAATAATTATCATATTTGTTCAATGAAATGATTGCGATGAGATTCGTATAGCTGGAAAAAAATTTCTCGAGAGTAATTTATGCTGATATACTAATTAACATAATTATTAACAGTTATACAATTTACCTCAACTTCTTCAAATCCTGTGTATTGTTCCACCAGACGGAGTAGAGGTTCCAAACATTGAAGCGGAGTAGTAGTTCCACATGTCTTTAAAATCAAACGTCTTTTAGATACGAACATGCTGCTCTCGCTGTAACACAAATCCCAGTACCTGATATAAATTCCATCTCAAGAAATAATGCAATTTCCTAAATCTTATAACATGGTCCAATAACTTGTTGCTAATGTAAATGTTTCGCAATATTGCGATAGCAAAGATACCCAAGGTCAAGAAGTCATAACTTGGGCAATAAATAGCATTAATTTGATTTGTTGAGAGACTGCAAATTTCAAGTAAAATTAAAACTTTTCTCACGTTTATCAAATGGTCCAATTTAATAAATTATATTGTGCTTGCATACTGGTATCAATCCGTATATTTGAGTAAAACTTGATGTTAACTCATAATCATGGGATGATATTAATTTCATTAATAATAGCGATTGAATGGCAATGACATTCGAAGTGTGTTTGTGTCTAGCTGCGGGTAAGTTAATTCTAAAAATAGATTTTCACGTTGAAAGCCAACTGAGTCTTTTAATATCTCACCCATCGTCAACGAATTCTTGTATCTTGGTACTTCCGCGGTAATAAATATACCGGCTAAACTTTGCCCTTAAAGTATTTAAAAAGATGTTTACCATCATAAAAGAACTTTATGAACTGTTGAATTGAAGTTCATCAGTCTTCCCCTAGTTTTATTTAATGAATACTAAATACAGGATGAAAAAATACTCAGAATTATCTGTATAGCTAAAGTTGGTAATACACAAAACAAGTCGTTTAATATAATCGTTGAGACTATTCTGTAGTTGTACCATTATCCAACTCAGTAAACGATTAACGTCCAACTGCCTATTGACAGTCAAGGAATTTAATGAGCTTTTCTTATCTGATATGACGTCATGCCAAGAAGAGAGATAGGCTCATATTATCCGACTATAAATAATAATAGATATTCTTAAACAATAAACGGTCATTGCACTAGACCTTAGTCTTCGTGCAGAAAAAGAGAGGGAGTGATAAATTGAGAAAGAAAGAGAGAGAGAGAGAGGTGAAAAAAAACTATCGCATACTGTTCTCTGAAATTTATCTCTGTTGTACTGTATATTCCAAGAAGAATTCATGTGCATTAATTAGGAGAATATCATGAGAGATAATAATTGTTGGTATGCACATAAGTCGATAGATAGATAATATGGATAGAACATAGGTGTATTGATATACATATGTAATTGCATTGCATGTTTTTCTTAGATAATTTCTTAAATTCCGTATAAAATAAATGACAAAACAATATTTAGTTAAGAATGGTAAAGGTCAGAAAAAAAAAATAACTATTGGAACAGATGGAAGAACTTTTGCCCTCAGTACGGGTACCGTATTGTATTTTATTGATCTTTGGAATATCGTAAGCTAAAGGATGAGTGTTAGTATTTTATTAAAATATATAATCTTTAATAATTGTCAAATAAATTTAATAATTATAAGGAAATATATTTATAATAAAATGATATCGCAATGAACTTATATACAGAATTGGGTACAGATAACAAAGGTTATCGATAGTTTACTATTAACTGCGACCTACGACGTCTGGTCTCTTGCGTACTTCGATAAGAGGTTCAATACGATTAATGCCGACCATTCACAGGGAGCATGTGGGTTGATCGAACGTTTTTTTATTAGTTAATGTTAGATTAATTTATGCAGGAGAATATAAAAGGCTAGATAATCAACGAAAATTTCGTGCGATTTAAATTACTTCCAAGGCTCTAATCTGATGCTGATTCTTTTTTTTTTTTTTTTTTTTTTTTGTACAGATAGTTTAAACGATTCATTATACATGTAGAAGCGGATGGAGAGTTTATCGTTCTCTGAATTGTTCATCAGCCTAATTCTAAACCTCGCATCTGACCCGAGTCCAGAATCTTATCAGTTGTTATACTCTTAATATTAGTCGCCGTAGCAAGTTTGGCAGGGAATTAATAAATCACACATAAATGTAACATGTCTGTCTCAAGAAATTTATTTCTCTCTGTCTATTTTTTTCTTTTTTGTTATTTCCATTTTAATCACGTGTATAAAATGTGGGAGCAAAAATATGTACGAATAGATAATGAAATTCTACCATCTTCAATTTCATAAATATAATACGTGAATTTTTATTGAATTTTGTGTTTTTATTTTTCTGTCAACATATTCTATTTTTTAATTACATCATAACGTTTTTCGTTCAATTACTTACGAAAATAACTAAAATAGCGTGAATTTTTTTTTTATCATTTTCAAATAACCGGAAATGAGAATATCGATTATCTACGATCGAGAGCAGAAGAGAATCGCGATCTGTCCGTCACGCAACGAAGATTCATAAAATGATCCTTTAAATACGTTATATAAATCATCCTCTCAGCTAAATAATACTAATTATTATTAACGATAAATTATCGTACTATTTGTATCGAATTTTTAAATCATGTCTAATAATTATTGATGTTGTATAATTAACCTATTCGTGACATTTGACGCTTTTTATTTTTCCATCGACGGCCTGTAGGGCGCGCCCATTGCCAGTAGCGAACAGGAACGAGAATATCAGCTGTGTTTTGTTTTGAATATTCTCGAAGTTCAAAACGGCGGGATGGAAGCGAGTGAATAAGCAAGTTGTATTATGCATTTAATATACATATAACTCGGATTAAATAACGTGATTGATGTTTTAATCGGGTAAAATGTAATCGTGTGTTAGTGAAAGATTTGAATTTTCATATAATAATCAGACATGTCGTCGTAATATTGTATGCATAATATTTTTTCATTAACAGCATCGGCGCGGTGTTAAAGATCGGCAATTGTTTTTTGATTCTTATTTTACTGCATGCATATGAGACTGTCGCCTAAAAACGCTGATATACCATATGTTCACGTCTATAAAACAAAATTAGATAAATAAAGTGATATCGTGTAGTTTTTTTTATACTCTATGGTAATCTGAGAAAGTAATTATGATTATTTATCATGATTTTTTAGCATTGACATAGATCGAGTAAACCTCGCGAAAAATCCCCGGTTTTAATAAACCCGAAGTGTAAGCAAATATATCTTATTGAACTTTGGACCGACTAATTCGTTATTATAATATAATATCTCCCCCGCATATAATTTAAACTACTTTAATTTGTTTTTACAAGATTATAAAGACCATTAAGGATTACTCATAAAATAATCATATGTAATATTGAACAGCCTGGAACAAGAAAAGTATATTACATTGTGAGTACGTAATATTATAATTACCTCAATACGTAAGCATCGACTTGATCATTTTGACAGAAGCTGATTATCTCACATCTCACGATTTTCAATAAATTCTCCCACTTTTGTCTGCAAATAATACAAAGAGAATATTCCACAATTATTTGATATTAGAAATTTTTTTAATACAATTTTTTTCTGAAAATAAGAGTTAGAAATTAGAAAAATTGTACTATAACAAAATATTTGAACATTTTTTTTTAATTTGTTTTTTTTTTTCGAATTTTGACAATTTTTTTTATTATACGAATATTGTATGTACGATCTGGCGCGTGAACAACGAGTGCATACATACGTAGGTATACATTTATAGGTATATCTACGTGGCGATGAAAGCGAATAAAGTGACGTTAGAAAGCGCGAATTAACTGACAACAAATAAATGAATCAATAAGTTAATATAATGTGACAACACCGCGGAGCTAGATATAAAAATATATTATTTGCGAATTAATTTGTTATTGGAATAAGGGCTAATAAAGTATATATAGGTATACGCGTTGACGTATAGATTTTTTAACCCCGCGTACGCGTATAGATATATAGGTATACCCATAGTATAGATATATATAATACAATGTTCGTTAATCGATCATATCATTCCGCGAATATTAAAGGAACGGGCGATTAAAGCGACCTTACTTGCTCTCACTGTCACTGCATTCTATGCTAGATAATTAATCATATTGTATTTACAGTTGTAATTCAAACGAAAAGTCATTTATTTGATGACTAAAATCGGTTTGATTTTTCCTCATACTTTATTTCCAAATATTTATTATTATAATATGGCCTTCTGTCATTCGCGATGTGAAATTGTAAAGATAAAAAAAATATTACGTCATATGTTTTAGATTTATTCATTATTATATTTATATTATTTTCGTTTTATTTTTTTTTTTCGCAAATTTTGTATATACATATATGACAATGAATGATAATAGAATATTATTTAATGTCATTATGTATACCAATTAGCCGGAACTTTGAAGGGGTACATTGAAATTGATTATATTATTATAATACGTGTGTATAATGTATGATATTATTATTATATCTTACCGGGGTATATTGCGAAGATCACGCTGTTTGTCCGTAACGTCGTTACTGGTGAACCAAATTTCTAGTAGCTTTTCAACACCCTCGAAAAACTGTACATTTTCTGGGCTATTGGTGGTCTCGTTATTAGTCGCCATTATTTATCTTCTGTTCGATTAGTTAGGACGAATGATGTCAGTTATATATTATTCAAATATCTATCGTAATACGTTTGACTTGCCCTTGTTCGAACTGAATCGAAAAAGTACCGGCTTCGCCAACGGACTTTGCAAAACTGAATAAAAAAGGGAAACAAAACGCTCGATTATCCGTCTCTCTCGTCTCCCTACTACTTTGCCAATCAAAATACCCGGCCAATCAATCACCGAGTTTTAAATGCGCGCGCAATTTTAGGTGCCGGTATGGGTGGCGCGCTTTTTGTAAGTGGATAATAATGAAGTCTCTTATCTCCCTTAATTTCTTATCGGTTTACCGATAAGCCGAACTAATACTGGCCTGTAAATTAAACATATTTTTTTGTGGTTCGTTATTTGAATATTTCACATCGAAGATTTACGTAAGAAGTTCGTATTCGTATTTCAGTTTATCGAAACTCGGTTCAGGGTCTTCTTAAGTTTATATTTTACGATATCTACTTCCCCTTTATTCTCTAATTCTAATATCAAGTTCAAAAAGCCAATTTTAACTAATTACACTATGTGATGGTTCTTTCATCTTTCATCTTTTATCATAATTCATAAATTCTTTTCTCTCAAACTACAAGCCTTGAAGAAAAAGTAAAAGAATAAATATCACAGAGCAGAAGATATCAGTTAAACATTTTCTTTATTAATAAAAAATATTACACAATAATTTCGTTCGTTTTATCCCATAAAATATATTCAATGCAGAACAATTATCGACTTTGAAAATTATTTTTTCTTCGATTTTGTGCCGCTTTTTTTAGCGAATGATTTCTTCTTATCATTTTTCATATTCTTCATATTCACTAGCGACTCTTTGTCCATAGGTTCGATTATCTTTCCTAACTTTGTACTGATGCTGGGTTTGATTAATCTCCTATGAGCATTTTCAGGGATAAAATTTCTGCCTATCGGTGCGCGAACGCTAGCTTCAAAGTCTTTTACACTGTTGAAGGGAAACGGTAGTTCGTTTACTTGATGCTCTTTTATCTTTGGGTCCTTTTCCTCAATGATAATCACGTCACCTTTGTTCTCATCCTTTCGGGGACCATCCTTTGGAAATTTTAATATAAATCGACGTTTTTTACGCGCCGATAATCCCACGTTTTTTCCACCCCAAGAACCCCAGCCTGGTAAACTGAGATCCAGATTTTCTGGCAACGATTTTTTCACCTTAAATTAGGACAAAAGTTTTTTAGTCTCATTACGAATGTAAAATGAGAAAAGAATTAGGAAAAATAAAAAAAGAGAAGCAATTACCTCGTCGTTTTTCTCTTTTCTAAATTCATCGACTACGTCATCGTCCGCAAAAGCCTCGCTTATTAATTTATGCTTGTTTTCGTCATCTTCTTCGCTATCATCTAGTCCCTCGTCCCCAGCAGTGACAATATCTGGTATCTGAGTCTTCAGATGTTTTGGTTTTATATTTATGAATTTATTCGGATCAATTTCCACCTCTGAAGTTTTTTGTCCCCTTCCAGTCTCGGCGTTAGCTAATTTCCTAAGCTTATTTATCTCGTTATTTATTTCCGAGCTATTTCTGTCTGTTGACTCAGCCATTTCTTCATCGATAATTGGCCGCTGTTTTATATTCTTGAAGCTAAGATCTGGCGTGTACTCTTTTTTAGATTTTTTCTTACGGTCATTAATTCCCTTCCTTTTAACTTCATTAACATTGTTCTTCATGTTGGCCAATTTTGTGTTGAATTTCTCGCTCTTTTTCATCGTTATTGCATCGAATATATCATCAATTTCTGTATACTTTTCAACACCAGTTTCTTCCTCTGCATCAGAATTATTAGGTGATTGAGATACAAGCCAAACCGAAGTTCCAGCCGCCACTACAAGACTCGAATCTTCTTTACTGTTTTTCTCCTCACTCCGTGGTCGTTTTCTTTTCTTTAAAGTCGAACTGGTTGTGTTGTCTTTTTTCTGCTTCTTCTTTATTGCCGAAGAAATTTGTGCAACTAAAAAAATCAAGAAGTTTAATACTTTGCTGAACAAGAGAAATTATTATGTAGATAAGTCAATTACCGCTGTTTGAATCGTCTCCAGAATCGTCGTCAAACATTAGCTCCGAATGTTCGACAATAACTTGCTCAACAGGATTCAAATTCGTTGGTAAATCTTTCATTTTAGGAACTACGAATGGTTCAGAAAATGTTTCCTCCTCTTTTTCCGTCCCGTTTTCTTCAACTTCCTTAGGTTTCTCTTTCTCATTTTGAGCTTCCCAATATTTCCTATACCCACTTATAAATTCGTCAATTTCAGACTGGCTTTTTGCCGCATTTGTCCAAGGATTTTCCTTGTCGCCTTTCGGTAAAGGTTCGAGGTTTGACTCATCTTCTTCTTCCTCATCTTCGTCTGGAATTTTTTGCGTCAATTCTCTGCTGATGGAAAGCTGCTGTGCAAGAACTTGTCTACTCTGTTAAAAAAAAACGAAAATGATTAATAATAGTGAATAAATTCCTGTTTTTCTTTTGTCTTTCTTTAGTTTTGTTATTCTTTATTTATTTTTACCTCTTTGTCGTACTTAGCTCTAATTTGTTTATTCTTTGCCCACTGTCCTGTGCTTTTGTGTCTAAGTGACATTCGTTCCTCGGCTCTGGACTTTTCTAACAGTTCAAGTTTTGCCAGAGCAGCTTCCGGGTCAGTTTTTTGTAGCTCTTCAAACTCTTTCAGCTGGGCTTTGATTTTCTGCTTTCTTTCTATCCGATGAAACTTCTTGCTCTTTATTTTGTTCTGACGATGCGCTTTGGCTTCTTTATAAGACTGAAAATCAAATATAACAATCAGAATAAAGCCAGGTATTGTTCATCATTTTTCATTTAGTTTGGAACTTTTATTTCACCTGTTGTGCCCTGAACTTTGCAGCGTCTTTTCTCCTCTCCATAATTTCCTCTAGGCTCATTGGCGCCTCGGCTTCTTCTTCTACAATTTTCTTCTCCTTAATTGGCTCCAGTGCATTTAATGCTATTTCCAACTCCGACTGTACTGTAAATCGCTTTAAAAATTCATTCGATGTTTCCAGTCTCATGTCAGATTGTTTTAGAGGAAAACTGAGTTGCTCTGCGGTCCGGTTTTTGCTCACTATTGCATCCCATTTCGATAGATCTTTTTTCACGTTATCAAAGCCGACGGATCTTCTTATCTAAAGAAGAATATATATATATATATATATATATACAGGGTATTCCTTGCCAATGACAAAAAAGTTTCACTTCTAGCCCGTGTACTCCGCTAAATGCACGTTTTTATTCCTTCCCTTTGAATGTTTACTTTTGTTTATTTTTTTGTTTATATTACTTACCCTAGCGGCAGCGGGTTTTTCAAGCGGTTTAACCAAAGTTTTGGATTTCCTTTGAACAGATTTAATTTTTCTGCCAATTTCTGCAAGCGTACCACGCTGACCGATTGTTTTAGCTAACTCGTTAAGGTGAACAGTGTTTCCATGACTCACACCACTTTTTACCAAATGAAATTCTGATACTTTAAGACTGGGTTCACTTCGCTCGGCTTTTCGCACCCTGTAATTTATTTGAAAAAGAACAATTTAACTAAAAATAAATTCATCGCGGATATAATAAAGACGCTTGACCTCGGGGCTAGAATCTAACCTAACATAACATAACCTAAATTCTCGTATTAAATCTCACCGTTGCCCTTTATCGAGCTGTGTCACAGCGTCAATCAATTTCGAATGATTTTCCGATACTTCTTGATCGCTTCCACCTTCAAATTCAAAATCACTCATCTTGAAATAAGGTTCGATTAATTATCACGCCACAAACCGGCAGCCAGTCGTGCGGTACATGTGATAAAAGATGAAAATTTGAGGTTAGAATTTTGTGGTTATTTTAATTCACCTGTTCGTCGATAGATATCGGTATTTGTTACATATAAATAGTTGAAATTTTATCACATACAATCACAAAATATTCATAGTTGTGTTGTGACCGTTGTGACTTGTGGAACAGGTTATATGCACATTTGGTCTTGTCATCGTGTCAGAACGTGAATTTTAAAATCGCGAAATTCTCGAACAATAAATAAAATAAATTGGTATCAAGTTTTCTTTTATTCGTTAGCAATGTGTAAATCAGCGCAAAAAAAGGTAGTTTTTGATTTCTCATTAACTCAATACTAATATTTTTTTTGTTATCGTTAATTTATTATACGAATAGTGATTTTACTCTATTTTTTTTGTTTTCTTTTATGGATGATTAAATTTCCCAATCAGTTATTAATCATTTTGTTGATTTGAGGTAATGATAGATCATAACTAGGAATATGTATGTTTTTAGGAAGGCAAGTCGAAGCCTGGACTGAGAAAAATTTTGAAAAAATTATCCCTGGATCTTTTGCGGTTTACAATAGTGAAAATTCATTGCTTGTTCGATTTGATCGTTGATTTCTGCTTTAAATTATACTACCAAAATAAGATAAGAAAAGTGCCGCCTTTTGATAACCAACTTTTACTGGACAGCGGAGTAACCTTAGCAGAAAAGATTAGGTAAAATAAAAGAAAAAGAATCGTGCATGTAGCGTAATACAAGCGCTAGAAGTAAAACTTTTTTCTTATTGACAAGAAACGTCCTATATATTGGCAAACAACAATTTTATTTAGTACATTCAGTCTGGGTATATTTACCATTTTTTTTTTTCATAGGCAAGGAATGCCCTATACATAAAGTTTCACTTCAAAAACTGCGCGTTAATTTTTTGTAAAATACATTTTTTCATCTGATTTGCTTCGATTTTCGATCCCTAAAGACAGAAAAAAGGAATATATGATTATTAAACAATTTTTATAACTCACCAAAAATCTTTTCAGAACCAAGAAAGTCACTTCCGAAGAAGTCGTAAAAGTTTTTATCGCAAGATGCAAAGAGGTAAACGAAATCCTAAACGTTATCGTAGAAGAATGTTACGACCAGGCTATCGAGGAAGCTAAAGAAGTTGATAGGCTTTTGAAGAATCATGGGGATCCAGATTCTTTGAAAAAGACAAAACCCTTTCTTGGAGTTCCTTTTACAACGAAGGAAAGCAATGAAGCCAAAGGCAAATATACTCACCGCTTTTTTCTCCCTTTTTTTTATACATTATTGATTAATGTGTTATTTAAAATGTGTTTTGTCAGGTCTTCTTCACACAATGGGTTCGCTCTTCCGTAAGAATCATCGTTCTACCGAGGATTCTACTGTTGTTGGATACATGAAATCAGCCGGCGGTATAATTCTGGGCAAAACGAATATCCCTGAACTAAATATGTGGTGTGAATCAAGAAACAACGTCTATGGCCAGACAAATAATCCCTATGATACTACCAGGACTGTTGGTGGTAGTAGTGGCGGAGAAGGTGCCTTAGTTGCAGCATGCGGAACACCGCTTTCTATAGCCAGTGATATTGGGGGATCGACTAGAATGCCAGCCTTTTTCAACGGAGTATTTGGACACAAACCTTCTCCAGGTGAGAAGGATACATGACAGTTAATTAAAGTTCAATAATACATCCATAACTGTTTACTTTTTTCTTTCTATTTAGCTCTGACCCCGATGAAAGGTGTTGGCCTCAGAAGCCGGGATTATCAAAATTCTATGGTCGAAGCTGGTCCCATTTGTAAAAAAGCTGTTGACTTGGACCCCTTACTGAGGGTTTTGATTGGCGATAATATTTCTAAACTTAAATTAGATGAACCCGTTGATCTGAAGAATTTAAACATTTTTTATCAAGAAGAATCAGGCGATATTAGAGCCAGCAAAATTAACAGAGCGCTAAAAAAAGCTATGAAGAAAGCTGTTGAACATTTTAGAGAAATTACTGGTTCGGCTACTAAGGTTGGAGAACGTAGTACATTTGATTCTTTTATTAGTATGATGAAATATTCTATTTCTTATTATTTATGCACAGGTTGTGCTTCCCGGTACTGAGTCCAGTTACAGACTTTGGAGATATTGGATGACCAAAGAAGAAGGGGAATTTAGATACAATATAACAAATAAACAGGTGAAATATATGGGTATTTTTGTTTAATTTAAGGAACAAGACTTTTATTTAGTGAAATTTTCTTATCTTTTTCAGTATCACACATCAGCAAAGGCAGAGCTTATCAATTTAATAACATTCAGGAGCCAGCTGACTTTTGCAGCAATAATGAAACTCATAGATGAAGATTTTTTCCCCAAAGAAAATAGTGAATGGGCTGAAAAAACTACGGAAAATCTAAAGACAGAGCTAACGGTACGAATTAATTGTATTATCATACCTTTCGATTATTTCTTCGTTTTAGTATGGCGAAATTTTATTAATCTATGCATTGCTTTTTTTCAGAATAAGCTGGGCGATAATGGAGTGCTGTTTTATCCATCTTCGCCAACAACAGCCAGTTATCATTATGCATCTTTTCTTAGACCATATAACTTTGGGTACTGGTGTATTTTCAATGTGCTTAAACTGCCGACTTGCCAAGTGCCACTCGGATTAGACGAAAATGGGCTTCCCCTTGGGATTCAGGTGAATATTATAATCAATTTAGTTAAATAATCATTATTGCTTAGTTTTGTTGTACACAATTATAATTTTTTAATTGTTATTTCCAGATCGTGGCAGCCCCGTACCAAGACCACTTATGTCTTGCTGTAGCCAGGGAATTGGAAACAGCTTTTGGAGGATGGGTCAATCCTTCTTAGTTGATGAAATTTTCGGTATTACCGTAAAGGTGCAACAGAAATAGTTTATATATGTTTCAAAAAGTTTTTTTTTTAATAAGTTAGGGTATCGGGTGAATGGTTCATTGTTTTTTATTTAATAATTTAATCAAGATGAAAGGTAGTACAGTATCACTTGAAAAAGAGAACTAAGAAAGCTTAGCTCTCTTTACTTCTGTAAAAATATAGTAGCAAAGAGAAAAAAATTTTTTATTCTAACACGAAGGATAAATGCTTAATTTCTTAGCAATTAGATTTATTTATCAAAAAATATTCTCTATCCATTCGTTAATTATTATGTACTAAGAATACTTTTGCGTTCCGGTAATATGCAATGAGCATATTTATTTATATATGATAGACTGTGGCCACATTCTTAAGAAATTATATTCCTATTATATACATTTTTTTTTTAAATATATATTTGGTTTATTTTTAATCTCATGAAGGAAATGAAGTTCATATTTAAGATAATTAAATGGATAAATAATTCAAATTTAATAATAATAATACAGTTAGGATAGGACTGGGTGAAATAATATCATAAATTTGTAGAGTTGAAGAATTATTATTCATATTTCAGTATACATTTAAATAACAATATACAAATTTCTGAAATTCTATTCACAGGTTATTAAAATTTTATAAATAACAATTTTTCCCATAAATAATTTGTAAACTAACAAATAAATCGAAAGATATTGACGCTCAAATTATCGTAAAAAATATTAATGAATCTTTACGCAATAATTTCTAATAATTTTCGATAATAAAATTGTTCTTAAAAGTAACAAAAATAATTTATGCATATTCCTAAAAAAATTAAACATTGTGTACGTATATTTAAAAATTTCGATTCAATAAACATTCAAATTACCAATTCAAATTCCCGCCAATTTCCGTTGAACAGGATTCGATTGTTTGACGACAGATGGCGCCACCATGGCATCCATCTTGTTGAATAAAACAGAGTCGCGCGATCTTTCAGCCGAACGTCAAAGTGAGCATCTACGGCCTAACGTGCGTCAGTAGTGTGTGAGGAGGAGTAGAATTTTACCGTTGGTGTGAGTTTAGTGTAAGTGTAAGTGTTTCCGAGTTAAGTGGGGTGAAAGAAACAAAAACGAAATAAAGAAAGAGAGACAAAACAGAGAAAACGAAACAAAAATCCCAAAAACTAATACGAAAAACTAGAAATAGAAAAAGGTGAAAAATAAAGATAAAACAAAACAATAACTAATCAACCCACGGTTCTTTTTTTACTCTGGTTAATGTTAGTGATAAATCTATTAATTCGTCAGTATGTAGTCGGGTTTGGTAATGGTAAGGGCGTGGAAAGGGATCGGGACCGTATGAGATGTCAGAGAAATGGGCGAGGCCCCGCGCGTACGCGTACCACGTAAAAATCTTGGGGCGTTAAAAAATCGCGCTGATAATATATTCAGGATATTTGGTGCCCGGCTGTCTATCTCAGACGATAATATCGTCGCGTCTTTATCTCTGCAGCACCAACAGCAACAACAACAACAAGAACCACAGCAGCGGCAGCAGCAGACCTCATCGCGTGTAAAACAAACTTGTCCTACGGTACTTGCGGGGATAAGTGGGGGAGTAGGTTGGGATGAAGTGCTTGTGCCGTTGGAAATATTCGTTGAACCTATCGCCGGGGATGAGGATCTTGGTGGGGAATGTAGTGGGGGAACTGGTCCAGCTCCAGATGCTGTTTCAGATATTGCAGCCAGGGTCCAGGTGAGTTTAATATACATAATTTTCAGTCTATTTTTTTTTCTTCCTCTTTTTCTTCTATTTTTTTTTATTTTTTTTTTTTATTTTATTTTTATACATCGCTATACGTATATTTTTACCTCGCGTCGTCAAGCCGGCCGCCATTCTGCCCCTTCTACAATCCCATATATCTACAAACATACATAAATTCGTCGATTGTTTTTTTATTTTCTATTTTTCTCATTAAGAAATTCACGTAACAAACACACAAAAAAATAAAAATAGCAGAAAAAAAATGTAGATTATCGTTTAAATCGTAGTCAAAGATCGTTTCTCTTTTTATTCAAACTTGAGTCATTTTATTTATTTATTTATTTATTTCTTTTCTTCTTAAAGTCAGGGAAGATCGTAAACAAACAGAGAGACACGTGATACTTTTGTTTTTTATATTTTCTTTTATTTTATCTTCTATTCATGTGCAACCTGTAACTACGTCGTCAATTTTCTTAGATCCGAATTGGTATGTATGTACATATGTATAATAAAAGATATTTAGTAATAGGCGATGATCGAGTACGGGGAAATAAACATTCCGCGATATTTGTATAATCTAACAATATGATCGAGCGTCTGTATTGTTACAGATAAAATAAAAATACACACTTACAGGTATACGTATTCTATCTGATAGAAAGAAAAATAATTATATTTGCCTAACTAACTATACCTTGTTCATAAAAATAAATGAATAAATTAATCGTAAACGGCTTAAAAATAATGAAAGAAATTGTCTTTTGATAATCTATAATGAAATTGCATAGATAGGATAACTTTCGTGTTATATCTTTTATTATATAGATTTGAAAATTTTTTATGTAAATTATATTCTTGACAAGGTTTATTTTTTCAATTTTGATTCAAATATAAATTTGTTAATTTTCGTAATATGATATACATATATAAAGCATAGTTTTTAGTAAGTATTAGCGAACTGACACACAAATTGAAAGTTTCGTGTCCGGTCCATATTACACTCTCCTCCTTCGCGAGGTATAAGCTCGCGACCGCGAGGTCGTCAATCCCGCCTATGGCGGCCCTCGCCATTCGAGATGTACCATTAACACGTTTCCAGAGTATTCAAGAGCCGGACCTCCTCTCTAATCATAACATAATACATATATAAACTATGTACATAGCCGGTTGCATATTCCTATAGGTATATACATATATGTACATCTATTTACCTACATACACCTAAATAACCATTGACACAGATAAATTTTATGAAAGAAAAAAAAGCGCAATAAATATAGGTGAATAACAGAAAATTTATGTATATATAAACGGAAATCCTTCAAATATTTCGATATATACATTATACTACTACATATGAATATAATTATGTATATAATCTCGCGGGTTGAGTCGCGCGTAATTCACTATCTAGCCCCTTACCCCCCCTCTTCGTTTCTCTCTCTATGTACCCGTCTACGAACTAACGATAAGTATGTAAGCAGCGGCGAGCGCGTGTGTCCGGTTTCATTCGGGTTATTAGGCTGTGGGCCGCACCTTCCACGTAAACATGGCCGTCTGTTTGTCTCGCGTGTTGCTGCTGCTGCTTTTGCTGCTCCTGCTGCTGCGGGGTATCAATGTTCTGGAATATACATATACATGAATGCGCGTATATATATATTATATATATTTTAATATTACATACACTGCACACGCACATGTATTTTACACCTACGTATATGGATAATATACGTATGTATAATATAAATTTATATATATCTATATAGGTATAATACATACCCATCGACCATTCGTCGTTTAGATTTGCTATATAACCACCGTAACTCTTCGAGTTTGAGCGATAGTTGTATACATATACATGTATAGTTATAGACGGGATTAGTGTTTCAATTAATAGTTGAATAATTAATTAATTCTTAATAAAATGATGTTTGTAGCAAAAACAAAAATCAAAAAAATCAAGGAAACGAGAAGAAAAATCATATCGGCAAATCTTTAAAATAATAATAATAATAATAATAATAATAATAATAATAATAATAGTGAAAATTAGTAATGAATTAATGAAAAAAACGCATATAATAATATAATATCGTAAACAAAATTTCTATCACTTATAAATATCTATCTTTAAAGTTTTATCGGTAATATGCTGCTGCTCCATGAATATATAGGTATATATTTATTTTGCGGCTTATATGAACGGCGTATATGACTATATAATATATATTATTATATACAAATATTTATATGTATATACGCATTATTATACGTGTATAACACTGTACGTGGTATAAGATAAATAACCTTCAAAACTTTGCCTATACTTACGTCATTCATATATGTATCCTACGTCATTTGCTTGATGCTGATGCTGATGCTGATGCTAGTTGATAGTTGATACTTCCGTGTCCTTTCGACTATTCTCACTCCCACTATCTTGGATTTCTTAGGGCTCGTATTATTATGCATGACTTAATAAATAACTACATATAACTATATACGTATATACTGTCATAAATTAACATGTACATATCTATATGTATTACAATATATTATTATGTATACAGGGTGGTTCATTTCAAAAGAGCCAGATTAATATTTTCGAAACTATAAACAAGATATAGAGAAATATTTCAGACAATAGTTGTACCGTTCCGAGGGAGACATTCGAGAAGACATTTGATGATGATATTGGTTTTGAATTTTTATAGGGTTCTATGGGGTTTTTATGAGGTAAAGAATTTACCTAAAGTTACTAAAAGAATTTTTTTTTTTTTTTTTTTTTTTTTTTTTTTTTTTTCTTTAACGATAACGAAAACTTTTCCATTAAAAATGCGAGGTCATAGAAAAAAATATCAATAGTAAAAACTGTTTTATTTTTATTGATTAATCGTGGCTAGTCATTTTTAAAATTCATTAATCACTTTAAAAATATTATTACATTTTTAACCTTGCAACGTTATAATAATAATTAACTTTATTATTTCATGATGAGAAATTGAACTTTAATAAAAATAAAAAAAAGTTTTCTACAAAAGTAATGTATATTTTTTTTCGTAGATTATGAATCTGCATTAAGAAATACTCCATAAGACCCTATAAAAATTTTAAATTTGGAATCATACAACTTTTCTCTGAAGTATTTTTCCTGTATCTTACCTAGTTTCGAAAATATTAGCTTGGCTCGTTTAAAACGAGCAACCCTATTTATCCCCCTTTTCGTATCTCTTTTAGTTTTTGACATATTCGCATGGGGCAATTAAGAAAGACCACCCTGTATAATACTATATTATATACCTATATGTATCTGTATATAAACCGCGCGGGAAATATTATTTTCTTGTCATATAGTCATAGTATAGAATATGTCAGTTATAGTATAGAATATCTTTCCAATAGTTTTTTTATTTCTTATTTTTTTTTATCTTTATTTGTCCATTTTTCTGTAATTTTCTTTCTTATTTCTTCAATTTTTTATTTTTATTCTTATTTTTTCACCATTCTTTTTTACAATTTGCGCGCGTCCTTATTTACGAGCGAAAGCAGTGGGCTGAATGGATTGCGGTCCGGTAGGCGTTGTGGTAGTATATATATCCTATGTATACATGTATACCTGCACATATTGTGAAAAAAAATAAAAAATAATAATAATAATAAAACTAGAAATAAATAGTAAAGACTAGAAATGTAGAATGAATGATACGCCACGTGCACACCTGAGCATGGTTATAATACTAAAGCCTATATAGTATCACGTACATTAAACATACACCTTGCCAATATAAGTTGTTGCTAATATTGTTGTTATTATTTCTATTTAGTCACGTACAGATATTAAATTATTTCTCGAATTTACAACTGTACTGAGAAATTTAACTCTATAATGTTATTTATTTATTTAATTATTTTTCTATTGAAACAACAAAAAAAAAGAAAAGAAAAGAAGAAAAAAAAAATCCCCATGATGTATATATAGCACAGATTTTACAATTAGTCTGAAATAATTTAATAGCTGGGAGTTACCGGACGATATTCATGACGATCATTCATCGAATTATACTACCATATATTTAAAATATTCTACATATGTTTAGTGTACGTATACATGTATATACAATATATTATAATGTTAGGTGATAAAACTTTCTATGATGTTGTCCACGGTGCTTACTCGCGGGGATTTTTTTTTTTTTTCATTTCTTATAATCGTATAAAAATAATAATTAATATAAAAAAAAAAAATAATAATGAGAGAAAAATCTGTAATAGAGTAAAAAGCATTTTGTGCAAAAATTTTTCTTTCTACTGCTGCACCTATATTATACCTATGTGCATATAGATATAAAATTCTTATATCATAATTATTTAGTTTTTGAACCGCGATTATAATTGTAAAAGACGAAAAAAATTGTTCTATACCTTAACTAGGCCGTTTTTGTTACTGCTGCAGTTATAACTATAATACGGGTATTTTTTTTTTTTTGTTTTTCTTATATATTCGACTACCAACCAACGTAGGTATACCTACCTACTACAAACCGCGATTATAAGCGGTCTCGTCGGTCTAAACTTGAAACGCCGTAAACTTTGAGCCGTGGAGAATATAAGGTTCTGCAACGAGTACTATATATATACGTTATAGGTATACGTATCGCGATGTAAGTATGTAATTACAAGATCGTAAAACGTCCCTTTCGTGCGTAATATTACAAAGCCCAATGATGCAGTACTTCAACAAACTAGAAATAAAACTTCAGGTACCTATACTATACATATAACTATATGTATATAATTTGTATTGATATATATATATATACATATATATCATTGCGGGATTCTATTTTAGATTTTACGACTATCTGTGCAGCAGTATAACAACGACGAGAAAAATTTTTTTCATTTACGTGAAAATTATTATTTATTTTTGATTTTTATTCATTTCCTGACTATACTTTACAGAATATTGAGAAAGAAAAAGATAAATAAATAAAAATTATTCCTTTCTTAAAAAATAGAAATTGTAACGGAAGTTGAAGCAGCTTTTCAGTAGTCTTCTGAATTATTTATTTATTTGAATCAAAAGATGGAGACCAAAATTCGATTGAATAAATTAATTAACAAGAAAAAAAAAAAAAAAAAAATAAGAAAAAAAGTGTAATGCGTAAAAATTCTTCTCCGAGTTATTCGTGGAAACGATCAGTACGTCGCGCGACGCTTATATGTATATAATACGATTTGCGTATAATACAGGTATATAACGTGTATAATAATCGCAAGCAGTCCCGCGCGTTTGACCGCGATATGTTTGGTTTCGACAACCGGTTGTAGTTTTCTGAATACTAAGAGCTTAAAGGTATAAGGTAATAATATTAAGTTGTCGCCAAATGTCACGGAGATCCCGGATCTCCGGTTCTCGGAGTTCCTCGTGCTACGTCACCCGCAACCGTATAGGTATATATATACATATATATATATATATATATATATATATATATATATATATATATATATATATATATATATATATATATATATATATATATATATATATCTACATATGTACCTGTAACCTATAACGTTATACCTATACATATGTATTTATACATATAAGTATATAAACTGTCGATTAATAATATATTCAACGATCGATTATCAATCGCGAAAGACACGTCTCGTCGTTATATTTCCGGTAGAAATTTAACGGGAATAAATAAACAAACAATAATAATAATAATAATAATAATAATGATTTTACGTATAGCTGTATATATTTGATTAAGTAGGTGCGCATATACGTATATACATACATATCTCTGTATACGTATTAGTTTATAGTGGATAAACGGTTTAGACAGATCATTGCCAGGTGCTTTAAATCTAATCAAATGTATATTATAGAACAGTTAAGACGGAGTTATAGGTGTATATATATAGGTATATACATATATATATATATATATATATATATATATATATATATATATATATATATATATATATATATATATATATATATATATATATATATATATATATATATATATATATATATATATATATATATATATATATCGTCATTTTTAACTGAACTAAATTATCCTAATCATGATTACAGGTTATCGAATTACGTGCCTATATATATATATATATATATATATAATACATAGATTAGATATTAGATCGTTATTTGTGTCAACGATTTATTGACGATTTATATACACAAAACAAAAAAATAATACTATAATAGATATTAATATATTCTATATCGTAAAATATTGCTGTCAAACAGTAAAAAGAAAAAGAAGAAGAAAAGAAGATTGATATTCGAATTTTAGATTTTACAATTTTTTCATAGAAAAGAAAAAAATATAGGTATATAATAAATGTATATATATCTACACCCGCGTGTGTTAACTTCCTCTCACACAAATTTCTTTTTTTTTTTTTTTTTTTATTATTATAATCTTTGTCTTGTTTTTATTTTCAGGTTTTTTTCCTGTCTTTTATTACGGGTTAAAACCCACGTTGATCACACGTTTCACATCTTATTGAACCCGCGATTAGTATAGGTAGATGTATTACATATATCTTTCAGCGGTAGCAAATATATAGCTATATTATATACATATATATGTATATATATATACAGATATCTTCTGCTATCGAATTTATGTTAAAAAAAATTTTCACGCATTTTTAACAGACTTATACATATGTATATGATACAATGCCCACGCTCAAGTATTAACATTTTTTAATCGATATATTATTATAAGAAACGCGTTCACAAATATTAATAAATAATGAATGAATTAATGAATGAGTGAAGATATAGGATTGATTTAAAAGAAGAAAAAAAAAACCAGACAATAATTTGTATCATTATTATTTTGATTATCATGTGTTGCGATTTTGAATTTATCATATATATATGTACGGTTGAAAAAATTTAACATATCTACAACTATAGGCAGGAATATTATATTATGTATAATTGCGTCTTATACTTTGATATCGTTTATATTATACGAGTAACGATTACTAATACGCTTTAAATAAATCCAAACCGTATCGAGTCAATCATGCGTGCAGGTGTCTACATAATAAGCAATGATCCATGGACGGTTCTATATACATTATTTTTATAATACTCCTTTAACAACCACCAATCGATATATATATATATATATATATATATATATATATATATATATATATATATATATATATATATATATATATATATATATATATATATATATATATATATGTATATATATGTATATATATGTATATATATGTATATGTATGTGTATATATATGTCGAGACGCTTGATTGCAGGTCGGAGCTCCCGATATGGCTATGATTTCATTACGCTCGGTTAAGCGACTATAAAGGTATAAGTTAGTATATATTAACTTATATACCTATACCTATAAATAATCAAAAGTGTTACATATTATATACTATGTTATAATTGTCATTATATGTATACATGTAGTACCTATATATATAGAAGAAAGAACAGAAAAAAAAACATTTGAATGATTTACGATACTAGGAAATAAAAATATTAATGGAAAAAAAAATACGTATATATACATACATATATATATATATATATATATATATATATATATATATATATATATATATATATATATATATATATATATATATATATATATATATATATATATATATATATATATATATATATATATATAAAGTATATATGCATACAGATAAATTATATATCGGTATAAAAAATGCGAAGGAAAAAGAAAACAAAAAATTACAATAACAGGATTTTTTCAATCCTATATGTATGTACCAATTGCCAATCTATATTATTATAATATTATACCTACAGTGACTTACAATTATTAATATACTTCGTCGAATTGTTGTCACTAATGTAAGTAGATTTGTTTATTGCGTCACCTACATATATCCGTATGTTTTTATTTTATTTTATTTTTTTCTAATACTTTATTACTGCAGTCGTTTACCTATACACATATTTATGTATTGTAGGTATTAATATAAATGAATAATAATTGAATTACAATTGAGGAAAGTTAAATATAATAAAATAGAAAGAAATAAAAAAAAAAAATAAAAAAAACCTACAGGTACGAAGGCGATCAAGCTAGTCAATTATGATGAGTAATTTGAAACTTTATACATCGCGATGAATAAAAAAGAAAGAAAGAAGAAAAAAAAGTAGGAGATAATTGCATATGTATTATTATAGTGTGACAGGTATTCTCGAAATTCTACGTCAGAACTCCCGCGCTATACATATGTACACATACACCTATGTATGTATGTATGCAATACGTCGGTACAAACGTCAAAGTGAAATCTCGATTTCCCTAGCTTGTATAGTGTAGCCGCGCGCGTAAGAAAGTCCGCGTTCTCCGGACGCACGTCCTGCACAGTTTTAACTATCAATAATTGCGAAACTATATATATATTTATATATAATATACGGTGAAAAGAATAATAGTAGTACGTATAGTATACAGCATATATGCATAACCCATCATACATCTATATATATGCATATACGTAAAAGAAAAAAAATTAAAATTAAAAAAACAAAAAAGAGGAAACAAATTGAAATAATGAGGTTGTAAAAAGTAAATGCACACATTTTATTCAATTTCTGTTTAAACGGGATACAGAAAGCAAAAAAAAAAACGACTTTAATCTCTCTCTGTTTCTCTTTCTATATATCTCTCTCTCTCTCTCTCTCTCCGTCTTTCTTACTCTCATCTTGATTGTCGATATAATACGCGATAACACTGGTTTAGCTTGTTCGGATTTGGTATAGCATAGCGAGCTCGTTGCCACGCCGCACGGTGTCGAGTAGTTATGCAAATTGGTTTATCTCCGGCTACAACATTCCCCCGTCGTCGTTTCGTTCGCAAATCTGTATATACATATACATACCTATATACCTATATGTATACAACCATACGCTATTATTTTTATTATAATTACAATTTTTATTTTTATAATCGTATTCGCAACCCGCTGCAGATCGTCTTATCACTAATTATAATTATCACACGCTGAAACTATTGCAGCTATAATACCTGCAGCTACTGCATGGGCGCCAGTCTCGACATTTCTTATTATTATACTATAAATAAAATTATTATTATTATTATATATAGTCATGCACCTAACCTTTTATATATACACTGCGATCTACATACACTTCTTTTTCCCAAAACTAATACATACATATACAGCTACAATTCGATTTATCTACCTGTAGTGATTAATGACTATACATGTGTGTAGGTGCTCTATATACTATATACTATATGAAAGATCGTATTTCATAATTTATTATTAATAATAATATTGTTATCATCATTTTTGTCAATATACATATAACGTTTACACAACCCTCGCTGTAAATGAATAATTAATACGGTGAAAAATGCAATCATATAGGTAGTATATTATTACACTTTTTAATGAGTTTGCGAAAGGCGCGAGGATCTAGTAATATCGTATTAATATTACTATATATGTATAATATATATATAGAAGAAGAATCCTTGGCGATCTTCGTCGATGGTAGCGAGCGCTCGCGTTTGTTCGTTAGTTGATTAGTTATAGTTGGTTAGTTAGTTAGTAATCGGTTGAATAGAACCGGTTCTTAACGCAGTTTGCCCGGAAGTCGAATATATCGCGTGGCGCCTTAATGTCTTTTCATTTGATTTTTGCGTGATACTCATACACGTCAAATACTATGTATTTGTGTGTAGACAATAACGATTTATAGGACGTGCGTCTTTAAGGTCAAGCGATCGGTATATACCTATATAGATAATTATTATTATACAGAAGGATCGAGCTGTATATATATATATATATATATATATATATATATATATATATATATATATATATATATATATATATATATATATATATATATATATATATATATATTTATATATATATATATATATATTTATATATAGGTATGTATAATGTACATACATATATAATACATATCTATGTATTAATTTCTTGAATGAAATTGTCCGAAAATAAAACCGGTCAGTCTTTGCGCGTCGCACAATACAGAAACTTAAAAACATTAATTACAACACTAATTTCTTGCGATTTTTTTTTTTCTGCTTTCGTTTTTTCTTTTTCTATTTTATCATCAACGGATAATAAAACTAGATTGAAATATTTATACCGTTGTCGAATTTTTTTTTCATTCCTTTTTTTTTTTTTGTTTTTTATTGTATGTTATGATTTTATCGAATTGCATTCTGCTCCGATTACATGCGTAAAATTATACCAACGATCAATGATCATATTCGTATTTTTAACGATCTATATAGGCATCTAATCCACACATTGTTTCCACTTCTTAGAACCAATTCGAATATTTTTTTTATATTATTTTCTGAAAAGTACGTTTAAAAACAAGAAATTTGAAGAAAAAAAAAGTTCAGATTTGTCAGTTTTTGAAAAAGTTACGAGCGTTTAAAATAAAAGGCTAACTTTTTTTTTTGGTTGGGTGAAAAAATTTGAAAAAATTCACATACACGTTTTTAGTGGGGCAGTATAACATATCAAAATTTCGGCCGAATTAAAAGGGGTCAGGTTCAAAAGTGGTCGATTTGACGTGGAATGCCCCATCTATATATAAGTATTCATATATCTCTGTAAGTATATAACATCGCATATATATCTATATATCTATACTTACATAAATGATTTATGGTGGGCGTACAGGATACGATTTAGCCCCGAACGTTTCAAATCACTATATGTATATATATATATACATATAGGTACGTAGGCATATAATAATACTATATAGGCGACAAAAAAAACACCTTGTTTCATGTGTACACGATCTTTCACAATTTCATTGCATATATTATGTATTCAATACTAAAAAAAAAAAAAAAAAAAAAACAGAAAAACTATACATATATACATATATATTTTTAACTTAATAACTTGAAATTATATCCGGTGTAAATGATCAAATTATTTAGAAAATTTTTTATATCCTGTAATAAATATATAAACTGAGTATATATACATATTACATATAATATAAATAGCTGCGAAAGAGGAGGTCGTCACATGGTTTAGCGCGTGCGGCCGGGCTCTTAGTACCAGTGCAGTAAAGGCAAGCAGTCCAGGCAGTCGCAGTCGCAGAGAGTATATGTATGTATGTATGTACATATATATATATATATATATATATATATATATATATATATATATATATATATATATATATATATATATATATATATATATATATATATATATATATATATATATATATATATATATATATATATATATATATATATATATATATATATATATATATATATGTATAATACACATATAGTTAACTATATACAACAGTATTGCACAGCTGACTACTATACGAGAGTAGGTCAGAGTCGAGGATATCTTTCACCGGACCTACTCTGGCTCGAGGCTCTGGGTCACAATCAAGGATATTACATCCACATCTATATTCTATCCGCAACAAGCGTCGACCTACGCTTTAGATTCAGATTTAACTTTGTATATATATATATACATATATATATATATATATAGATTTCTATGACCTCTTAATTGATATTATATTATATCACACTATATGCGGGTACGACGAAGCGTAATTAGGTTGATGCGTTGATATATTTAATAATTTTTTTTTTTTATACGTATATATGTCTTATACTTTGTGTAATAGACGAGTCTATAAAGAACTATAATTATAATCCGATTAGATATGAAAAGAATAATATCGAAAATGATATATATATATATATATATATATATATATATATATATGAAACAATTTGAATAAAAAATTTTAAAAAATTTTAAATTCTGCACATATATCGTCGAGTTTTGAATTGTATACGAATATTAGAAATTTTTCAAACAGTACATAAACATCTGTGTATCAAAATAAAATAAATAAATAAATAAATAAAACTATCGCCGGGGCGGACTGTAATATCTTACGCGGGGAAAACACACCCAGGTCATCGATGTAGCCGTATAACCGCGGTGCAAAGCCACGGTGCTGTTTGAATCCGGTACCAACTCTGTATGTACGAGGTGAAAGTCCTTAGAGGGTGGTAGAAGGGTGGGAGTTACATGTATAGGTACAGGAGGGATGCGGCTACAACAAATTGGTACAACTATTTCAAGTCGATTTGTACACGGATGTAAGGTTTAGATATATATTATACCTACAGATATACCATGTATAGGTATATTTATATATACATATATAGATATAGATTTGATGGAATATTGCTTATAGAACGCGGATGATGATGATGATGATCATGGTCTATTATTTCAAACAATTACTACTACCTAATTTACCGCAAATTAATTACGCTGCAGTGCAGTGTAATTCTCGGAATTACTGCAGATTACTTTTTAACGAAATTATAATGCAGAAATCATTCATTTTCATAATAGTAATTATTATTATTGTTATTAAGTAGCTTATATATTAAATTGGTAAATAAAAATTATTCGTTATATATAGGTATATAATATAGTGTATTTATATTGTGTATATATGACTTTAATGGATTTCTATGTTGACCGAAGCGCGGGAGCCAAAGTGCAAGCTATATACCTGTAATCTGCGGACCTTACCTTTCTCTGTAAATCTACCTGCCTACCTACCTACCTACCTACCGACGATCCGATCTCTGATCTCTGGTCGTTGGATGACTACGTATGTATATACCTATAGATATATAAATATATATAATATATATACCTACATCCGCGTGTTACGTAACGTTATATAGGTACATACAAGCGAATATACATACGTATAGATATATAGGTATACATATACGTGTTATTTTATACTTGAAATAATATGCACGAATATTGATATACTCTATAAAGATTTTCCATGTATATATGTATATGTATACCTATATATGTATATTCGATTCCAATGCATCTATAAAGTAGATATATATACATATATACCATGGAAGGAAAATGAAAAATAATTTTTTTTCTATTTTTTTGAATATTTTTTTTATTTCTCTGGTTTTCGCAAATTTTCTCGAAATAATATACCTGTATAATATAAATTGTATGTAATACCTAAGTATAGATATGATTTTATAGTTCATTTAGTTTGCGATATGTACCTATACTACCTACGTATATGTAGGTTTAATATACGTAATGTGGAATATAATCGCGATATGGTAGGCGTGTATATATATCTTACGTACAGACTACCGGTTGCCGTAGCTACTTGGGTAGCTACTACTCCAGAGATTCGCAAGTCGCGAGTGTGTATATATATATATATATATATATACATATAACAGGTCGAACTGGAGCACAGCTCAAGCGCGTTTAAACGCCTACGCCTCACCTTCATATTTCACGCAACAACACCTGGCCCCGAGGTGTTGTTGGAATATCAAGTCTCATTATTCATCATTTTCTTTATTTTCGTTTTTCAATATTTTTTTTTACTTTTTATTTTTAATTTTATTCAATTTAATTTAATTTTTTTTATTCTTCAGCACCGAAATTAATACATATTATACATAGAAACGAAAAATAATTGACCCAGTTTTTAAATCTCTTAATTTTACGCGACGTACTTCATTATTATTATTATTAATATTATTATTATTATTATTATTATTATCATTATATTGTTATATAATGGATTATAAGGTTTAAGGAATTGTTCGCACGGTTTAATCTGCAGTTATATGAATATAACTGCAACATCTGCTATACTTATATGCTGATGCTGCAGATTTGTATATGGTATGTATGTGTACGTGCAAATGCAGGTTTCGACAAGATTCTAACATCCGGTATGTAATTCTCGTAGAAGTAACGTCGTAATTATTGCGAGCCTCATCATCGTCAGCGCGAAATGTATATATACACGTTATGATATGCATATATGATATATATACTGGATATTGAATATCAATATATCTGTATGTATATAATGTAGATATATGTACAGATATCGCATATGATGCATCATATGTATATATTATCGTTCGATTCTTCTATATATACAATATACGAAAATGCATGTAGTGGTTGTTGAAAAATTTATTTATATTTTAATTTTAATTATGAATTTTTTTTACTTTTATTTTTTTCTCTGTTTTGTAGTGTTTATTCTTTCCTTTTTTTTTTTTTTTATTGAGATTTGCAATATCCCGTGCCCGTGCGTGCGGTTAAATAAACCTTTATGATAATTTATTATATAGGATTCAATTCGATTACATTCGATAAACGAATGATGTAACCTGGAGGTCAAATTGCACAAACGTATATATAATAACCGTGCTATATCTTTATACTTAATAATTTTAATATCGAATATGATGTATAATTTATCATATCCATTTCTTTTTATTTTTTCATCATTTTTTCCCAATTTTGGATTCGTTCTTTCGACTAAAATTGTATTTTAAAAAAAATACAGAAATTGTCACATATAAGTATAATAATTATATTAAAAGAAAGGAATTAGTGGATAACGCAGTGTATTCATATATACATAATATCATTTTATTTTATTTATTGTTATAGGTATATAAAATATTTAATACAGATATAACTTTATAATTATGTTAGATTTGTAATCGGTATTGGAGAGAAAGAGAGAGTGCATAAAATATAATACATATACCTACATTAACGTCATCGTCATGGGGCCATCATATTATCGGTATATATATATATATATACCTATAGCGTGAACGAGATGAATTTTATCTTATCGTTAAACCTACACGGATGTCGTGGTTCGTGGTATCGTTTTTATTAAACAGTTCGTAACTATAATACATATATATATATCTATATATATATATATATATATCTATATATATATATATATATATATATATATATATATATATATATATATATATATATATATATATATATATATGTATACATATACCAAATATACTAAATAAATTCGGTCAGCGTATAATAATCTACATATTATGTATATATCGATTGTTTGACCTCGATTTATTCCATCATATTGTATATATATATATATATATATATATATATATATGTATACCTTGTTTGATAAAATATATAGCCTCTCGAAATCTCTCTATATTTATTATAATATTATACATTCTGGGATGTATACATATATATACGAAATGCGAGGAATTATTTTCTCATAATATAGATACACACATACGTATATATCGGTTGATATACGATAAACAGGATGATATACACGGGTTTTTCGATCAAACATATACTATACTTCTATTTTTTCGCGGGTATTTAAAAACCGAAAAGTAACGGTTTCCTCTCATACCAACGGTCTATAGTGTAGTCTATATACGTATAGCTGTATAGGTATATGTATGTATAATATATCTTTATTCTTTGCATACATAAATTAACTGTCGGTCAGTAAATGATCGTCGTTGTAGTTGTCGTTGTCGACGTTGAATTTATAGAAAGAAGGATGCCATACCATCCGATGCCGTGCCGTCCCGTCCCGCCTCGGTGCACGGGTCTTTGACCGTTTTCCACTTCTTCTTATACGAACGCGGGCAGAGAGGCAGGTGGCATCCGCACACGCAGTCAACTCCGTGTTCCCCGCTCGTCCGTTCGTTCTTTCGTTCGTTCGTCCATCGTTCGGTCTGTACGCCAAGCCGGCCTGCCGGGTGTCCGGGTGTCCGCGCCCCACCGTCCACACCCGGATCCAGCGTCCCCGTTGTCGATTGGCCAGTCGCCTTGGTGACCGTGGTGACGTCCGTCCCCGTGTATAAGATACTTAGAGAGCTCCTCGATCCTTCGGCTTTTTGGTTATTCGATTTTCTATTCGTCGTATAAAAAATAAATAAATAAATAAAACAGAAAAAAGAAAATTAAAATTAAAAGGGTGCCTATATGTATAGATTGTGGCCGAAAATTTCATTCGAATCGAGATTAAAGAGATTAGAAATTTTTATTTACAGATCTGTTGTAAAAACTTCAAGTGCCGGGTGTTTGAGAGATTATATATATACATAGGATGTAGATTTATGAATAACTAATAATTATTTAACGGATTTTTGGTCAAAGTTTAATCAAATCTTTGAACAATCAATCTTTTCAAACCGTATATGTGTCTGTCAGTTTGCTTAGATTCGGGTACCACCTTTCGCAAATCGCGTCGATAACCTACCTACCAATGACGTCACACGCGCCCGTGCCGCGGGCCGCGTGACACTCACGAAACAAACAATTAACAAAACTAGTAGAAGGGCTGCGCGCAGTACGAGAGAGCGAGATAACGATAGAGAGAGATAGTAAAAGATTGTGACGAGGTGGGGATAATCAGGGCGCGGTGGGGATAGGGCGAGGTAGACAGTAGAGGGGGAAGCGTGACGTTGAGACCGTTGCGACTGTATATCCAGCTCCATTCACTAACCGGCTGTCGCCACGAGCGGTTGGCGCACACGTTACCGTTTTTTTTTTTCACGATTTTTTTTCAAGTTTTTTCTTTCGTCTATTTCGTTCTTTATTATTATTATTATTATTATTTTAAGTAGTAGTAGTGATAGTAGTGGTAGTGTTTAGCAACCGTATTTGTGAAAGAGAGAGAGAGAGAGAGAATATACGGTATAATTTTACATACCTACAAAAAAAAAAGTACGTGTTTCTTTTTTATTTTTTTCTTTCTGTCGTTCGTTCGTTTCTTTTTCGGTTTTCTTGCCGTGTAATAGTTACGCAACAAGTGTGTGATTCTGAGTTGAGTTGAAAAAAAAGTGAGGTACTTCGATACGGTGATACGTAATAGACTGTTTAATTAATTTAATAAGTAACAAAACTTAAACTATACTGTGACGAAACACGTGAGGGATTATTATTATTATTATTATTGTTATTGTTATTACGGTGACTTATTAAGGAAAAATTTATAAGTGAATAAATTGCGTGAGTGTTTTATATGCTACGAGTGATATTCAGTGAGATCTTATTTTGAAGTAGATCTTTTGATTTTTTCTCTGTGTGTGTTTCTTTCTTTTTGTTTTATTTTTTTTTTTTATACGAATCAATATAGAGTGAAGTTTATTATACGCGTATTAAAAAAGAAGAAAAAAGGATAGAAAGAATAATAATAATAATATTTAAAAAAAGAGATTCATCGTTACATCATTGGAAGGATACTTTTTCTCCACCTGTTATTAGAAAGAGAGAGAGAGAGAGAGAGAGAGAAAGACAGGGAGAATTATAATACAGGATGACGGTTGCCGGAAAGGTGAGAATCGTGACTACATTCATTCCGTCTATTTATTTGTTTGTTTATTTATTATTCTTCACGCCCTATATTATGAAATTAAAAAAAAAAAACAAAGTAGAAAAGATCTTTGAACCAAATTTTAACATATTTTTATATATTCTCTTATTATTTTGACAATCGATTTACACGATATTTGAGATAAAATTAAAACTTGATTGTCTATCTGCTGTCGAGTTGGATATCCATAAGCATAGCACGTGCGCGATAGTATATGAGATGAAATCTTGCTGCTGTTACTGTTGCTGTTACTGTTTGAGAGATAATAAAATACTAAATGGAAATAATTTTAATAAATTTTGTTGAAAAATTATTATTATTATTATTATTATTTCTATAATCTTTGACGTATTTATAAAAAATTATTACTAGTCAAAGTCTAAGGTTTGATATCTTTGAGTATATATTTACTCAGCGCTTTCTCTGCGAGAAAACTTACGAAAGGATATTATTTCCAGTAGCGTCGTCGTCGTCGTCGTCACTATAACACGCTGCAATGTTTTTTCATTTCACTTTCACCAACTCGTTGGATTCTCTTGGGTCTTCTATATATCTACCGACCAACCCGAGCTTCAGTAAATTATACAACTATCACGTACCTCTTGTGCCTATAAGGCTCTGCCTAATCGAAACTATCTTAGATCCTTATAAACGCGTATACGTTATTGTACTTTCTTGGTGTTTAAAAGAAAAGAGAAAAAAAGAAAAAAGACAAAAAATTTATTCCTTGATTTATTAGGTTGCGTTTTGTTAGCAATAAAAACAATGAAAAACTATTTATAAAATCGTAAACAATTTAATGGAAAACCCGGTTATATATTTTTATGACTTGTGTAATTTTTTTTTAAATTTTTTTTATGATTTTTTTCTCTTTCTTTATTATTTATTTATTTATTTATTTATTTTTATCGCAATAACAAGTGACAGGAAACTAAGTTAAGATTAAAATCTCTGACGTAAAGTTGGTATACCATTATTTTATATATATATATTATGTACTCGTTAGGTTTATTTCTTTCCGCTTTCCAAACCAAAGGAAGAAACTTCATATTTATTCTGCGGTTATTCATAAGTATAATATTGCTGAGTACAGCGATTGCAGGGTACAAAGTCAAACACAATCCTATATATATGCGTATATACATCCATATATAATTCTAAACATTATCAAATATATTCATATACATATAACATATGTACATATTATTATTATTATTATTTTTATTTTTATTATATCGAATTTTGAACTCGTTGGTAAAACTCGGTCATCGTTAATCTCCCCCCTCCTCGATTACCCAGAAATCAATTAAATTAATTACACTTATTCCATAGGGCGTTGACAATGATAAAATAACAATAATAAATAATCAATTAAAATCGATTAAAAATATATTATATAATATTGCATAATTATTATTATTATTATTTTTTTTTTTTCCATTACTGTTATTATTACGTCGAAGATTGGTAAACGTAGTTCTATTGACAGTCGTATCTATGTATATATATATATAATACATATACTCGTATAATATACGTATGTTACCCGCATTCCGTAGTTGCGATCGAAGTGGCATTATAATTGACGTGTGTTGACTTCGTTTATTGCGGTGCAGTTACCTAGGGTGGTGACACAGTTGCATAATTATATATACGTATATAGAGTCGGTATATGTATACGAGCTTCGGGGTTAGGCAGTAATTTATTTATTCAATGTATACAATAATTAATTGATTAATTAATTAATTAATTAATTAATTAACGTAAATACAAATGAAAAAAATCAAAAATTTTTACTAATTTTTTTTCTCGCGGTTGTATATTATCTAGGTATATACATATATGTATAGCTGATAAATGTTTAACAGTCGTGCAACTTACCGCAATTAACTACATAATTACAAACTAATGAGACCAATTATTTAACTGTATAATATAATGCCTCGAGCTCTTACGATTATAGAGTAAATTATTATTTATCGTTTAACTTACTATAGTTAAATAATATTATACCAAGATCAACACCTGTGTAGGTTAAACAAGATTATCTTGATTTATAATCGGTTAATGAATTGATAGAATAAAATAGAAAAAAAAAAAAATTATAATCATAATAATTAATAGTATAGCAAATTTGAAAGAAACGTGGAAAATAAAAAACGAAAATAATTATATATATATATATATATATATATATATATATATATATATATATATATATATATATATATATATATATATATATATATCTATCTATAATAATTAATGTTTTTCGTAAATTCAATCGCGTAATTTTTTATCGGTGTAACAAAAATCGAAAAATAAATAAATGAAAAAAAAAAACTGGTTAATCGTATTAAAAAAACTGATGGAAATGAGATGTGAAAAAAAAATCATAGTATAAACATAATAAATAGTGAGAAAAAAAAAATTGTGTAATCTATCCGCGCTGGTATTATAAATAAAAAGATGGGTAAAAGAAAGAGAAAAAAAGAAAAAAATAATAATAATAATTGAGCCTGTCAACGTCGAGGGAAATAAAAAGCCTGTTTCTTATACATATATCTATATTCTAACTTCTTACTGCTTTAGAAAAAATAAAAAATAAATCGACGCGACTTTATATACGGATCGACGACAGGCTCATAGTATTAAAATTGTCATTAGTTTGTTTACACATTAATTATTTTATTTTATTTTATTTAGTATTATCATATTATGATCGTATACAGTGTCGTTATACAGTTATACTGCATCAACGTAAATAGCAGACTTAATAGTCTTATAATTTTAAATTTTAATTTCTTTTTACGATTTTTTATTTTTTTTTTTCATACCGGATAAATTACACGTCTAGTTAATCTGCATATAATTATTCGAACGTGTTTTATTTTTCGCTTAATATTTGGATGGAAAAACAATAAAAAGTAAATAAAAAAAGACAACAGACAAACAAATTCCTCTTATTATTATTATTATTATTATTATTATTATTATTAGTTATTACGCAATTATATTGTATTGTGTGTGTGTGTGTGTGTCTACACATGTAACACATTCGTTATACGCTGATAATATGCGCGTCTTTCTTTCCTCTGCTGCATTATATTAGATATATTTTATTATCGTATACCGCGAGCAGCGGGTAGCAGCAGCAGCAACAGCAGCATCATATAAGCAGCAGCAACGGCGACGATGATGTTGGTAGATACCTATACATACGTCGCTACGCACTACTATAACGAGATACAGAGTTAGTGAGCGTGGTGGGAAGGGTGGAGGTAGGGGAGGGAGGCTGAGGCGTAGAAAGAAACTGGAATAACACACGCCACAGCACGGCGGTTGGTAAAAAAAATGTAACGTCATAAAAAGCACGCGTGCTTAACGTGCATTTCTCATTTATAACTTTCAGTGTATGTGTGTGTGTATGTATATGCAGTTTAGATGTAATACCGCACACAATGAGAAAACCCTTATACACATCTCGCGTATACATTATACGTCTATATATACCATTGATAGTAGCTGCAGTGAAGTTTTATACTAGGGTTTAAATAAATTAAAATAACTTCAAGGGATATTTTTATATAAAAATATGTTATTTTTGAACTGTGCAGTGTATGGGTAATATATAATATCGTTTTGTTGAAATATGAAAAAAAAAAAACGTGAAACAAAAATAAAATGAATTAAAAAAAAAACTTCTCAAAGAAAATGTGAGAAAAATTATTTCGACATAATATATCTACGCGATATATTATTCTTGGATGAATTTTAAAAGCACGAATGATGAAAATTATTTACAAAAATAGAAATAAAAAAATAAAAATAAATAAAAAAGAGAAAAAAAAAGATATATTTAGAAAAAGAAAGAGAAAATTTATATCATTATACAGCGGTTCGTTAACTTTGAAGTTATATCAAGTCAGAAAGTCAAGTTAGGTATAAATTAATGCCTTATAACCATGGCACATGGCGGGTGTGGTGGGTTTATTTATGATCTTGATCCTCGTCTGATACTCTGAGCTGCTGCTGCTGCTGCTGTTGCTGCAGTTTCTGCCTGATACTATACAGAGACTCTATAGTAGACAGAGCTACTGTTACTAGTAGATAGGATACAATCGATGAAATGATTAAATAAATAAATAAATGAAAATAATGAAAGTGATAGAAAAAGTAGAATTTTTATTCCTCGATTTTTATGTCTTCTCATATTTTTTTTTTATTTTTTACATGTATTCGTCTTATTCTTTTTATTCCTGTTTCGATTAATTAATTTACTCGTATATTATATATAAATGTACTATATATATATGCATGAGGTTTATGAAAGTTATTCTATAATATAATGATGTTTATTTATGAATTTTTGCATATATGTCTAGCGTACATATGTACTGCAGTGAAACCAAAATTGTTACGCAATCGACGAAGTTTTGTTTCATCTCGCGCTGTTAATTTTTCTTTTTCTCTCTTTTTCTTTTTTTCTCATTCTTTTCTTTCGTGTGTAATAATCTCATACGTGAATTATAAATATACGATCGAAATCCAGACAGAAGAATAAATTTTCTTTTTATATTTTTCTAAATTTGAAAAATAAAATCTCACGAGTTTTTTTTTTTTTTTCCATATCATTTTATTGTATTTTATTCTAGTATTTTTGAATATACATACATATATATATCTACCGGAAATAAATCAACCATATACATAAAGAGAAGTATTACGTAGACGTATGACATATAGGTATATAGAAATATATCAAGACGTGTGATGTATTACGAATTTTTTTTATACCACGCCACGTATTTACGATGTTTAATTATGTTTATATACTATATTTATATACATATGTATACATACGCACACACCCATATGTGACGTAAAAATGTATATAATTATATGGTATAATACGATCCTACATTATACATATAGATATTATACTGCGATGTCGCACGCGCAAATAAACTCTTCCAATACGTATATACCTATATAAACATGCGTTAATACAATTAACGTATATAGGTGTATGCACGCATACTCGTACATACACACATGTATCTAGATAGATAGTTACATATATGTACACGTATACTTATATATATATATATATATATATATATATATATATATATATATATATATATATATATATATATATATATATATATATATATATATATATATATATATATATATATATATATATATATATATATATATATATATATATATATATATATATATATATATATATATATATATATATATATATATATATATATATATATATATATATATATATATATATATATATATATATATATATATATATATGTATATATGAGCGAGAACTACACATTATATATATATATATATATATATATATACACGTTTAAACGTGGGTCGTCGTCTATACGTACGGAGCTAGAAGAGGCCAGGCCAAGCCAAGCCAAGCCAGACCAGACCAGATCCGGGAGTGTTGTGTGGTGCTGATCTGGCAAGGTTGCCATCAATTCATTGCAGAAGCTGCTGCTTCTGCTACTGCTAGCTGATGATGAGAGACGAGCAAGAGCAGAGCAGAGCAGAGCAGAGCGAAACAGCGAGCAGTCAGACACCAGACACCGTTTTGCGCCTTCTCAATTATTTCTGTCTTACATACAGACACATATAAAATACATATACATACATATTTATATACATTTATTCGAATTTTATCATCTACACATGTGATATGACAAATTTCAAAAATGAAAAAAAATTCTTCATTCATTTATTAGTTTATTTATATTTTTAATTTTTCTTTTTTTTTTTTTTTTTTAATATACTCTAATCGAATAATCAAACTTTTATATAATTGTACCGGTATGTACTACATGCATCTAGGTATAATATCCGTTTCAGAACCGATCGACTTTCACCCCCATTATATAGGTATAGGAAAAAGTCCCGTTAATTAAAGCATATCCGGTAACCGAATAAAAATTATATCATTTTCGTCAACATATTATATCTCTCTTTTTCTTTTACTCTCATTAACTTTGTCTCTGTCATCGCTTGATTTTAGAACAGGAAACTTAACGGTCAATAGAAATAAAAATATGTGGATAGGAAAAAAATTAAGACAATAATAATCAATTCCTCTGACGTACATATATATATATATATATATATATATATATACGTATACGTGTCTAGGTATACGAAAAGGTAATTTAACCCCAGACGTTTGTATAATTTATATAATTTTAATAATTTTCGCGATTATAGATTGCGATAGTATATAGAGAAAATTAGCTACGTTGATGAAAAATAAAATGAAATGAAATAAATAAAAATAAATAAATAAATAAATAACAAGGAAAGTATAGTTACCTAATTTTTTCATAGTATTTTTTTGTTTTCAATCTCTTTTTTGGATACTCAGATTTTATTTTTTTTTTTATGAATTATTTTTTTAATCTCTATTAATCGCACGTAAATTTTGTTATTTGACGATAGACCAATTTATACGAAGTCCAAAGCGAGCTGAGGAGCCCTAAAATTATTTCGACGTCGGGGGTAACCCATGCAAATATTCTCGAGCAAATATATATGCAAATACTGATTTTAAATACTTATATATATATATATACAGATATTTTATCGTGACTCATATTCACATACTCCCAAAGTTTTACCGTGACCGGAAATCTCAGGCATCGGCGATATTATACTTACTATATCTACTGCATTATACTTGCTTGCTGAATCGCTGACTGGGCTGGCTGGCTGATCCTTCATGGTAATTGAGAGTTTGCAAGGTTTACGACGTGCCAATTGCACCTTTACCCTAACCAGATATCAATCTACTATCTCTTGCACGGTTAAGACACCAATTTACAACCCGATAACTAATGGCTATATATATATGTATATACCTACATGGATATCTATACATAGGTGTACGTATACGTATGTATACATCATTTTAAACGACCGAAATTAATATACCTACCTTACTTTTACAACGTTCATATGAAATTATCTAATTCTATGTGTATGGGATTAACGGCACGTAAATCGTAGGGATCAGGAAATTCCCACATACATATAGATTTATTCGGGGTTTTTTTTTTTTTTTTTTTCTTCTAACTCGTGTAATAGTATTTCGAGTTTTATATTATACCTATACATAGGTATACCTATAATTCTTGCGGCTGAAACATTTCCCACTGTGATTGCCGGGATACATGATTAAATCTCTAATCTTATTGATATATCGTATAGATAAATTGCACGATAGATCGATCGATTGATCTGTGTATCTATAATGTAGACTGTAGGAAGAAGACGTCTTAAAATTGAATTTTATTTTTTTATTTTTTTTATTTTTTGTTTTGTTTTTCGTTACCGGATGGGAAAAAGTTTGAGTTAATCACTTTTACGGAATTCTTAGAACATGGAATAGATAAATAAGGATTTGAAATTAAAACTTGAATGTATTCTTTTTTTTTTTTATGAACTATATTCAGAAAACGGGGATTGATTTCTAAAATTTTTAGATCAATGAAATTTTATGTTTTCAAAATAAAATCAGATATATTATATACATATGTATGTATATATATATATATTTTTTTTTTTCAATTCTTACTGAAATAATGAAATATTGATATGGAAACTCTAATTTTTCGTCAAATAAATCGCGTCAAATAAAAACTGCTAAACTGAATATAGACGATCAAGTCCATTCCTAATGTATTTCAAACGGTTTGTTGAAACCAAAACTCAAAAAACAAAAGAAAATAAAAAATCGTTTGAAAAAATCATTTTCAGAAATATTTGTAATTTTATTATAATTTAAGGATTTGTTTTTTACGGTTTGTTGAAACCAAAACTCAAAAAACAAAAGAAAATGAAAAATCGTTTGAAAAAATCATTTTGAAAAATATTTGTAATTTTATTATAATTTAAGGATTTGTTTTTTACAAAGTAAAACGTCGGTGCGATTACCGTGTAATAGCGCAATAGGTATAGTTATGTATGTACATACCTACCTACATACATACATACATACATACGCGGCCATTGATCGTGTTACGAAACTAAATACAAACATATATACATATATAGCTGCTTTGTAATTTGTGTTACCTATACATGTTGTATATATATATATATCTGTAGACACCGGGGCCAGTTCCGGGTTGTCAATTAACTATTATTATTTATTAACGTATACAAGATTTTCAAGAGATTCGTACAACGTGGCTATATATTATTACAACGGGTATAACAGGTAGAAAGAAAGATAAAATTTTCGACAATAATTGCTTATCATTATTATTTAATTTATTTATTTAATTTAATTTTATTAATTATTTGTTTTTCACTACATCCATAATACAATAATTACTCGCGTCTTATACCCATATCTATATACATACATATATGTATATATGTACTATATGTATATAAACATCGTGTTTTTATTCAGCGGAAAAATTGAACGTTTCAACCTATTTCGTAAGATCTTTGATTATAGGCAATTCGACTTTCTCCAAATATCTTGCTTATACATATATGTATGTATATACATATTTACAAATTTTATAATTTTTCCTTTATATTATATGCATTCTTCGTAGATTGTTTAATTTTTCATTTCGTCTAGCTTGAATTATTATAATAATAGATAGGAAAAAATGTGTATTCTATATTATTTGTCGATCAATAATAACTATAATAGTTCCACGAAGGTGTTTACTCGATAATAATATTGACCTGGTTATAAGTTAAACAGCCCAATAATCACACAATACATGGTATAGACATTATTTTTACTTTTACGCTAGCTAAATCCTTGAAATAAATAAAAAGAATTCTATTTGTGTTTAAACTTGTTTAATATCCTAACTTATATACGTATACTACACCTATACTAAATTTAAAAAAAAAAATATGCAATTATTTGATTTTTAGGGATTTCCTGATCTCAAAAACAACAACAACCCAACACATTAGCTGATTTTAATAATAGATTCAGATATTTGGCACGACAAACTTATTCACTCGTTCGATTATCTACATACATAGTTATAAAGAGGTCCGAATATCCCTGAGCATTACAGTTTAAACAGATATACAGAAATAAAAAATTATACAGTGCATTTGATCCTAATTCGATCTGGGTATATTCACAATTTTTTCGTTCTCATTGGCACAGAATGTTCTATATATATATATATATATATATATATATATATATATATATATATATATATATATATATATATTTTTCTCCCTATCGTATTTTAATTACATCCGAGTTTCATTTTACGGCTACAGCGCGACATAAAGTTTCACTTGAAAAGTTTCATTTCAACATGATGATATGTTTTTATTGAAAAATGAATTTGAATGCAAAGACAAACAATGAAAAATAATAACGTAAAAAATGATTATTTGTTGCAGAGATACGTCGACTGTACTGTACTTGGTGCAGGAAACGGAGCCGATGCCGAAGACTCTTCTTACGACAGTGATTACGAGGCCGAAGATTCGCTTGGATCAGCTGCCCACCCTCGTCTCGAATCCCAAGTCTCATCATCGACCCATTCGGATGTCTCACGTACAACGTCAGACACCCTGGCCGCAGAATTTGCTGAATATGTCACAGTCCAGGGTCCATCACCGACGCAGAGCCCTGGTAAAACATTTGAGAATTTTTAGAAACGTATAAAATTATTTTCTCACAAATAGTGTCAGTTTTGAATGAAAAAAATAAACAACTGACAAACTACGATAATTTTCCTTTCAGGATACACAGCGAGAGTTGAGTTCGCACTGAAACTTGGATATACTGAACGTCTGGTGCAGGCAGCACTTCACAAGCTGGGTCCTGATCCAGGTCAAAATGAACTATTAGCGGAGTTGATTAAACTCGGTGCTAGTTCACCAAAGCTAGCCGATACTGCTGACGATACAGAGCTCCTTTTGGACTCTGATATTACAGTCGAAGATTCACCTCAGCCAACCATTTTAAGGCCTGTTGTTATAGACGGTAGTAATGTCGCTATGAGCCATGGAAATAAAGAGATATTCTCATGCAGAGGAATCAAGATTTGTGTCGATTGGTTTAGAAATAGAGGACACAGAGAAATCACAGTCTTTGTACCAAAGTGGCGAAAAGAAGCTTCTAGACCTGATAATCCTATAGCTGATCAAGAAATTCTTGGAGAACTTGAGAGGGATCGACTACTTGTATTCACACCCTCGAGGTTCGCATTTTCAATAGATGTATACGTAATTTTTGCATTTTATATCCTAATTTCAAACCTGTTACATTCAATTTTTGTTTTTTATTTTTTTTTTTCACTAGACTGGTTGGAGGAAAGAGAATGGTGTGCTATGACGATAGATATATTCTTCGTTTGGCTGCTGAACTCGACGGTATTGTTGTCAGCAACGATAATTACAGAGATCTTGCTCAGGAGAGTCCAGAATTCAGAAAAGTTGTTGAGGAAAGGATACTCATGTACAGTTTTGTCAACGACAGATTTATGCCGCCCGATGATCCGTTAGGCAGAAGTGGACCAACACTTGACAACTTTTTAAGGATAGGACCAAGAAGAGCGGATCCCGCGCCTCCCTGTCCCTATGCGAAGGTAAAACTATCTAATAATTGAAAAATAAACTCTCTGTTCCTTTTAAGCTTTTTATTATTCACTATAATCGTTTATTATTCTTTCTTTCAACAGAAATGTACTTACGGTAATAAGTGCAAATTCCGTCATCCAGAGCGTGGTCCACATCCTCATAAATCCGTAACTGAAAGACTCGTCGAACACGCTCAACGTCATCTGCAAGCTAGAGGGCCTAGTCTAAGCTTGCCTTTACCTCCATCTACTTCTGCTTCTGGGATGGCTCAACATCAGCCATTGTGCAAGGCAAGATCAGCCGTTTCATCTGTCCAATCTTCATCCGTCCCTAAAAGTAGATCTGTTGAAAATGTCACTGCAGATGGAACGGCAAATCCTGCTACTTATGTTCAGCAGATAACTAGCGCACAAAATCCACAAGGTATTTATAATCGATTGAAACTTATATATTTTATTGATCGATTAGTTTCAGACTTAGAACTGCTCAGCTATTGTTTTTACAATTTTAGGATATCCGACTCAAGTTGGATGGGCAACAGCTGGTACAAGAGTTACTAATTCTGATACAGAACCAGCCAATATGCACAGAAAATTACAACGTCAGTTAACTTTGAATCCTGCATGTGATCCCAGACTTTATCAACTCAGGAGATACCCACAGCAACAACAACAACAACAACAACAACAACAACAACAACAACAACAACAACAACAACAACAGCAACAACAACAACAACAACAGCAACCACATCAGTCTCATCAAACTCTTCAACAACAAACTGTAATCAATACACATTCTACAATGCAACATCGACCACTTACCAGGCATGCTAGCAGCGAAACACCATACCCAGTTTCAATGAGGTATTACTTGAATAAAAGTCAAGTTTAAATTAATTTTGCATAATTGTTTATTTCTTTGATTGAAAATTATTTAAAATTATATGTTTTGTCTAGCTGGGATCATCCTGAACATCATCATCAACATGTTACACGTATAGCTTCAGCGCCAGACTCTTATCGAGCATGGCCAGCCCATGGAACAAATCATTCTGCTTCTTCGCGAGCTCAACGTTTGGGGGCTTCAGATCCGCAGTTAAATCTTCTTCCATCACCACCACCAGCTCAAGGTCTTCGTACATCTTGGGGGGCTCAAACTCACGACGCTAGACGTCGTCTTCATTATCATTTGGCTAATATATTTCCGGAAGAACAAGTACAAGCTGCAATGGCGTTGCATCCTCACGAAACAGATCCTCAGCAAATATGCGCTGCAATTTTGGCAATGTTTCCAAAGCCCTAAAAAATGTTTCCTAAATTCACTAAAATGATATTGGCACTATTGCTAGATGGATGCATTTAATAATCATATTATAATAGAAAGATATATTTTTTAAATAAACCAATTAAATATTGGTTATGGCTTTCTATGAGTGAGAGAGTTTAGCTGCTCATTTTTGATTGCGAAATTCATATCTTTTATAACATCAATCTATCTAGGGCAAAATATATATGTGCTGATAATTGTGTGCGTGTAAAATAGGCTGTTTTTTTTTTTTTTTTGACAAGAGGCTAATTTATTTTTGTCAACGTTTTATGGGTAGAGAGTGTAAACCGATTCATTTATTTCGTCAAAGGATTAATTACCTATTACCATTACATCTATTTAGGGTGATATGGTTTTTTTTTTCTTTCGTCGCGAATAAAAAAGGTTGCCGTTGCACTCGATGGCGGGCTGGAACCCTGCCTTGCGATAAAAATATTAAAATACATAAATACGTATATTGACCTCATTATTCAGTTCGAAGTGCGAAGTAGTAAGATTGTTAATGTAATCGCGTTACGATATTAAATGAAGATGTGTCGAAAGGCAAGGTGTATAATATTTTTTTTATTTTTTCTTACCCTCGTAGACTGTTTCGCACATAATCGCGAGAAAGAAATTGTTATTGTTTGATTTGGTTTTTTTTTATTTTTTTTTTTGAAGAGAAAATTGACCTGCATTTTTATGTTTATTATTATCTATTATTATTATTATTCTTTAGATTTTATTAATCCAGACTTGATTTAGAGAAAAGATCAAACCAAATCTCTCTTAATATTTTTATTATATGTGTATAACAATATCATAAAAATGGATATAACTATAGCGGTTTTTTTTCTTGTTTTTTTTTTTTTTTCTATATATTCAAGAGGCGTGGGTGAAGTTAATATATATGTATAACTTATTTATATAATGATATTGTACATTAATTATAATTTTTTTTTTTTAATCAATCACCTACTGCAACACTCTCCCTTGGTTAGATTTTATTGCTAACTTTATTTAGTGGAAGTGTGTAAAGTGGTCGGTGTGGTATTTTTAATAGGTATATCTGCGTGTTTTTAAAATAGATATTTATCTAATTTACAGCTCGCAGAATAATTATCGGGCATTATAACAAAACAAGCATTTTTTATATATATTCTAAAAAGTAATCGTGATAGGATATAATTATGATTAATATTTTAATAATCATTAAAATGTTTAATTATATAGAAGAAGAGAAGATAAGTGTGGATTTCATACAACTCACATTGAGTATACTGAATCCTTGCTTAATCTATAAACTGTATGATGATATATAGCTTTTCTCAAATGAAAATTATTTATACATATTGAAGATTTTAAAAAAACTTTTTTAATGGAGAAAATATTCTTTACAACGCACAACGGTCATTTTTCACTTTCATTACTTGTGAATAAAAATTTTCAAATTCTATATCGAATCATTTGAGGGACCGCTAAGATTAAACGAGACATTATAGATTTAAATAGTAGTATGGATTTTAGTTAGTTTATAAAAATGTATGTATGTACGAGGGAAGAGAATAACGCGAGTATTGCTCGGACACATTAGTGGCTGTGAATCTTAAAACCCTATACAGTGAAACCTCTCTTAACGGACACCTCTCAACAGCGGACACCTCTTAATAACGGACGCGGACACTGCCGGGAATGCAGTTTTCCATGAAAAAACCTTTTGATAGCGGACACGGCGGCAAAATTTCCAGTTCGTTCATTGCACGGCCGTAGCTCAATTTTCATCAAAACCGGCGACAAATTATCTACACCTATCAATTTTTAGGGTAAACGCGTTACATTATTCCGAGAAACTTTTCTCAATAAATTTTTGACATCCGAGTGCTTTCAGGGGGTGAAAAAACGGTCAAAAATGGAGACGTCAAAACGTTTTATTTCGTTTGTAATAGTATTTCGAAGATGTACTTCCATTGATACTTTCGTCTATTGAAATACATGTTTCGTTTGTATGTTTATCCGCAATAAAATGCGACATATTTGTGCTATAAAAAACGAGCCATTTTCTCAATAACGGGCACCTCTTAACAGCGGACAAGATTTCCGGTCCCAAAGGTGTCCGTTATAGGGAGGTTTCACTGTAGCTTGCATAATTATCATCTAAAAATGCGTAATCCGATGCTAAATATTCGTTAGAAAATAATAGGTGTTTTGTCAAGAGTCCTCGAGCACAAAATTTAGTTATTCAATATCGATTTTTTCAGTTTTTATTTTTTTGGCTGCCAGTTTATAATTATACATAGAGAGGGGTGCGAAGTCTACGTGCCGCTAATACAATTTGAGAAGAAATTGTTGAATTAGGTAATTACTTACATGAAAATTTGAAAAATTTTTGTTGTTATTTGTTGTTTTCTCATTCTAATTTGTTTTTTTTTTTTCGCATCCAATTTTGAAATATCTTTATTTATTTAATAATAGTTCGATTTTGTCTGTATGAAGATGTACAATAAGTAATCATCCGCGAGTATCAAAGCCAAGTAAATATTAAACTTTTTGTTTTCTTTTCATTTTCTTTTACGTTTTTTTTATTTTTGTAAATTAGTTTAAAGTAAAAAGATGAAAAGAGAGAAAGAACGAACAAACTTTACTGTGGATTATTTGAATAGATGTGTACGTGTCCATTGGAACAATGCCGAAGATGCAAGAGATTTGAAATATTCTAGAGGAGTGATGAGAAAAATTGACGAAACGTGAGAAAATTGTTTTAATTGATTTTTGTTTTATTATTATTTTTTATTTGTTTTCTTTTCTTTTCTGAAAATGAGGTAAATTCAATATGTGTAATAGCATATAGAAGCATGTATGTGTATTCAGCACTGAAATGCAATACCATGTATTGCTGACGAATAGATATTATTATTAACAAAAAAATAAAAATAATAATGAAGAATTTTTTTTTTCATTTTTTTTTCTTTCCAAGTACGTTAAAACCTAATCTTAAATTGTTGTCTAATATTAGTATAATATCAAGAATAAGAAATGGAGAAATAAAAAAATTAAATTAAAAAACAAAAAAACAAAAAAATTAATTAATAATGAATAAATTAATTAAAACGAAAAAAAAAATATATAGTATATATATTAATTGTTAGCTGTAGTGAGTTTGGTGTCGAGATGATGATAAAGAAAAAAACAAACAAAACAAAAGTAATATAAAATAATCAAGTAATATAATACGTCGCAGCGAATAAATTGACTATTAATTATTAATTCAATATATACACACGAGTGTTTCGCGGTATGTATACAAAAAACAATAATATTCTTATGTTAATATTACCTGAAAAAAAAAAAAATTATATATATTAAAAATTTGTATCAATGTTATTGCAGATGGATTGTGAAATAAATGTTTTTCTATTTAAAGATATTGAAGTGATTGTCAAAAAATCGAAGAAAAGAAAAGAAAAGAAAAAAAAAATTCAACTGCTAGATATTTTGAGGGGCAAAAAATTAATTAATTCAAGAACTCATTAATTATATACGGCAACTATTTATTTATTTATTTATTTACGATAAGAATAAGTATATTAACAACTACGTTATTTTTTTTTTTTTGTATAATATAATAAGAATAACTAAAGCCAATCACTAAAATAACAACATTTAAGTATTTTTCGATATTATAATAATATTATAAAGAGTAAAACTCTATAGTACGACCGTAAAGTTATAACAAAAAAACAAAGGAAAGAAAAACATATCAATTCACATTTATAAATTTACTAAGTAAAAGTATTACAGTTGTTATTATTATAAATATGAAAAAATTCTTCTGAACTATGTGATTTCATAAAATGCGTATAACGGAATCTCCTCCCTTGGGATCAGTTCTCGCAAGTAATGCTGTTCTACTTCATATTATTTTATCATCAACATTTTATATAAGTCACCATATTTATCTGAAAGTATTAATCATTACAGTCTGGGTCTATTTTTTTACTAAATACTTTTTCAAACTTCGCTATAAGATGTTAGAAATTGGCAGTAAACACAACACATTCTCAAATAATTGTTACTAAGGCTGTTTTAAAATTTATTTCTTTATTCAAACCTTTAGGGCTTGAATGAGAAATGAGTTTTTGTTTATCTAGCAAACTACCTATCATTCAATTTAATTGGCATAATTTTGTTCACTATAAATTTCTTTTTCTTAGATACATTGTGATAGATTTGTATTTGAAGTGACATCCAGTTCAGTGATTTTGCGTATTATTTGTAGATGAGATTGAAGATTATTTCAATTCTTCAATATTTTTTTATTGTTTATTTTTGCTCTCTATTTCTTTCTTTCTTTCTTTCTCTTTATCTATCTCTCTCTCTCAAAAAGCATAAGATTTCAAAAATTATATCTAGTACCTCGCGCTCAGATTATATAGAAAAATCATTTACAGTTTCGAGTATTTACGACGCTTCATACTTTTACAATTAAAATTACTCTCTCTGTTTGTTGTTCATAGAATTCTTTCATAGAACAAAAGATAAGCTTGACTTTGAAGAACTCTCGCCTCATCAACTTCCATCACTCTAAATATAAAAGAACAGAAAAAATACAAGTGTCATTAAAACATCCCAAAGATTCAGATTAGTAAGATTCAAAATGTAATGTTTCTTTACCTAGAATCAGATATGAAATACCATCGACCGGGAGGTGGTTCGCAAGTGAGCGGAGATCTAGCCGAGGCTTCATCACCCTCCGAATCATCGGAATTACAATTCCTAACACCATCTTCGGCATCTTGCGTGTCTTTTGCAGGTAGGAACGACCATCTTGGGTCATCAGGGCCTAGCGGTGGTCTCGTCTACAGGATAAGAAAGTATAGTATTGAACAATGGTCTGTTAAGATACTTCAAAAGTTTATAATGTAAAATTTCACAATAAAAACATGCCCGTACCTTGACATAGGCAACGTAATGTCCACCATGCAGAGTTCCGCTGTGTTCTACAACGCCATACAATGAATACAGTCTAGGGCCAATATTGCCTCTGCAAACCGGAGCAAGGTCTAACATTGCTGGAAAAGCAACATGTTTGGTGACCTTGCGGAAGACGACTCTTTGCAGTTGGAATCTCTTTAGATGAAGTATTAGTACAGCTGGTGCTCTTGAAATTAGATATTGCTTAGTGCTTGGACAGCAAATCATTTTCCCCTCTTTACCCTGATGAGACAAAAAACCAATAATATTTATTTTGAACGGTTTTTAAACATTGAAAATGATTGAAGATATCTTAAAGTCTAAATTTCCTTCTTATAATCACCTTGTTTTCTCTTGCAGTACAGGCTTCGCAGCCCACTTTATTATTTCCACTCATAAGTTCCAACGCTGTAAATTGATTGAGACAAGACTGAACCGAGCATTCTCCATCTTCGCTTGGATAACGAGAGGGAGATTGATGGCCGTTAGTAGTTACTCCTAGTCTTGATATACCTGAAGTTACTTCTTCAATCCCGTTCTGATTAGAATGTTCCTTTTTCACGTTCCTTTTAGAGTGAAAATTATTCGTCTCTATATCGCTGGTAGATCTTCTGTGTGCACGAAGAAGTGAAAACCATTTAAAATAACATTTATTTGTCAAGATATCAGTCTTTGTATGAAAAACAAAACAAGGTAATTAGTTAATTACACACCTCGAAGAATCTTCTTTAATCTCTCTATTCTCCGGTTTTATTAAATCCAGCCTTGATATAGGTCTCTCAATTTTTTCAACAGGACTTTGGATAGCGCTAGATACAGGACTTGTAGGACTATCCTTGGACGTAATTGAGGTACTTAAAGGACTTACTGTAGGACCTTCGGGACTTGTTAGATCAGAATTAACTGTCAATGAATTTGTTAACGAGATACTTGGAAGATGCCAATTTGTAGCATTGGAAGTATCGATGTTGTCAGGGCTAACTGGACTCTCGGTGATTGGGATATTTATTTTTTCAGAGCTTGATGATTCGGCCGTACATTTTAATTGAGTTAAATCGGTCATTGAGACGTCAGTAGGGCTTGGAGTATTTTGTGTATAGCTAAGTAATAATAAGTAACTAGAATTTTTCAAGTTATTTGAATCTGTTGAGTTGTCAGTTGGACTTGGTTCATTATTGCCTTTATCAATTATTAAATCGTTTGAAGCTAAATCATTCTTTTGTTCATTATTTGCAGGCATTGAACCACCCGGAGATACTGGGCTAGCCATAGCTGATGGTTTTTCAGAGCTGTAGCCAGATTCTCCAATTTCAGGACGCGACAATGCTTCTGATTCAATGTTATCCTCAACATCAGCGTCACTTTCTTCTGGAAACAATTTTTATTTATTAACTAAAACTTATGCATAGAAATGAAAATTTAGCTTTGAAATTTTTCTGGAATACAAACCACTCTCTGAATTGTTCTCCTGATTTTCTTCAGTTATACTATTTTGATTGGACAGAGAGTCTCCGTTTGCAGAATGCTGTCTTCTGTTTTTACGATTCTTTTTCGCAGCTTTACGTTCTTTTTTTAACTGATGTTTTGACGGAGCTGTAGAAGTGCTGTTGCCCATTAGATCGAAGGTATCTTCCAAGCCGCTGTTCTTCCTTCTAAAGAAATGGTTTTTAATTATAGATAAATTAACGATTTAAAGTCTTTGATGCTATGGGCAGTACAAAATGTGTTTTAATATTATTCTGTGGCATTGAATAACGGGAGACTTTCTTACTTTAGGACAGGTGGCTGAGGTTTATCTGCCATAACAGGCAAACTTAGATCCAAAAAAGGCTCTGTTCGATGCGAGGAGTGACGACACTCCAAACATTCTAAAGTAGACACCAAAACTCCTCTGAAAACTCGCTCAGGTCCTAATAATCTGGCACCAGCTTGATTACCGTAAAATTTGACGCGAGATTTAAGATTTTCTTCTACACCATGAGGGTTTGTTTTACCGCTCAATCCAACTTCGTTCAATATTATTGATTGGTATCTTCTCAAGTCTTCTTTTTGTACTAATTCCAATAAATGTCTTAACAACTCGTGAGAATCGTGTTGATCTCCACCACCAAATTGATGCAATCTTGAAGCTATAGCTTTCAACAATTGCGAGGGTGTATAGACATCAGAACCGGTAGAAGATTGCATATCCGTTAAAGTTTTGTGGAGAATTGAAGTTACACTGCCCCAAGCATCAAGAGTACCTTCGATTGGAGGCTGAAATAGAATATAATGAAGTAAGTTTTGGCGATGGGTGATTAGATTGGATGTAAGAACAAAATTATTTCTGAATAACAAAGTACCAATTCTATTTCCTCAGAATTTGGTGTTGCCTTAAATTTACCACCAGGAAGAAGAAACCTTTCCCCTGGTTCTCTGAGGTCCTCTAAAACTTTGACAAGAAAAGGTGTTTGCGCCAAACATTGCATTACTGCATTCAGGAAGCAAGTATTACCTAAATTTGTCAGACCCTGAAAATAAGAAAAAAAATTGGATTAATTTAATAGGTACACAGTGTTTAATGTTTAGAATAGTATTTAAAACTTGTACAAAGTTGTTAACTAACTGCCGCACCTTTACTCTAGACAAATTCATAGGAATCATAGTCTTTTTTTTATTGTCTAAATCCTTGGCCTCTTTGCTGTTATCATCGATGTTGTATGGAAGTGCGATTACAGGTAAACCTGGACCAGGTGGAGGTTGTGGAACGGCGGAGTTAGCTTGTTTTTTAATAAATTCAACCAATTCCAATAATTTCTTTCTAAAAATCAAGAGTTAAAAACATTTTGTCATATTCAGATTACATTATTCCTTTCCAATTTATATTAAATAAAATTCTCATAATGCAATGTAATGCACACTAAATCAATTTTCCACATAAATTTGATGAGATTCATTTGCGCTAGACCTGTAATAAAATTCTCAATCATATATTAACTACCTAGAATCCGCATTAATCTCAGTTTCACATTGATAACACCAAAGACTCCATCTATGTGTATCTAAAGTAAGACAGTGGCAGTCACTGCGAGGTGTTTTAAAATGTTGAAGCGCATGCTGTCTCTGTCCTCTCCCACATCCTTGGCTACCACAGCGTAAGCAAATCCAAAGTATTGGTATAAAAGGCTCGTACTGTAAAGAGAAAATATTATTTCTGGTCAAGTAATGCGAAATTATTTCTCAACAGTATGGTTTTCTAGATATTTGATAAATTCTACTTATTTAAATCAGCCAAAACTCATTACCCCTTCGTCGTCGTCTCCGATCGGGGGACCTCCGGCCTTTACACATTCTGCACATTCTTTTGCTATGCCAGTTGTTTTCAAAGCTTTTTTTACTCTGGCAAGATCTATAGCCTTTGTAATGTGTGGACATAACTTTGTACCTGTAAATAATGTGAAACGAAATTATGCGATATAAACATATGGTTTATTTGGAGTAATTGGTCATATTTTTTGCTGAAATAATGATTATTAGCCGTTTTTTAACTGTCAAGTTTTTTCCTGATAGATAAGACTTTAGACAAAGAGATTTATCAGTGCTATTGCAACAGGATTATGAGATTTTTCAGTGTGGTTAGTTGAGTGGTTATGAAAATGTTCTATATAAGTTTGCGAGAATATTTATATAGTAAAAAAAAAATTGATATTTCGCTGTGTTCTATAAACTAGTTAACTTGTCTAGTGGTTATATAAAAAGTTAATAGGAGTATTTATAAACGTTAAGAGAATGGATAAGAAGAACAAAGCATAATGGCATCATATTTTTTTTGGTCGGATTAAAATAATGATAATTGTTTAAAACCTGTGCTAGTTTCTTCACAAGATTCCGTCGATTCTCCAGCATTTTCCTCGGAAACGTCTTGCTGTCTATTGCGTTTTTTGCCCATTTTTTTTTTTTCTTGTTTTGTCTCCGTTTTCTTTTTTTATACTATAATAAACTATCTACCCGTGGTTAATGATTGCAGAAAAGGAGACAAATTTATTTGTGAAGAAAAAATTGTCATACTATAATCAGCGGAATATAGATATACTTTGACACCGCGGATGAAACATAAAAATTGACTGGAAGGTGACTAATTGTAGATAATTAATTGTTGTAAATTCAGGTTTCAGTAATACTTGGAAATATTGCCATTTATTAAAGATAATTGAGATTTTTATTATTGCGACCTCATGGCAGGCACGGCTTTTGACTTTGGCATGGTCTGACACGAACTATTAAAATCTTTAGTAACGGAACATGTGAATTTCGGAGTCGATCTATGCATTAAGTAAAGATAGGTATAGAGGTGCGGACAGCGTGGTGGAGGTATGCTTAATTTACTTTTCTTCATATACTAGAGCTTTCGCGCCCCACTAGCAGATGACGCTGACAATAATCGTCCTAGTTTGACTTACATATAGAAGAGTGCCGCGTGCGTGTACAGTTGGCAGGCACTATTTGAAAATATATTTTTTTTTTGAAAAGTTCATGCGAGCAGCTGACGATTTTTTTTCAACTCACTATGATGTCAACCATTTATAGAAAAAGTTTCAGTCGGTGTACAATTACTTTATTTAAATTTGTATTTTGTTGAAGTTCTATTCTAGAAAAACTGATCCCGCCAGAATTTAAACTGATTGATGACGTCATGCGAACCTTCAACATGGCGGCTCGCGTATGCACGAAGTCTAATTTACCGGCGGACGCGGGCTGGCGTCAGTCGCTGCCGAGAAGCGGTTGAAGTAGGTTGGAGTTTTGCTCGTGGTTCCGTACGTTATTATTCTCCGTCAAAAGTTCAAAGAGTACATAATCAGTAAGGAATAGAAGAAGAAAGTTATTATTTTGTGCTAAAACCAATAATTAAAAAGTTGAAAAGTTATTTTGTGCTACAAAAAAATAATTAAAAAGTGAATTGTAAGTGATGTTATAAAACCAGTGTATAATTTTTCCGACTGAGGTTGTGTTTTTTTGGCCTGCAAAACCATCGCTGACGTGTGAAAGAAGGTAAGAGTAGTTTAATCTTGACATTGCACGACCATTAAAAGTATAATTCAAGTGTAAGTATGTAATTTATCTCCGCTCAATGCGTTTTACAAAAACATACATTTCCGGGAAAAGAAATTTTACTCGTTGATCTGTCAATTATTTTCCGCAGTTGCCTTCGTATGATATTGCTAATTGTAAGTAGCGAACAATTGTGTATAATTTTTGCGAAAAATTATGAGAGTTGATTTATAGATTCAATAGTATCGTGCAATCGTTGATCTGTTTGTGACAGTCGGGGTATTGTTATGTTTTATTATTTAATGGAAAACCGTCCTTAGCTTGATAAAAAAAGGTGAAAATACTATAGTCAGGGAGCCAAGGTCCTAATCATATATGCAGCGATCATGCAGAGATAAGATGAGATATCTTGGATAACAATATTTTCATCAAATTAGTTCAATTGAAAAGTAAGAACGTTATCGAAATAGAAAAGTTTTTCCATAATTTATGCGCCTTATTTCCTGTGCAAAATTAAATTTATCTGTCATTCAGTTTTCTTGTATTAAATACGCTTTGATTTTCTCGACTATTCCGAATTTCAGACGATGAAACGGCTGTTTTTGGTTAACCTTATATATTGACTTTTGGAATCACCAAATCGAATCTGTTTTTTGTTCAACTTATTTGAAATTGTTGTTTAGCAAAATAGAATATTGCGAAATCTTTAAAATAATAGAAAAACATTAGTCTTCTTTTAGTTTCGAGCGAAGGTTTAGAAGTTCTTAGCATGATTCAGTGGTTTTTTTTTTTTGTTTTTGATTCAATGTTCGTATGTAACCGCAGTAATGAAATGATATTTCTTTTTAATTTCTACATGCGAATCGTTACATCCTGGGGTAGGTATTTGATAGAGTATTGAGCGTTTAGCATGGCGCTTTTGACCTGTTTAAAATCAACTTATACATCATTCAAATTATTTTTGCAATTTGTGGATTTATATTTATTGTATTTTAATGTCTGATAATGACCGGCTTATAACGCCTTATTACGTATAACCCGCGGATCATTTTGCGCTTTTTATAGTTCTACAGTCTTACGCCCGATGGCGCCACCAGCGTAAACTGACCTACGACAACGGTACCCGCCTCGCCACTCGACGCAACGTAGCGCCGCAGGTGCTACGAGGTTCAGTGAACTTCGTGGCGTTGATGAGTGAAGACGTTAGATGCGTGAGAACCTCCTGTGACAGGCGTCGGTAATAAGGATCCGCCAAACGCAGAAAACTTATGTAATTGATTGACTAACGTGTTCTTTGTAAAATGAAATTTCGATTAGTGAATGGTGTAAATTATCGCAGATATATAATATGTATAATCCCCCTACATAGTTTCCTCGTGTCTGTGTCAAAGGTTGTTTCCCGGTCGTTGAAGCATATCGTCGCTTCCGAAACTAACTTCATGTACGGCCAGATAATATCATGAATGAAATTCAACTACTCTCCGAATCCCGATCATCTACCTTGGATGTCCAGCGTCGCCGGGTTAGTCAACAATTTGTAGGCTATAGTTCGAAACAGCTGACATCAACAAAGGAACATTGGACGCGGGTGAGTTTTCAATATAATGGAGTTTGTAATCGCTATTCTACCAACGATAAATAATTTAAAACAATTGCTACAACTTTAAGAATTTTTAAGGTTTGTTTAACAAGAAATATCTCGTTAACAATTAGCCAGAACAAAAATCAAATTGTTCGGCACCGTGCAGCATGTAATGCATAACGATGAGTAGAAATTGTTACATTTTTCTGAACCAGTTCCGTTATATGTTTGAAAAATAACGAAACACCTAAATTTCTAGCTGTAATAGATTTTTAACGACAGATTTTATATGCCGCGTATTTCGATACTTAATTTGTTCATTGTTCAATCAACAAAGTGAGTAACAATTCGATTATTACGAGCAGACTTTAGTTGAATCGTTTATTTGGGAAACCCCATAAGTCATATTTTTTTCGAAATCGGGTTTATTGCATTTTTCGATTCTTAGAATATCCTTTCATCTATACCAGCACAAAAAAAAAATTACATCCGTGTTCAAAACCTAACTAATCGGTCGATACAAATTTCATTTAGTTGAGAAACTCCATAAGTCAGTGACTTATCGGGTTTTTCGAATAAACAATCAATTTCAAAATTACAAAAGTATGTTTCCTTTTATTTTTTTCAAAAAAATTTTTCTGAGTAGATTGTGATAAATTAAAATGTTGTTTTATTATTGAATATCAGTTCACTAATTTGAATTAAAAAACAAATGATTATTTATTATAATTTCCATCAATTGTAGTTCCAATACATATTTTGTACTTCATTTTATAAATATAATAAATAATTGATGGAGAAAAATTGAAAAATTAATGATCTGATTGCTATTTTGTTCGTTTTCTTGAGAAACCCCATAAGTCAATCAACTTTAATTCATTATTATTAATTGTAGTAATTAACAATTAAATTTTGTCATGCTCGAATCTTTTTTAGGGATGCTAACATTATTATTATTCATCATTGGTTCATGATGTGAATGCAAACTTAACCTAGAAAAATGTTTTTTGCTTCTCCTGAAAAATTTAGTATTTTTGACTTATGGGGTTTCTCAAATAAACGATTCAGTTGTAATAGGAGAAATTCTTTATTTTCAAGTATATTCTATCCGTATACGCGAATAACGGCTTGAGAATATAAATTTTTTGCGAACCTAACCTCTCGTACCTGTTTTGATCATACTTACGCGACTATGTCACATTTAATAAATCCGCACGTCGGTGAAAAAACTTGCAACAATTGTTATCTTGTCGTACTAATAATAATAATACAACTTTTGTCAATTTGACAATGTAATTCCAAGTTTACTCGTACCTTAGCATTACATATTTGCTTTATTGTGAGTTCTGCAACTCTCAAGGGTCAACCTAATTTGTCAAATTTAATGAATTTGAGTTGATAAAATCTTTTCGGTAGAATATTTGTTCCCTAGTATAACTCTTTATTCAATTTTTCAACAGCGTAATTGTTCAGCGTAGAGCAGAACGGTGCCAGCACACACTTTGGATGCATAGGTTCTGCCCACTATTTGGTCGGAGTTGCACGCGAACCAATGCTGCCTAGCTAGTCCTAAAGTAACAGTCACACCCAGCACAATGGTAAGCTTTATATTATACTAGCCAAAGATCCTATCAAATTGTGTATATTGACAGAGCAATCGATGCTGAAACGTATTACACTGACCAATACCTAGACAGTATGTATCTCCAGATGAAACAATGTTGGTTCTCATATTCGCAATTATTTTCTCCTGTTTCAGAATTGAGGAGTGGTAATGAAATCCGGAGTGTTGACGTGCCAAGTCACCTGCACCACTTACCTGTCTGCCTCGACGGCAGCTCAAGATACTTTCATGGAAACTTGGTATTTCTCAGATGCGAGGGATACGGTTCAGATGCCATAATAATCCTGAAGGTAATATATCGATGTGATTCTCGTCATACTTGTATATCCTACTGTAGGGTGAGTCTAGGAGCGACAAAATGCTTGACTCCTTGAAACACGAGTAACTTCTTTCTTTTTAATGACACAAGTAGAGTGCAATTGACAAAAGTAAGAGACTATCAATAAATCTCAAGGAATTATACATTATCTCCATCAAATTCATTGAAATGTAGACTTGCCTTGCAATAGGGAAATATTTAAATAACGAGGGCAGGAATTCAGAGGGTTGCAAATGAATACAAATGTAGATTACTATTAAATCGATTAGGGATCAAATTTATTGTTTTTTTTTTTTTAATAGAGTACAATTTAATATTGGTTATAAATTACTTTAGAGTCTTGGGTACTGGTCATAACAATTGATGGGATTGAGAAAGGTAATCATATGTGCAGCATATTTGTACCAACACATTTAAGTTCTTGCTTTTGTTGAAAATAGTTTAAGGTTTATATTAGGAACATTTGAAAACGGTTGATACAGCCTTACAAAATCAATCATAAGATACCTTATAATAGATTCGATTAACAAACCGATGATATTAATGTCACGATCAGATCTATGAAAAGAGACAGTTGGAAAATCTTTGGTTCATAGTTAAGAATAATTGCCTAATTTACACGTTGGGCTTATTTATCCAATGTATTTCATGTTCATCTTATTTTTTATACTTGCAGAGGTATTCTCCAACAAGACAAACAAGCTTCTGCCCATCTTCAACAAAGCTGCTTCAAAATTCTACAAAACAACGATTCTCATCAGGGACTGGAGCAGCCGAAGCGTCGAGGGAACAGGTGCTAGACAACTTTGTGCTGCGACAAACAACAACAAAACTAGTATAAGCGTATAGTTTTCAGCCGCCTTGCATCTAGTCCGTAATTACAGTTCACCTGTTTGAAATAAATTTCAATCAAATTTCGTATCCAATCTAACAGCTAATTTTGTTAAAAATGTCAAGTAGAGTACAAGTTGAGCTAGTATCAACCATTTTCAGTCAGCAGACTTTATAACACAGTATTATGCGTGACATATATTAGAACATTATTTTATCAACCACAAACTTTTTTATCACAGCATCTGCTGCTCGTTCTCCGTAGGATTAGAATTATTAGATACTTAACATCAGAAAAGAACTGTGCAAATTGCCGTACAGAAACAGAGACCTAAAGACACAAGGTTACAGAATGGTTACGTTTAATCGAGTAGAGTGAAATATTATACGACGAACAACACTTGTATCGTTATATTTGCTATGCCGATTAATTATATCTTGAGAAATTCGGAAAACAAATACAACGCGGCACTGTGGTGGAATGCATGATTATTACAAATTACTCGTTGAAGCTATAAGTAGCAATATGTAAACTCGTTATTGTACCGTAGGACGCTCTTGCTGAGTAATTCACATGGTAATATTATAATAAGACAACGAAAAGACTTTCAACATTATAGGATAGATGAGAATTCGTGATACCTAATATAACATAAAAAATATATCATTGTTTTTTGCCAGTGGGTGCTGACCCCAAAGTTACAAATTTTCTGATTACCTCTGCCGAAAATGTTCCTATCTGTTGAGACTCCTTGTATTTGTAAAAAAAATAGTCTGATTAGAATCAACGGCACATTTAACATGAGTGAATGTGTGAGATTGTAATGATTGAATTAGCTAGCACGATATGAAATATTCGCGACACCTAAACGAGTAATGGCGCATGATTTATAATATAAATATTTTCAGCAATACTTCACTCTTTTGTAACTGCCTGCAATGAACGGAGAAAAGATTATTTAGAGATCCATGAAATAGAGAGCGTCATAAATATATTTCAGCAGCATGTAATTGTAGTGTGACAAATTATGTGACTATTCACGCGGCGAAATTACATTGTTGGATAATTATTGTCAACAAAAACTGTATTGAAAATAATAATTTATTCTCTGTTGGTAATTCCTATGTGAAAAATTTAAATAAACAGCTCGCTTCTCGAAAGAAGATCAATATGCAAATAATCTACGTAGTAATTTTACCGTTGACTTGTATAATTCATCGCGACAGGGATTAGTTCAAAGTATAATTTATAGTTTTCATGTAGCCTAGTTATAATTTTATTGTAAAATAATTTGTACATGATATGGATATTATAAAAATGCCAAATATTACATGATTAAATTACGATCGCACTTGAAGCTATATTTAAATGAGATAATCGTGTATTGAAATTGTTGATCTAAGGAACACGCATTATTATAGTAAACCGTTGTATTCTTTGTTAGATGTCCTACGAGAAATCGTGACCATACTTTCCTCTTTCTTAGCCTAGAAATTAAAATCATTAAAATGCCATTTGGCACTCCTGCTGGTCTCTGTATCGCGGGTTCCAAATGATATCGCCATCTCGCGGTGCAATGCATGAGCTACTTTGCAGCAAAATCAGTGCACCGTTGAAGAAGGAACACTGACCTACGGTACGTACCTGTCGTAGGTTCAGTCGCCTTCGAGGCGTCGAAGAGTTCACATGGGGAGCTTCCGTGACGGTTTCAATAGACATCTTATTAGAAATACTTCGAACACAAGAAAGTTGTCGCGTGTTAGACATATGGTAGGATGATGAACAAGCAGTACGTGAGTTTTTAGGCTATTTCTGTCTGGCAATCGAACCACAGGCGCGACTGCCAGACAAAAATCAAGAGAAAAATCTCTGTCCGACGAAACGTTGTTTATACTATAGGAACTTGTACGGAAGAAAGCAAATAGAGATATTCTTGATAATTTGCGATGCGTATATATGCATATTTATTTATAAGAAATAACTACAAATTGTACATAACATGACATAACATTGACGATTTTGTATTGATGCTGCAGCAATAAACTCCCAGATATACGTATAATTGATTACTTTGTTATTTTCCACTTTTCCCTTCCTGTGTTTTTCTATTTCAGGTATTGAATAAGGTAAGTGAAATTTAATAATTGTAAAATTTCAAAATAACTTGAACGAATAAGACATGCACAGCGAGACACATCTATACGAATGCATGCCTGATTAGACGTTTAATTTTATTTAAAAATTCGAGCGCCTTATTATATGCAACCCGCACGACGTCGGTGCTTCTGAGATTTTTGTTGCGTCAATTAGGCGCACCAAGTTTTCGACATAAAATTTCTCTAAGTCGAAAAATCGGTGCGCCTGATTGACGCAACAAAAATCTCACAAGCACCGACGTCGTGCGGGTTGCCTATAATAAGGCGCTCGAATTTTTAAATAAAATTAAAATCGAGCGCCTTATTATAGGCAACCCGCACGACGTCGGTGCATGTGAGATTTTTGTTGCGTCAATTAGGCGCACCGATTTTTCGACATAAAATTTTTCTAAGTCCTAAAATCGGTGCGCCTAATTGACGCAACAAAAATCTCAAAAGCACCGACGTCGTGCGGGTTGCCTATAATAAGGCGCTCGAATTTTTAAATAAAATTAAAATCGAGCGCCTTATTATAGGCAACCCGCACGACGTCGGTGCTTGTGAGATTTTTGTTGCGTCAATTAGGCGCACCGATTTTTCGACATAAAATTTTTCTAAGTCCTAAAATCGGTGCGCCTAATTGACGCAACAAAAATCTCAAAAGCACCGACGGCGTGCGGGTTGCATATAATGAGGCGCTCGATTTTGATTTTATTTAAATTTATTGAAATTGCGCCGTGTCTTCTTACTATCATTGAGATTCACTTACCTTATTCAATACCTGAAATAGAGAAACGTAGGAAGGGGAGAGTGGAAAATAACTAAGTCATTAATTATACGTATATCTGGGAGTTTATTGCTGCAGCATCAGTACAATATCGTCAATGTTATGTCATGTTATGTACAATTTGTAGTTATTTCTTATAAATAAATATGCATATATACACATCGCAAATCATCAAGGATATCTCTATTTGCTTTCTTCCGTACAAGTTCCTATAGTATAAACAACGTTTCGTCGGACAGAGATTTTTCTCTTGATTTTTGTCTGGCAGTCGCGCCTGTGGTTCGATTGCCAGACAGAATTAGAATAAGAACTCACGTACTGCTTGTTCAATATCCTACCATATGTCTAGCACGCGACAACTTTCTTGTGTTCAAAATGTCTAATAAGATGTCTATTGAAATCGTCACGGAACCTGCCGATGTGAACTCTTCGACGCCTCGAAGGCGACTGAACCTACGACAGGTACGTACCGTAGGTCAGTGTTCCTTTTTCAACGGTGCACTGATTTTGCTGCAAAGTAGCTCATGCATTGCACCGCGAGATGGCGATACCATTTGGCACCCCGTGCCGAGACGGTTAGGAGTGCAAAATGATATTTTAATGATTTAAATTTCTAGGCAATGAAAGAGGAAAGTATGGTCACGATTTTTCGTAGGATATCTAATGAAGAATACAAGGGTTTACTACAATAATGCGTGTTCGTTAGATCAACAATTTCAATACACGATTCTTTTATTCAAATATTATAGCTTCAAGTGCAATCGTAATATAGTCATGTAATATTTCGCATTTTTATAATATCCACATCGTGTACAAATTATTTTCCAATAAAATTATAACTAGTCTACAGTGAGAATATATTTATACTTTGAACTAATCCCTGTCGCGATGAATTATACAAGTCAAAGGTATAATTACTCACCAGATTATTTGCACATTGATCTTGTTTTGAAAAGCGGGCTGTTTATTTCAGTTTTTCGCACCGAAATACTAACAGAGGATACAATGATTATTTTCAATATCATTTCCGTTGACAATAATAATCTAACAATGTAATATCGCCGCACGAATAGTCAAATAATTCGACACTCTACCAATATAATGGATCCGGTCACCGAATTGAAAGTGTTTGATTTTATACAACAAGCAATAGATATCAATGACATTAAGACATTACTCTAAACAAGAATATTGGTATGAATAACCACATAATACTGTATGTTAATGTTCGTAGTTTAAATGCGAATTTTAACAAACTAGAAATTATGTTAAAAAGCTTGATAAATAAACCTCTGGTTATTGTGTGTGTGTGTGTTGAAACCTGGAATCTGGAATACTTTAATTGTTATAAGTTAGGAGGCTGTAAGATTTTTTATAATAATGGTAGACTAAACAAAAGCGGATGGAATTGTAATATACATTAAGGGCTCATTTAATGAGAGTACGTATGTCAAGGAATCGCGTAAATTGAGGATTCCACATTCCAAGCTTAAAACTAATGATGGCCTGTGTAGTAAAATATCAGCGCTTTATAGATCTCATGCTATATCTAAAATGGAATTTGTTATGAACCTTGACAAATTTTTAGAAGAATGAGTAAAAATCACTTGATCACAGGTGATTACAATGTTAACTTACTGGATTTAGATACATCAAGTCTATAATTTTTGTCATGCTTAGGTTTAATTATGAATATAATGATTACATTGATCGTAGTAAGTTGGAAAAGATTGCTGGTAATGTTAAATGGAATGAATTGTTATTTCTAAATCCTAATTTGGCTACTAACTCAATTATTGGCGAAATAAAAAATTGCATAAATATGTGGAAAATGAATAATTATTGGAATAGAATGAAATTTAGAAATATGCCTATGAAAAGATAGATTACTAAAGCTATAATTGTTTCGTGCAATAGTAAAGAACAGTTGTATAATTTATGCAACCTGCAGTCAATAAATACTGAACGTCAGAATAAATACAAACATTATACAAAAATATTAGAGAGTTATCAAAGATGCTAAGTTTAAGTTTAAAGAAAAGCTACTTGAGAATAATTGCAGAAATCCCAAGAAATTGTGGTATATTATGAATAATAAAATTTGTAAAAAGGAAACAAATAATAATAAATTTGATTATATTGATAATAATAATATAAAAGTTGAGAGCAATGAAGACGTAGGTGAAAATATGAATAAATATTTTTGTATAGTTGAAAGTTTGTTAAGGGATAAAATTATAACTAAAAGTAATGAAAGATGAGGTCTAGCGATAATGAATGATGAAACAATGTTTGTGCGATATACTAATTAATTAGAAATTAAAAGTATAATTGAAGACATGAAAATTAAACCAGGTGGAGTTGATAATATTAGTTCAAGAGTATTAAAAACAATGATCAACTATAGAGCAAATCCCCTACCATTCCTATTTAACCAGTGTATTAGGCAAGCGATATGGCCGGATGCTTTACAGAAAGCTGAAATTGTGCCGATATTCAAAGCAAAACCAAAGTGCACGGCTGAGAATTATAGACCGATCTCTCTGACTTCAAAGCTAGCTACGATTTTTGTAAAGACTATGTACAGTCAGGGAAACGGTATCTGTCGCCGCCTAACTTGATGCAACTGAACATGCGAGTGGTTTTAATTTCCTTCAAGTTGTCGCGAAATAAAAAACAGCACACTGATTGAACAGAGGAGCAAAGGATGCTTTTGTTTCATGCCAACTTTAAGGAATTTAAAACTATTCGTATGTTCAGTTGCATCAAGTTAGGCGGCGCAGGCGACAGATACCATTTCCCTGACTGTACAACAGACTTATCAATTTTATAAGGAGTAATAAACCAATATCTAACCAGCAATATGATTTTTTTTTGAATTTAGGAAAGAAAGCTGCTTTAAAAAGGTTGACGAGTAAAATAAATAATAATCTTGATAAGAATATTCCAACAATTGTTACATTCATAGACTTGGCTAAAGCTTTTGATACGGTGGATCATGGAATATTATCACAGAAATTATATAGATATGGTTTGAGGGGAATTGTCTATACTCTAATATTGAGTTATCTTACCAATAGGCAACAGAGAGTTAGAGTTAAAAATATACGGTTAGCAATTATCAAAATATCAGGTATTGGTGTGCCGCAAGGAACCCAACTAGGTCCATTGCTTATTATTGTGTATGTTAATGATTTAATTGATGAAATGACAAATGATTCTGGGACAGCTTATGCTGATGATACAGCTATTATTTCCGGTAAGAATTCATGAGCTGAAGCAATCAAGAAAATTAATGCCTTATTAGAGTGTGTTGCAAACTGGCCAGTTGTCAATAGATTATCGTTAAATGTTGATAAGACTGTATATATTACACTTGGAAGTTACTGAGACAGTGTACCTGACCATGTTGAAATTAAAATACATAATAATCTCTCGAAGAGTATGAAATTGTAAATATCTGGGAGTAATAATTGATTTTAATCTTAAATCTGCAACTGATTCTAATCAGATAAGTTTTTTTTTTATAAATACAAGGAGTCTGAACAGATAAAAACATTTTTGGCAGAGGTAATCAGAAAAGTTCTAACTTTGAGATCAGCGCCCACCGACGAAAGACAATATAACATATTTTCCATATTAAATTAGGTATCACCAATTCTTATCTATTGTGAAATGTTGAAAGTCTTTTTGCTGTCCCAGTATAATATTACCATGTGAACTACTTAGCTAGAGCGTCCTACAGTACAATAACGAGTTTACGTATTGCTACTTATAGCTTCTACAAATAATTTGTATTAAAACATTTATTTCACCAGAATGCCGCGTTATATTTGTTTTTCAAATTTATCGAGGTATTATTAATCAAGAGAGCAAATTCAATCATACAAAAGTATTGCTTGGTTCATTATATTTAGCCCAGACTTGAGCAAATGTAACAATTTTGTGACACCAGCCTAGTGTCTTTGTCCCGTTGTTTGTACAGAAATTTATAAAATTATTTTATGTGTCTTGAATGGGTAATAATAATTTATAGAATAATAATTTTTCACTCTCACACAGAGAAAGCAGTAGGCGCTATGATAAGAAAGCTTATGGTTGTTACTAGTCACATATAACAAAATTATGTTTCAACATTTGTCAGTCATATGCTACGTTATAAAGCTTGCTGACTGAAAATTGTTGAACGAAAGTAATCATTAGATTGAATGCGAAATTTTATTGAAATTGATTTTAAGTGGGCAAATTGTTATTACGGACTAGATGCAACGCGGCTGAAACCTATACGCTTATATTAGTTTTGTTACACTTCGCAGCCCAAAGTTGTCTGGCAACTATTTCCCTGACGTTTCGACTGCTCCAGTCCCTGATGAGAATAGTTGTTCTGTAGAATTTTGAAGCAGATTTGTTGAAGATTGGCAGAAGCTTGTTAGTCTTGTTGAATAATACCTCTGCAAGTATAAAAATAAGATTAACATGAAATACATTGGATAAATAAGCTTAACGTGTAATTCAGGCAAATATTCTCGACTATGAACCGAAGATTTTCCAACTGTCTCTTCTCATAGATCTGATCGTTGTCAGTGATATTAGCGTTTTGTTAATCAAATCTATTATAAGGTATCTTATGATTAATTTTGTAAGCCTGTATCAACCGTTTTTAAATGTACCTCATGTAAACTTTAAACCATTTTCAACAGAAGCAAGAACTTTAATGTGTTAGTACAAATATGCTACACATATGATTAGCTTTTTCAATCCCATCAACTGTTATGGCCAGTACCAGAGACTCAAAAGTAATTCATAACCAATATTAAATTGTATTTTATTTAAAAGAAACCAATAAATGTGATCCCTAATCGATTCAATAGTAATCTACATTTGTATCCATTCGCAGCCCTCTGAATTCCTGCCCTCGTTAATTAAATATTTCCCTATTGCAAGGCAAGTCTACATTTTAATGAAATAAATGAAGATAATACATATTTTCTTGAGATTTATTAATAGTCTTTTACTTTTGTCAATTGTACTCGACTTGTGTCATTAAAGAAGTTACATGTGTTTCAAGGAATTAAGCATTTAGTCTCTCCTAGACTTATCCGACAGTAAGATATACAAGTATGACGAGTATGATATTACCTTCAGGATTATTATGGCATCTGAACCGTATCCCTCACATCTGAGAGATACCAAGTTTCCGTGAAAGTATCCTGGAGTACTGTCGAGGCAGATGGGTAAGTGGTACAGGTGACTTGGCACATCAACGGTCTAGATCTCATTTCCTCTCTTCAATTCTGGAACATGAGAAAACAATTCCGAACATCAACTGTTATGGCCAGTACCAGAGACTCGAAAGTAATCCATGACCAATATTAAATTGTATTCTGTACAAAAAAAACCAATAAATTTGATCGCTATTCGATTTAAGGGTAATTTACATTTGTATTGATTTGCAACCCTCTGAATTCCTGCCCTTATTATTTAAATGTTTCCCTATTGCAAGACAAGTCTACATTTCAATGAACTAAATGAAGATAATATATATTTTCTTGAGATTTATTCATAGTCTCTTACTTTTGTCAATCGCACTCTACTTATGTCATTGAAAAGAAAGAATTTACTCGTGTTTCAAGAAATCAAGCATTTTGTCACTCCTAAACTTACCCTACAGTAAGATATACAATTATGACGAGAATCACATCGATATATTACCTTCAGGATTGTTATGGCATCTGTACCGTATCCTTCGCAACTGAGAAATACCAAGTTTCCAAGAAAGTATCCTGGAGTACGGTCAAGGCAGATGGGTAAGTGATACAGGTGACTTGGCACGTCAACAGTCCGGATCTCATTTCCCCTCTTCAATTCTGAAACATGAGAAAATAATTGCAAATATAAGAACAAACATCGTCGCATCTAGAGATGCATACTGTCTAGGTATCGGAAAGTGGAATACGCTTCAACATTGATTGCTCTGTCAATATACACAATTAGATAGGATCTTTGGCTGGTATAATATAAAGCTTACCATTGTGCTGGATGACTGTTATTTCAGGACTAACTAGGTAGCGTTGGTTCGCGTGCAACTCCGACCAAATAGGGGGCAGAACCTATGCATTGGAAGTGTGTGCTGGCACTGGTCTGCCGTACGCTGAACAATTATGCTGTCGAAAAATTGAATGAAAGGTTAAGCTTGGGAACAAGTATTTTCCCGAAAAGATTTCATCGACTCAAATGGATTAAATTTGACAAATCAGGTTGACCTTTGTCAATTGCGGAACCGGCAATAAAGCTAATAATGCTAAGGTACGAGAAACTTGGATCTGTATTCTCAAATTGACGGTGATTGTATCATTATTGGTACAACAAGATGACAATTTTCCCAAGTTTTTCCACTGAGATACAAGTTTATTAACTGTCGCGTACGTATATTCAAAACAGACACGAGAGGTTATGTTTGCAGGAAATTTAGATTTTCACGCAGTTGATCGCCGATTACTTGAAAATAAACAATTCCTCTGATTACAACTAAATTCTGCTCGTAGCAATCGAATAGTTACTAATCACTTTGTTGATTGATAAGTAGGTATCGAAATACGCGGCGTGTAAAATCTGTCAAAAAAAATGTGTTTCAGCTAAAAATTCGGGTCTTTCGTTATTTTTCAAACATATTACGGATCTGGTACAGAAACATGGAAAAATTTCTACTCATCGTAATGCATTGCACGTCGCACGTTGCCAAATGATTTGATTTTTGTTCTGGCTAATTGTTGACGAGATATTTCTTGGTATAAACAAAGTTTGAAAATTCTTAAGGTTGTGGCAATTGTCTAAAATTACTTATCGTTAGTAAAATAACGATTACAATCTCCTTTATATTGAAAACTTACCCGCGTCCGATGTGCCTTCGTTGATGTCAGCTTTTTCGAACCGTAGCCGACCGATCGTTGACTGACCCGACGACGCTGGACATCCGAGGTAGATGATCGGGTTTTGGCGAGTAGTTGCATTTCATTCACGATATTATCTGGCCGTACACGAAGTTAGTTTCCGAGGCGTCGATATGCTTTTTTAACCTTCGAGACGGACACTAGGAAACTATGTGAGATATAAGGGGATCTTACACCATTCACTAATCGCGAGAAACTTCACTTTATCAAGGAGCACGTTGGTTAATTAGTTACACATGTTTTCAGGGAGCTAGTCACGCACGCACCACCTCAACTCGTCGACGTCCCGGAGTTCACTGAACTCGTAGCACTGCCAGCGCCGGGTTCCGACGAGCGGGGAGGGGGTTACCGTTGTCGTAGGTCAGTTCGTGCTGGTGGCGCCATCGGGTAGGGAACTATGACACTATAAAGAGCGTAAAATGATCCGCGGATTGCGTACGATGAGGCGCACCATTTATTCCTATTCAGGCAATCGGATCGTCCGTTTATTGATGTATAATAATAAATAATAATATTAATTGAAATATATTCGGCGTATCAAATACGTATATGCATAACAACATATCAACGACATATACGTATACAATTTCACGCCTTTTAGCAAACTGTCCCCAGTCTCGGTAACCCCTATCTTAACCGAAATCCCATTGTCATGATTTTGATTTCTAAGCAATGAAAGGGATAAATTATGGACACGATTTCTCGTAGGATATCTAATAAAGAATACAATGGTTCACTATAATAATGCGTAGCCATTAGATCAACAATTTCAATACACGATTATTTCATTCAAATATAGAGTCAAGTGCGATAGTAATATAATCGTGTAATATTTGGCACTTTTATAATATCCACGTCATGTACAAATTATTTTTCAATAAAATTATAACTAGTCTGCAGTAAAACTATAATTAAACTTTGAACTAATCCCTGTCGCGATGAATTATACAAGTCAAAGGAATAATTACCAAGTAGATTATTTGCACATTGATCTTGTCTCGAAAAGCGGGCTGTTCATTTCAATTTTTCACACCGAAAGTACTAACAGAGAATAAATTATTATTTTTAATACAGTTTTCGTTGACAATAATTATCCAACAATGAAATTTCGCCGCGTGAATAGTCAAATAATTTGTCACACTACAATTACATGCTGCTGAAATATATTTATGACACTCTCCATTTCATGGATCTCTAAATGATCTATTTTCCGTTCACTGCAAACAGTTACAAACGAGTGGAGTATTGCTGGATATATTTATATCATAAGTGTATACATTATGCGCTATTACTTGTTTAGGTATTGCAAATATTTCATATCGTGATAGCTAATTCAAGTATTTCAATCTCTCACATTTACCCATGTTAAATCTACCGCTGATTCTGATCAGACTATTTTTTTTATAAATACAAGGAGTCTCAACAGATAAAAACATTTTTGGCTGAAGCAATCAGAAAAGTTATAACTTTGAGATCAGCGCCCAGTGGCGAAAGACAATATAATATATTCTTCATATTATATTAGGTATCACGGTCTTTTTGCTGTCCCATTATAATATTACTATAAGTACTACTCAGCTAGAGCGTTCTGCAGTATACTAACGAGTTTACGTATTGCTACTTATAGCTTCAACAAGTATTTTGTAATAATCATTTATTCCACCACAGTGCCGCATTGTATTTGTTTTTCGAATTTATCGAGATATACTTGATCGAAAGAGCAAATATAATGATACAAAGGTGTTGTTCTCTGGTCTCTGTTTCTGTACGGCAATTTGTATAATTATTTTCTGACGTTAAGTATCTAATAATTCTAATCCTACGCAGAACGAGCAGCAGATGCTGTGATAAAAAGGCTTGTGGCTAATAAAATAATGTTCCAATATTTTTCACGCATAATACTGTGTTATAAAGTCTACTGACTGAAAATTGTTGATACTAGCTCAGCTTGTATGTACTCTACATGACGTTTTTAACGGAATTAATTATTAGATTAGATGCGAGATTTTATTGAAATTGATTTCAAGTAAATTGTAATTACAGACTAGATGCAATGCGACTAAAAACTATACATTTATACTAGTTTTGTTCCACTTCGCAGCACAAAATTGTCTAGCAGCCATTCCCCCGACACTTCAACTGCTCTAGTCCCTGGTAAGAATCGTTGTTCTGTAGAATTTTAAAGCGGGTTTGTTAATGATGGGCTTCTAGCTTGTATGCCTTGTTGAGGATTGCCTGTGATTATAAAAATCAGATAAAAATGAAACACATTGGATAAATTAACGTAACGTGTTATTCAGGCAAATATTCTCGACTAGGAACCAAAGATTATGCAACTGTCTATTTTCATAGATCTGATCATTGTCAGTAACATTATCGTTTTGTTAATCGAATCTATTATAAGTTATCTTATGATTGATTTTGTAATGCTGTAACAATCGTTTTCATATGTAATATAAACTTTAAATAATTTTCAACAGAAGCAAGAATTCTACTGTGTTAGTATGAATACACTGCATAAATGATCGACCTTTTTAATCCCATCAAGTGTTATGACCAGTACCAGAGACTCGAAAGTAATTTATTACCAATATTAAATTGTATTCTACTTAAACAAAATAAATAAATCTGATGTTTAATCGATTTAATAGTAGTCTACATTTGTAATCATTTGCAGCCCTCGGAATTCCTACTCTCTTTAGTAAGATATTTCCCTACTACAAGGCAAATATACCAATCTAATATATCAATCAAATAGAATCAATTTAATATATATAATTTGAGATTTATTAATAGTTCCTTACTTCAGATAATTGCACTCGACGTTGTCATTATAAAGACAGAAGTTATTCCTATTTCAAAAAATTGCTTATATCCTCATTGAACTATGATAAAAATTTGAGAAAAGTCAATGAATAATTTCATGCCATTATTAGGGCGATATTGATCTGAATATAATCAGTAAAATCAAAATTCTAAGATACTGCAATTTTTTATATGGGGTTGTTGGATGTGGAATTCCAAATTTAACAAATAAAAAAATAAAAAAATCAAACTAGTTTAAACCAACGTTGACTTGAAAATGTATTCAATAGTGATTGAATAAAACATACGATGTGATTGAAAATCGCAAAAAAATATTATTCCGCATATAAGTCGTCTCTGGATTTTAGGGTTGAAATTGAAGAATTTTGCTAAGAAATCGAATATAAATCGAGATTTATGAAAAAAATAGTTGATGTTCGCCGATCGCGCAAATTCTTGTTTATAACACCATATTTGTTAACAGCTCTGCAATTATTACTGTTTTCGGCTTCCCTCACTACCACAAGTTACAAAATTTCATCATAACTCGATCTTTTATACCAAGTTTTTCCTAACTCTCGAATATAAGTTGACTTCGCGTATAAGTCAAGGGCGGATTTTGCGAACCATATTTATGACTAAAAACCTCGACTTATGTGTATGTAGAACAATATGCATAATTAGACAAACGTCTTTAATTTTTATCCCATTAAGGTGAGAGTCTGAGATACCTTGGTAAAATTTGGATAAAATTCTTCTTTTTTTTTGAATACTCAAAAAAATCTAACAAGAAATTCATTTCCTGAAAATTATTTTATTTCCCAGTCATTTTATTAGCTATTCAACGAAATATTGTTAATTTTCTTCTGCGGATGGTGTATCTCGATAGAGAAATTTTGACATTGGTAAAGAAAACATCATTTCAAGTAAAAAATTAGAGAATTTTACTTGGAAGATTTTTTGTTTTCTTGAATGAATGAGAAAAGTCAAGTGATTTTGCAGGGGTATAAATTAATGATTTATGGAGCATAAAAATTTTTTTTTTCAATATCAAATCGAAGATAAATTATGTTTTTGTTGGAAATAAGATAAATCATTATTCTCTAATGAGATCAGAGATTACTGGAGAAGTTTTTCAATTCTCACTTTAATCTTCCTCAATCCGTACCGCATCCTCGAAACTAAGTCATCCTCAGATCCATTCAGTCCATCCAATTGCCAGGATTGGCTGGCTGACATGATTTTCTGTAAAATAAAAAAAAAAGAACGAGTGAAATTAGAATTGAATTTCATATAAACTTGATTTTGAATGCATGTAGAAACAGGGTCATATATTCAAGTGAACTTGTGTATGTGGACAATTCTTCAATTAGTCAATAGAGATTCTGGGCCATGATCATATTACACTGATTATTGGTCCACATATTTCTTAAAAAGATAGTCAAACAAGATATTGCATCTTACCTGCTTTGAAGCTTGGTATAATCGATACTGAAATCCTCAACTTGGTTGTAGTATTCGGTCCGCCTCTGATCCCATAGGAATATGATTGGCAGATGATGGCAAAACTTAATTCACTGCAACAAAAAAATTAAAATGGAAATGGAAATGATTTATCAATCGAATATTGGTATAATTAGTGTCACGATATTTTCGAGATAAAACAAAAAAGCCACATTCAAAACATTTATTCCATGTAATTTTAATGAATCAATGAATACATTGTACTTCAATTTGTCGATTTAAAAATTCGACGAACAGAAGTGAAGGAAGATAATTTTTTGGAAATATTTAATGATCTCTCAATGATTGAAATTCAATAAGAATGAAAAATAATTAGAACTAATGTTAAGATTACCACCTTACCTTTTCTTGATTCATCGACGATATTTGATCTTTTCAAATCGTCCCACATCGGCATTCACGACCTGCTGCAGCCTGTCTTTGTAATCAAAATAGTTTTGTATCAATAAAGATTGTTGGTGTATTAGAAGTTCAGTCAAATTGTCAATATAAGTAAATAACAGTGTTCTGATTATTCTTGAATTTTGTCGAAATGTAAACAACATTCGGTCTATGTGATCCGCTCAATTGTCTTTACTTTATATCTTTCTCGATAAGACTTTTTACACATTGTATATAATTATTATACGCAGATCAACAATCCCATGGTACTATTAAATCTAATCAAGTTGCATCATAATTTTGTCAAAAGATAAACAATTGTTAACTAGCTACGACTAGAAATAATATCCGAAGGCAACTGCTGAAAACAATCTGCGGCGAATCGAGTAAGAAATTTTGTCTCGGAAATGTATACTTTTGTAAAAGGATTTAGCGGAAATAAATTGCATGTTCAGACTTGAATTTTACTTCTAATAGTCGTGCAGTACGAAGATTAACCTACTCTCACCTTTTTTTCACATGTCAGCGACGGTTTTCACGCCAAAGAACATAACCTCTTCGAGAAAATTTTGATTTTTGTTTTAAAACTTTTTATTGATGAAAAAATTCTCGGATCTTAGGTTAGAAAAGATTGTACGGATTTGGAAAAGAAAATTTGATTTAGAAAACTTCACTGCCAACTTTTTCGCGAAAATTTTGGTTAAAATTATACACTGGCTTGGTAGCGTCACTTGGAACTCACTAGTCAATTATTTGTTCTATTCCTGGCGTCGATTTGGTACAGAATAATAACTTTCTTCTTCTTTTCCTCATTGTTTCTATCCTCTTTGAATTTTGGCCGGAGAGAATAATAACTTACGAAATTACGAGCAACACCCTAACCTACTACGACCGCAGCCAAATGCTGACTGACGTCGGAGCCTGACGCCACGGAGGTCACTGAACCCCGCAACATTCGCCGGTCGAATGAAGTGAGCGACGTTGTTACGGTAGGTCAGTACACACTGATGGCGCCATCTGACGTGGAACCAGTGAACCAGAAAGAGCGCAAATTGATCCGCGGGTTACATATAGTAAGGCGCAGCCTGTCATTCTTATCATGATTCGGTTCGCGAGATCAGAATAAATTAACTGTATTATAGTCCACAGAATCTTTTAGAAAGCTTTTAATTTTCTACCGATAAGTAGAATCACGCTAGTTATAATACGAGATACTAAGTTGAGCAGGTCCGTCCCGCGATTTTTCTAGCATTTGCTTTATGTTATAGTCATTGAATTCTTAAAAATCTCTATAACTATGGTATTACCTAGGTAATTAAATACACTTATATTTATCCCGAGACATTTTTTGATTCTAAAATGAATCAATCGCTAGCTTATACGAAGTTCTGTCATTTCAATCTCTGTTATAATTTCTCGAAAAGGGTCCTTCTATATTTTTTGCTCTAAAATCTGAAATACCAATTTGAATATTCCGAAAGTATTAGACTTGTATTCGTGACACTCGTGACTGCGATATTCGCCTACCCGGACGTAACTTTATGGCCGTATTTATTGGTCACGCTGAGCGAAGTTCAGCGTCAATTTTATCTCTGAATCGTGAGATACGTGGAATCTTGACTGATAATTCACTTCACTTATATAGGTATAAGAGCGAGGCGGAACAGCATGAAGCATAGTTGAAAATTCAATTTTCTACAACTAAATAATCAACGTACGTATACATCTAGGGCTTAGCCTCCGACTGGGAAGCTCTGAATCTCTAAACCGCGGAAGTTTTTTTGAAACAAAAAATAATAATTTTCCTGCTATGTCCGCAGCATGAAACTGAGCTCAATGATTTTGGTCTTGGCTGCAGTAGTTATTGCCGTGGCCATTCCCAGCGATTGCACTTCGACTTCTGGGCGGTCTAAGTTTCGGCCAAATAACGAGCGCATTTGGTTACCTCGAAATTAAAAAATTGAATCAACTATGGGATCATGTCTTCTAAATGCCGGCCACCAGCATCGATGAGAGAACATCGGTAGTACATCCTACAGTTGTCCATATGACAAACTTGTATATTCATACGTGAATTTTTTAATACGCAATGTATAATTTATGAAGACGTGCCTCAATGAAAATAAAACCTGCGTTAATGCAATGTTGAATTTTTTACTCAACTTACGATTAGGATCCCTATGAAATTGTCCAAATGATTTTTAAAAACTGATTGATTCTCACCTGCCCTACTGCCGCGGTGCACTATTTGATATTTAGCATGACATAGCACAGATGCAGAATAAGTTCGCTGTGAAATTTCGCCAAAATTAGATTAATTCATCTTTCCTGCTCCTAACATGTCCGTTTACCTCCCAATCATCATAAACCTACAATGATATATTAAGTATTTAAATCCACCTGACACGGGTATTACAGTATGCGATAAATCATCGAATCAAAAGTTATTTAGGGTATTCGAATCAAGCCAAGATTCCCCTAAACATAATTTAGGTATTTACGTGATTAGTGTTAGTGGTTCGTTAATTTTTGTTAATTAATTTATCTTGTTCACTAAAACATGCGAATGACAGCCATAAGGAGTAGAAATTTTTATACATAGGTATACATACATAGGTATATACCTATATCCTCGCCTGTAGATTTGCCGACGTGAAACTTTCCTGGCTCACAGTACAGTAGACACAAAGGCTGGCATTTCAATTCGCTCTATTTCGCGATAAAATTGCTATAATAATTTAAAATGTGTGTAAATATACATACATACGTTGTACGTATAATGCATATACATACATTATACATACACAACCGTCAGGTGAATCCCGTACATCACGCTCGTTATAATAATTACAATTAAATCTTAACGCGTGTCTTAACTACAGTCAAATAATTATTATTCTCTATTACTATGAGTAATTACTAAAAAAATCAGCGCAAATTGATTCCGAACACAGTTTTTAACAGCTTAGATCCATCTGGCCATTCATATCGACATAACTATAATATACTGGCACTTATAATCTTGATGCTAAGTTTTTGAACAAATAGAAAAGGATTTGTATTCGAAAATCTGGGTCGTAGTATTTTTCGATAATTTTATGAGAATTAAATCTCGGGTTCTAAGCTGCTGTCCAAATCCCGTGGAGCGAAGTCGTTGAATAATAATTTTACAATCTTGAAAACGTTATTTTAACAATTTAATTAGCCCATGTATAATCATAATAAATTAAGAAACATGAAAGGAGAGGAAAAAAACTTTTATCAATACGTGGATATTTTTGAGACAGGTCAATTCAGACTGTTTTTTATCCCACAAACCGAAAGGAACACTTGTATGAAAGGAGTGCATTCTAAAAGAATATAACGTCCAAGACCCTGGGATGGAGGACTGACGAATCGTTAAATCAAAACGAGTTTTTAGGTACCTGGAGCTGGGAGGGCCTTTTTGAACTGTTCTTTAGTACAATTTCTACGAACTGAGTTAATCGAAAATAATATTTTTACGTAATACTAAAAAAATATGGATAAATTAAAAAAAAAAAAATTAAAAGTCGTATATCAAAATTTATTCAAAGTTACACAATTTTTTTTTTTTTTTCTTTGTTTAACTTCTGTTCATGAATTTCCGGGAAATATAATTCTCATGTTTGTTCTCTCTTTCAACTTTTCTCCGCAAAATATATACAAGCATTTATAGTTGTATTATAAAAACGTAATATTATACAGCAAAATCGCGGCGTTTTATTTACGAAATGAATATTCCAACTCCCATAAAAATAATTACACCTCCTAGGTATACTATACGACTTGGTCCACTGAAATGACTGGCTAAAGACTATAAGAACGGATCTGTGAATACCGGGTTTTATCATAATGCTTGTTATTTGTGGAGAAGAGTTGAGGATTGAAACCCCTTTTCCTTATTCTCGTAAAGAAGTAAATTCCTTATAATTTAGTCGTATTCTGTGTAACAGATGTCGGTTTAAACGACTATAAAACATTACAGACTATCAATTTCTAATTCGTTCATCGACTTCACTAGCGAAAGATGAAATTAAGATGTAACGAAAAGAAAAAAAAAAAAATATACATAGAGGCAATCGTTGATAAATGGACCGGAATTTTGAAACCGGAAATACGTATGTACATACGTTGATTCATGCTGTTGTAAGTCAGATTACACTTTACTCTCTCCCGGACATCTCAAGCTTTCTGATTCACGAGGAGTGATAGATATTATTCTTTGGCTATTTAGGAATATAAACGGATACAAACTGCTGAAGGATTTTGTATATTCTAAATAAAAAAAAAGAGAAGAAAAAAAAATTGAAATTACTGTAACAAATCGATTTGTATAAAACTCGTTTAATTTATTATGTAATTGTTTTTTTCCCCTTTATGTATCTCTCAAAATGCAAATAAATCATATTTATTTCCCTATTATAAGTCGTATCCATATACCTGACTACGTCACGCGTATATGTATAAGCTAAAGTTGTTAAACTCGTCCAAAGCAATACGGTTACGATAAATGGCGAAGAGTAAAAAGTATAAATATATTAAGACCCGTAATCTACGTCATAGTTCAGCCATATTTTTCTCAATTTCTATAGTCATATTCGAACTGGTAATACACCTACGTAATATTCGTATCCATTTGTCACCGTGTTGTGTCATAAATTTATTATTACTAGAATAATAAAATAAATAAATAAATAAAAAACTTTAATTCAATGTACAAAATTACGTTCCAAAAAAAAAATTGGATTAGTTTATCTTCTTTTTGTGATAATTTAAATTTTTTGATTTTATTTTATTTTTATTTATTTTCATTTTTGTTTTTTTGATTTTTTAATTCCGTATCGATGGATGGTGGACGTTCGTCGACGACCATAAGTGAAGTGGGAGGAACGGGGAATAACGAAGAGTGGTAAAGAGGTGAGAGGAGAGTCCAGTGTCGAGTGAACGACCCAAGTGAACGCGTTCGAGTCTCTCAAGACTCGTGTCGCTACGTTATACGGCGTTGCGAGTTATTATTAATCGTAGTTTAAATTTATGGTCTGTGAAATAAATCGGATATCCAAAAACTGTATCCAATAATTAATCAAAAAAACAAAAAAAATAAAAAGAAAACCCACAACCAAAAACAACTGATATAAAATGAATCGCGTTTTGTAAATCCAAGCAAAGATTTCTTCGAAAATTATGTCTACTCTCAGCTGTGGCTGTACATAAATTTGTAAAAAAAAAAAACAGATGAAAAAAAATTTGTAAAAAAAGAATAAAAAGTTGTATATGGTGGATGACAAGACCGTGAATATTGTGTTAGTAGAAAATTTTTTTTTTTTTTATTAAAAACGATAAAACTCAACTATATCGAGGTTTAAAATATTTCCGAATCTAAGAATAACGAAAACTTAAAAAACAAAAAATAAAATAACATCGTGATCGTATTAAGTGGGTCAACCGGCTCTGCCAGGTAGAACATCGACAGAAAGAGGGAGACGGAAGTAAAAAACTAAAAAGATGGCGGCTACAACCCGCAACTTTTATCACGTCGACTTATGCTGCAGTTAAACTGGGATTGACAAGTTCATCGTATCATATAGGCGAGAAGATTTAATTAATAAAATTACAAAACAAGGAAAAAAAAACAACAACTACCAAAAAAAAAATAAGAAAAATGAAAATGTGCAGTTTAACTCGAGACAAACTATACACCTGAATAAAACGCGGTTACATACACAGGATACATATCTAAGGCAACTATCACACCCAAGGATCACCCCGGCCAGGGTGGCCTTGACATTACATACATATCAAGCTATAAAACACTACGAACTACAATAGTGTTGGTTTATCGAATGGTGGTAAGGCGTTAGTGAAGTGCATTTATATAGTGTTGCATTTGCGTTAGTGAAGTTTATTGACCGGCCAGTATAATGGAAGGATCTATTTTGTTATTACTCATACTGGGAACCAGTGTTGGAATTTCAGGTGAGTTTATTCAAATAATTTTAAGAAAATTAAAAAAAAAAAATATAGAAGTAAGAATTACTCTGCGGAGACTTCAACGCCTTCAGCAATGAGAAAATAAGTATACCTACGTGCGTTTAGTTATTTTCTGTATATGGTATATATCTATTTGTATCACATATGAGGCGATAAGTATACTCGTAGGTATATTGAAAATAGAGAAAATAATTAATGATTAATAACGTTCTTGGTATATTTCTAGGATCTATGTATAATATTATATATCTGATATGTACCGGTGAACTAGATATATATCATGGTATATATTATAGCTTCAGTGCTGGAGGACTGCAGCATGCATTTACGATATTATAACGCGATATGAATTAACAGTTAATGAGTAAAGCTATTAATTAGAAAATTATATAATTCCTACAATAAGTATCATGAATATATTCCGCTACTTGTAACCGCGGTGTAAGAAAAAAATAAATAAAAAATAAAATAAAAAAATGATCGTGGTGGGCTATAATATAATTATTCTACTCTGCCTACTGATCGTGAATTTCAGCATCCGGTTTCGATTATCGCGATATATAAGCTTCAGTAACTTCGGTGATTCGATTATAATTATAACCGGTGTGCATAATGAGTAGCTGTTTTGCCTAATAATGTTCAATTATAACATCTACGTATAATATCTAAAGACGATAAATTCCACCGGACAGGATAGAAGATGTATTAAAAAAAAAAAATTTATTTTTTTCTTTCATTATGACGCGAAAGGCAAGTTTATATATTTTCTCAGCTTTAAAACAGATGTAAAGTTTCATGTACATCTGAGGAGAAAGCTCGATGCGTCACGTGCAGGCAAACACGACGACAACGATAGTTGCTGTACTGTACTTTGCTTTACTTGTATCCTGTTTCTCTATACATATACTTACAGCAGTTATCTTATTTCTATCATATATCTGCACTTTGTATGTATGTATGTACATGTAAAAACGTTGTGTACTCTATAAATTTACTCGACTAATATACTCGAACAAGGATATTCATTTATTCATTTATTTATTTATTTATTCAAAGAAATAAAAATAGGAAAAGAGAAAGAGATTTTCACGTAAAGTAGGCCTTAGCCCGCATCAAACATTGACATACAATGCACGTTTGTAATTGCAACAACAGATGTGTGCAATGTTCTATACGACTATTTCGCAAATAGATAAATATGAAAATGTAACTATAAATATCTTAAACCCGACTCGCGATTTTATTAATATATTTTTAAATAGAGATTCTCTGTCTTGTATGACGATTAGTAGAGCAAGCTTAGGTACTTGCAATTAGCGATGTACTACGTAGGTATACACATACCTGTGGGGCAGTAGTTATTGACAGAAGCCTTGCTTACATCCGGTGTGTACGTACAGTTTCATCATATTCAACTTTCGCCAACCGCATAAGCCGTGAAAGTGTCACAAAATCACTGCACCACTGTAAACACATACATATATACCTATATAGATATTATACATATACCTACATACATATAATAATATAATCGTATGGCTATAACAAAGTCTGGATACATTGGTATAGGTGAATGTAAAATTTTCTACACAGTCGGTGTGTTGTTATAATGAAAAGAAATTTCATTTCGTTGAATTTAGTGACGCGAAAGAATAATAATTTGCTTTTCTCTACTTTCTATAATTATATATTATACTGTAATACCCATACCTTAACGATTTTTAATAACTATAACGCTAAGATTTTAACACGATTTTCAAAATATCAATTATATTACGGTTTTTTTTCTTCATTTTTTTTTTTTCATCATTTATATTTTTATTATACGCACATTTCATCACGCAGTTATGTATATTCGTATACTTTATAATACCGTTACGTTATTATCTCACAGTTGAGAGAAAAAAAAAAAAAAAAAAATAACGTATTAGTCCCAGCTTCTTATACATATTATATATATTATAGAAACTGTAATAGCTGATACATAGCTAAAAATAATTTAAAAAATAAATGGTAATTATAAAAATAGTTTAGTTATTATAGATATATGCATACGGTATACCGTATCACTAAATAAACTTGTCGTTTAAATACCGTAAATGCGTCAAAGGCGAGGTCTATGTCAAATAGTTGTCACGGTCACCGGGCCAATTGACTAATCGGGCAAGGTCAGCTATCGATAAATCGAAAGACACTCCCTGATTTCATCATTTTATAGAAATCAACGAACGATAACCGAACGACGAAAAAAAAAAGAAAAAAAAAAAAAAAAATTGCTGTAAATTTCATTCGCCAAGAGAAGCAAAATATCTGATCGGGATATATCGCGGAAATGTCGGTCAGTCTAATTATTAAGAAAGTATGTATGTAAGTACGTATGTACATACATATCACATGATATTTAAAAATACAGAATAAAGAAAGAAAGAAAAAAAAAACGCGAATATATGGGTGCCACAAAGACTAGAATTTGTAAATTGCGTAATGACGATGCGGGAACCGTACAATTCCTCGTATAAATGTAGAAATTATCGAATCGCGTTGCCCACGAAGGCAAGCAGGCAGGCAGGCAGGTAGGTAGGTTGGCAGGCAGACGTGCGATTGTGAAAAGAATAAATATTGGGCTGGAATGATGGGTCCCGTTAACTCTGCCGTTACCGCCTCGAGTCAGCAAGACAGAGTCGAGTCAAGTAGAGTCGAGTGGCCCGCAAAACGGGCCTTACCAGTCACAGTCACAAAGTCCCACCGAGACTCGCGGGCGAATTCCGCGGTCACCGCGACGTTTTCCCATCCCTATTCCTCTACACATAATGAACTCTTTTGATTCTACGATATACTGATTACAGGTAGTCCGTTTTATACTACCGCGAGCTGTTCATTACCTTAGTTTTCTCCACACTCCCTTATTAGACAAATAGATTGACTGCAATGATTATCTATAATTCTAATAACTCAACGTTATGATCAGTCCATTAAGCAAAATCGTTGAGTTTTTTTTTTATTCTTTATTATAACTGTCAAGTACCTAAGTTAGTTGATAAATTTTACTCCTTTAGGGTATAGGTATATTTACTAAAAGAACGGGTTTCCTTTCTATGCGGTAAATTATTATCCTGACTGTATAATTTTAATGGGTTTGGAATTCTGGTCAAATGCGCCTGTTACGATAGAGTTGGCATGATATTTCAACGCAAGGACATCTTCACGCTTCAAGTGTAAACTAGGGAAAATATTCAATTTATCATTTCTAAATGCGTTCTCTGTCCTCGATTAATCTCGTCATCTTATTCGCCGCGATTAGATCCGGTCTTATTTCTTATTATTAAATGAACGATTTTAGATTCGTAAAGATTCTCTTGAGCTGGAAACGAAGAGATATAAGAATAATGATCGATTATTTGTATATTTTTATCGCGAAGTCTGAACTTAAACAGACTAAAAACAACTTTAATGGCTTTTTTTTTTAAACTATTGTATGAATACTTCAAGGCACGCAGCTATTACCGCTACAGCATGAGTCGTTGTAATTCATGCCGTATGCGTAATTCACGTTGTTCGGTGATTCTCTCTCAGACTTATATATAGTTAATAGCTTATTGTAAAGATTCACCTAGATTCTCAGGCCATTTATCGCGCCGATCCTCTAGCTACTATACTCTTATTTCTGAATGAACTGGAATTAATAATGTGTACCATACGTGAGATAAAACACAATGGACAAATAACATAACAGTTACCTACTACACGCTGAGTACTGTTTCTGAACTTTAATAAAAACACTAGTCGTAATCGTTGTCTAATTACATTCTCTCTAATTGAAATTTCTGTAAATTTAAGTATACAAGTGACAATTCATAATAATCTGACCCTCGACGTATTATTTCAAACACTATATTGGTTTTAAACTAATCTTTCGTCGAATTATAAATTACGTTTGATTTATAAAATCCAGGACAGCGCGAACGCAGTCCCGACTACCAAAAATAATACGCCCGAGATACCCACATTAGGGGTATTCGCAAGGTTCAGCTCGACCGTAGTGCAATGGAAGAGCCTCGTCTTGGAGGAACCGCCTTGGTGATCACGGTAACCTCTGCGCCAGGTAAGTATGCTTAAGCTCGTTCAGTGCGAGGTTTTGTTACCAGCTCGTAGCAATTTACTCGCGAGAAACTTACGCTGTATCTTTTCTCCATGCGTAGTAAACCGCATAGCTTCTATACGCCACGTATTGGCGAGAGACTGAAGTACCTATCGATTGCTAAGGGTTGCGCATGCGATATAAACAGCCCCATGCGGCCTGGATCTGGATATGGTCTGTTTCGAGGGATGTTTAAATGACTTATTACATATATTTCTATTGAAATGTATTTAGTATTATCAATTTCTCAGCTAGCAGTACTATTTTTTATTTATTTTAAATATTTAAGCAGAATTTTAAGTAGCCTCGTCACGTTTGAGACAATGACTGATTTGTATAATACATGCTGTTAGGTTTGAACTATTTCTTCCGATGATAAAGAGAAACCGTGTAGTGTAGCAGACGCTTACCCAGAGATTGTGATAGCACGTGTTCATCAGATAGACGTTGAAACTAAATAACACTCAGGTCAAGGTAGCTTTAGATTTTTACGAGTACGAATGATTGCAAAATAAATAATCGAGTATAATTATACAAATATCTATATTTTACGAGACCTTTAGAACGATTTTCTAGAAACGCGAGGGAGAGTAATTCTCTGAAAACAGCCTACAGCTATACTATCACTAACAATAAATGGAACAACTGTTTTCCTTGGTGATTTCAACTTTAATAACCAATAAAAGAAAATACTTTCTACTAATGCCCCTATATTTGTTATATTAAAACAATGAAAACCCTTATCAGATGAACGTTCTGAGAGAATAGCCGTTGCGGTAGACTGACCGATAATTACAACCTATACGAATAACGAACTACACGGACAAGCATGCTGCATGATCGTTAGGATGTTTTTTCATGCGAGAACATTTTCTACTCTCTACTAGCTATTAATTCTCGAGAAAATCAGGACTAATTCTATCCAACGTTCTCTTTTCATTCTTTTAATTGAGCCAATTTTTCACGCTCATTGGACTTAGTTAGGTTAGATTTTAGGGTTAGATTATTTCTTCAGGAATTGCCCATGATTTCTCGCAAATTAGATTCAAGATTGCAACAAACCTTTCACGATATAAAAGAACAATTTTCTATTCATCTACGTGATAGATCGATAGAGAAAGTACAGCTTGAACTTGGCAAACTGTATCTATTCCCATACCTATGAATGTATGAATTTTCCATAGATAAAATAAATTACATAGCTGTAGCAAGATTACAGACTGTATTGAATTATAGACACTGCACAGCCCGAAGCACTGTACTTTCCTATAATATAACCGTAACCGTAACCACGCTCGTTTATTAATTATTTAAAAAATTCCAACGTGATTATCAACGCACGAATCCGAACCTCAACCTAAACCTCAACTTCTCAATACTCAAAGACTTCTTTAGCCATAAATTCACCTCTTATACATCATTATCTATCTCTAAATCAAAGACTAAGTCTCAGCTAGCTAACTTTAAGGTAAACAATGAATAATACAAATCGTAAAGTATAACGTATTCATTTTCGTTATTTCAGAAGTCCTAGCAGAAAAGAATGAGAAGACATCTCTATCGTCGGGCAAAGATAAGCTAGTTTTAAGCTCAAGCTCTTACATACAGCAAGAAAGAACAGACAATGGAATACTTCAATATGCGTCTGTTTCAAGTTTGCATAGGACTATTCCATCTCTCCAACTATCAGGGTCTGAAAATAATGTGGAAAACATGGAAACGGATAGAGTCAATACAATTTCTAAGCGATCTTTGCCTGAGGAATCTATTGATTTCCTAACAGCATCAAAACACATTAATCAAATAGATGGAAATAACATTGAAATTAAACCTGGTGATTATTTGAGGTAAATATTAAAGAAAACTCCGAATGGGGGAGAGTTTTGTCTCGATGTCTAACTGCTGGAGCTGAAAATCAACTGAAATAACAATAAACTGTATTGTAAATTATGAATTTTTATCCTCATTTCAGAAGCATATCTCCAACTCGAAGTGAAAATGTGTCGGGGGAAGAGCAAGGGGCTCCGCGGAGAATGAACCTCACGTCGGAGCCCCAGAGGCAAGTCTTTGGAAGGTACAACAAACAGCAACAGTATCACCAGCACCAAGATATGCGATCAATATACCAACAACAAAGACAAAGTCGCCAAGACATGACGAGGATTTATAGCGAGCATGCACCTCCACCAGTTTTACAAACTGCTTTACCTGGCCATGGAAAGAGACAAGCAAATCCTGACATTCAGGACATAATTACAGGGATAGTTAAACTGCTTAATGGGAATGTAAATGTTGCTGTAAACACTGGAAGACCTCTGAGGCCCATCCAGGCCACAAGGTGATAATTGATGAATTGATTATCGATGATTCTCAGTGATATTTCAATCTGTATTATATTTAAAGGTTGAATATATTTTCAGAATAAATAACAGAGGACCACCAAGAATATCAGATCTTCCTCCCTTACCTCCGGACTTCGATACTCCAGGAATGAACCCTCCGCCTTTACCTGACCATCCTTATCCATTTGAAAAACCACCAGCAATTGATCGACCTTCCGTTAATCAACTACCACCTGAGAGACCGGCAAGACCGTTCATTAACGAAGTACCAGAGCATGTGCCTCATATAAACAGGCCAGGTTACGATAATCTTTGGAATCGACCTCATAGACCAAGTATATTATATTTCTTATTTATTTCTGGAACTGAATTAATATGTTGTTATTGATTTTAATCGAGAATTTCAATTTTTTGTTTGATAGATAAATAAGAAATGTCTAAGTAAATTATAACATGTTGTTAATTGTTAACAGGTGGACCGAGACGACCGATACCACCATACAAGCCTCTACCTCCACAGGAAAAAGATCCTGGATTTGAAAAGCATACTGAGAAATTAGAGAAACCTCACTTAGACATGAGACCTGATGATACAGAGCAGCTGCAACCTAGTTTGAATCATTTTAACGAAGGAATAAACACCACGTTTGATAGTGTGAATAATAAACCTGCTAGCGTTGGTGCTTCTAATCAAGAGAAAAAAGATTCTTCTTTAAATGATTCGAATAAATCTCCTACAGGGGAGTTTAAACCAAATACAAAGCCTGAATCTAGACCAAACTATAACGGAACATCAAAGAAACCGCAAAAATATCAGCCACCGATAAAGAATGAGGATCAAATAACTCCTCAAAATACTTTGGTTCTAGGATCAAATCCGTTATCGTATCCTATTCCAAATTCTGATGCTAATATCAACGAACATAAAAATGATAGCCTTAGAAATTCGGGAATTCCGAAGCCATCGATGACTGTAGTTTCTTCACATGAAACAATTAAGCCATCAAAAACAGTAAAAGATGAGAAAATCGAGGTTTCAAAGACAGACAGTAGTACGGAAGAAGCTACAACACCTTCAGCACCAAAAATCCTAGTGAAACCTACCATTGAAAAAACTTCAGCTGTTGAAATGAGTTCTTCAGTAGAACAAATCGAACCTACACCAGCAATTATCGAAATACAGCCAACAATTGTTCCCCTGAAAAATATTGACAATGATAAACCACCCAGTATTGATTTTCCTAAGCTAGAACCAAGCAAGGTTGAAAATATCGAATTTAAAGTAGATGTATCAACCCCGACTGAAAATCTTCCTTCCTTAACTCAATCGAGCACAAATAGCTTAGACAAATCTAATACTCTCTCATCCACTAGCTCGCTTTCAAAAAGCCCAGCTCCATCGAACTATGATCCCTACCGTCCAAGGCCAGGTATAGTTTTAGACGATACTTTGGATTATACTGGAAGTCAAGGGCTAGCTTCTCACAGACCATATTCACCAACTCGATATCCTCCAATTGGAGATATATTCGATGTAACTGTTTCGGCAATACAGGGACCTGGTGGAGGTGGAAACTCTGGTGAAAGCGTAAGGGTTTCAATAAATCCTGGGAGCGGTGACGTAATAGTAACTTCTGCAGCTGAAGGTCAAGGTTTTGTCAGTATAGACGGTAAAAGAACTTACCTAAATTGGTTTGACAATACAGATTCAAGCTCGGTTCCAATTTCATCAACTATCCAACAGCCTCAACCAACTCGTACGGAGTCACCGCCGATTATAGGCAGTGGATATGCAGTTGCGCAACCAGATACTCCCGCAATTACTACTCGGCCGAGTACTCCGGTAAGACGGCCACCATCTTATAGAAGACCTTCCCAGCCTACGGTCAGAATAGATACTTGTATTGTGGGAGATTCTAGCACTTGTGATGGAAGTCAACACGAGGCATGTGCCACTGTTCAAGGAGTATCAGCATGCCACTGCAAGCCAGGATATGCCCGTCTGCAACATTCATTGCCATGCAAAAAAACGATCAGTATTGTTGTTTCTATCAGAGTTGATAAGATATACGAGAGAAAAGTAGTATGGGATAAGGGGTTTACTGATAAAGATTCAAAGTCGTATCAGACTTTGGCTTACGAAGCTAATAGAGCCATAGAATCAGCTATGTCCATGACGCCTTTCTCAGATGAATACATGGGCTCTTCTGTGAACAGCATATATCAGGGAGACATAAGCCAAGGACAGGGTGGTGTTTTTGTAAATACAACGCTGAAGCTTATTTATGAACCGAGGACTTCTAGGCCTGTGTTAGCTGGGGAACTGCAAAAACATTTATTGGGCGTTATTCACAGAAGAAATAATAACATAGGTAACAGCGCTTTGTTCGTTGAAAGCCCTCCTGGTTCTGTATCTAACTTACAGGATTTAGACGAGTGTGCATCTTCGGAATTAAACGACTGCCATTCTTCAGCTATATGCACAAACAACTGGGGCGGTTTTAACTGCGTTTGCCAACAAGGCTTCAAAGATCCGCATAAAAACGAGCCCAATGAAGCAGGCAGAGTCTGCTTATCTTGCCCTGCTACACATTGCAATAACAGAGGCCTCTGCTCCTACCAAGGAGAAGAAATGCAATGTGCTTGTACCGGGAATTATTATGGATCCCAATGTGAAATTGATGGGGAAGTTTTGGGCGTAGCTATAGGAGCTTCTGTAGCAGCTCTAATAATCATCGTTTTAACACTAGTCTGTCTCGTTATGTGGAGTCGAAGGTGGTCGAGGGAACAGAAGACTGTAGGCTCTCCAGTTTATGGATATATGCAGGGAGGAATGCCTGGTACTTTACCTGGAACTTTAGCAAGAGTTGGATCAGTTGGAACTTTAGCTTCCGTTAAACAAGGCCCGCCTTCTGGCCTTCCGCCTTACATGTGGGCACACATAGCTGACCATATGGCAACTGCTAATGTTTATGCAGCTGAGCCAATGGGCTCAACGAGGCCGAGTTCAGCCATGTTTGGATACCCCAATTTAAGCATGCATGGTACTTTGCCACCTGTTCCATTGCCCAGACTTCAGGCACCTCCAAGACCTCGTCATCGGCATCAACCAGAGCCTGATAGTTCAGACTCTGAGCCGCAGGATCGAGATAGAGCAGATCTGATACCCCAAAATGGAGGCTTTCATGTACCTAGACCAAAGTCTAGGTCGTCTGTAGCGGTGAGTGTTTAGTTTTGATGATTTGATGCACTTTTGGTTTCTGATAGCTGATTATCATCTGTTGGTTTATTTGTTTTCAGAATCAGAGCGGGATATACTACGATGTTGAATATGACCAAGGAGATTCACAGCATTTGTCCAAAAACAATATACCAATGTCCACTTACAGCATGGCTAGACCGTACTACAGAACTTAGGAGATGGTTGAAGACACTTCGTAAAACCTGGAGATAAATCATCGTAAAATAATAGCACAAAGTTTATATAGGCTTGTAGCTATTCGATTAGCAAACACACTGCCTTAAAGAACAACTAGAAAAATCTTAGGGTTTATTTAGAATAAACTTGCACCTCAGATTAGCCAATTTTTTCATTTAAGGTGGTAGAAACAACGAGTTTTAACAATAGAGCGTTGTGTTCAACCAAAGTATACATGATTTTAGAATTTATATAAAGTCAATAAAGATCTAGAGATGAGAGAAATGGATCAATATACATTATCGATTACATGAAGATACTTTTATACGTAATCAAAATGAATATTATTCGATATTGTTGTTAGATATATGGACACAAGCAATACACACAGATCATGTTGGAACGTTACATTGTCAATTGTAGAAGGATCGACTAATTATATTAATTTTTCTTTTGTTGCAATTTCTGTTACCTATTTGAAACATATTTCAAGACACCTTCCAATCTGTAATCCGTTTGGGTGATTTGTTGTAATGATATTATAGTTGGATAAAATTATCATAATATAATAGATAAATAAATTGCGACAATGTGTAAATTGTCTGCAAATATGTAGCATTTTTACATCGTATCGCTAATCGTGACTGATATCCTTATTAATTGTTATAAAGAAATGTACTTATGCTTGTAAAACATTGCTATATTATATATTTGTACAACGTAGGTAACGTTTATTTTGTTATATCAATTCAGGATTTTTACTAGCTCAAAAAAGAAGAGAAAAGAAAAAATAAATAAATAAATAAACAACGTATTAGTAAAAAGACTAAAAAAAAAATATATATATATATATAATTATTAAGTAATATTTGTATCGATATAAGTTGATTTGATATTTATTTCAAAGACATGGCATTTTAGGGAACAAATCAGTAGGTGATGGGCTGTTTTGGGTAAGTTCCTTAAAATTGCCTTTGTACGTAATTCAAAACAAATAAAAAATATGTACACTGGTACGCATAGACTGTAATTATTTATGGATAATTTAATATTAGAAATTATTTAATTTATAAAACATATAATACTGTCTATGACTACCAGTGAAAATTTAAAAACTTATCTATGTTTAGGTACCAATTAATATTTGAATATATATATATTCGGATGAAGAAATGTGCAGTAGTAATTATAATAAGATGTCAAAATATATATAAATTAATATTATCATATTTGAATGAATATAACTAATAATTATTATTCTAAGCACAATTGTATTATTACTTATAGACCTCTGTAAACGTATATAGGTATATATTATATTATTTTTTTTCAAATTGCATACAATATATTTGAATACTTGAAGTGAATTTTAATGGAGTTTTTATTTCCAAGCCTATACCTTTGTAACAAAAAGTAATCAAAACAATAATTATTTTACTAGGAAAAAACATTACATTTTCAAAAGAAAAGATTGAAATTACACTAAGAATAAATTATAGCAAACCAAAAAAGTATTGAATAATATGCAAACGTTAATTTCCATTTGTTTATTCGATTAAACAATCAATATATTATATACAATAATAAATATGAAATATTAATAAATATATATGTGTATACGTATTTATATATATATATATATTTTTTTTTTGTATGTTTTAAACTGTAATTTCTGATATAATTATTATATTTTGATATACATTGAAGATCCATTTACGTTTGTTGCAGTTTTTTGAAAAATTTTAGAAATTTCTTTAGGTATACAGATGTGAAAAATTTGCGCGATACACATACCTATATTATATTGAATAAAATGAGTGAAAAATTCCTTTAGGCATTGAACAGACGATACGAATATCTGTATTATTATTTCCAGATCAAGCAGTATAGTTATATTCAATTATCATATGTATGATTATTTTATTAATCATAGTTACAGGCACCGAGTTTGTTTAAAGTGCGATAATTTAAGAAGCGAATAAAGAATCTAAACTTAGTTTCACATAGATATATGCATAAAGTATGCATATACTTATTACAATTTTTCATCAAGCGGATTATATTATCAAAGAATTATCACATATAACTATTTTTTTTATTATCGTTATAATAAACGTGTATGAGAAATTCGGTGCCTACATTAGTATATTAACGCGTATCAATTCGAGGTAACATTTGTTTATATAAAAGTTGATATTAAGGTAATACAAAAATGGCAAGTATTAATTAAGTTTTTTATAGCGACGAGGAAAATAGTGGTGAATTGTTGAAAATTAAACAACAATAACGGATACCTATTGTAATTAGATCTTAGAGCACATGCAACATGATCTATGATAATTGGATAATATATACTTTTCCGCTCTAATATATGTATGTATACATATAAATAGTGATTAAAAGAGAAATATTGGAAGGCAAGGAGTGCACGACATATTTAAACATATTAAGTCGTAATAAGTCATTTTTTTTTTTAATTGTCAGCAATTGAATTAAGAACTATATTTAAAGATAGTTATTATCTCAATTGTATAGAGGCTGACCGTATGTATTCAAAATTTATATATAAATAATTCGCTTGTTGGCAAATGTTTTTGTTTATAATCAAATACGTATTAAAGTATAAATATATTAATTTTAAATTAAAATAAAGCAAAATTTGTATGTAGATGTTGACGATAATTAATTATTCTAAGTATAACCGACTGTAATTCTATGAATTATGTTATTATCATAAATTACTTATAACAATTGGCTAATATAGATTTGTATATTAAATAGTTTGTGCTGATTTTCATAGAAAAATAATAATAAATAAATGAAAAAATAAATTACACAATTTATTATACGCTTGTACGTTTCAAATTTAATTCAAAATATCGAAAATTATTCACAATGTAATGTATAATTATTTGTCTATATATTACGTCTCTATTGGATGATTTTTAATCATTGAAATTCTAAGAACCGATTCATTACTATTACAAACATCCTTTAAATAATTGTTTGTTCAGATTACTTCTTCGTTGTCACTTTTTCTACACATACCTATAATTGCTGGTAAAAAATATATATATTTCGTTGATTGAATGAATTTCTTTCGATGTAAGTTTTGGTCAATTTCTATCAAATCTTAAATAACAAAGATACATAAACTGAGCATGGTTTTGTTATTTTAATTTTTATTCTGGAGGTAGTTTCTCTAAATAATTCTATTACTTCGCTTTACTATACTGCTTTCATTAAAAATGTATACATGTATATAATATGTTCTTGTATAAATTACGTCTTGTATAATAACTGCTTATCTTATTCTGACTGAAAATTGTTTGTACGTTTGTACTAATCATCTCTCGTATGACATTTTAATATCAATAATATTGTAGTGTAAAATTGTTCACCAACAAGCGAATAAAGTTAATTTATAGAAATTGATTTTAATATGATTTCTAGATATAAATACCTATATTGTATTAAGGTATTCAAAGTAGAAAGTGTAATATATCACAATATCATTATATCTTAGATTTTTTTTTAACAGCAAAACCCATGAAACTTGACATAAATTTTATTCTTCAAGAATTTCAAACATTTTTTTTTTTGATTTAATATTGGTCAAGTAATTTAATATGCAGTATATAATATCAAATGTAGCAGCGTGCTGAATTCAACCACATAAGCTATAGGTATAGAAGTGATATTACAGCAATAGTATTTAATAATACTTATAAAGGAATAAATCTCATCTATTATTATTTAATGTGATATTAGAACAGCTTGGGATTAATAATACTTGAAAAAAGTATCGAATACAAAGAAATTCATTTAATCCATTATCAATTATCCATATTGCTTATATCTCTGGCCAGATAATTCGATCAATTTAAGCCATGTTTCATTGGTTGCATTCTAGAAATTCAATACGTAAAGTATGGAAAGAAGGACTATTCGAAAGAGTTGCAATCAGTATTGGTCAGTTACGTGTTACATACAAATAACTTTTATTTTATATTTACTTAAAATTCGTCAGTTTTCAAATATATGTACTAATAAGTATCATTGAGAGTTTTTTTTCTCTTGTATCAGCTGCTTTTAGTTTTCTTAATCACCAAACCGAATTTCAAGTCTTTTGATTAGTTGTTTTAAATATAAAAATTTATCATTTCACATGACATGTAAATATAGAATAAATTATAACTTTAAATAAATACGAAAACTGTCGTTAGACATTGATCAGTCTTTTTCAATTATTTAACTAAAGATAAATAATAATAAAACTTATAAAGGCGATAATAGATATTCGAATTCTTTCATCTGATTAGAATATTATAAGATTTCAACTAATGAGCACCGTGTGGTTTTTATAGAATAATAATGATACTTATGGAATAGAAATGTAGAAAGAGAAAAAGCATTGGGGCATAGAATAGAATCGTTAATTATATAACTTACATGTAAATAGTAAGAAAACTTTTGGTAAGTCACAGAGAGAGAAAAGTAGTGACCGACCATAAAAATCTGCCTTATGTATTTCTATTAACAGTTAAAAAATCTGTATTTGTCAAACATTTTTCTTTTCCACAACGATTCTCTCTATTTATCCAAACTCACATTATTTATCGCAGTTCAAGAAGCGGCTTGAAATCTAAGCGACATATCAGCAGAAAAGCATGTACATATATAAACGCTAAAAAAAGGCTTTTTTAAGGCGTTTAATTAATCGATTTAAAAATTATTCAATCAAGTTATATCATCTCCTGTTACATGTCTGGCAGAACAACAATTTGGTACATTTCAATTCCAATTAGGTACCAAAAACAATTTTATCTAGAAATTAGTTCCAGAAAAATTGACGACGTTTCATAACACCGATTTTTGACTTTTTCTTTTCTATCAAGGCAAAAGGCAAGATGCTTTGCCAATAAACCAGACACAACGCTTAAGTTGGCGTGGCATGAGTCTGCTGCGGAGATGGCGAAGTAGTTGGTAGACTAGGTCTGTAGAATCTATTTACCAGCTGTTTGAGGCTCAAAATAGTTCCCAGGCCAGTTCCTTGCTCCATGTTAATAAAAGTATCGAGATTATCTTTGCAGTCTGAAAGAGCAGAAACAATCAATGAATAAAGAGAGCCAAATAAAGGCTTAAGAACGAAAGAAACTTAAATATTCAAGGCAAACTTGACTCAGACATTATTCAATACAATAAGAACTGTCGTTTCTTTTTCTAAATTAATCATTTCTGTGTATAAAATTCGGATAAATTTTAGGCTCTGTACTTTGGGTAGAGATTGGAGGATATTCAGGTGGAGTTTTGATCCATGTTCCATCTTCTCGCTTCATGTGCTGCCTATCCGATGCAAAATTTTGTAGATATGTATTAGCAGGAATGAGTCTGAACCTCCTGTGATACTCGGAGCGCAGAGCTTCATCAGACCTAAATGTTTCAGTTGCATATTTCCAGAAATGAGTCGGATAAGGGAGAGCACTATCCAAGTCGTAAACCACAGCCCTATCGTCAGGTGCGTAGATTAATATCGCGTGGTAATCCTAAAGAATATAAAGATTCTTAGAGACATTGAATCAGATTTTGGTATGAAAAGCAAGGGAAAAGGTTTTCAATTGTAATTTATTTTGTCATCGATGTAAATATTTGAATAGAAATTCTGTTAGAATAGAAAGACTGTGTTTATTCTTAATTTGAGTAAATCTTGTTTTCATTGAAACAATTCATGTTTTTCATTGAAACAATTCATTTTCCTTGTGTAAAAATGGTGGAAAAATTGATATTTGATAATGTATGGGTAAATTCGCCAATTATTGGTCCAGTTTTGTATCTCCAATTATTAGATTTTGTTGTTCCTTCTGAAATGCTTTCTGCAGCCTTCAAAATGCCTGAAATTTTTTTTTCATTATTTGTTAATATTATGGAGCGTGAGAGATCAATTTTTGTGATCTTTGAGTTTATGATGAAATTGTGTGCTTCAGGAGAGATGAAGAAAAAATTAATTGTACCTCATATGTATTTTTGACGGAAATTTTTCCGTTCTTTCGATTGTGCATAGTCTGAGTGAGCTCACGCCATTGGCAATATCTCAAAATGGCAACCAAAAGGAAAATATTTTGGATTTTGCCTTCTTCCGCATAGCTTGTCTCGGACTTTTTTGTCCCCTCTTTCAACATGACACGTTCCACAAAACATATTCAAAGGGCAATTTAGGGATCCGATTACTTCAATTCAAAAATAATTTTTTGCTTTTGTTTTAAAATTGTTATTCAAAAGGAAGAATCCAATGAAAAAATTAAAATGCTTAAAAAACAAAAAGAAAATAAGAGAAATGGAAGAACAATAGAAAAAAATAGTTTTTGATTCTCCTATAGCAAACAATTTCGTCAAAAACTCAACAATCACAAAAATTGATCTCGAGTGTTTCATGATATTTTCAAAAAAAATTGAAAAAAAAATTTTCAGGTCTTCTGAAGGCTGCAGAAGACCTGACAAGGGACAATAAAATCTAAAAATTTAAGGTACAAGACCGGACCAAGAATTGGTGATTTCATCCATATGTATTGTAATAATGATACAAACCCAAACGACCAGTTTATCCTCATCCTTTCCAGCTCTCTGACGCCATAGAGGAACACTTCTGCCAGGATTGCTTATAAAAGCAACATAACAATGTTGTAATTCAGAGGCATGTCGTGTGGCGACGTCCTGGCAAAGTTTCCATACATTTTCCTCGCTGAAATATAGAAGTAGACTTATAATTAAAAGTGTAAAGATAAAAGTTCGCGTGTTTAGCATTGCGAAAAAAAAAATAACAATAAATATAAATATAATAATATAGAAACTCCAAAGGTCATCGGTGAGTAATGCCCGTAGATTTAAATATTAAGGTTAAATTAAAGGCGTTGCGTGTCAAGTATACCCGTGTCGTGTCAGTTATCTCGGCATGAATTATTAATGTTGATAAAATAATGCCTGCTTGTATATTCCCGGGTTGATAATAAACGCGGTTAACTAAATCGTAACGGCCAATCATAGCGGCGTGAATTTGGCGCGAGATGAGCGAGACGTGAATTCCGCTCCGTGAATGGTTAATATAGTGGATTTAAAAATGGCGTCATATACTCGGCACCTGACCGCACAGAATTCCACAATGTGATGGTATTGATCCCTCATACTAATACCGCAATACGACACTTTTGCGGAAAAAAAATAATAAACTTACTATCGATCCGTTAATTTAACGAAGAAGTTTGATTTACCGTAATTAACTTACCAATAGCAACTTGTGTAGACACAGTCAGAGGCTTTAGTGAAAAGCGGTACCAAAGGCTTCGCATTTCCAGCACCACGCGAGTCTACAGCCATTCTATGTTTACAGACCGATAAAATTTGAAGATTATTTAGATTTATTTGAATAAAATCACTAGCCGGGTTTGCAACTTCCTTAGGATATGTTAAGACGACGAGACACCGCCCACCTTCATCGCTCTTTATATTTACACTTAAGATATTTAGCAATTTAAATATACGGAGAATCACTAACTGACGTCGCGTCGTCCGCTACGAACAATGATTCCAAATGAGCTTTTTTCCTACCGTAGAGGGGGGCAAGATTTCTACGTTCTTACTGCGCAGGCGTGTTTATATGTAGTTCACTTGATTTCACACAGATGACAACCAAATCGAATTGTCATGCATCGTCCGCTAGCCGTAACTAACCTTCAAATTTTAATATGTAATGAACAGCGATTCAAGATCGGATTAAGATAAGATTTCAGTATTTACTTTACAATAGGAATAACAAATCGATTAGATTACATAACATGATATAATAAAAATTTAGTTTCACAATTCTGTGCCCTGTTATCTTCGCCGAGTAAAAATTATATCATTAGATAATAACATTGAATCGAATAACAGACCCCAGTTTATTTAGTTCTGCAGTAAAAAACCAGTTTTCTTTTGCATTAAATTATTTACTGAAATGGCTTCTGCTGTGTCGAAGACGATTTTACGACAGGGAAAAACGGCTCTATTCGTTTGTGATTTACAGACTAAATTCGCAAAAGTTATATTCGAGTTTGACAAGATCGTCGCGAATTCTTCAAAGCTGGTAAATAAGCCGCGTCAAGTTGTGAAAAATCCTTTAACTTCGTTCTGTATTCATATTTAAAATCCTAATATTATTTTACGGATCTGTACACTTGATATCAAAATATTTCACTAGGTAAATGGCCTGCGGTTGTTAGATGTTCCGATCGTAGCGACCGAGCAGCATCCAAATGCCTTAGGAAAAATTGTCTCAGAGCTAGATCTCTCCGGGGCAAAAGGGCCGTTCGCAAAAACAAAATTCAGCATGTGTACAGAAGAAGTATTTAATTAATCCTAATATTATTAGCCTTAAAATTCATCAAAAAAGTTTTAAATTTCCCAAACTTAGGCATCTTTATTCCTTCCAAGAATTTATTTTTAGTCCGATTACCTCCTCATATCAATAAATTGCACAAAACTTAATATAATCGTTAATCTTATTCAGGTCAACAAAGAACTTTCTACCCTTTGCTCAGGCAGTCCTCCGGAATCTGTTATTCTGATTGGAATCGAAGCCCACGTATGCGTTGAACAAACTGCTTTAGATCTTGTGGCAAACGGTTTCCAAGTCCATACTGTAGCCGACTGCTGCTCTTCCCGCACACAGGAGGATAGATTATTAGCTATTGAGGTAGTTTACTTAGGTTTAAGAAGATTTTCTACTAGTTAATGCAATTCTTTGATTTTAGAAAGTTTAGTAAAGACCTACTTGACCTGTTTCAGGTCTTTAGATCGTGATTATTATTTGTAATGTTTGATTATCTTTTTCTTTACAGAGAATGAGGCAGCTTGGATGCCACATAGCGACATCCGAAAGTATACTTTTCAAACTATTGGGAGATGCTAAGCACCCGAAATTTAAAGAAGTACAACGCTTTTTAAAAACACCTTCTTTATATACGGGCTTAGTTCCCTTGTCTAAAATATAATACATTTTAAAAAGGATTTGTGAGTATGTTTGTAGCTCGCATAAAGTGTAGAAAACACTTTAGAAATTTATTCGCGTAGATTAGCGGGAAATAAGATAGATTGGAGGAACTTCATCAATTTTATTTTTATATTTTTAGTAGATTTATTGGATTTACTCAATGAAACAATTCTCCATTAATGCCTGAAAGATGAAAAAGATATTTGCAATACTCAATGTAACTAATTAGCAATTTTTCTTAAACAATACATAATGATAGAAAATGTAATATAAAGGTAAAAAATTATATAAGGAGTTTAGATACTGTATATGCATAGCAAAACTGTTATTTGCAAAATGCTGAATGCCTACTCCTATGTAGTTATTGTTAATCTGCACCCAGACTGTGAACAATAAAATGTTATAATAATACATGAAATCGAAGCTTGTTCAATTATTCATTTATTTAAAACAGAAAATCCAGCGTCGATTTCCGCAGAGCGATTTCATCGGCACATATTCGGTTGCGGAATCCAGGCGTTAAGGAAAATTTGATTCAAACGAAAGCACGGAAAAGTAATAAAAACTAATAATATTACAGTTTAGTAATAAGTATCGTATATAGCTTAATTATACGTATATATTTGTTTAAGAAAACGTTTTATTAAAGTTCTAACTATTTTTCATTATCGCAGGTAATCGTTTGGCCTTGAAATTTCCGTTGAATAAACTTCGTCTCCCTCTCTCTCGCCGAGTTCGCCACATGCATCAGGCTGACCTACACGTTGGAAGTAAATCGACGGATCTTGAAAGTGGATGAACGGTATCTCGGACACGTCATCACCAAATGAAACGCCACCTTTAAAATGTTCGAGCGAATAGTACCGAGTCTCGACCTGCATGTTATTATCTATAGTCGAAGACGAGAGTCTGTCCTTGTTGATAAATTGATAATTAAACTATAACAGTATGCCGGAGCCTCGTGTCTCCAGTACGTAACGCCTCGCGTATGTGATACAAAAGCGATAAAAATTTCTGTGAATTGTTACCGCACCGGGTTTGAATTTGTAGAAAGAAAGAAATTATCAAACACTAAACAGGTACGAAATAATTATCGAATTAACGATTTAAAACGGCTTAAAACTGTTCTTTTAAATACTAAGGCTCGCCGCTTTTATGAGATTCTCTTATCGTCCGTTTAGCGATAAGAGATGAGAACATATGCCAGTTGTTATATACGGTGTAAGAATTCAATGAACAAGCTTATTGCTAATTAAAGAGAAAAGATTCTTTCTCTTTTCAATTAAGTACTTATAAAGAAAACTCGTTGATTTATTTAATTACTTTCAGAATCATGGCTGATAGTCTCGAGGATGCGATTATCGAGGACGAAGTACCGAATCAGTTTCCAGATTCAATACCGGAAATGGAAACAGGAAATTTACCCACACCTGAAGAACTGCTCAAATTACTTGATGGAATGGGTGGCCTCAGTGATGAGGATAGAGAAAGTATTCGGGCAGATTTGTTAAAGACTATTGAAGGCGGAAATCAGTTTGGACCACCTCCTCCAACTCCTTTCACATCACAGGCGCTAATACTGTTTGCTTTATTGGCGTTGATAGCACTTATTTTTGGTAATTGATCAGTTTAGAATTAGGAATTAAGCTAATATAAGAGTTTATTACGATTGCAGAATCAGTTAATTGGAATTCAGCAACTATAATCGTCGAGTTACTTAGCTCAGCTATTTTTTTCACGTTTTGTTGACGCTGTAGAATTTTTTTTAACTATGCAAATATTCCTGTTGTATACCTGCAGTCGGCTGTAGCAGGTGTTGGGTACAATTAATTCATTATTGTGAGAAATGAGCTCGATTTATCTAATCTAATGATTAGATTTTTTTAGATAAACATTTCATTAGATAAATATTTTATAATCGCCACAGTTTGGTTTCGAGTGTTTTTTTTTGTATTGATAAATGAAAGGTAGATCGCCATATGTTCAGAAATCGTTACTGAGTCGACCAGCTGTGTTTAATTGGAAACAAAAGTGATAAATAATAAAAAAGGGAAATGGCTGAATTGTTAGAGAAACTCAAGGAAACTCTCAATCTTACTCCTGAACTTCAGGATAAACTAGAGTCGATGGTGGACAAATATCGTAATCTTGATGATGAGGAGAAAGCAGAGTTTGCTGAGACTGTGAAAGAATCGTTTAAGAATTCTTTGGATAAATATAAATCAAATTTTCTGATGGGGAGCTTTTGGGGGATTACTAGATCTTACGGTGCTCTACTGATCGCTATTATTTTGGTTCTTTTTGTTTTTGGTGAGATATTACATTGAATATTGAAGAAATTTCAGTGAATTAGTCGATAATTATTTTTAGTTTTTCTTCTTTATTTTACATTCTTGCTTCGTTAATTTTTGCGACTTTATTTTCTCTTTTTTACTATGATTTTAGTATTCTTTGGATACAAGCTGTACAAGAGTCTGGTGGATCGAGAACGTAAACGGGAAGAGAAGAAGAAGCTGAAGGAGTTGAAAAAGAAGAAGTAAACATTTCTTAAAACCTAACTTTGTTGCCAATAATAAAAAAAAAAAAACTGTAAATTATTGATGTTATGAACGAACTAGGCAGGATTCTCGAACCCATAATGTTGAATTATTATCATATTTTATAATAAATACACTATTTTATCAAATAAATTATTATATTTTTTTGAAAATAAGACTTTATTCATTTATTTCCCATTGTCTACGTTTATACTGATTCGTATTATTTCGAAATTTAAAAGAAAAATGATCAAAAAAAGGTAAAAGATTTTTTCAAATTCTTTACAGAATATGTTTGGCTTACCATTATAGTATAAATAAATCATTAATATATGCATATCATGTCATCTATAGCATAAAAAATATCCAATATAATAATTAACAATTAACTTCATCATGATTATGAATTCTATTATGAATTATTTGATGAGTTAAGCAATTTTTAATACATATAATAGAATTTGAATTTCAAATCAAACCGCCATGGTTCGCGTGATGCTCACCCGGCTGCGCGCGCGTCATAAACAAAATACTGTCGAATGCAGACGGCGGGAAATGATTCCGGAAGTTATTCGGGAGAACGACGCGTCTGTTGAAGTTTGTCTATCTTTAAGATCAGAAATAATTGATAAATTAGCTTAAAATAATAGTCAGAGTGTTTGTTATTGATTAAAGAATAGATTCAGTTTCATTCTATGCTGTAAATTCATGCTATATATTGTTGTCAAGCCGGCTAGAAACACACAGTGAAAAACATTTGGCGATAGGTATAGTAGAGACCGGCGAATCTTCTTCTGATATAATTTTAGCTTATAAGGTTGTTATTTGTCGATTCCGTGAAGAAAAAACGTCTGACATTATTTTTAGGTGAGTCTTATTATTATTTGTTGAAAAATCAGTCAATGCTATGGGTATTATCTCGAAAATAAAAATTATAAATTTTTATTATTTCAATGGTGGTTGTTGACCCAATTACGTGCATGTGTTTTTCTTCAGTTCTTCAGTTTGTTACGTAGCGTGGTTGGGTGCAGTCGATTGAAAAGTTGAACGGACGTTCCACGTTTTTTCAAATTAGAAGTTCGGTGTTTACGTTATTATTTGTCGATTACATGATGAATAATGCTTTGAAAAATATCGGGACGGAATAAAAAATATCGGAATAATGGTTGAAAATCTTTTGTTTATTTCTTTATTGAGTTAAGATGGGAAACCGGTACGCCAAATCTTTTATTGATATAAATTCGATTATTACGTTGTATTTGTCGTTTACGTGAGGAAAAATGTTCTGAAAACCTTCTAAAAGTAATTCTGATACATTATTTGACGAGAATTAGTCTAATTCGTCACTTTTATTGTGACGGTGATCATTTTCTATTTATTTATTTCTTTATTTATTTTTCTTCAAATAATTCGACTCGTGGTTGCCGTTGGCAAACGTTTGTTTACTTCTTTATTATTGAATTCAAACGCTTGAAACCGGTGCGCGAAATCTTTTACCGATTGAAATTCGATTATTATATTGTATTCGTTGTTTACGTGAGGAAAAATGATCTGAAAAACATCAAAAGGTAATTCTGATACATTATTTGACGAGAATTAGTCTAATTCGTCACTTTTATTGTGACGGTAATCATTTTTCTATTTATTTATTTATTTATTTATTTATTTTAAATAATTAGACTCGTGGTTGCCCTTGGCAACGGTTTGTTTATTTCTTTATTATTGAATTCAAACGCTTGAAACCGGTACGCGAAATCTTCTACCGATAAAAATTCGATTATTACGTTGTATTTATTGTTTACGTGAGGAAAAATGTTCTGAAAAACATTAAAAAGTTATTCTGATACATTATTTGACGGGAATTAGTCTATTTCGTCACTTTTATTGTGACGGTAATCATTTTTCTATTTATTTATTTATTTATTTATTTATTTTGAATAATTAGACTCGTGGTTGCCCTTGGCAACGGTTTGTTTATTTCTTTATTATTGAATTCAAACGCTTGAAACCGGTGCGCGAAATCTTCTACCGATTGAAATTCGATTATTACGTTGTATTCGTTGTTTACGTGAGGAAAAATGTTCTGAAAACCTTCTAAAGGTAATTCTGATACATTATTTGACGAGAATTAGTCTATTTCGTCACTTTTATTGTGACTTATCATTTTTCTATTTATTTATTTATTTTCTTTAAATAATTCGACTCGTGGTTGCCCTTGGCAACCGTTTGTTTATTTCGTTATTATTGAGTTAAGACGCGAGAAACCGGTACACGAAATCTTCTACCGATTGAAATTCGATTATTACGTTGCATTCGTTGTTTACTTGAGGAAAAATGTTCTGAAAACCTTCTAAAGGTAATTCTGATACATTATTTGACAAGAATTAGTTTATTTCGTCACTTTTATTGTGACGGTAATCATTTTTCTATTTATTTATTTATTTTGAATAATTAGACTCGTGGTTGCCCTTGGCAACGGTTTGTTTATTTCTTTATTATTGAATTCAAACGCTTGAAACCGGTGCGCGAAATCTTTTACCGATTGAAATTCGATTATTATATTGTATTCGTTGTTTACGTGAGGAAAAATGATCTGAAAAACATCAAAAGGTAATTCTGATACATTATTTGACGAGAATTAGTCTAATTCGTCACTTTTATTGTGACGGTAATCATTTTTCTATTTATTTATTTATTTATTTATTTATTTTAAATAATTAGACTCGTGGTTGCCCTTGGCAACGGTTTGTTTATTTCTTTATTATTGAATTCAAACGCTTGAAACCGGTACGCGAAATCTTCTACCGATAAAAATTCGATTATTACGTTGTATTTATTGTTTACGTGAGGAAAAATGTTCTGAAAAACATTAAAAAGTTATTCTGATACATTATTTGACGAGAATTAGTCTATTTCGTCACTTTTATTGTGACGGTAATCATTTATCTATTTATTTATTTATTTATTTTAAATAATTAGACTCGTGGTTGCCCTTGGCAACGGTTTGTTTATTTCTTTATTATTGAATTCAAACGCTTGAAACCGGTACGCGAAATCTTCTACCGATAAAAATTCGATTATTACGTTGTATTTATTGTTTACGTGAGGAAAAATGTTCTGAAAAACATTAAAAAGTTATTCTGATACATTATTTGACGGGAATTAGTCTATTTCGTCACTTTTATTGTGACGGTAATCATTTTTCTATTTATTTATTTATTTATTTATTTATTTTGAATAATTAGACTCGTGGTTGCCCTTGGCAACGGTTTGTTTATTTCTTTATTATTGAATTCAAACGCTTGAAACCGGTGCGCGAAATCTTTTACCGATTGAAATTCGATTATTATATTGTATTCGTTGTTTACGTGAGGAAAAATGTTCTGAAAAACATTAAAAAGTTATTCTGATACATTATTTGACGGGAATTAGTCTATTTCGTCACTTTTATTGTGACGGTAATCATTTTTCTATTTATTTATTTATTTTCTTTAAATAATTCGACTCGTGGTTGCCCTTGGCAACCGTTTGTTTATTTCGTTATTATTGAGTTAAGACGCGAGAAACCGGTACACGAAATCTTCTACCGATTGAAATTCGATTATTACGTTGCATTCGTTGTTTACTTGAGGAAAAATGTTCTGAAAACCTTCTAAAGGTAATTCTGATACATTATTTGACAAGAATTAGTTTATTTCGTCACTTTTATTGTGACGGTAATTATTTTCTATTTATTTATTTATTTTCTTTAAATAATTAGACTCGTGGTTGCCCTTGGCAACGGTTTGTTTACTTCTTTATTATTGAATTCAAACGCTTGAAACCGGTGCGCGAAATCTTCTACCGATAGAAATTCGATTATTACGTTGTATTTGTTGTTTACGTAAGGAAAAATGATCTGGAAAACTTCAAAAGGTAATTCTGATACATTATTTGACGAGAATTAGTCTATTTCGTCACTTTTATTGTGACGGTAATCATTTTTCTATTTTTTATTATTTTTTTTCTTGAAATAATTCGACTCGTGGTTGCCGTTGGCAAACGTTTGTTTACTTCTTTATTATTTAGTTAAGACGCGAGAGACCGGTACGCGAAATCTTCTATTATAAATACCATAAATTCGATTATGACGACCTACTTGTTCTTTACATGAGAAAAATTATCCTTAAAAATATTAGGCGGTGAGTCTGAAGTATTATTCGATGAGAATTAATGAATTCTATAATTACTATCGCGTCAACGAAGAAGTTAATTTATTTTCTATATTTTTTTTTCTGTAATAAGACCGCGCTTATCGTCAAACGCATTATTGCATTCTGTTCTCTTCCCTCATACGTTAGAATATATTATCGTTATAGATATATGTCGGGACAGCGTGACATAAATAAAAACAATTTAAGATTTATTTATCACGCAACTTCAACAGACGCTTCAAAGTTTTTCACGGTATATTTTCGCGTCTTGTTTTCTCACAATCATTCAATAATTATTATACGTACGAAAAAATGTGTAAAATACATAAACGGTAGTAGAATTTTACACTTTTATTATATAAAATCAGTGCGGATATTTTTATTATTTTGTCTTCTCAAAAGTTCGTTTATTATTCGACGCGATTATTTGTCTCTTACAAATAAACTTTTTCCGTGTGTGTGTGTGCGCGCGTTTATTATAAATAAAAACATCGAGTTAATTGTGATGCATAAAAATTTTTTATTTTTGTCTTTATTTTTAATTGTGAAAGTGAAAATAACGGTGACGTTCTTGAATTAGATATTAATCTAAAGTTTTCTACCATGCGTGTGATAAAAAAATACTTTAACAGACTGAAAAATATTTCATTTTTATTTATTATCCGAATAAATAAATAAATAAATAATTAAGATAGAAAGAAAAACTTTTTCAAAGTCTTCTAAAACCAGTTGGATATTCCGATTTCAATAAAACGTAATCCCATGTGTAAATCTTGACTCTCTATAATCTTATGAACGGGGGGAGGGGGTAGCGTCACAACGTCGCGCCTTTTCCTAGTGTTTGTTTACGTTTCGTTCCCAGGAACTGTTTCATTCATTCAACTTATATTCAGTGTCGAGGTCAGACCGTTCGGTCGCTCAATCCAGTTTATATTTGTGCAACACGGTTTTATAGATACAATTATACGATCTATAAATATGATATTTATAAACTAAAATTTATTGTCTAATTATTATCAACACTGCAGCAATTTTTTCCTGACTAAATAAATAAATAAATGAATGAAGAAATTAAATTATGGAATACAAAAATGAATAATAATAAAAAAAAAAAAACAGTCTCATTAAATTCGCATAATTTAAATTACGTGAATAAGAAAATTTCTGAAAAAACTGATAGTGAGTGAAAAAAACAATAACGGAAAACAACAAAAAAGAACTGAAAGCTGAGCTATGCTGTACTACAGTAGATTGATCAACCTGCTGAGATCAGGAAAAAGAGAAGGAGAAGGAAAAGAAGGATTACAACAATCAAAAAATAATTACAGTGGTGAGTTTAACAATTGTATTTTGCTGTTTATCTTTACCTAAATCTTTTCAATCCGGTAGCGTGGCGGTAACAATGTTTTATATATGTATATGTATGTAATATTTTTAGCTCGTGATTTTCAGAATTTCTTCATATTAAACATTGAGAAATATTTATAAACTTCAAATTATTTTTAACAGTTATTTGTTGGTAAATTAAATTAATCCAATCATTTTCTAAGTCATTTATTATATATATATACTTAAATTATAAAGTAAAAATAAATTCAGATGAAATTTATTCACTTTTTAAATCAATGAAAATTATTTATTGAATAATTATTTTTAGAGTCTGTTCAATTCATTAAAAAAACAAAAAAAAAAATACGTTATAAATTACACTCACCGTGCAGGATGATGTATCTTTATTATATACTAATTCGTTTTATCCCTAACAGTGAAAAAAAAAATTGGTAAGTTATGAATAAACTCGAAAAGAACGAGTACTGTATGAAAGAGTAAAATAATTTAAAAAAAAATGATTTGTGAGCGAATGTGTTGGAGAGAAAGTAATATTTTTCGTTCGATTTTATTAAATATAGGTGTAATAGGTAGGCGTAGGGTATAATCGGTCTATACAAATAATCGCGGGCGATTCGGTTGTATGTATGTGTGTGAGAATACATAATCGCTAATTTTAATCAGTTTAGTTTACTACGATTAGGTAGGTACTTTATTTAATTACCGTCTTTGCGATGGCTCGGGTGCCAATTATATAATTTGCGAGGTTTATATGGTAGATACGCGAATTATATACCGTGCGGAGATTTTTAGGTTCTAATTTACTTGTTATTTTACAGCGTCGAGTGACTGCCAATTGAATAGCTAACTTAAAATTTTGCATTTCATTAGACAGATTTTTGCTAATTTAATAAGAAAATAAAATAAAAAAAATCACACAAATTGATTAAATTAATCAGAAAGAAAAAAAAAAAATAACGATTCTCTCTAAACGTTTTATCATTTTTATTACTATCTATTTATTTATCAATTTGCTATCAAATAAATTAAATTGTCCCGAAATAAGAAAGTAAATCTGCAGTCACTCGAATGGGCAAAGTTGTTCTGTCCTACTCACCGTGTTTGTTTAGTTCACGGTGATGAGGAAGACGCTGCGCTCGAAGACGTCGCGTCGAAGAGGACCACCGACCGTCACGCTACCAACCCCTAATTGCTTGTTCTATATATATATATTTTTTTTTTTCTTCTACTCTTTCCATTTTCCATTTTTATTTTCTTACTCTATTTTTTTATTTTTTATTTTTATTTTTTTTTTAAGGCTATTTCTCTCTATTGGTTCTATCTGCATGATGTTTCTTACATATTTTTTATTATTGTGCATTTGATGCGAAAAATCTTATCATGTATTTTAAACCACAATATACGAAAATTAAAGGATTTCATTTTTCAGATAATTTATTCCATTCTCTGAGTACATCGTATTTATATATAATATTTATATATATATATATATATATATACATAATAGAATAAATCTTTTATGTGTATCTATACGTATATCGTTGGGCGTATTTCTTACATAATATAATATAAGGCACATATTATTTACTCATATCTATTCTCTATACAGAAAATTCATTTATGGTGTATATATATTATTCGGTCTTCAAATCTACGGGTATATATAAAACAACGATTTTAAAATACAACATAGAATCGATACCAAAGTTGATTTATTATAATATGAAATTATTTTTTACTTACTATCAATAAATTTAATCAGTTTTTTATTTATATTTTTGTTTTAATTTTATTCTTTTTTTTTTTCTTCAATATACTCGAAAGTATCGATTCAACCTATTTCATCATTTCCTTCGATAAAAATTTTTTAAAACAATTTTTAAACACTGTATAAATAATTAAAGCTTTATATTATATATATATATATATGTATATATTTTTTTTATCTACAACAATATATATCTATACCTACGTATGTACATACATACAATATTATTCGTTTCGCGGTATAAAGCATCAGCGTTATTAATTATTATATCATAAAGTTTGTTTTTTTTTTTTTTTCACAAATATTTATAATTTATATATATATAAATATGTATTATAATCGTATATAATAACACCGTTCATTAAAACGTTTTATATAAATTTTCAAAACTCGTTAATATCAATCTAATTGGCCACTCGTTAATTTTGCGTACATATAGAATAGGATAACAACTAGAAGCAATTTATAAGTTTCAATTCTACAATCCCCTGAAGGAAGGGGCGGAAAGTGGGAGGGCGGGTGGCCGCCCTTTCCTTCATCCCGTAAAATAACATTTTTATTTTTTGTTTCACCAAATTTTATATAAATCGTAAAGTCGTATACACATTCAATTATTATTATTATTTTTTTTTTTTTTTTGGATTAAAGTAAAAGCAATTTTTTGAATTGTCTTTTAACGAAATCTCGAGTTTCTTATTAATAATTATCTATACATAGTGAATAATACCTTTAGATATTCATTTCCAATGTACATATACATTATTCGTATAGATTGCTCTTTCTTTCTTTCTATTTCTAAACTAATAAAAAAAAAAAAAAAAGAAAAAAACAATTAACTTTTTCATCAAATATATTATCAACATATATATTATAGTATAATTAATTAATTATATAGGTATGTGTATGTACATACATCGCGATTGATTCATCATTAATATATATATATATATATATGTATATACATATATACATATTTATTTATTCATACCTTAAATCCTTATCACATTTCGTCTGCGGGTTATCAATTCGTCGATTTGTACAGAAATCAAAAACGACTCTCATAAAAGAAAAAAAGAAAATAATAATAATAATAAACTAGATATATTGAAAGTTCTATGTACAAAATACATTCTGTTAATTATCACACCCGGTTCTAGTTATACTTTCATACGATATATATTATATATATTTTCCTTTAAAAACAAATAATAATAATAATAATAATAATAATATATTATCGCGAACCTGTGCAGGTACAGTAAAGATTCAAATCTCAATTTACAGGAATTTTAATTTTCCATATCATTCAAACAGCCATTATTATAATTTTTATTAAAAATTATTAAAACACGGTCTTCATTAAATTCACTCATATTCTTATATATATACCTAGATATATAAATATATATGTATGTATACCTATATAATCGTATCTTTTCTTTGGTGTGAGGCATATTACGATTCTTGGTATAAATTATCTCTTAGATTTAATTTTTTTTTAAATTTTTTACTCCTATTTTTTCTTTACATCGATCAATATTGATTCATAGTATATTAACATTTCATGCTGTAGTTGTTTTCAATTCATTTTATTTCATATATTTCATTGTTATCCCACGATCAGCCCCTCCACAGTATTTTTTTTTTTTTTATGTTATCATAACCATGCGAGGCTAATAAATTGTCGTCAGAATTCTTCAGTATACTTATTATCAAGGTTGAGTTTAAAATTCGAAATAAATATTTCCTCAACGTGACGAAGGTTTCAAAAGTATTTTGTAGCGCTCGCTGTTCGTATCTGAAATTAATCAAGAAAACAAAAAAAAAAAAATTAGATAAAAGTTTATGTACGTTTAAAAAAAAAAAAACAGAAAAAAAATCGTAAATTATGCAGAGCTGTTTAATACAAAAAAGAAAGGCTCGATTTCTTACCTTTTATTGTCTCGATTATGTACATGCTCTCGTCTTTCATATTAGCGACGAGATCGTCGGTAACGAGAACGTGAATACCCTGAGGTCCGAGAAGTAAAACAGAGTGTAATCTGTCGTGAGGAGAACCAAGAGGTCCAAGTACCCAGTGAAGTTTATGAGCTAAAGCATTGCTGGTTAGATTATCGAGGTAAATCGCTCTCCATAAAGACCCGCTTCCTTCAGCCGAAAAATATAACGTTAATCTTGGAGTAGGGGCTTTAGAATGCAGCGCATTGAACAAACGAATACCGTCCGCTAATCCGCAAATTTGTATTAAATCATCTCGTGATAATCGCAATATATCTGCCGCTGAAAAACTTGCAAATGTTGATTCGAACGAGTGAAAACGTCCCGCTCGTAACCAATTGCTTGTCTGTGATGCGTTTGCTTCAGGCGAAAGAGACGTTGGCAATGTAATTGACGATGTCTGTAATCCGAAAAAAAAAAGATTATTTACTTAAATTTTTTCTTTTTCAAAAACGTACAGAAGAGATATTAAATAAATTATTAAAAAAAAAACCAAAAAAAAATTAAATGGAATTACTCACGTTAACTTCCGCGCAGGATTGTTCCGGTAAAATTGTGATCGGTGATGCTACCGAGGAGGGTGGGCTTACAGTATCTTTAGCAGCTTCCGGTATCGAAACTATTGGAATAACTCCAGAAGAAGTAACTGAAACTGGAATAGGTCCAGCTATCGGAGAAGGACTACCTCCCATGACAATAGGGGTCTGGGGCGTACTGTAAAAAAGAAAAAAATAATCAAAAATTAAAAATAGAAATTTTGTAAGAATTTTTCAGTTTTTAAAAATTAAAATTTTCTTTATTTTTTTTCATTTTTTTCTTATCGTATCATCTTACATTGCGATAGCTCTCAGTTTGAAGGTGAATTTCGTAGGACCAGTAACGCCGATTCTTTTAGTAGAATTTCGCGTCCTTCTTAATGTTAATCCGACTAATCCACCGCGCCAATTATTCCTACAATATCCTTGCCTAGTTTCTGGCAAAGCGTGAATAAATCTCGCAACTATTTCTATACCCGACGAACCACCACCAACAGTTACTTCATGTTCGATTAAACAAATATTTGATATTATATTTCCTGGGGTACGATTACGGTTCCCAGATCCGCTACGTAGATCAGATATCAAGAAGGTTTTATACATCTCGTTTATTTTGATACTTTTTTTTAAATTTATTTATTTATTTATTTATTTAAAAAAAAAAAAATTGAAATTTATTTTATTATGTTTATCTCGTTGGCTTGTACATTAATGCGGATCTTAAAAAATACTCCGAATGCACAGTATGCGACGATTATGGTTAAATAGAGATCGAGAATTTAGTTGTTTGTTAAATTTATATATATTGGTTTGAATTAAACCCTTTTAAATTTCTCTCTTCAGGCTATTTATAGTAGCACGATCTCTTCTATACACACTTTGATGTTAATGAATGAACGGATGCTTGCTGCCCTTCTATTCTTCTTCTTCTTCTTCTTCGTCTTATTATTATTCGTCTTTATATATTCTTCTTTTTTATGCGTTTATTCGTTGCGTCATTAACGCATTATATGTATATATATATTTATTAACCGTAGTAACCAACAACTCACGATCCGTAGCAGCAACGACGGCGGTCTAAGTTTTCTTTCTTTTTTTTTTTTTTTTTTTTTTATTTCTTTATTTTTTTCAATTGTGACCAATTAGGACGTTGCCTTATTTCAATTCTCCTCGGTGTATAAATCGTTGACTTAAAAAACAACGTAAGCTCTTTATAGTTTCTTCGTTTCGTATATAAATATAAGCAAGAAGACAATATCTTATCGTTCTTCTCACATCTTGAAAACGTATCCAATTATCCCCCCCCCCCCCTCCCCCAGAAAAAAATTAAAAAAATGAACCAAATAATCAGGATATATAATCGATCTCTGCGACTTCAAATCGTCGCGTTCTCAGCAGTCCTAAGGACAATCGACTACTGAACAGATGTTATACTGGTAAAAGTATATTCAATGTGTATATATATATATATCGTTTAACGATCAAAGATATGTATTTAATATTACGAAGCATCGGTTTTTAGCGGTCGAGGTTGGTTAGAGGCAGATTTTGTAACCTCGTCGTCATACCGTAGATAGAGCCGCCGCGCGTCCGCTTTTAACCGGATATCGCGCGTCTCGCGGTATTTTGCAAATTACGTTTAAATAAATAAAAAAAAAAAAAATAACGTCTCTGTTCAGAAATTATTATTATTGTTATTTTTTGTTTTATTGTTTTATACAGGTTATTTAATTCTCGTTCGTTTTTGCCTCTCAGATAATCAAAAAAATAAAAAAGAGCTTGTAATACGTCAGAAACAAATAATCTTTCCCATATTATATTCATTCAATCCAAAAAAACTTAAACGTCGTACTATTTCTTTCACAAAGTTTGTGATAAGTCATGACAAATTTTACTGGATAAATCGATAACATATTGATTGATTGATTCTTGTTGTTTGTTCTTGTTGTTGTTGTTTTTTTTTTTCTAGATTTATACGTGTACATATAAGAAAATCCTTTTCCTCTTATACACTTGATTCAAGTTGGTCGTTTGTTGTTAATAAGCCAATTGACCGTATGATCGATATGATAATTATAAAACCGCCTTTCGCATGAGCTTTTTGGCGGCTTAGCTGCTCGTCATCTGATGAGGTGATCCTGACGGGATAATTGGTAGAAACTTTCGCAAAAATTAGCCAGTTTAGATATATTTTTAATTATTATATTATCGAATATTAACGACGAGGTTATCAATTTGTTTATAATATTATTAGACGATTTAAATGTACTTTCAATTATTCTAATAATTCCAATTGCGATTCTTATCGCGGCTATAGACTCGGGCATTCCAACGGCGGTGGGGTCCAGACCGGAAGTCTTACTTTATATATCACGTTTAATTTCAGTTTAATCAACTCCTTCAGCGATACTTTGTCAGTCTTGTATAATTATCACTTTCGCTAAATCGCGTTATATATATATGTATACATATACTTCGCGGAAATGATTGAAAATTATTATTATTATTATTATTATTATTTTGAAAAAAATAATACGATTTTAATAATTTATCCTTGATCAGGATATAAAATACTGTTAATTATATTCTTTTATTTTTTCTTTTTTTTCTTTCTTTTCTTCAAATCGTTGTACGATATATTTTAGCAAATGATTATAATTGACTAGCATTAATCATTAACATTATTATTATTATTATTATTATTATTATTATATTAATTATTATACTGCAGCAAGGTAAATTAATATAAAAAAAATTATTCACTTTCGTATTTTTTTATTTTTTTTTTTATTTTTTAATAAAATCTAAATGTTCCAACTAAATCACACATTTATTTTTTATTATGTTATAAGTAAAGTGGTAGACGCGAAAATTGATAAAGAGTATTAAGGGGATTATTATTGCGATAACGCGCGGTGGACTGAATATATTTGGGTTGTGTTGTTCATTGAAATTAATATTATTATTAATATTTTTTTTTTTACTTATCGTTAAGAAGTATTTTACGTGATTTTCTTCGAAGAACGACTTTATCTTTCTAATTTATTTTGTTTCTTTCTTCTTCTTCTCAAAGATTATCGCTGCTGATCGTTGCACACGTTTTTAACTTTTATTTTCAATTTTTTCTTTTTGTATTATTATTTTTTTATCTTTCAATTCTTATATGTATATAATAGGTTTATATACCTTATTATCACAATACATGTATATATGTATATATTTATAATATACTCGATCGCGATACAGGATCGCGTTTATTTTTTTTTTTTAAGATAAAATTTCTCAACGGTGGATCATGGCTGCCAGTAATTTTGAGGATGGTATACGATACTCGATGATAATTATTGTTATTATTGTTACAATCTTAGAATTAGTTTTCTCAAAAATTTGTCCACCAAGTTTTTTTTTTTTTTTTAGTTTGTTTTTTAGTTTTATTTTTATTCTTTCCGCAGTGTATTTAGGATTTTAAAATCGATAAATTTTTCAACCCCATAATACATAGGTATATATACAGGAAAAAATAAATAAATAAATAAAACATGAAAACAAAAAAAAAAAAAAAAAAAATTGTAAAGATTTTCCGAAAATTTACATATACGTAATAGTATTATAGCACTGTAATTATTATAATGTTGCAACAACAGTGGTAGGGATCAAACTTAATGAAGTTAAAGGTTTGTTTAAAATATGATCGTTGTTCTTTATAATGCTCTCGGCTTCGGTTCTGAATTGTGTTTGAGACTGACTTGCGCCGTGTTGTCACGTCCCCTCTACTGGATATCACCGGTTAAAGCCAGTTTATACCCCCACGCCTTCCCTCTCCAAACATAAACCAGGACCACATTGGCAACGTTGCATAATAATCCTATATATGTATATATGTACATATACATACATATGTATTAACCATTGCAGCCAATATATTACATATTCAAATGCACATACGCGTCATGGATTTTATTTCTTGTCATTTTTTCTTTTTTATTCATTTTTTCACTCTTTTCATTTTTATTTTCAATTTGGGGGTCAATTGCGTTGGACAATAAGAATGAGAAAAAATGAATTTCTAATGGAGAGTTATTTGTTTCTTTTTATGTTTTTATTTTTTTGTTGATATAATTATTAACGTACGCGTTAAAGAGGATGAATTTCAATTGCTGTAATTTATTAACCGATCATTGCATAGCTGATAATGAGTAGAGAGAACCGAGTCTGTACAATTCCGCATCAATCTAGTCTGAAAGGGTAATTGCAGGTTAAATTTAACAATTGTCCATAACTGAAAATTTGAGTTATCAAATTCAAGAATATACAGTACATATGTACAATACATATCTACATAGTATTTTTTCTTCAATTATTTCAAATGTCATAATTTATATGTACATACATATTGAATTGAATGAGATCGCTGATCATTTTCTTTCTATATTCTCTTAAATTATAACTTTATTTTTTTAACGTCAAAATCCGTTTTATAATATTTTTTTTTTTTTTTTTTCTTCTATTTGCTTCGAATAAATGTGACAACTAATCGAATCGTCAAAATTTGAATCAGATTCAGAGAAATAAGTAGGAAAAAAAAAAAAGAAAATTGATCGAATTATTTACCGAATTTCCACGTTCAAATCGCATAGATCATGAAATATATTTTTCATTTTACGAATTTTACGCGGTTTTAACTTTATATAATTTAGTCACAACGGTTACCATGAATATAGTTTCAGAAATCGTATTTCTTAAGTGCAAAATAAATACATAAATAAAAAATCCGTTGTTCAATCCGTATTTCAATTCATTAATTCTTTCTATTTTACTTCGCTGTAGATATGTATATATATATATATATAATCTATTTCCATTCGTCCATATCAACGGGGTAACATGACCCGTTTAACGCTTGACCTCTAAGTTTCGTACTAAATTTGTGTGTACATATATATATATCATCATATATTTGATTCAGTTTAAAAAGTCCGTCACCGCGGACGCGGTTCTGCAGGATAATTAATTGTTAACAGATCGGTAAATACGTATATATTCGGTGTATATGAGTCCAGTTATAAATGGGATATATCCGGATTCTGTCGGTGAAAATAATTAGCAATTGCCCTCTGTAGTCAGGCTTTAATGCTGTTTCATAGGTATTACATACGTCATACAGTTAAACGTAAATTGTACAAAATTTAAAGAAACAAGAAAAAAAAAAATCGCCCTTTTTTTTACACCGTTTTAATTTCTTTCTCTCTTTTTATCTTTTTCTTTTTTATCTTATTGTCGTAATTGCTACTCGCGATCTAGAAAACAGAAAACTAAAATCTAGAAAACAGTTTTTTTTATTTTTATTTTTAATTTTTAATTATTTTTTTTTTTTTACTTACGTTGCATCTGTCGAGGTCAATGGACTTCCATCATTCTGAGGCTCGGGGCTAGGAGACGCCAAACAATCTAGTGGAATCTGAAAACACGTAGATATGATAAAATCGAATTATTTCAAATTAAGTTGAAAAAAAAAAAAAAAAAAAAAAAACAGTTAATGAAAAAACAAAATAAAATCAAAAATGTAAAAAAAAAAAAAAAATAAATTAATGAATATAAAAGGAAAAATTCTCACGTCGGAAAGAACGGTGCAGTCATAGCTGGGTTGATATTTGTCCTGTTCGTGCGGAGGTCTTCGAAGAACCTTGTCCCTATCTTGTTTGTGTTTTCTATCAGCACCTTTCAGTTTGAATACTTTAACTTGGCAGGATGCTGCATGAAGTCGAGATCCTCCAGCAATTCGAGTCTCGACTTGGATCCGAAACGGAACACCTTTTTCACCCCCGTGTTTTTTAGGCGTAAATTCTGTGCTTATGCAGTTTACCTAAAATCAAAAAATAAAATGTTATAAGAAAAAAAAAAAAAAACAAGCTTTTAGAATTCAGAAGAAAAGATAAATCATTTTATTTTATCTTTCGATTTCGATTTCGATTTCTTTTTTTGTTTTTTTTATTTATTTATTTACCTTGATATAAATTCCAACTTCTTTCGTCGGGTCCCACATACATTCTACTATATTACTAGACGGTGACGGTTGACGTACATCGACAGTTCCGTAACTCAACGGTACGTCAACTTCAAGTAAACGTTCACCAGGTCTTGTCCTTTGCCAGGCAATCATTTGCTCCCTTTCCGTATATTGGAGTCGTCGTTCGTGAAAACATATACGAATAGATGACTGAAACAAAAAGGTCGGGTATCCCTTAAGCGGAATTGTAGAACTGTCGAGCCGTTTATTTCTCACGTTTTTCTCAAGAATATAAAGAAAAAAAGAAAAGGAAAGAAAAGGAAATGGATAGGAAAATGTTAGATTTTAAGGAGTTTGACAAAGAAAAAAAATTCACATTCATATATCTTTGTTAGGGAAACGGTGTTAGGATTATTATTATTATTATTATTATTATGATTATGATTATGATTATTAATATTATGATAATTATGATAATTATTATTGTTATTATTAATATTGATAATAATTATAATTATTATTATTATTATTATTATTGATGTTTCGTGAGACGAAAACGACCCGAACATTGAAAAAGATTGAACGATATAAATGAATATTTAAGAAGGTGAAGAAATATACCTTTAAAATTTTACCCCGATAAGCAGATAGATCGCCAAGTTTCTTTAGTTTTATCTCATATGATTGACCTTGATTAAGATAGGTCAAAGTTTCCTCGTTTATTTTTGTCGCTATACTTGTAGCTGCTGCAAGTACGTATTGGAATCTGTGTTATACGAACAAAAAATTGAATTGATAAATATAAATTTGTTATGAAAATGTATATATTTATATTATTATATGTATACTATATATAAACGATAAGGACTGGCATATATATATATATATATATATATATATATATATATATATATATATATATATATATATGTAGGGGGGCGGGGGGGCAATATGGGGTACTCTTAAAATTTTATAAAAAAATTTTGTTCCTCAAAATGTTTTTTAAATAGTCAAAAATGACTTCTATAAACATTATCGAGCATTATTTTGAATTATCAAAAAAAAATTTTGTTTTTTGAAAAACTAAAGAATAGTTTACAATTGAAGAAAGAAAAAAAAGATTTAGCGTATTTGAGTCCTCGAAAACTAAGTATTTCCCTAAGTACCCCATTTCGCCCACCCCCATTTTCAATTCTTATACGAAAAATATTGAACAACTCGAATTATCAAAAAAGTAAAGCGAATTGATTAAAAACGAGGAATTCTCTCCCTCTTTCTCTTTTCATTTATTTATTTATTTATTTAATTTTTTTTCAATTTGAGTAACAATTTTTGATATCTTACCGATAATCTTCGTTACATTCATTACTCTGTTGTGACGATGAGACCTGGTTCCCCACGGATGATGTTGTCGAATATTCGTTATCATTTGAATATAAAAGTTGGTGAAGACTAGTTGCTCCAGTTTGTTGACCATTATTACCGTTGTGACTGTTATTGTTACTGTCAGCTTCCATAACGCCAACGATTGTCGAACCGTTTCCTGAAGGGACGTTAATACCCCGTTGAGATACATGATTTAAACTAAAAAAAAGAAAAGAAAGAAGAAAAGAAAAATAAATAAATGATAAAAATCGGGGGTAAGAAAAAAAAATAAATAAATAAAAAATAAAAAAAAAATATGGATTAATTAATTTAATCGATTGATTGATTACTTTGAATTCAATTTTCGTATTGGAACTTACTAAAGATTTCTAAATAACGAGAATGGAGGCGAAAGGGAAGCATCGACTTCCATGATCCGAGTATAATTAGGTTCTCTCTCGTACATGTTCATGATATCGCGATCAAAAAATCAGCTTTCGTGTATATATAAACAAGAATTTAGTAATATTATGTGTTTACTGAACGAATACCACTTGGTTACTATTTCTCTAATTATAAACGACTTGTTTCAAATAGCCGAGAGATACAGAGATCAAATAAAAACAGTGGGACCGTATTATCTACAGTTGATCAGTCCCTCTCCCCTTTACATATGTGTACACGAGTATAAAATGGGTATATAAGAAAGATCGATAATGTAGGTCGCATTTTAGGTAAAAAAAAAAATATACAGATAAAAAATGGGAAAAAAAATTAATTTTTTTTTTTTTGTTCTTTTTAGTTATTCACGATTTTTAATTTTTATTACCTCGAGTTGTTGTGGTGATTGTCGGGGGACGGTACTTCTTGTTTAAAAACTGTCAACGAAGGTAATGCCAGGAGGGCCTCGCTGAAAAAGAATAAAAAATAATTAAATATAACCAAACCAAAAGAAACAAAAAAAAAAAAAAAATGAAAATGAAAATAAAAAATCTAAAAATTTGAGTAAATTAATTTTTTAATTTTTTATTGAAATAAAAATAATTAACGTTATCATATTCCATGAAATAAAATATTTCCGTTTAATAATTTATTCATATATTCTATAATGTTTCGTGAAATAAATCGAATGAACATCGGTTGCTTTTGACCATGTGACTGTAATTATTATAACTTCTCGTTCAAAGCGGTTTACTTATCTAATTAATTATCGTTTAATAAGAGGTAGGGTATTACTATCTATAGGTAGGTTAAAAAAATATATATATATATATTTTTCAGTTTCACCTGGACTTTACGTATAGCATTATTATTATTATTATTATTATCGTATCACGTTTTTTTTTTTTTTTTTTAAATTATATATTATTTTATAATAATTAAATATACAGGAGAGAGAGAGAGAAAAGACAGAGGAAATAAAGCCTCGAGATGCGATAATGGATCAACGAGTATAGGTATTAGCGAAATTAGCAAACTCCTCCGATGTAATTCGCGATTTTCTTGTTCCTCTTTTTTTTTTTTTTTATTTTTTTTTTTATTTAGTTTTTCTCTTTATTTTCTTCCTTATTTTTCGTTAAATCAAGAAGCCTTCTTTAATTGTGAGAATTTTTTTTTAATTTTTTTATTTTTTATCGTAGGTATATATGTATAGTCAGGAGACTCGTGACTTCTCACTATCTTCTCACTATAGTGAGTAAACTTTTCTAATATAATAGGTAGTTGACGCAATGTTTCGCGGGTTTATTATATAGGTCTATATATATATATATACATTTATATATACATATATATGTATATATGTATATAGTATATAGGAATATGTGGGTTACAATGAAAAATCCAGTACTAACCGGACGTCAAACCGACCGACGAGTAGGATAGATACATAGACACGTATATACGTACATACACACATACGTTGCAGATTGTGGCTAAAAAATCAGATATACGGTACTCAATCATGGTCGTCTCGAACAATTTTATCAAAAAAAAAAATAAATAAATAAAAAAATTACAAATGAAAGAAAAAATAAAAAGAAAATTTTCAAATACACAATTACAATTTTAGTCTCTCGAAGGAAAGTTTTTCTTGTGTTTGTGTTTTTTTTTTTTTTGCTTATCGTGAATTTTATATACCTATATATATATATTTTTTGTTGTTGTTTTTAATGCAAAAAGACTGAAATAAAGAACAAAAATATTATATTCTATTTTGCATATCAATCGCGAAATTTTATGGCGATTATGGGGGGGGTATAGAAATTTTTTTTTTTTTCTTTTCTTTTTTTTTCCAATTTTTTTGCACGGTTGAGAACCCTCGTGATTTTATTATAATATGTAGTCTATTTAGTCCCTGTCAGTGTCCTTTTTCCGGTTTAACTGGTTCACGTCAGTTTATTGCAGGCCCTCTCGCTCACATTTGCTTGCCAAGGCAAATTAGAGATTTACTCTGTCGCCAATTTATTTAACAACCGACGCACGCACGACAACGACTATGACCACATGTCGACTACGAATGCAGACATTATGTGTACCTACCTATATTGACACTGTTTCTATTTTTTTATTTCTTTAATTTTTTACACTAGTTTTGCACAGGTTTTATCTATTCTATATTATAATAATAATCGACAATTCCATTTGTGTACTTAATTAATTAATTAATCAATTATTGATGGAGGGAACAAAAAAGAAAGAAAGAAAAAAGACAAAAAAAATCAATCACTTATTCAATAAGGTTTCGAAATATCATTATCTGCAAGGTTCGCGCAATCTATTATTTCGATCTATTTATACATGTCATTATCATAAGTTACGAGTTATCAGCCAACTAAGTTATAGACAAATCTTGATTATATTTATATTGCTATATATTAGACCGTTTCAAAAAAATCGATTATTTTTCATTTTCAAAGAGTTAGTCAAAAATATTGTTCCAAATGATGAGAAAAAATGTTGTCAAAGTTTGAGCTCTTAATAATAATATTAAGAGGTGCCTCATCGCGATTTTCTATTTCCCATTTAAATAACATGGGAAGTGGTCTTGTGGAACTTTTCGATTTTTATATCTTGAAAATTAATCTACTTAGAAAGATTCTGCATGAATGCTGTTGTTCAAAATTGTACGCTCTACAAAAAAGGTCTCTTGGTCTTTTTCGATGAATCCAACTGTTTCCAAGTTCGTCATGATTAATTACCATTAATAACTAATACACCAACTTGGAAATAGCTAGATTTATCGAAAAAGAACAAGAGACCTTTTTTTTAGAGCGTTCAATTCACTACAAAAATATGTCCTGGTCTTATCAGTACACTAATGCGTTGACGAGTTATAGAATTCCAAAGTTTGAAAAAAAATTTCCCCATGTTATTTAGATTGGAAATAGAAAATCGCGATGAGGCACCTCTTAATATTAATATTAAGAGTTCAAACTTTGACAGCATTTTTTTTTTCGGCATTTGGAACAATATTTTTGAGTTACTCTTTGAAAATGAAAAATAGTCGATTTTTTTGAAACGGTCTACTATATATGTATATTGAAATAAAAGAATTGAGATTATGACATTTAAATCTCCAATAAAAAATAAAGATAAATAAATAAATAAATAAAAATTTCTATTAATAATTCAAATTTACGCCGGTTTAAGATTTTTATTTTCATTTTGAAGCAAATTTATTTATATCTTGAGATTATTTTTTTTTTTTTTTTTTTTTTTTTTTTTTTTTGCACCATTTCGGCGATGTGCATTGGCATCGGTGTTGCATTGCGGGGATCGATTAATATTTATTATACAATTTTGTTTACGTAGTATATAGGTACTTATACACACTATATGTATGTATATACATAATAATAATTTTACAAATTGTTCAAATTGCCTGTACGTAGGGAAAATTTATTTTATCAAATGAATAATTGCAGTCAAGTAGATACGTACGTTTACACACACACACATACACACACACACACACACACACACACAAAACACGAACAGACATATGATTATCACGACCTCGCACTAGAAACAATAAATAGAACGACTAAGGCCTCATAATATGCAATAACAATTATTATAAATTCCGTATAAATTAATATATAACGTTATAAAAATCGAATTCAGAAAATCGAAACTATATAAATTTACGTCGTATTATACACATGAATGTGTAATAATAATAATTATTATCATTATTATTATTATTATTATTCACCTTATGATTGTTGAAAAAAAAAGTTTCTTAATGAATAATTATCGAAAAAGTTATAAATTAAATTTCTATTTTATATTTTTCTCTTTTTTTTTTTTCTTTTTTTTTTGATATTTGGAAAATAATTTTCAACTTCGCCATTTGACAGATCGACTATGTCACGTAGCATTCCGCTATATCGTACAAAGTATATACATATATAAATATTCATATTAATCGTGTAACGTATTGCAGTATACCACTATGAGCACGTGGTTAAATCTCACGTCTGACAGCTACTTGTATATATATATATATATACATATATACATATATACATACCTATATGTATACGTATATCTATATTATGTATATAATGATAATTTGTTTTACTATTTGTTATTTATTTATTTTATTTTTTTTTTCCTACTCACTAGCGATTGACTGATTGATGCATTTCTTCCGGTATAATACGAAATTATCATTCACCACCATCAGAGATCGAAAATTTTCTTTTTATATTATTATAATTATTATTATTGCACCTAGTTCGTTTTTGATTTTATTTTTTATTTTTTATTTTTTTTTTTTGTTTGTTTTTTGTGTCTATATTTATTTATTTATTTTTATTTTTTCTTACGTCGATTTCGGAAACGATTTTGCGAATCATTATTCACTTCAGTTATGTCTTTTATCGAAACAGAAAAAAACAATAAAATAAAATAAAATAGAAAAAAAAAAACAGATAATAATAATATCGATAATAAAATCCACAATTTCACTTTTATTATAAAATATAATATAATATTATATATTATTATCAAATTTTGATATGGAATAATGATCTACAGTTACATACCTATATTACCGACTGCACGCGTTATCTCAATAAAAAATATTCTTATTATTTTTAGTATAACTAGAACGTGATCGTTAACGCGTTATCGTACAATATACCTTTTATATATATATATATATATATATACATATATATAGCATATATAGAGTATGCAACAAAGTTCATATGCAAACCCGAGGCAAACCTGTATAGATATACATATACACTCGCATATACATATATAATGGAAAATCTAAGTCACTATATGCAATGTTAGATTACTGATAACCCAATTGCAATAATCTGCAATCTATATATAGGATATATATAGGATATATATATATAGGATATATATCTTTGGTGGGGGTGGGTATATAGGGTATATAGGTTTTAATCGGTTATTTTGTTCATCGATCAAAAATCTAAATAAGTAGAAATGTATATATGGTATATATATCTAAATGGAATTGCAGATGAATAATAATACCGATCTATGGATACAATATTGATGATATTAAAAAAAAAAAAAAAAAATTGAAAAAACCCTCCCAACAAAAAAAAAAAAAAGAAAAAAAGAAAAATTTGATACTGCACACAAAATTTTCAATATATTTAATTATAAGATTCCTGATCAGATTACGAATTCAAACGTTTACGCGTATTTTTCAATTATACATATATTATGTGTATATATTTATATATACGATATACATTTTTTATATATAATATATACATTATGTGGCCATGTATATAAGTTTATATTATACACGCACTTTTGAGTTTTAAAATAGTTGAAATTAAGAAGATAAAAAAAAGAAAAGAGAAGCAACATATATACATATACAATATATACATATATATATATATGTTACGTCGTACGGGGATGGCGACACGACACGCGACACGCGACGTCAGTAAACCCACGTCTCGCGTAACCGGCGTATAATACACGGCGGGTTCGGTTTATAGTATAGTACACCGCGCACGAATCTACGTTTTTATATTATGTCCATTGCTTCCACTCCTCCTTCCAACTTTTTAAGCAAGCCCCTCTTACATTCATTCTTGTATAGTATACATATACATGCATACTTATATACATAAACATATATATTATTTTGTTTTATTATTTTCTTATTTTTTTCCCCCCCTAACCTCTTCTCTCTCTCTCTCTTTCTCTCTTTCGAGTTTCGATACCCCACGCGCTCGCTAACGTAAGCGATATAACGTGCAGGTCCTAATGTCGCGGCCCACCGCGAGCGAACTCCGGTTTTAACCGGTTTTTGTGGGTGCTCGGTACGTACTATTGCTGGTATCGTTATGCTAAACTCTATCCACATACGAATCTCTGCATACATGTATACTATACTATATACATATATGTATAGTATATATTTATAGTACATATACATACATATAACGTGTGTAGTTTACTGCGTTGTCGGTATAGATTATGTAGACGTACGCTCGCACACACACACACAATGTATGTAACATATACATATAGGTAACATACATACATACAGTTATAATTAATACACACGCGGGATAATATAAATTTAATCTGCGCCTGCGTGCTGTGGTTAAATCTGATGAGATATATCCTATACCCTAGGATTACATATGCATATACACTTATATGCCTATAATCTAACGCGTGCGTAATTAGACAGAGATTATTTCTATGTCGGTTAAGAAGAACGCTGTTTTAGACAGACGATACACATATATTCGGATATACCTGCTCATACACGCGAAATAATAAGGAAAAAAAAATAAATAAAAATAAATTAGTAATATGGATCTCCCCCCCTCCTATAAAGAAAAATTAATACTAGGACGTTCCCTATACATCATTTTTGCTTTTATTTAGGATTGAGAAATGATATTTAGCAATATCAATATATTGCTCTATGATAGAATATTATATCACATTTTCGATTTTTGATTTTTGATTTTGCTTTGTTTTTTTTTTTTATTTTTCTTTCAATTTTTCAATCTTTGAAAGGGGCCATTCTACCCCACTTTCCCACTATCTGCGATATAATATTGTTTTATTTTAATATATATATATATATATATTTATAATACGGTAATATTAATTAGAAAATTTTATTGTCGAACGAGTGGAGTTAAATTTTTTTTTTGTACTTCAATTTATTCGTATATATATTTAAGAAATATCGAAAGAATAATTATACAGTAATGAAATAATTTATTTACTTGAAATACATAGTTATTTATTATTTATTTTTTTTTTTTTTTTATAGAATCGGGCCTATACAATTATAAATAAATTTTCTTGATATTGGTACACCTATGACGTATACGTAGGTACTTAAGTCTATATAGTTCACATTCAAATAAATAAATTAAATTTAGTTTTTTTTTTTTTTTTTTTTCTAATAATTTACCGTTAATATAATTAAAAAATAAGAAAAGAAAAAAAAAAAGAATGAAATTGAAAAATTAAATTCACACGTACCTCATACTGTACGAAGCTACCGCTGTCGCCAAATCTGTTGCTGCAAGTGCTGATAACGATCCATCTAAATCTGCACCGAGATGTTCAGCGAGGTCTTCTACCTGTGTTGACCATCCTTGTCCCGAATCGTTGTTTACCGATCCTACATTAGATTTTCGACCATAGAAAAGAAAGAAAAAAACACAAAAAACAGGATTAATGAAACAGTCGTTTAAAAATTAAAATTCGTGATTTTTTTTTCGTTTTTCGTTGTTTTCTTTTTTTTTTTGTTTTCTATCAACGTTAGTATAGTTAGGTATATAAACATTGAATATATTATTCCATAGATCGAATCAAACAATTGAAGAAAAAAGGAAAATGAATAATATTCATGATAATAATAATAATAATAATAATAATAAATCATAATCAATCACAATAATAATAACAACGTCTATATATAAATAATATATTACAATTAGACTGATTTTGTTTTGATAACCCCGTGCCGGGAGACAGTTTTGGCAAACCAGTTTTATCCAAGATTAAATATTTTTTCGTATCTGGTTTGAGCTAGTAATGAGATTATATATCTGTTCAAATAGTCTGCAAAGTCATAATGTTATCGTGAAAATGGAGAAAAAATAAATAAATAAATAAATAAATAAAAAATCTATTGTTTTATCAGGGGATGAAACATTAGGTCATCGCGATTTTTATTTAAACCAGATTATACAATAAACCTGGATAATATGGAAACGATTTATCACATGTAATTAAATGAATTCAAATTATAGAAAGAGAAAATCTATATACGTATATACATATGTATATTAATAATTGCTTATTAAAACTTTATCGATATATGATTAAATTAAATTTCAAAAAAATATTACAACATTATATTTGCCAATTTTGTTTTGTTTTTTTTTTTTTTTTTTTTTTTTTTTCTTCACCATCGATAATCGAAAGTTTAATTTTATTTATTTATTTTATTTATTCAAACTTAAGTAAAAAAAAAAAAATAAAATAAATCTAAAATAATTGGTAACAACGTTTTTTTTTTGTTTTTTTTTTTTTTCTTTCTACTATTCGCGAATATTTTTACCTTGATAATTATTGCACGATGTTTGTTGGTAATTCATTATTGAAGTATTTAATTTCCCCTGTTTATTTGGTGCAGTGTAATGCAGATATCGTCCCTTAGAAGTTTGCAATGTATAATTACGATTTTGTTTAAACGGTGTAGCGCACTTGGATTTATCAACGTTAGACCATTTCATTTTAATATATATATATATATATATATATATATTTAAATAAATCTATAATATATAACGTAATAAATAATTTCACCAAATATAAAGTTAAATCCTTAAACTTGTACCGATGAGTACTCAACGCGTTATGTGTATATGGTCTTCAATAATTATTGAGAAACATATATTATACATATATACGGATACGCTTAATCTCAGACTACGGCCGCTATTACTAGCGGAGTTATCTCTACGGCTGACCACGTGGACGTATAATGGCGTCAAAATCTTTAAATGGAGAATACGATAATAACAATTTTTGGTTATAGGCACTAAAATCTCAACCTCGATAATTCAATTGAAAAAATAAAAAAAAAAAAAATAAAAATCTATATATTATTATTATTTTCAAAGTACCTGTTGAAAATTTTTGGGATGAAAATTTAAGCGATTTTCTTACATCGTTAATATGAAAAGACAAAAAAATTTTAACAAATTAATGATAATTATTTCAAACACAAACTAGTTTAAAATGCAAATAAATATCTCTCGCAGGCTACGACCGTGGGAAGGTCGTCTCAGACATCGACCTCTCTCCCTCCCTCTCTTGCTCTCTCCATCTCTCTTTTTCTCTCTCTCTCTCTCTCTCTTTCTTTCTCTCTCTCTCTCTTTTTCTTTCTCTCTCTCTCTCTCTGGGACGTCGATTTAATAATTTAATCAACAATAATGGACGTCGCAGAGTCTGCAGTTAATTATTGGACAGTCAGATTAGTTTCAATGGACGAGTTTCTTTAGCGCTTCGGAGAATATTATTATACATATGAAGAAAGATGCTGAAGCATATATATATATGTATATATACGTATACTGTAGCTTGGAATTTTACAATGCATGCGAAAATTTCTTTACGAAATACGAAATGACTCTTTTTTTTTTTTTCCCCATATTTGTCAGCAATTTTTTGATACAACAATAATAACTTTTTTGTTTTTTTTTTTATTAATTTTGTTTTGGTTTTTTTGAACAAAAAAAAAGCTCCGAAAAAATCTTTAGAATATTGATTATAATAATAATAATAATAATAATAATAATAATAATAATAATAATAATACTAACAAAAATTTGCGAGGAATAAAAATAAGTGGGAATGTTTTTTTTTAATCTTTTTTATTCTTTTTCAAACCGCGAATTTTAAACGTCTGCAGAAAGAATTCCTTACGGTTTACTTTAAGCGTATACGCGTTTGCCGGATATGCGTAAGAGGAGGACCGCTTTAATCGTTAACGCGTATGTATGTATGTACCTACATACTGCGAAAAGGAAGTCGGCAATTTTAGATACTCGTTGTAGTTAGTTATTACTTATTACTGCTATTATTATTGTTATTATCATTTAGGTAGTGAAAATTATATAAAGTCGTTGAAAAGACGTTGCGTATTTTCAAATTCGGACTATAGAATCATTGAGATTACGGTTTCTCCAGATTTAGTATTTTCCAATCTATATTCAAATCATTTATTAATCTTCGTTAAAATATTATCAAAAAAATGGTTTAAGATTTTTGCGTATATGTTATATTTTGTGTCTCTGATGTCCATAATACGAATGAATAATTATTAATATATGTATCTATACAGTATTTTGTATAAGTCATTGTTAATCAATGATAACGTATATATATATATATATATATGTATATATACATATATATTAGACCGTTTCAAAAAAATCGATTATTTTTCATTTTCAAAGGGTTAGTCAAAAATATTGTTCCAAATGATGAAAAAAAATGTTGTCAAAGTTTGAGCTCTTAATAATAATATTAAGAGGTGCCTCGTCGCGATTTTCTATTTCCCATTTAAATAACATGGGAAATGGTCTTGTGGAACTTTTCGATTTTTATATCTTGAAAATTAATCTACTTAGAAAGATTCTGCATGAATGCTGTTGTTCAAAATTGTACGCTCTACAAAAAAGGTCTCCTGGTCTTTTTCGATGAATCCAACTGTTTCCAAGTTAGCCATGATTAATTACCATTAATAACCAATACACCAACTTGGAAATAGCTAGATTTATCGAAAAAGATCAAGAGACCTTTTTTTTAGAGCGTTCAATTCACTACAAAAATATGTTCTGGTCTTATCGGTACACTAATGCGTTGACGAGTTATAGAATTCCAAAGTTTAAAAAAAATTTCCCCATGTTATTTAGATTGGAAATAGAAAATCGCGATGAGGCACCTCTTAATATTAATATTAAGAGTTCAAACTTTGACAGCATTTTTTTTTTCGTCATTTGGAACAATATTTTTGAGTTACTCTTTGAAAATGAAAAATAGTCGATTTTTTTGAAACGGTCTAATATATATGTATGTACAGATATCTCTGCGTATATTTTACAACGTCTTATTAATGCGTGTAGCAAGAGCTTGCGTGGGCTAGTTTATTGTAAGTTATGGCTTTTAGTGTGGCGCTCATTGTTAGTCATGATCAGGAAATTGACGATTGACCTCCGCCATGAATTGAATGTAGAGCTATACGGTATATGGTATGTGTAATACATATACGAATCTCATGCGAATTATGCACGAATTGTTATCTATGTGTTAGGTATACGTATGTAGGTATGTATGTACATACATACGTTTGTTACATATACTATTATAATACTGCAACTAGTTACAATTCGCAATAGATGCAAATAATTGCCTTTTAATTTTTTCTTTTTGTACGCTTTAATGTAAATAATTACGGTCCTGCCTATACCTATAAGTAGCGCGAGTTACCTAATTGGATTTAAATCACATATAAACATAATCGCGCGGTAATCCGAACTATATAACGAAAATTGATCGATTTGTTATATAAGTTTTTTTTTTTTTTTTTACTTTATATATATTTCCAAAAATTTTTCAACTATTTAATAATATATTTTGTATTTTTTTTATTTTTTATTTATTTTTTTTAATCAAACTCACCGTCTTTTTTTACCATTTTACGTCCTTGATCGTTAATTTGTTGAATGGAATCTCCAGTCCGACCGCGTTTTAAACTGTTTTGAAGCTGCAGTCTATCAACCGGTTGTATAATAGATGATTGATGAAATTCCTGTGGTGAGGAACTGTTTGAACGTATTAAATCCGTTGTTGTAGGATCCGGTGAATAATTTTGAGAATCGGTCTTTTGATCATTCCAATTAATTATCGGAGGAGTGTGATAACCGTTTGCTGGTATAGATACCTGTATAAAAGTAGTGAAAAAGAATATAATTCAATTAATTATACATGTATGAAATATTTGCGATCATTCAGGAATTTTGAGATTTCGATTATGAAATTTTTTTGTTTTTTTTTTTCTTTTGTTTTCTTTAATTTTTAAATTCTTGTTATATATATTTTTGGTTTTATTTTATTTTATTATTCTATTTTTTTTTTTTCTTACCTGATGACGGGACATTGTGGTTACTACGGAATCCTGATTAGGTGATAATTCTTGATACGGTGGTGACGATGAATTATTATCAAGCCACATCGTGTCGTTCAGTGTCCCGGCACCGCCGTCCAAAATCAAGTGCAACTCCATTCGATAAAGCAACCCTTTCCGTTTTTTCTTCTTCTCCTTTTTTCTGATCAGTTTTTTCTTGTTTCTCCCCCTTTTTTTTTTTTTTTTGCTCCCAGATTTTATCCGATGTTGTGATAAATTTGGCAAAAATAATCGATTATCGAATTTTTAAGATGATTGTAATCGCATGTTGTTATTTTTATTATTTCATTAGAGTCGCTGTTTCATCTTTCAATAGTTGTAGTAGTAGTAGTAGTAGTAGTAGTAGTAGTAGTAGTAGTAGATTCCCCCCCCCCTCTTTTTCTTTTTCGAAAATCGATTATGATTATAAATTGTATTATATAATTAATCGAAAAAAATTATTTGTAAAATTATAGGAAAACTGTTAGGTATTAAATCCAATACAATTTTCACTCGTGTTATTATTATTATTATTATTATTATTGTTATTAATTGTTATATTTCTTTTACCCCATTTATGAAAAATTCTCAATAATAGTTCATTGATTTCTGATTTTTATTTTCTCTTCTTTCCTATTTTGCCTGTTTTTTTTTTTTTTTTGTTTATTTAATTTTTTTATTTCGTTCTACTATTTTTTTTTTAAATTTTTTTCTTGATTCTTTCTAATTTTTTGACTTCTATACCACTTCTACGTATTTCTAGACATCGCGGTTTCACTATATATGTACATACGTATAGCCGGAAGTTTCTTCGATTATTTTTGTTTATACCTTCACGGTTTATCAATTTTAACTATATACACGTGATTTACTTATACAGGATTCTAATCTGTAATATTAATTTTGTTTTGCTGTTTATTTCGTTGCTTGTTACTTTTTTTTTTTTTTTTCTTTTTTTATTTTTTTAGGTTTTTTTTTTTCAATAATTATCCTTAAAACATAACGAAAAAACTGTTGTACAGCTTTTTAATTCCTGTTGTTTCACGTTGACGATGTGTTTCTAATAATGCACAGCCCCGCGAAGTCGAGGCTAAGAAACGGGCGAACACGCTGAATACGTCTTCGAAAACCATAGCTACTCCCTGACTTCTTCGCATTTTGTTATTCAACACCCTCGTTCGTTTTCTTTTGATTTTTTTTTTTATCAATATTCTTTTTCTTTTTAATCCTTTTTCTTTATCGTAATTTTAAAATTGTATATTCAGAAAAATTTCGTATTGATAATTTTTCATGGACACGGACGACAGGCGGATTTTCAATTTCTATATCAATACTTGTTATCGAAATTTTTTTTTTGTTTTTTTTTTTCTACTTTACAATCGACAGCAAAATGTTTTCTTCTGTATTGTTCACAGGTGTTTTTTGTCTTCTGTTTTTATTTTTTGAAATTATCTTCTGAAAACAACGAATTTATATATTATTTCTTTATTTTCATAAAAAATTCTTCGATTTGGTTTCTTAGTTTTTTTTTTTTTCGTTTGGTTTTTCGATCTTTAATTCCTTAATCCAGGAATAATTCAATGAAATATTTAAACGATTGGGTTTTTCTAAATTTTTTATTTTTTTTTCTATACTATGGCTCACACACAAGAGAGTGTCTGGGGTCACTGAAGGCCTTCGCCTGTCGTCCTGTCACCACATTTTCAAAATCTTCAGCTCCATGGCGATAAAAATGAAATTTATTAAATTCAGGGGGAAAAAAAATATATTTCCTTGTTTTTTTATTCCAGACAAGGTTTTTTTTTTTTTCTTCTTCCTTTCTTTCTATCCTTCTCTTCTCTTCTCTCTGTCTTTTTTTTTTTCCCGGTGTCACGACGATTCACGATGACCTTTGACTTTTCTCCAAATATTTCTCACTTCAAATATCCACCATGACGATCGTAAGAATTTTCTTTCTTTTTATTTTTATTTATTTTTTTTTGTTTTTCTTGCTGTTTTTATTTCCTCGATCCTCTAGAAGTCTTTCGTTCTCTTTTCTTTAAAAACGAAAACAAAAAAAAGAAAACATCAGTTCGTTATATTTCACTCAATCATCATATAAAAAAAAAAAAAAAAAAAAAAAAAATTGAAGTTTTTCCACCGATTCTTCGATCTTCTCAAAATCGTAGTCGTCACAAAATTCAAAAAAACCACGAATTATTTTATTTTCTGTTTAACTTTTTTTTTTTTTGTTTTTTTTTTGGTTTTTTGATTATTGATTTTTATTTTTCAATCGTAATCCGCTACGGTTTATAGACGTATTCGCGAGATGTTTGATCCAAACTGAGAATGAGAATGATCACGGGGTACGTCGAGGTTCTCTGAACAATGTTTTAATGCCACTAACCAATCACTGTGATCCTAGTTTTACAGCTCGTCCAATAAAAACATGTCTTTCAAACACACACAAAGAGAGAGAGAGAGAGAGAAAGAGAGATAAATAGAATGAGAGAGAATGAATACTCTCAATTGAAATCACTTAGCGTTAATGTATGAAAACTACCGGCTCGGTAAGACGTATAAGTTCGTCGTCTTATTGTATTTATCGATATGAAAAATCAATAAAAATATATGCATGCATATGTATATATGCAAGAGCAAAAGAAAAAAATTTCGATGTTAAAAATGGGTGTATAAATTTTATCGAATTTTTCCAAAATTATTATGAAATTTGTATTTTTTTTTATTTTTTTATTTTCATAAAAAATTTTAATATTTAGATTTAATATCGCAACGGCAAGATAGGCAACGATTATTAATATTATTATTATTATTATTATTATATGGTTATTCTTCTTCTTATCATTACAAGATCAAATCATAATGGAAATAACACGGTATGTAAGGTATACGGTGTATATATATATATATATATATATATATATCTAAACGAAATTATACGACGAGACTGAATGCGATAGCGTATCTTTTAAGTATTAAGATTTGTTTTTTTATTTTTATTATTTTTTTTTTTTTTATCAAGTCACACAGATCTCACCGGTAAATATAATTAAAAAAAAATTTTCAAATTTTTTTGTATTTATTATTTCAATATTATAATACTCGTTATCTCGTCTCTCAATCAACGCATATATGGATATATAACGTTGTGCAGGCTGTTCCAGTTATAGAATTATTCATTTCGAGTTAAACACAACTGCAATGCGGAAGATCTTTAGGACACTGAAACAGAATAAAATTGAAAAAAAAAAAAAAAAAAAAACATTTTCGTTAATTATTATCAATGAATTTTTTTTTTTTTTTTTGTTTTTTTTTTTTCAACATTCAGGTATATTAGTTCATCCTTTCAGACGACGCTTATACGCTATGCGTGACGTGACGATCTTTAAATTATAACAATAGGTATAATCCCATAGACAGTTGATTTTACACCCCGCACGCTATACAACGACGGAGTGTACGTTAAATATTTTGCAGATTGGTGTCAATCAACGGGTCACTGATTACGGAACGCCAACCACTACGACTAAACAAATTGTTATTGAACAAGAAATACGATTGGTCTAACATCACGTGATATATATATATATTTTTTGTTTTTCGATAGGATTCTTCACACGTTTTTATTTTTAATTCTTCTACCTAAAAAACTTGAAATTATATATTCCCTACGATTTTGTAAACGTCTTCATATAATTTCATCTACTAGAAATGAGGAGGGAGGGGTAGGAGGGAAAAAATATCTCAATTTAAAAGGTTTTTTTTTTTTTTTGAAAATTTAGGAATATATAAGATTTTAACGAAACTTTCGTGAGAAATGACTGAGAGAAAAGACAAAGACAAATAAGGAACAAACAAATAAATTAATTGATTACGGTCTTTCATTAACTTTAGTTTATTCTCAAAGCTTACATGACGTGTAATTGAAAAAAAAAAAAAAAAAAATTTTTAAACAATAATTGTGACGATGTTTCACAGAAACATTCAATCTAAGAACTACGCAATTAATCATCCTAATTTTAATTCCCGAGTTTTAATCTCATCACACACAGTCTGGCATTGATTTTCCAAAATTCCAGCCCATACTTGATATCGATGATTTAATCCCGGCGTGGTATGAAGCCTAGCTTTGCTCTCAAGAAAACCAGAATCTTTTTTTTTAATTCCATAAAATATTCTCGAAGCTCTCGAATGCAGAAGAGCCATAGCGCAAAGAGCGCATGGTTCTTGGATCAAAAATACCCAAAAGTTAGTGCACAAATAAGGTCCAGTCTTGTATTTTTCATCGACTAAAATATCATCCGGTTCTTTATTTTTCTTAATAAATTTTTGTAATTTTTCTTCAATCAGAGGCTCCGATTTGGGTAAATTAACACCGATCAATGATTTTGGATATCGTAGCGGTATACCTCCGTTAAATTTTCGTTTAAATTTGTCACTACTCGAATCGGTATTTTGATAATTATTAATCAAATTCCAGGCTCCACCGCCCTGAATTTTAGCTACTAAATCAATGGCCAACATAGACGCGTGCCAAAGTGGATTTTCGTCAATTTTTGAAGATGCTAAAGCGAGGATTTGGCCACTTTCAGGATCGACTATCAACGCACTTCCATTACATTCCGAATTTCCAATCGCTTCGATCTTAGCAGCGTCTATAGTAGATCGCATGAGGGATTCTATCCTGTACAATTGTTCCCTTTTGAATATATCCCCGTTTATAATTGACTCGATCGTTGGATCAGGATGAAAATTGAGTGGCCATATTTTGGAAAATTTTTCAGCTTGTATTTTAGTCCTTACTGGTTTTGAGGGCAGTTTCAAAACCTGAAATTCGTCTTCGAGAAGAGATAAATCAAACCCTTTAGAAGATAGTGAAGATTTAAATTCTTCAAGCGAATTATTATCGTTAACGGTTGCCAAAATTAAACGAGAACCATTGCAACGTTTTAAATGACCAAAACCTGGGGATGCTGTTGATATTAATTGTATAGCTTTGGAAATAGTTCGTTTCTCTTTTAATATTCCTATGTAAAATTCTTCCAAGTGTATATCCTCCGTTAATTCAATAGCCAAGATCGGTCGGGGTATAGAAATCGGAGGTATACCGTCAGGATCTGATATTTTCGCTTCTTTAAGATCGCGAGACATCCTGCTATTCCAAAATCGGTTTCTTCTGCTTCTTCTTCTTCTTCTTCGAATCCTGCTGTTGTTTTCCTGAAAATTTCTTTACTTCATTTCGCGGTAGTTTAAAATTTTTGAATTCATTATTTTTTTTTTTTATTTTTCACATAGTTTTTCAGTTATCGCGGAAATTCTTAATGAATTTTTATTATAAGTTTCGAGAAGGGGGATTGAGACAAAGCTTCTATTTTTTTATTTTATTTTTTTTTTTTGTACATATCCATATAAGATGTTTTTACATATATCGACGAAGTAGAGAGTCATATATAAGCCTTTAAGCACAGTGGCAAAACGATGCGATGCCACGCGCTGCCTTATGACTATAGTTTTCAGCATTCAACCTACCAATTACGTTTAACTAACGCAAATGATACGACCGTGGCCCGACTTGACAGCAATTTACAATTTGCCCCTTAGGGATCGTCCAAGACGTCCGAGACTATGTGATATCCGAGTCTTTAGAGAGACGAGAATATTGGGAGACGCCATTTTGGTAGCTAGTTGGTCACTTTGAAGTTTCCTATATATTATATGACCTGTACGCATTTATCATTTTATACGCGGTTTATCCACTTCCCTGCGATATTAGCACATATGTATATATGTATATATACAATATTGAAACTTTATTAGGGTATATACATTAGACCGTTTCAAAAAAATCGATTATTTTTCATTTTCAAAGAGTTAGTCAAAAATATTGTTCCAAATGATGAAAAAAAAATGTTGTCAAAGTTTGAGCTCTTAATAATAATATTAAGAGGTGCCTCATCGCGATTTTCTATTTCCCATTTAAATAACATGGGAAATGGTCTTGTGGAACTTTTCGATTTTTATATCTTGAAAATTAATCTACTTAGAAAGATTCTGCATGAATGCTGTTGTTCAAAATTGTACGCTCTACAAAAAAGGTCTCTTGGTCTTTTTCGATGAATCCAACTGTTTCCAAGTTCGTCATGATTAATTACCATTAATAACCAATACACCAACTTGGAAATAGCTAGATTTATCGAAAAAGAACAAGAGACCTTTTTTTTAGAGCGTTCAATTCACTACAAAAATATGTTCTGGTCTTATCGGTACACTAATGCGTTGACGAGTTATAGAATTCCAAAGTTCAAAAAAAAATTTCCCCATGTTATTTAGATTGGAAATAGAAAATCGCGATGAGGCACCTCTTAATATTAATATTAAGAGTTCAAACTTTGACAGCATTTTTTTTTTCGTCATTTGGAACAATATTTTTGAGTTACTCTTTGAAAATGAAAAATAGTCGATTTTTTTGAAACGGTCTAATATACATATACGTATGTATGTACATACCTAGACGTACGGTTAAGCCGTTTAGCGAGACGTTTATTATTTAGAGTTCAAGTTCGATCTGAAGAATATATAATATATGATTTTCTGATCGGTATTATATGTATATACTTGGTATATATACATTAAGTATACATATTAGACGATCATCACTTAGTTATACAATATATACGACTAATAATCATTATCATATAACTGTTTTAAATTGTTATTGCGACGACGTTTAATAAGATTCGCTAATCAGGGTATATACTATTCACGGTCGGCTAAACACACACACACACAAAACTATAAAACGCCTACACATTTATATTCGTCAAAGTTATTTCGTCACTTCGAAATCAAAACTTTAATATAAATATATAGAAATTAATATTTTTTTTTTTAACTTATCTAAATTATGCTGTAATAATTTTGTTATTTTTTTTAAATATCTTTTTCTATCATAGCGAAGAAATAGGAGAAAAAAAAAAATAAAATTGATTTTTTATGGTGTCTTCGTATAATTTTTGTACAAATATCATTTGTTTTTCTATAATTCGTATCGACAGAAAGGAGATTTGAAAATGCGCGGGTAAAACTGACGTCAGATATAATGGCGGGTATACAGCCATGCGTGTATATATGTATATATATATATATATGTATATATGTATGTATACATACAACGCATTTTTATCTGACTTATGTAATACCTACGGCGGTGAATGAATAACATCAGGTTATACATACGTATATACAATACAGATAGACAGATAAAAAAGATTGTGAAATTTTTAAACCTAGCTAATATAAATTGTGAAAAATATTCCAATTGCCAAGCTAATGTAATCTGTGTAATTTTATTTTTAATAATTTTTAGAAATATTTTTAATATGAATATGGAATATACGGATAAATTTTTAATTATATATTAATTAAAAAGTAACAAATCAGACTCGGAAACAGATTGAGGAAAGGCTAAAGTTATATTGTCTTGTATTTAAATTTTAACCAATAAAATTTTTCAATCCAGAGATCAAAAATCTGTGAAGATTATATCGTAATAAATTTTTTTTTTTTTTTTTTGAAAAGTTAGATAATCTATCAATTTTTTTCTTTTCTTTTCTTTTCTTTTCCTTTTTTTTTCATTTTTTCTTCCTTTTCTTGTATACGGATGGATAATATAGAGAAGAGACTTGATCTTATGGGTATAATCAAAACACGTACTGTTTACTGTTTAGTATATATGTATACGATTAGGACGACGACATCGTACCGACACACGGTTCTTGGTAGATATTAAAACGCGGGATACTTGGCAGGTAAAAATCGAAAAAAAAAAAGAAAAGAAATTTTTGTATTAGTGTTATTATTTCGCACCTGATGTTACGTTTGGTGGTATATTTTCTTCTTTTTATTTTTTGTATTTTTTTTTTTTTTTTCCTCTTTGTTGAATATCCGAGTATCCGAGATTGTTGATTTTATTATTATCGTAGTATTTCCTCACTGGGATAAAAACATGAAGAAGTATAAGCTGATTATTGAATCAATCTATGTTTAACCCTTAATTTTTAACCGTCAATTTTGAGCCACAGATAAACCACACCACAATTCTTAATGAAAATATTCAAACACGGATTAAATAGTATCGAGAATGTTTTCCAACTTTGTATTCAAGTTATGACTAACTTCTGATGAACTAACTTCTTGCGCCGTCTGGTGGGAAATCGAATAATCTCACTATACCTATGTACCGGGTGTATGAAAAGGAGATGATATTGAAGAAATTTTTTACCAATTGACGATTTGAAGAAAAAACTTTTTTATCTGTCGAGCGAGTATAATAACTAACATTGTTGTTTAAAAAGAACTAAAGATCTGTGTAATTTTTAAATGACCGCTGTACAGAGAAAAGAATTCCGATATCTTGATTTCTCTGTTAAGATTTCATTTTCATTTAATCGCGATTTATCAAAAATGCTACTTTTTAAATTACCGGAAAAGATTTGAGTATTCTCAGTACATAATCAATTAATTTTCTTATTCACATATGGGTGTATGAAATTTATTATTTTTTATTGTCAGTATTGTCGGTACATTCAGTTTCACTTTTAACAAAAAAAAAAAATATATATATATATTTTATTATTTTAAGCCTATAACAAACGTGATTATAATATTTATAAAGATTGACGGATTTCTCCACTGCTCTCTCGAAAGGTCCACATGAAATTCAGCAAACACGTTGATTCTCAGCTCCGACTTCACTCAGTCATTAAGATCTGTTCGGTTAATGAATCAAGAAAAATTAGCATACGTCTGAAAACTCTCGAAGTAGTTTATCGCAGCTTCGTACAAGTACTTGAATTGTTCCTGAAAAGTAATAAAACGTGTTCAGTTTAGGTGTTCAGTAAGATTCCCATATTCTCAATTTAAATTATCTTTTAATCAAATAATGGGAATAAAAACCCCTTGAAATTCGCCTCACCATTGACTGTACAAATTCCGGTCTAGATCTACGGACTGCTCTGACAGCTGAAATAACGTCACATTCTCTTTCAACGGCCATTCTTTCAAGTAGAAAACTCAACGCTAAGTAAAGACCGCAGCCCGTAATGCCATCTCTAAAAAAATCACAGAATTTATATCGGGGGGGATATACGAGTGTAGTTACATTTCATAAATTATTAAACAGAAAATTGTACAGTTAAATCTATTTAACAAATAGTTGAATTTATTACTCACCGACAAAGTACTAAGGTCTGACCTTCCTTTCGCGGAATATTCTCCGAGGCTTGCCAAAGTGAAACCAACGCGTTAATAGACGGTGGTTTTCCCTCATTACCACATCCCCATCCAATACATGTAAGAACAGTCACGGATTGCCGTCTCGCTTTTTCCTTATTTAGAGAAGGAAAAATCGAAAAATATTTATTATTAAAGACAATCCGACGACTGACTCTCTTGGTAAATCCACTTTTTTTTTTTTCCCCCTTATATTTTTATATTTTTATTTATAATTTCATACCTCCGATGTGTCGGTTAGCAACAGTTTATCAACTGTGTAAAGTTCTCCTTCCTTTTGATTAGATTTAGTTTCTACTTGTATGTACGGTACAGGAACGAGGATGGATTCACCAGGCATAATGTCACAATACATCTATAAAAAATACTACGTTTCAGCGTCGTCTTTGTTCAGAAGTTATAATCTCGACTTTTTCTACTTACTTTATCACCATAATCAGGAAGTTGCAATATTATAATCAGTTCGATGTTCCTCTCTGCTATGTATCTCCAAAAATCGGGTAATCCAGAAGGTGAAGGTAGCCGAGCAGCTAAATACTGATTTTTTATCTTAACTCCATCGACACTTACGGCGTTTATGTAATTCGTATCTATGTCAAAGTCTGAATAACTTTTATAGATATCAACTTCAACACTTACTAAAATAAGCAAACACATTTTACTAAAGTTAAATGAAATGATTTTTGCTTCGATTTTTTTTTTTTTTTTTTTGTTTCTTACCTTGGTTCAGTTCAGGCAATTTTTTATTCATCATGTTCGACGAAATCTTACGTTGCGGTGAACTTAAAGAGTTTAATGCTCGTTCTTGCCATACGGTATTGTTCAATCTGAATTAAACATGAATATACGAATCATATTCTCGATCAAGAATATCATCTCGATGATTACTTACCTCTGTACATGTGACGACATTTGTTTCCTCAGAGTTTTTATTCTAGCTGGAAGAATGTTGGTACAAGGTACCTGAGTCGGTATGGACATAATGCTCTCTGCGATTATTATATGAGCGAATAAATACTGCTGTGGATTGTCTATTATATTAGCACGACAGCTATACATCTGTTTAGTCACTTCCGCTACTTCAATTGTCTATAAAAAAAAATAAATAAAAAATTGAGATTTTTATTTTGATAATCCGTTGTTCATTTTTCGATTCGATTTATATACTGCACTTACATTCTGTTCAATTCCCTGTCTTACACACATGTCGCATAAAATGATAGTGCCTGTACGACCATCTCCTGAACTGCAATGAATTACAACAGGCCCACGACCGTCTAGTATTTCTACTAATTTTCTCAGATAGGTTATCAGAGATTGAGGATACATTGGCACGCCGTGATCCGGCCATCCGGTGTAATGGAGATGCGTGACCTACGGAGGAAGGAGGATAAAATCGTGGAATTGGAAACGGAAAAATAAAAAAAAAATATATATAAAATTCATTTTAAAAATTATATACCGTCCGTGTGTTCTCATTTTTGTTGTTTAGTTTAAAAGTCCTGATAGTATAATCAGCGAATACTTTATGGTCTACATTATATACTATTATGTCACCGTACGTTTCTTCGTTTCCAACATCCGGCCAGTATTTTTCACACATTGTCTGTAAAGACATATTTGAGATTTTTATTGTATTTTTTTTAGTTTTTATTTTATTTCTTTTTTGTTCTCTGTTATCTAATGTCTGTAAAACCGATTATAGATATCACCTTCCCATCCTCGGTGATATTTGTCAGCATACAAATTACCAGGACTTTCTTCTGCCATATCATTCTCCAAAAATCATTAATAGTGTTAGGTTTTGGTCCCTGTGTCGCTATGTAAGCTGACTCTTCACCGTATCCCTGATTAATGAATATATACAATTTTATCATTATGTATTTTCTCATCGTGAGTATTGGCGATAATATTTCTTTCTTACCTTGATATAATTCGCGTTTATATAATCGGAGTAAGGATCGCCAGGTATTTTATCGAGAATAACTCGGGTCTCGTCATCTACAAATTGCAAAATATGAAAAAAAAAAAAAAAAAAAAAAAAAAAAATGTGTAAAATCAAATTCACGAAAACTACAAGATATTAATGAATATGTGAAACAACCTTGAAAACTTTTTTTTTTTTTTCTAAATTATTCATCATTACTTACATGCAACTAAATTTTTGTTTCGATTTTTTGGCATATTTTGTGGCAATCTTCCATATTCACATTTTCTGGTAAGTCCTCTAGGAAACGTCTGATGGTGAAATAAAAAATAAGGAATAAATTATTAATTTGTTTGATTTATTTTCAAAACTAATTTAAAAAATTTCAATTGCTCACCGTGTACTGGGAATTTAGTACTCCATTAAAAGCTGATTCCTTCGCGTACTCCTCGAAGCATATCGCGCTTATAGAATTCGATTCCGACACGTACGGTACTGCGTAAACGTGGCTCGACAGTTGATTTTCCGTCGTGTAATAAACCAACGGAGGTGTTGAACTTTGACGATTTGAAGAATTCGAGATATTTTCTGAATCTCTTTTAGTACTCGAGCTGCTTTGGGAAAGCGGAAGTACCTCCGCGTAGGATTCTTGCATTGGGGTTCTTCGTCGTTTTCTTAAAACAAAACAATAAATTAATCACTTAATCTCGAAATTAACAAACAGAGATTTGTTTTTTTTTTTTTCTATCGTCAACAAAATTCTACTTACCTATGCCAAATGAAAATTGAAATGATAATCACGCAGATCGCTATAATCGGCAAAATGGTCAACCAGTTGAAACTCTGCGTTTTATATTCTGTCGAAATCGTTGGGCCTGTCATAAAGTTGGCCAATACCGAAGAGTTCGGGTCCTTGGCCTCTACCGTGAAATAATATTTTTTTCCGATATCCAGAGAACAGTTTGAGCCGTTACCATGTATGTTATTAGCGTCGATCGTCTGCTGTTGAGATTTGTTACATTTAGGCTGAAAGAAAGAAAAAAAAAAAAGATATTCAATTTTCGTAAACCGGAAGCTAAAGGTCATCTGGATTTACCTTATACTCGTAAACGACAAGGCTGGACACTGGATTCTGATTGCACTTTAAAATCCCATTGACCATGACACTGACCATTGTATCAATTGTCGCATTAACCACACTGGGTATTTTTAAATTGATCAAAGTCCCATTTTGTGATACTTGGTCAAACTTGCTGACGAAATCTATTCCTGCATTGACCGAAGTAATGACTTGGGCTTCTGAGCTCCTTAAGTTTTTTTCATTTACAGCCGTGACTGAAATTTTATAAGAAGTAGAAGTCAATAGGTATAGTTTTCTGGTATAATTTTTCTGCTCTTCCGATATCGAATAGTCGTCTATAATCTGACTCGTGGGATACCCCGGCTGTAGTCTTGAACTCAGAATTCCTATTCGAATATTAAATCGCACGATTTTTGTGTAAGAGATCGACGGGTGGACCCACTCCAAATTTACGATACCATGAGCCTTGGGACTTGCTGTCAAGTTCTGTGGTTTGCTAGGTGCTGATAACAGAGTTTAATTATTAATTTTCAAATCGGTTCAAACGTTTTATTTCTGTCTCTTCCTCCATTTACATAATTTTTTATCTCATTATAAAATGAATTGTCTCAACTAACCTGTAAAGATTTCATTTAGCATGAACGTAACTCTCCTCACGTTTCCATTTTCAGTAACATTTTTGTTCCGCGCATAAATCTGCAACGAATAATATATTGCAACGTATCTTATCTACAGTTGTATTAATTTTTAATCTATTGTCTTGAAATCGAAATTATTATACCTCGATTATGAAATCATTTGCCACAACATTTTTTAGTACAGTTAAATTCCTTAAGCAAACGTATTTTTCACTCTGATCACAAATTTTTCCTCTTGTCAAATTTTTTATTATATTTATATTAAGATGAGTCTTTCGGTCGATTGACAAGTTGTACGATTCGATTTCACCATTCGGGGGCTGAGGTTCTAACCATCGTAATGAGACGGTGCGTCTGTCAGAATCGGGTTCGTATATTTTTAAATCATTGACAGCAGTCGGCTCTAGAATAAATAAATTTATACAATTTTTTTGAAGTGTGATGTTAAATATAATAACGAAGTTTAAATATATCTAAGTCCTCACTAGTTGGCGGTGTTCTCCAAACACGCTCTTGATAACAACTAGAATTCTCGGTTCCATTATTGCTTCTCATCACGTAAATACGCACCCTGTACGATTCATAATGAGCTAATTCGCCGAGTTTGCTTATTTTGTAGTCTTTATACGCAGTATATTTCGTGGCATGGAAATCCTTCACAGATTTACTAACGCCTTCAAATACTAACATCTTCTGTTTATACGGGCCTGTAATTGTGGTGCAGTCTTCAGGCTCGTCCCATAAGATTTTACGATTATCTTCACTGAGTCGTAAGTTGCTGATCTTTGACGTAGGAATATCTGCAAATAATTGACATATAAAAAATTAAAACGTGTGACGAAGTTTTTTTTTTTTCAAATATTTAAAGGCCTGCCACTCACCCGTTGCCGGCATCTGAAACATTTTTTTTTTTGGTTTTGCGGATATTGTGGTATATGCTAAAACAGTTGCAGTGTAATTTGCATAAGGATGCAAATTGGCAAAGGTGACTCTTACTTCCGTTGTATTATTTTGAGGGATTTCTTTTTGCTCAGGCGTCGTTTTACCGAGGTCAGAGCAACCTATCAGCTTATCTATCTGAGAATGAAAAAAAATAAAAAAAAAATTAATAACTCGTTTACAGAAAGTGACTAAAAATTTCTTGGCGATATTGACCGTGGTCAGTTTGGCGAAAGACATAGTCTAAAAAATTCAATAGGGCGTAATATATCGTATAAACTAAAGACGGTATTATACCTTGATCGAAACATTGTAGTAGACGGTTTTTCCATTTTTTGATGTAGATGGTAGCCACTGAAGCATGACTTCGGTAGGAGATAACAAATTTACTTCAATGTTTTCGATATCCGAGACTTCTTCGAGCGGAGGCTGAAAGTCTAAAACAGAGTAGAATGTTTGTATTGGCATCACAAAAAAAAAAAATGTCAAGGCAATGGCCGCTCGGTTATAGCTGGAATGTCCGATATACATATCACAACATTAAACTCGTACGATAGTCTCTCAATTCGTGGTGTACTCACCCGGGTTACAATAGCCTGTTGCATTAAATCCTCGGTCGCAAGTGCATCCGTTAGGATCGCAGATTGACAAATTTTTCTCTGAGAATTTGCACGAAGAACCGCATGATTTTAACCAACTGCTGATGAGCTGGTCCGATTCTGTGTAAATAAAAAATTATTCTATACTTACAGAAATGTCGTCTTCTTAGCAATTGAAAATGCGACAAGTAGATTGCAAATACATATCGATTTCACGAATTGGATGATGAACTGTTTACTCACCGTGTTTGTTGGCGTCAATCGAGATGTCAGAACGCGAATTGACTATCTCAATTTTTTCATAAGATAATTTTTGACACTTGACTACAGGCCACGTTGCAGAATGTCTGTCCTTGCGTTTCGTCGTTATAGTTGATACTCTCACGGTTTCTAAACGGTAATAATAAAACATTGTCATTAATCTTTGAAGCTCGATATAAATATGATTGAATTCTATTTTTTATCGGAGTATAATTTATCACGGGTATTCACTTACCGACTGGGTTACACATACGAATGTTACCAATCGCCCACGAACCGTTCGACCTGTATGTCACAAAATTTTGAATCATTAACCGAACTTTTGTTGCAGAAATGTTCAGTTCTGTGTTCAGTTTGACTGATTGCCATTTCAGCATGCCACTGTGACTAGACACTTCAGTTCCGTTAATTGTACCGATAAGTAGAGTTTTTTTTGAACGGCCGTCACTATATTCTAGGACTACGCGCAGTTCACATTTGGGACAAAGCCCGACCAGTAGCTTGATACAGAAATTTTTTTCGTGGGTATCAAATTCTTGGGAATATACTGTCGATACCGGGTTGTCTGTCCGGTAATAATCGTCTAAAAAAAGAAACAAAATATAGTATCCAATCACGTACAAAACTATAATATTGTAACAATTTTTACATAAACGTTAACAAACGAATTTTTGTCGTGTGGGTACTTACAGAAGTGGAATCGAACGCGTGCTGATACATCGCTTTTAATAAATATATTAAAAAGATTGTTTAATTCGTCATTCACGTTTCCTATCAACAATGGCTTATCCACACCATCAGTAGTTTTCAAAACTTGGATTTTCGACTCTGTTTTGTTCCAATTCAGTGTGAACGTACGCCATTCAGACGTATCGAAAATTTCCTCAGGTTTGTGCTATAAGCAAACGTAACAATAATAGACAAATTTTACATACGTGTCAAAAATGAATTTGGAAATTCTATAGAGACTCGACAAAAGTTTTTGCACTGATGTCAAAAGGGTACTAAACAGTAATGGGCGTTAAATACTCTTCACTATACCGAGACTTCGTCTACGACTGTGCATTCTCCTCTGTTTCCATAAGTGCAGGTCTGTATTTCGGATCGTTTATTCTGCAAGTCTCCAAGTATTATCGAAATGCATGGACCATTATTTAACTGCTCATATTCGCAGAGAAGAATATTAACCCCGTGTGATCCTCGGACGGAAAACACTATCGTATCTGCATACGACTTTTCAATCTTCCTCACATGTTGGAACTCTTGATATTTAGCGTCCTCATTGAAGACGAATTCCTTGAAGCCTACGTCGAAGCAATTTTAATCATCGTTTTATAGGTCATGCAGTGAAGATACTATACATATAGCTATAGGTCAAGTCAGAACTGACGTCATTTCCGGCTTTTGAAAACCACAAGGAAAATTTATTAACAGATTTAACATAGAGACTGGCTGCTTGCTTTTACCTTCCCATCGATAATCTAAGACGGGACTCATCGGTCTGTCAGCAGAGTTTACCATATCCCATCTGTTTAAATCATCCCAATTGACTGAGCATTGCGCCGAGTTCCATATCGCACAGTTGTTGACGTTTGACGGCGGTTTTTTTGGCTTGAAATCTAAAATATGATTTAAAAATTACACGAACTGTTACCCAGTCCGTTTCGGTCTATGTTTCATTGTGTGTAAATGATTACAGTCAGCTGGATCATTATAGTCATTAAAATGTGATTTCTTTGAATGTATGTACTTTACTCACTTGCGAAACGGTTTATTGCGTCTGTTTCGAAATTGTCATTCCAAATTAACGCCGCATCGTCATTTTCCGAGAGACAAGTCAGTTCTCTTTCGATATTATCGTTGGTAGGAGGATCACGTAGAACAATAAGCTTTCCTAAACTCCGAACCACTATCGATGCCAAGAATAATGTAATTGCGGTTAAAACCATCAAAGAAAGTTTCATTTTTATTGATCAAACTTTTCGATCATTGATTGGTTAGATTCCTGTCGTTGAGACATTCGTCTGTCTAGTTTAAAAACTACTGTTCTAAATTTGATGGTAAATTGAATTGTTTTTATTTTTTTTTTTGTTTCTTTTTTTCTTACACACACGGAGTTTACACGATATCGTTAACGAAGTTAATAACTGACTGATGTTTAATTTGTTGCTGGTAAATTATGAGAAGAATGAAAAAAAGAAGAAAAAAAAAAATTTAATATATGCGACACATCAGAGTTTCCGGTCAGAACGTATGTGGCGATGAAGACCACATCCTGTAGAAATATCATTTTTTGACGTTCGATATAAATGGAATACCACAGTTTATCAGATATGCTGTCATACATATGTATGAGTTTATATGTGCGTTGTTAGTTTCGCGATTTTTAAATACATTACGAATTATTTTATTATTGAAACGTTTTCTTTCTTTTCTTCAATTTTTTTTCTCTTTATTCTCTGTGTATAAGCCATCCATAAATCCATATTGCATCACGTATTACAAGAAACGGTCATATATCTGTCCAGAAATCTTGTTCAACTAACATAAATGGTCATGAAACGAGATACGGGGATCTACAAATTACACAATTCTCTGAATCATGCTCGTTATTATCTTTCAGTTTGTCATGATGCTTCATTTTTATATTTTAAAAAAGATATCAGCGACTATAATTATAGAAACAAAACCCCAGATAGAATAATTTCGTACTTTTTTGCCTTTCAGTATAATCGTCAATTTCTTTTTTACTCTCTTTAAAATAATTCGATTTTTTTGTTTTTTTTTGTTTTTATTGTTTATTCTCAGCATTACAAGGATCAGGGATAAGTAATTTTCTCTCTTTGGTCATCTTATACCTATAAAATATATTTATTTTCAATATATTAAAAATAATGACTATAATTAATTACATTTTTTATAAATTCTTACATTCTAACAAATGGATAATTTTTTCTTTCTCGGGTTGAGATGAGTTAAGAAAAATTTGCGTAAGTTTGGAAACAGTTGTCGTAATTTACTGCCGCGTCGTACAAGTACTCGAATTGTTCCTGGAAAAATATAAATAATAAATGAAAAATTTATAAAGATAAATATTTTTTATCCTATATAAAGTATCTCTATTTCATTCAAATCGTTTATATAATTTCGCAAAACGTTGAAGTTTATTATTAATCAATATTTTATATAGAATTAAACTTTACCAAAGTTTGCACGAACTCTGGTTTAAATCGGCGAACTGCTCTGACTGCAGAAATAACATCACACTCTCTAGCTACGGCCATACGTTCAAGTAGAAAACTCAACGCTAAGTAGAGACCGCAGCCCGTAACACCATCGCTAAAATAAAAATATTTGAGAAAAATTACAGTTTATTATTCATACTTAAAGTTGAACATTTTTTGTGTTTTTTAATTTTTTTATTATTTTTTGTAATCTTATCGTTTTGTTTTTTTTTTTTTAAATAAATTTCAAAATTAATTACTCACCGACAAAGTACAAAGGTCGGTCCTTCCTGTCGTGAAATTTTTTCCGATGCTCGCCAAAGTGAAACTAACGAATCAACTGGTGGTGGTTTTCCTTCTGTACCGTTTCCCCATCCGGAACTCGTAAGCACAGTCACAGGCTGTTGTTCTCCTCCTTTCTGATATAAAAATAGAATAAATATAATCTATACCATGACGTAATTTGATAAAAATTTTACCGCTTAACAACAATTTATTTTTATTTTTTCAATCCGTTAATTAACTCTCTATCCTACCCGGGCTAAAACGTATTTATCAATTGTGATATTGTCTTCTTCCTCGAGGATTATTTCGGCTCCAACTTCCTCCCGGGTTACACGTATTAGATTCAATTCACCGGGTATGATATCACAGTATGTCTGAAAAAATAAAATGTAATATAAAACGAAAGACAAACATTAAATCCCTAACGAATCATATGTAATCCAATTAATATCCATTATTCTATTTTTATACTAACCGGATCGTCAGGGTCAGGACGTTGCAATATTATAATAAGTTCCACATTTTCTTGAGCAATTAATCTCCAAAGATCAGATCTGTTAGCTGGTGAAGGCAGCCGTGATGCAAGGTATTGATTTTTTAGCTTTACACCATCGACACCAACAGCAGTAATGTACCTGCTCTGACTATCGAATGCTGGAGGTGGATCGGGGTCTGTCGCATTAGGGTAGACTGAAATACACACATAATTAAAAATAGAATTATTATTGCCTATAAATGAATCGAAGAATTTATGATTTTACAACCTGGAACTAGATCCGAAATTCCATCGTTTGTCAGGGCCAGTGTATACGGTCGTTTTGGTGCAGCTAAGGAGTGTAGTGCTCTGTCCTGCCACACGGTGTCGTTAAGTCTATCGTAAAATAGGATCAGCATAAAATATCTCCACGATTTTTTGTTCTTTTGAAAAAAAAAATTATATGATCATGATCAATGCTTGCCTTCGTACGTCGTATGGCAACTGTTTCCTAAGTTCCTTTATCCTTTTTTGTAAGTCGGCATTGCATGGTATTTGGGTCTGTTCGGAAACCATGCATTCAACAATTACGAGATGAGCTAATAAGTACTGTTGTGCATTATCGACCATGTTTGCTCGGCGTTGACGCATCTTTAAAGTGACAGCCGGAAGGTCAACCATCTGAAAAAAAAAAAAAAAAATAGATTGTGATTTGAACGGTTCGTTAATAACTTTCCGCAATGAAAAAGTTATTTGAGAAATAGAAATTGAAAAACAATTTTCTTCATGTTTTTAGCGCATAACACCTAAATCGTTCGTGCGATTAGTCTCAAAACTTAGTCAGACTTAACTCTTGGATAGCCCTTTCGATCGCCGTAAGATTCATCAAAATTGAACGATTGGTTTAAAAGATGTTGCACAAAAAAAATTTCTCTTTTTGTCGTACGATACCTTTGGAACGAATTAACCGATTTGAATGATTCTTGCGGCGATCGAAAGGGTTCATCAAGACTTAGATCTGATTAGATTTTGGAATCGATCGGTCGAGTAGTTTCAAAGTTATTCGAAGAATAGAAATTGAAGAAAAAAAGATTTGTATAGGGAAAACTAATTATACTTATAACCTTCTTTCATTTATTATAAACAAAATAGTATCAATTAATTGTAGCGTATTTAACACAGCGGGAAGTTTTCGGGTTGGCCCACAGGTCAACCGGTTTCCTGATTTTTTTTTAGAATTGAAATACTGTTGTGTACTTACTTTTTCCTCTCGTGCTGAACGTAAACAGAAATCGCAAAGGATAATAGTTCCAGTTCGTCCTACTCCAGCACTACAGTGAACGACTATAGGCCCATCTCCGGTTTCTGTTTCCAAAAGTTTTTTCAGGTATGGAACGAGGGACTGAGTATACATTGGTACTCCGTGATCAGGCCATCCGGTGTAATGGAGATGCGTGATCTGTGGTATATCGATGAATTTGATTAAATCAAATTAACTATTCGGTTTATCGATCGTACCTTACGAGTTTGCTTTTGATGGATCAATGTAAAGGTTCTGATAGTGTAATCGACGAATACTTGATGGTCTATATTCGTCACTAGTATGTCACCGTGTTTTACTTTATTTCCAATATCCGGCCAGTACTGTTCACATTTCCTCTGAAAAAAAAAACATCGTATATTACAAACGTCGATAAGATTACGAATTTTCTTTTATGAATTAATGCATTACCTTTCCACCCTCGATTACATTTGCCAGCATACAAATAACGCGGACTTTTTCCTGCCATATCATCCTCCAGAAATCATTTACTGTATTTGGTTTAGGCCCCTGGGTCGCTATGTAGGCCTTCTCTTTACGATATCCCTGAAACGTGGATATGGAGTTTTGAAAATGATTCAACGATGTTTTATTTTATTTTTATTTTTTTCCTCAAAAGTAATTACATGATCGCGATAATCGATAATCTTACCGGAATGTAACTGGCGTTTATATAGTCGGAATGAGGATCTCCAGAAATTTTTTTTAGAACAACTCTCGTTTCGTCATCTGTGTTGGTTTATAAAAAGAAATCCTTATTATTGTCTGGCTAAATTTTTTCCATTATTATTAAACGATATGGACTTACAAGCTATGAGATCATTATATCTGTTTTTAGTCTTATTTTCCGGCAATCTTCCATAATCGCAGGGTTTTGTAAGGCCTCTAGTAAATTTCTAAAAAAACGTATAAATTATTCAACCAAATTATGTATCTTTATCGATTTTAAAAATAATCGGGAGGATTTATTTGCAAATGGATTGCTCACTTCGTACTGTGACTTCAGTAAACCACTAGCCAATTCTTCCTTCGTATACTCTTCGAATTTATCAATTTCTACAGGATATGAATAAGGATTATAGGGAACAACGTCAGGTGCTGTTTGCTGGGTTGATACGTGATCATTTTTAGCATCTAGCGAAGGTGTTGAAGGTTTATGCTGATCCCACAGAGCCAGAGAATGGTCTGTACTCGAACGGGCTTCCTTTGATTTTTGTAATTGTTTTAGTTTTCTGAAAGAATAAATAGATTTTAGGTTCCTTCAGGACAAGTAGGACCCCATTTTCCTTCTCTCCTTGAAAATCTGCTTACCGGTATGCGAAGAATATCAGTACCGGAATCGCTAAGATTGGAAAAATGACTAGCCAGGCTAGATTCGATTTTGGGGGTGGTACAGGGATCTGTAAAGCTATCGGGGCGGATTTCAGTCTTGCCGTAGATCCGGAGAACCAATCTGTGGCGGTCAATTCAACATGATAAGTTTCCCTCATATCGAGAGTGCAGTTTAATTGATCGTAGATATTTCCGATTGTCAAGTTCTTGGGTTTGTTTTCTTCCAACTAAAATAAAGCAAATACCGAGGCTATCGATCGATTTTCAAAACCACAACCAACATCGAACATTTTTCTCACCTTATACACAGCGGCTAACCATTTTTTTGATTTCATGGGAGGTGAAAGTATAGGGGAATTGACCGCTTGGCACGTAATTATTCCATGGACGGTAACATCTACTGTAGTATTCTTTGTCGCGTTAACTACTTCAGGAGCCAGAACTTGAATGAAATTTTCGATCTGTTTAATCGTCACATTCGTTCCGTGTTTATAAGCGATGCTACCTGGTACTGAAATCGGAATTCTCGACTCCTCGCTGGTAAAGTTAAGCCAATTTACCGCCACGATGGTAACGTTGTAGTCCGTCGAGGTCATGAGGTGTAATTCGACGCTGTACTCTGTCTGGTTTTTCCCGGCTGAATGCTCCATAAAAACCTCGTGGGTTTTATTCGTTAATAGTTTGGTGCTTGTTTGTTCTACTTTTATGTAAAATCTGGTTATTTTTGTTAAAGTGAACCTGCAACGTGCCCAATTTAACTTCACGATGCCATAGTCCTGGGATATTGATGTCAAATTCTTCGGGTCGCTAGGTTCTGAGAATAAGAAAAATGCTTATTTTTTATCGCAGATAAATTTTTGTTTCATCTAAATAATCGGCTACGACGAGCTCGCGTAATAATTTTTTATTAACAATTCAGTAAGCTAACTTTCTTTGTAAATTTTCGACGTGATACGAAGGTTGCTCGATGCTCCAGGCGTGCTAACTTCTTTGTTAAACGCGCGAACCTTGAAAACGAAAAAAAATGTCAGAAAATTATTTTTAGCTCACATAGACCGCGATTTTATTATATGTTAATATCAGTTCACCTCGATCTTGTAGATATCATTTTCTGCAATAACTTTAGGAAATATGAAATTTTTTAAGCACACGTAGTCTGCGCTAAAGTCGCACTTGAGTCCCTCTTCCAAAACTTTGAAATCTTTGCTTAAAATCAACTTTCCCCTTTGCTGAATTGACACTTTGTATGATTCGAGTTCACCATAGGCTGGATAAGGCGGTTTCCATCGTAAGGATATGGTATTTGTCTCGATATCAGCATCGTATATCTCCAATTCTTTCACTGGAGGTGGTTCTAAAATGATCAAATTAATTCATGGTCAGCTCCCTAGGATGCATAAATCAATAATTCATACTTATAAAAAATTCTCACCAATTGGCGATGTCCTCCACGTCAATTCTTGATAATTAGTCAAATTAATGGGGCTATTGTATGTTCTTGCCACGTATAGCCGCACCTTGTACCTTGTATAGGGGGTCAGAGAGCCGAACTTTGATATGTGGTACTGTTTATTATTAGTCTGTTTCAGGCCTTCGAATTTTTTCGTCGGGTCATCGATATTTTCAATGGATAATCGCGCGACGTCTGTAGAGCCCGTGACTGTGGTACAATCGGACGCAGACTTATTCCAATAGAGAGTCTGGTTATTGTTACCGAGAGTAAAGTTGCTGAACTTCGACTGGGGAATATCTAGACAAATTGACAAACGTTAGTCATCAATGTAAGCAAATGACTAAGTTTGAAAAAATTTAGAAACTTGATGCTAACTCGTTTCAAGCGTTTGGAACACTTCTGCTCTTGATTTTCCAGGCTTGATGGTGTGTGCGATTACGGTTGCAGTGTAGTTCGCGTACGGATGTAAACCGGAGATCGTTAAACTTGTCTCGTTGACTATTTGCCATGGATCGTTAGACAGCTTTTCACGTTCTTCCTCTTCGCAGGCTATCAGTTTACCCTAAACATGTGAAAATAATAAAGAGATTCGTTAAGGATTTTTGGAATGTGATTTTTACGGTCGAGACGCGTTGCTCCGTGGAAAGATGAGATTCAAATACTTTAAGATCAAGTGCGGGAGTTATACCGTCAACGAAACGTTGTAATATCTTATCCATCCGTTCTCTTGTCGAGGAGGATCCCACCGAAGCGTAGTTGTGTACTCGGTAGTAGATTCAGCTCTCAAATTTTCGACTTCCGAGGGCGCTGCGATTAATAAGAAGTACAAAAAACACTATTCAATGTCAAATCACTCAATGACCCCTTTCAATTTCATCAATATAGTTGATAATTCTCTCACCTGCTTCTAGGGTACGTTTTTTAATGCTTAGCAACTTTTTGTTTATTCTCGTATTAAAAATTGTCACGTTATATTCGGTGTAAGGCGTTAGTTTATCGTAGATAGATGGAAACCGCACTCGGGAGTGTTCGTGCAATGAGATATTGTTTACTGGGTCATATACGAGTACCAAATAATCTGGGCCTGCATCGTTTATGCATTCCTGAGAAGGGATCAGAAGTATGGAATAAACTTATGGTAATAAAATTTGAAGGTATATATCGAGCTACAGATCACATCAATCGAGAAATACCTTTTTATTCTCCAAGACTACTGACAAGTTTGTCTCCCCTGGTGTAACTGTGAAATTTGGTTGCACTGTAAAGAGGAAAGTTCAGAGTTTATTCAATATTTTTTTATTGGTAAAATTAATGTCACTAGTTTTCTTTTTTTTTTTTTTTTATATTTTCTCAACTCACTAAAACAAGTTGTCGTAAAATTCATTTCTGGACCAGTCACTGGTATGGTATCCATTGCCAGTATTACCGACACGATTGTACGGTACTCGTACACCGTGTCCAGAGTCAGATTCGAAATATCTGATTTATAATAAAAAGGCATCACCGACCCTTCCAGTTTCGCTGTGAAGTTCATCCAGAAATCAGATCGAAATTCCTTCTAAAAATTTATAACGAAAGAATTATATAACGAGAATTTATACGTTTAGCTAAAATTTGTCAAAAATTTTTGACAAATGATCGAAAATATTCACTCGGGATACAATGTCGGCTTTTTCACAAATTTTCTATTCCGTTTACTTACTACTTGGATCGTGACCTCAACGTTGGCATTTACGCTTGTTTCAAGTTCAACTTTTTGTGCGATGACGGCCGTCGTATCAGTTATGTTCGTCACGATGGGTTTTTCTATTTCTAAAGAAAAAAAAAAAAAGAAAAAAAATTTACACAAACTGCTGTGCGAGCAACTGTTTGAATTGTACCATAAACCTTAGCACACGATCAGAAATGAACAGATAATTGAATCATTCAACTGATAATCGATCCGAATTATAAGATTCTCATGTCATCTAATTCAGACGTTTTATTAAGTTCACCTGTTTGGCACAGGGGTGGCAGAAGCGTATTGCTTGGACATCTTGTAGTGCAAAGTCCGGTTATCTTATCGCAGGTCCCAATCGTGCAGATCTCACATATCCCATTGCAATTATATCCGTAATATCCATCCAGGCACGCTGAAAAATGACACGTAGTTGAAATCGCGATTCATAGTTCACAAACGTATTGTTTTTTTTACTCACTTTTGCTACAATCGGTTCCCCTGAATCCACGATTGCAAGTACATCCCATTGAGTTACAGAGCAGCGAATTTTCATTAAGATTTTTACACGAAGATCCGCACTGCTCTACGGATTTATCGATAAGTTGCTGTGATTCTGGGGGGAAAAATAATTTCTTCGAAACGGTCGACAATTAGAATCGTTTTCCTTATTAGGTACTGTAAACTGTACTCTCACCGTGTGTACTGGCATTGATTCTACTTGCGGACGTCGCGTTGATTACAGTACTTTCGTTGTAGGATAATTTTTGGCATACAACGTCAGTCAGCTTCCGAGGCGAATATATAGTCGATTTTCTTCGCTGGCCTGTGAGAAAATATCACGGCTGTTCAGTTCGAAGTTTATCAGAAAAATTACGGAATCATTTGCAACGTCGCGACGGATCGCGTGATTATACTTACCGCCCGGCTTACACGTACGAAAATTATCGATTACCCATTGCCCCTTGGCTTCATCCTCTGTTAGAATAGTCCGGACTTCAAGTTGAAATGGTTCTTCAAATTCGTGATCATAGTCTTTCAAATTTTCACTGATTTCTACCGATCGCCACATCAACGTTCCGTCAGACGCAGACCTTTCTCCACCAGAAATATCTCCGATCTCAAAATTTCGGCCGCTGTTATCAACCAGCTTTACGCTCAGTTTACAATTTTCACAAAGACCAAGCAGCAGTTTAAAGCAAAAACGTTCCTCGTAGTGATAAAATTCTTCGCTATATAGCACCGAGTCTTTTTTTTCCGTTAGTAAATATTCGTCTAAAATAAAAAAAAATTGAAGTATCGTCCTTGTCATGAATCATATTTCCAAGTATCTTTTTTGAACGAATCATCTTTTACTTACAAAAGTGGAATCGAACACGTGTTGTTGTGTCCAATCTAATCGACATATGAGATACATCAGGCCATTTTTTTTCAATGTCTTTCTGCAATATCGCCTCCTCGTCATGACCGATATCTTTGATAACCTGGATTCTCTTTTCATCCCTTGACCATGTTAATCTAAACGTACGCCATTCGAAGGGATCAAGGATACCTTCATCTCCGTGCTGCAAATGAACACAACGTCAAATTACCCCAATCAATTTCATGCACGGTAGTATCAATCGATTTTCATTCCGACAATTAGATACAGTAGTTTTTACTTCACCTCTATTCTATCTATTTCATCGCAGTTGTCACCCCTTGGAGGTGTTTTGGGCATAGGTCCCCCCTTTTCACAGAACCTCATCACAGATGTTTTTCCGTTCCATCCCCCAATGATCATCCAAAAGCATGGACCCGTAGTCGGGTCTATATTTTTACAGAGAAGAACGTTGAGGTTCGTTTGCCCTCGAGCAGAGAATGCCACACTGCCAGAAGACCCATTCACGTTGCCCACGTCCCGATATTGCGAATGATCGATGTGCGATCCCCCAGTGAACTCCCCGAAATCTGCAAGTCCCAATACCATTATTTTTCGTGTTAGTTTAATAGCACATCAAGTTTTGTGGTAGTGACGATACTGTGGCGTTGATAAGTCAGCGCCCACGTCACATCCGGCTTTTGATATATCTCCAAGCTCGTTTCAATCTTGAATAAGATTTCATATACGTATAACGGGTAAGGGTATATTAAATTGTACTTTAATGTAGAAACTGACCACACACAACGATGTTAAAACCGATATGTTTTCATCATTTTACCTTCCCAACGAAAGTCAAGCACCGGAGCCATCGGTCTGAAGCCGGATTCGACCTCTTCCCATCCGTTTATATTTTTCCAACGGGCGCGGCATTCCGTTGAATTCCATATTGCACATTGGGGATCACTTTTTTGCTTCGGTTTAACGGGCTGAAAACCTGAAACGTGTGTTCAGAATTATTCTAATCGCAAAATTTCATTACGGACACTTAATTTCAAAGTCAAAAAAACTTCGTATAGAAATATTCTCCATCTACCGACCAAGAGTATCTCTGGCTCCAGATATGCCATTCCAAATAAAAGCAGAATCGTCGTCCTCGGAAAAACAAGTCACTTCTCGGGGCTGTCGCAGCACGAGAAGTTCTCCGAAACTCTGACCAACTATTGAGACTCCGAAAACCACAATCGCGGTGATAACAGCATAATAAAAACCCATTTTAATTGGTTGACGTTTTAGTATTAATTTTTATCAAGTATCGAATATCATTTTAGCTGTTTTAGTATCAGCAAATTTGCAATTTTAATATCACAAGAAACTTGCGCTTCGTCTTCTTAGTACAGAAAAACCAATTCACTTCCGAATTACTTCAAGTTGATCTAGATTAGCGGGATCTGACAATATACCGTCGACGTGATGTACAAACGACTGATATTTAGCAAGGAATAGAACAGGAGAATCAAACGACCAACAACGTAGTGTTATGCTCAGTTTCCGGCATACTGGTCACGATAAAAGACTTAACGTCCTTTACGAATCTATTTTGCGATGACCACTGTCAGCCGCCGGAGACCACAGCCTTTACGCTGATAGCAAGAGATGCGATAGCCATTTTATGATGTCATAATGAATCAAGAGCTTTGTATTATGTTTGTTCAAATGATGGTTTGAAAGAAAAAAAAACTATTCATTATCCCAAGCATAATATAATTAATTATACGCCTACAGATTTTCAGGAATCGATTCCTCTCGTCTCCGATCGTAGTTTAGTATTAATAATTTCATAGCTTAGTTTGGTGAAATGATTTTCTATTTTTCCATCCAGTTTTATTAACAGATTGTTTAAAGTCATTTATATTATTTACAATAATGACAATAATTGTTTATCTTATGAGATCTTATAAAAATTTATCACAGAGTAAATGTAATTTTTACTCAAAAATAATATTTCTAATTCATATTAAGACGGAAATGAATCTTTTTTTTCTTCCAATGCTAGATATACTCTTTACGCGTAAGATATGCACGTGAAATTTGAAAATTCTTATGATATTTATCAACAGTTTATGAAGTAAACACATTTAATTTAATAAAAAATTTTTTTATTTTATTCTTGGTCGCTGTTTTTCTACTTTTGAATTTTTTTCTTATTTCGAATCTTCTTACCGAAAAAACTCTGTCGGTAATATTGAAAAATTTCAAGTCATCGTTAATCCGAAATCGTGGCAAAAAATCAGCATTGAGATAATCGCATGGTCACCTTCAACCATCAATATCTCCCACAATTATTTATATTTTTTGGATTTTCACCGCTGGTCTTGTGCGTTAAAGAAAGCATTTAAAACATACAATAAAGAAAATTCGTTCATATTTATTCGTTCGTTTACAAACGACATTTAAATTAAATCAAGTTTTATCAAATTATCAGCCATTGAAAACTTTATGACCCTTGATTGAAATTATTAAATATTTTACTATCTATGTTATTGGCTTACAATTAGTCTAACAAATATTGTAGTATAATTTTATATATTTGGTATAAATTTTTTATTCTTTATCTCATCATTTCTTCACCAAGTCCATACGTGTGAACCCCTAAAATTAAAGAAATTCAATATTCAATACTGATTAGGAAAAATTCGAGTAGGTATCGAAGCATTGGATGTACTGGACTGCTGCATCGTACAAATACTCAAACTGCTTCTGCAAGAAAAAAAAAAAAAAAACATTTTTTTTTTTTAATTTTATCTATTTTTGATTAACAAAAATTAAAAGGAAATAGAATCTCAAAGCCTTTTGATTTTTCGTTGTTCATTAACCTTACCAATGATTGAACGAATTCTGGTTTCGATCGGCGAACTGCTCGGACAGCAGAAATCACGTCACACTCTCTCTCCACGGCCATCCTTTCAAGTAGAAAACTCAACGCTAAGTAGAGACCGCAGCCCGTAACACCATCGCTGATAAAAAAAAAAAAAAAAAAAAGATGAGAAAATTTATGACGGTGAAGACTGGATTTGAGAAAGAATATTTTTGAAATTTGAGGAAAAGTTTTAGGATGTTATATTTGTAGCCATTTTTATTTAAACTTTCGAAAAATTAATAATTTGAAATAATTACTCACCGACAAAGTACCAAGGTCGGACTTTCTTTTCGCGGAATTTTTTCCGAAGCTTGCCAAAGCGATACCAAGGCGTGAGCAGTTGGTGGATTTCTTTCTCCATCATTTCCCCATCCATTACAAGTTACAACAGTGACAGGATGCGGTTTTTCTTTTTCCTGAATCAGAAGAACAATAAAATGTATATTTATATGAATATGACGACATCTGATTTATCTCTGCGAAAAAACCCATTGCAATCGCACTTACTTTCGATTTGTCGGATAGAAAGAGCTTATCAATTGAATAATGATCTTCTTTAATCACAATTGTTTTTCTTTCAACTTGTAGATGAGGAATAGGTATGAGAATAGATTCATCGGACATTAGGTCACACAATATCTGTAAAATAAAGCTTTAAGTATCTTTGTAAGGAATACTCCATATACAAAGAATAAAATTTTCTATATATAATTTACAGCATCTTTCTCGTCAGGACGTTCCAATATCACGACAAGTTCTATCCCCTTTTCATAAATGAGCTTCCAAAATTTAGACAGAGTTGAAACTGTCGGTAGACGAGAAGCAAGATGTTGTTTTTTCATTTTAACACCATCAACGCTCACAGCGTTTATTGAATTACTCCTGTCGTTATACGCCTCTGATTCAGCTGTAATGCGAATTCCTGAAATTTAAAAATTCGGACGTAAGAAAGATTAAAAAATGTCAATCTCCAATCCAATTTTCGAAGCAATAAATCTGCTGATTTCAGACCTGATACCGGATCAGATATTCCATTATTTTTAACGTCCTCTGGCTTTGGACGTGTCGGTGCAGCCAAAGCATGGAGCGCCCGGTCTTCCCACACGGTGTCATTCAACCTATCATAAAAGAAAATTTTTATAAAATATAGTTTCTTCGAAAACTATAAAGCGTCTATCAATCAGAACGTCTAATCGTAAACCAAAGATAATCAGAGCTTGCCTTTGTATATCTAAAGGCAAATGTTTTCTCAATTGTTTAATCCTCTCTGCTAATACGTTGCTGCAGGGTATCTGCGTCTGTTCGACCACCAAGCTTTCCATAATTGTCAAATTAGCTAATGCATACTGCTGTGCAGTGTCCACCATGTTAGCACGACTGTTACGAATCATTGCAGTCACTCCTGGCACGTCGATAGTCTGTAGAATAAAAAAAAATAAATAAAAAATTCAGAAATTTTTCTAATATTTTGTAATAAAATTATACATTGGGGGGTGTTTTTAGCTGTACTGACTTTCTCTTCGGCGGCTTGTTTCAAACAAATATCACATAATATGATTGTACCGGTACGACCGACTCCGGCACTGCAATGAACAACAACAGGTCCATACCCGGTCGGAGTAGCTTGTAATTTTTTTAGATATGAAACCAAAGATTGGGTGTACATTGGTATCCCGTGATCAGGCCAGCCGGTGTAGTGGAGATGCGTGACCTGTGAGAAAAGGGAAATAACGATAAGTCGCAATTAGCATAAGGAATTAAGATCCTAATAAATTTATTGAGATTTCTTTCTGTTATGGTACCTCGCGTTGGATTTTGTTGGAACCTAGTTTGAAGGTTCTGAAAGTATAGTCAGCAAACACTTGGTGGTTCATGTTCGTTACTAGTACGTCACCGTATTTTGCTTTGCTTCCAACATCTGGCCAATAATGCTCACACTTTATCTTAAAAAAAAAAAAGACAAAATTAGTATTCCGAGATTTTTTATTTGATTCTTCTTTTTACATGGCGAGATATTTAATCGTGATCGTTACCTTTCCACCCTCTTTAACATTAGCCAACATGCAAATAACGCGGACATCCTCTTCCCATATCATACGCCAAAAATCTCTAACTGTTTGGCGATTTGGTCCCTGGGTCGCGATGTAGGCCCTTTCTTTTCTGTATCCCTGAAATATGTTTAGTATTGATTATCGATTATTATTTAACTGAAATTTTTCTATGATGAGAAAATAATGTCTGGATTATATTCAGTTGTCTTATTTTTACCTGAATGTAACTGGCGTTTATATAGTCGGAGTAAGGATCGTCATGAATTTTTTTCAGAATAACTCTGCTCTCGTCATCTGGGTAATAAATTTATTACAAATTTTTTTTTTCATTATCTTAGATTGTAGATTTATTAATGAGCATGCCCTACAGGGACAAGTCCCTTAATATACTAAAACTGATTTGCAAATGAATCAGAAACAATAAATAAATAAATAAATAAATGAGATGAAAAAAAAACAGGTAGCTGAGTGAAATGAAGCATAGGTAATGAATGGATAGAATTAAACAAAGTAAATTAATAAAAGATAAAATAAACAATAAAGATGAGTAGCAAAAAAAAAAAAAAAATTGAATAACATAGCCAAAGAAAAGGAAGGTGACCTACTGTACAAATAAAACAAGCATAGGAGTAATGGCAGTGAGAGAATATCGTGATCGTTAGTGTGTTGAATGTGTTACAGCCTGATGGTCCGTGCAGAGGTACGATTCGAACTCCGTAAAAAAAAAATCATAGAGATAAATAAAATAGTCATCGATATTATACTGACATGCTATTAAATCTTTGTATCTATTTTTCGGTATATTTTCTGGCAATTTTCCATATTCACACGATTTGATCAGCCCTCTAGGAAACTTCTACAAGGAAATAATAAATTTTTTTTTTTTATAAAATTTTATTTGTAAATTTCCATCACACTTATTTGAGAATTACATACCTCGTATTGCGAATCTAGTAGCCCACTGGCCAAAGCTTCCTTAACATGTTCTTCGAAGTCTTCGATTTTAACCAAGCAGGAATGGTGATTATTTGGCACTACGTTAGGTGGGAATTGCCGTATCGATAATCGCTTTATCGCACCATCGGATTGTGGCGTCGTATTATCTGGGATCCGGGAAGTTATCTGATGATCATCCTCATTAGTCATCGTAAGATTTGCAAATTGACTTTTTTTTAATTGGTATTTTATTCTGTGCCTGAAATGTCAATTGATTCTTATAACAAAGCGTCAATATTCAATCACTAATAACATCGATGTTCATTCATCAATCATAAAAAAAAAATAATACAGATACGGTTTTCTCATCGGTCACTCACTCGATATCTTTTAACTATGCATAGAATTAATCATCTTACTGGTATAAAATGAAGACGAAACATAAGAGACTCAAAATGATTGCTAAACATATGATTATTAGCCAGATTGTATTGGATTCCGGGTATTGCTGTATAGTTTCACCATCGATGGAAGGAAGAGTGAAGAAATGTGAACGCGGACTGAATGTGGTATTGGAGAATTTATCTACGATCTTGACATTTATCTCGTATTTTTCTCCATGATTTAAGAAACAGTCGACCGACGTCATGGTTTCATTGGCATCGAACCTCTTGATCATAGATTCGCTCAACTCAACCTGAAACATCAAAAATTGTGAGTGTTAGACGTCACAGACTTACTGTAAAGACTTCTGCGCTAGGATAAACGTTACCATGAATCGGGCTCACCTTATACGTCTCAACGATCTGTTCTATCGTGTTTTTCGTCATCTCACACGTCCAAATTCCTTTAATACTGACTTTGATAAAGGTGTCTTTCGTCAGATTAATAACTGCAGGAATTTTTAGGTCGATCCAAGTTCCGTTGTTTGTAACCTCTAATTCCGATTTGGTATCAAAGATCACGCCACTCGGCGTCGTAAAATTGATCTTAGCCGGATTGCTGGATGTGTCTTTCTGATTTATTGATCTGATATCAATGGTGTAGTCAGTCGAGGGCATAAGCTTCAATTCTTTCATGTATTCTATTTTTACTTTATCAACGACGAGGTGGTCATTAATTGTTGCAATACCCGTCGGACGCTGAATCAATCTCGAGGTCTCTCGCGTAATAGTGATGTTGAATTGCTCGATTTTCGTTTTAGGTAACGATGGATATCCCCATTTTAACGTAACAATGCCGTGACTTTTATAATCCCATGTAGCATTTATCGGCATGTTATCAGCTGAGGAAAGGATGAGTAATAATTATATTCAATAGCAACATTTGTATTCTTTCAGAATATTTACAGCTCGTGGCGTTTTAATATCATTAACGTTAAACCGTAATGACTTGTAGTCCGAATCATCGACCCTATTCAGAATAATTTTAAGATATCTAAATCTTTCTCAGCTTACCTGAATCGTCAATATATTTGGGTTGGATTTTGATCTCCCAGTGTTGTAGTTCGGTGTCACCTTTCTGCCCGGAAACCTGCAACCGAAATTTGAATAATAATTCGTTCGCCGCATCGGTCTCTGCAATAATTTTATATTAACGTAACGGTAATCAATCGATCAGTACCACTATTTCATGGGGAATACCCTTTGGTGGATCTAGTACAATAGTATCGTTCGGAAGGAGAAAGTTTTCTAGGCACACAAACTCTTCCCATAATCTGCATTGTATTCCTTGCGAAACATCGTAGGTCTGGGACGGCTTTCCTGATTTCCTAATAGACACGACGTACTTTTCGATACTATTTTGGTTGGGTGGAAATTGCTTCAATCGTAAAGAGATGGAATTTTTTTTTAGATCCGCTTCATATAGTTCTAATGTTTTGTTGGAAGACGGCACTAAAATGAACAAACTTATTAGCTAACTCAATTCTACTTACTTATATTAAATCATTTTCGAATTTATCGAATTCGGCAATAAACAAGTACGATACTCACGTTCGGTAGACTTAATATCCCGAGATCTTCTTCTCAATACTAACCCGCCTCTGTCGCGATAAGGACTACCGGAAATTGAATCGACGATAATATTTTCGGTGTAGGATAATTTTTGACATTTCAACGTAGGCCAAAAAGGATTCGAAGATGCCATCATCTCTCGATTAATAGTTATGGTTGATTTCCTCAAACCGACTATAAAAAAAAAAAAAAATGAAAAATTGTAAGGCAATGTTGAAAACCTATTTCATAAAATATCCACACATTTTGTCGAAATTGGAACGAATTGCGTTTGAACTTACCAACCGATTTACATTTACGAAATTTATCGATAGCCCACTGACCCTCGATTTCATTTTTCATCAGACTAGTTACAATTTTCAATTTTATTAGTCTTGAATTCAAGTTCGGTAAAGTCGCGTTAAGTCTGACCGATCGCCAACTCATTAGTTTGTCATGAACGGATTTTCCTTCTCCAGAAATACTCGCGATTGGAATATCACGACTTTCATCATCGACTATGGTAACGTTCAGTTTACATTCGGGACAAAGTCCGACTAATATTTCGACACAGAAATTTTCATCGTGAAGAATAAATTCCGAGGTGGATATAACCGCGTTATTATTTTTCGTCAAGAAATATTCGTCTGGAAAATAAACGTGGGATATTATTTTTACGATTTTTTTTTTTTTTTTTAAACTATTTTCGGGAATTGTTACACTCACAAAAATGGAATCGAATTCGTGATATTAATTCACTTCTCATTAATAAATGAGATACAGGATGCCATTGGTCAACATTTCCTTTAAGGAATGGCTCAACTTCAGTTTCATTGAAAATCCTGATCTCATTTTTCTCGCTATTCCATTCCAGCCTAAACGTACGCCATGCATATGCATCGACGACATCTTCAGCTCCGTGCTGAAAATAAACAGCTTACGTTCAGTCTTTTTTTATTGCAGAGTAAAAAAAAAAAAAAAACACCTCGAATTCGTTTCTCAAATTTTTCTAAAAAAAAAAAAAAAAAATTATTTAAAACCGGTCTTAATACCACGACGGTGGCCACATTCACGCAATTCTCCTCTTTTATAGATCCATCAGTCTTCTTTGTGTCATTAATACAGGATCGAATTTCAGACCGTTTGCTCTTCGAATCGCCAATAATAATCCAAAAACACTGGCCATTCCGAGGCTCTTTATTTTCGCATAAAAATATGTGAATCCTGCTTGACCCTCGAAACGAGAATATCGCAGTACCAGAATAATCATTCACTGTTCCCACGTACTTATAATATGTACGATTTATTGATTCGTTTAAAACGATTTCTTCCAAGCCTGTAAACCAGCGATAAAAATTAATCAATATTATATTTCTACATACATATATATGTGTGCAAATAATAAATGAAGCAATTATGAGACTGAATCGGGGAAAAATGTGTGTACGTGACGGTAATTGTGGTCGGGTTTAATTGCAAAGAAAATACGTACGTGATTTATACAGCTGTTCACTTTTTTTTTTTTTTAATCGAGTTTCAAATTTAATATAACTATGATATCACGGCCTGAGCTAATTAGCTGAAACCGCGTCTGTTTCCGTTTTTGATTATTTTATCAGACTATTACGAATCGGGGGATTCTAGACCGCTATATAGAAACTGTTTTGTTTTCCTCCAGTGTGTGGATTGAATTTACATACTTTTATTATAATATAGAATTGTACTTAGTATATGGATCATAATAAAACATGAAATCGATCGATCGAACTCACCTTCCCATCGATAATCGAAAATAGGACTCATAGGTACGAGGGCAGAGTCGACAACGTTCCATCCGTTATTTTTATCCCATAAAGTTGAGCATTTTGTCGAATTCCATATCGCGCATTCAGTCAAGTTTTTTGACGTTGGATTTTTGGGTTGAAAATCTGATGAAAATATTTAAGAAAAATTATTTTACACTATAATTAATTTTTCAAACTCAATACAGATGCGATATAATTTCGATACTTACTCGTGAAGGTATCGATTCTTTGGCCATTATTAAAATCCTTTTCGTTTAGATCGTAGTTCCAAACTAATGCGGCACCGTCGTCTTCGGATACACAAGTCAGTTTTATCGCTGTGCCATTACAGGTCGGATAATGACGGAGCACGTGAAGCTCTCTTGAACTCCGCGCGATTATCAAAACCGAGAATGTTGAGATCGCGGTGATATGTGTGAGAGAAAAGCCCATTTTTGGCCATAAAATTTTTATTCGAAGTTTAAATCGATAACCGATAATAAAATGCGATTCTTTTTTTTTTTATGTGTTACATAGTTAATCTCTAAAACTATGTGTCTGTGATCTAGTCAGAGATTTAATCTCATAATCACTCTCGTTAACAGCCTGCAATCGCGCTTTTTGATATTTAAATATTATCACTGGATATACCATCGTCGACTGAGAAATTGCTACTGACCATCGAGTGAAAGGGTCAAACGGAAAAAAAAATCAAACATGTGTCATGTGGCCATTTTAAGAATTTATTTTATCGCACATACCACATCTTCCGCTGATTAAATATGGAGCAACGTTGATTTAATGTTTTATGTGAGTTTGTGAACTGAGATTGTTTCATTATGTGGAAGTCTTGATAATTATTATCAAATTTTTTTTTATCCTACAAAGTTCGTTTATAATTTTCTTTTTTTCTTCTTTTTCTCCTTTATTTCAAATTTGTGAATTCTGAATCGTATCTTACAGTCTAATATTATTCTTTATAAAAAATCGTGTAATTTTAGGTAAGAAAGTAGTTAGACATTATGTACCTTAAATTGAAAAAAAAAAAAAAAAAAAAAAAATTGATCAATAATTATAAAAACAATATAAAACAATTTTATTTATAGGTATTTATTCATAAAAATCAATCACTTTTCAGTGTATTGATGTTTGTACAAAGTAAAAATTATTTTACTGCCACAAGTACACATATTACCTAATTGTATACATTATTAGAAGATATTCCATAAAAATTTTACAGATTCTCTTACAGAACAAAATTCATCATTATTATTAAAGCAAATATTCAATTTTCTATTTAATTTGTCCAAAAATTTCTGTACATAAATATTAAGTGAAATTTGCATAAGTCGCGAAGCAGTCGACGTAGTTCACTGCGGCGTCGTACAAATACTCGAATTCATCCTGAAAATGATTAAACATTAAAAAGTTTGATAAAGCTTTGATAGTTGTCAGATTTTTTAGCATTCGGAATCGAAATTATTATTTTCTTTCATTAAAATATTATGAAAATTCTATTACCAAATTTTGAACGAATTCAGGTCTGAAACGTCGAACAGTTCGAACAGCTGAGATAACGTCACACTCTTTTTCCACGGACATTCTTTCGAGTAGAAAACTAAGTGCCAAATATAAACCACATCCCGTAACTCCGTTACTAAAAGTTAAAACTCGTTGTTTAATTATTATCTTGACAAGTTCTATGGGTAAAATTTTTATAGAGTAACATTTGCCGTAGTATAATGAAGTAATTAAAGGAAAATAACTTACCGACAAAGTACTAAGGTTATTCCTTCTTTTCGCGGAATTTTATTCGACGCTAACCAAAGTGAAACCAACGCTGCAGGATTCGGTGGTTTTCCGGTACTGCCTTGTCCCCATCCGGTACAAGTAAGCACTGTTACTAACTGTGGTATTCTCTCGTCCTGTATAAAACAAATAAAATATAATATGATTAAGTCAAGCTAAAAGAATTTCATTTTTGATGTAAAACTTAGTGAAAAAATTAAAGAAAATAAAAAATTATATTTATCGTCGAATCTTCATTAGCTACTAACGTACCCCTGAAGTATCGGTCAACAAGAATTTTTCCGTCGTAAAATAATCTTCCTTCTGACGGGTTTGTTTGGTCTCTACTAGTATGTGAGGCACGGGTGCGAAGGTTGGTTTTTTAGGTATGATGTCACAGCACGTCTGTATAAAAAAGAAAAAAGAAATTTAGGTATTCTGTATGTATAATAAAACCGATTTATTTTTTTTTTTTCAAATTTTTTTAATAAACGATTATCGATATACTCACGGGATCGTTAGGGTCAGCACGTTGCAATATTATAATTAATTGTACATTTTGCTTTGCTATGAGTAACCAGAATTTGCACCATGTAGATTTTGAAGGTAGTTCAGATGCCAGATATTGTTTTTTGGTCTTTACTCCATCGACACTTACAGCACTGATGTAAATACTTCTTTCGTTATTAGGTTCAGAGTAACGTTCGAAGTAAATCTCATTAGGACATGTAACTAAAATTTGTATATTTGTTGATCAAATTTTTATTTTTATTTATTTATTAATTTATTTTATTCTTTTTGCATAGTATTGAGAATTTTATTGCATATTTTTTATCTTTTTTTGTTTTTTCATTTTTTATACCTGAATCGAGCTTCGTAAATTTATTTCTCTCGAAATCACCTGGAACCGGAGGTCTCGGCGTAACCAACGAGTACAGCATCCGCTCTTGCCATACTGTGTCGTTCAGTCTATAATAGAATATAATTAAAGTCCATAATCCCTTCCGTATAAAAAACACTAACGAAATACGTAAAATCTGACGATTTTTTCAATCTTCGATGTTAATTTTTCAAAATATGATTACAAATTGTAAAATATCGCAGTTTCTGGAAACCGCCTACCTTTCTACATCGATTGGCAACTGTTTTCTCAACCTTTTTATACCGTCAGAAAAATCTTCATCGCATGCTATATGGGTTATCGATTCCGTAATGCTTTCCATTACAACAATGTGAGCGAGTAGGTACTGTTGTGGACATCCAACCATATTTGCACGACTTTTACGCATCTGAGTAGTCACAGCTATCATGTCGATCGTCTAAAAGCATATTCGATTACGATTTAAGCTTAAATAATTAAAAAAATATTACCTATGTCTTATACAGCGTTTATCACCTTTTCCTCCAGTGCCTGGCGCAAACAAATATCACATAATATAAGGGTACCGGTCCTACCATCTCCGGTATTACAGTGAACAACCACAGGCCCATTTCCGGTTGGTGTATCAATCAGTATATTCAAATATTCTACTAAGGACCGGGAATACGTTGGTATCCCTTGATCAGGCCACGATGTGTAATGAAGATGAGTGATCTGCGATAAATTATACAATATTTTATCAAGTGTGGAATCAGTGGGATATCCACTAGCTGTTCAGATCGTGTAGTTATACTGTACCTTACGCTTGTACTTTTGACAACTAATTCTGAACTTTCTTATACTATAATCAGCAAAGACTTGAAGATCAGTGATGAGAACACTCACGTCACCGTATTTTACTTTTAGTCCAACCTCGGGCCAGTACTGTTCGTAGTTTTCCTGGAACATACCATCTTGTGTTATTTTTATAGTTTCATCAAAATTTTGGAACAATTTAATTTCCTACCTTCCCATTTTTCGTAACATTAGTCAGCATGCAAATAACGTAGACTTTTTCCTGCCAAATCATTCGCCAGAAATCGTTAACAGTGTGCGGTAGCGGATCTTGCGTTGCAATGTAAGCTTTCTCTCCACGATTTCCCTGAAAAGAAAAAAAAAAAAAAAAAAAAAAACAACAACTGTGTATACATTTTTCATAAAAAAAAAAAATTCTTCACCATTATATGAGATCCTTTTGTGTTTTCTTAGGACAACGCTTTACTTGATTATTATTATTATTCTCACCTGAATATAGCTGGCGTTTATATAATCGGAGTCAGGATCGCTAGGTATTTTTTGAAGTACAACTCTAGTATCATCGTCTGTCATAAATGTAAAATAAAAATTGTTTTTATAGATACTTACTTCATAAATAGATAAAAAAAAAAAAAATACCAAGATATTACTTACATGGTATTTGGTTCTTATTTTTATTTTTCGACATATTTTGAGGAAGCTTTCCATACTCGCACGGTTTGATCAGATCCCTCGGAAACATCTAACGAAATATATAAATTTTCTTTTCGTTATATTGAACCGACTATGAATGATTTTTATAAAATTTTCTCACCATATACTGCGAAAATAATTGCCCACTGGAAGCAGCAGTCTTAATATACTCCGGAAAATAATCCGTCGTTACAAGTCGAGAATCTGTTGCGAACAACACATCATACACGTTCTCTAAATCTTCATTTTTCATCCGATTGGACGAAAGTTTAGATTTTTTTTTAGTTAAAAAAGTCATCTTATGCGTATTTCTTGAACCTTTCCGAAACTTGTTTACAGCGGATTCATGCCCGCTGGTCCTTCTAAATTTTCTAAAAAAAATAAAATCAAAAAATCAACCAGACTATCAGTTTCAGGAAAAAATTCAACCCTTCAACAATTCTTCGTCTTACCTTAGCCAGATGATTAACGAGATCAGAAGAATCACCATAATTGGAATAATTGCTATGAACCACAGTAGAGTGAGATCATTATCGGTTAGACTAATCGATTCGCAGGCGATAGTGGTCAAAGTCGTGTCGTTTATGGCCTTGACGACGATTTTTATGTCGTAAGTTTCACCAATGTAAAGGGAACAGTTCAAGTTATCGATATTAATATTATTTATATCGATCGTGAATCTGCTAGGTGTCTTTTTGCTCGTCTGAAAGGAACCGAAAAATTGGATTTCAGGCAAAATTAATAGACGTACAGAATTTAGTACGAGGTAATAGACTCAGGGATTGATAGAACTCACATTATACTTGGCAATTATCAATTCCGTCATGTTCATGATCGACGATGGGATTTCGATGTGGTTTCTCGTACAGTTTAAAGATCCGTTTACGATTACGTTAACTGTTGTATCACGTGTCGCATTAATTACGGGAGGAACTTCGAGATCGATTTTACTTCCGTTTTGATTTACTTGCAGTTTATTTCCGTCTATAAAATTGAATTCGTATGGTACTTCAATTCTCGTGGTATTCATTTCGCCAGATTTATTCCGATGCTTTGATGTGATGATGATGGAGTACGTTGTTGACGTTTCAAGGTGCAGATCTATGCTATACTTTTTGCGTCTCGAGATGATGGTGTAATTATATTGCAAGGGAAACTCTGTGTTTTTCTTGTAAAATAGATCTGTCTTTAAAAATTTAATGCTGATGTTAAATTCCGTAATTTTTATGGTACTGAATGGATACTTCCAATTAAACGTAACGATTCCGTGACTCCAACTCTCATGTCGTGAAATTATTGGTGAAGCCGGAACTGAAAACGAGGAGGATATTTATATTATATCTAATCATTGACTGAAGCTTCCTTTTTATTTAAATTTATTTTCATTTTTTTTTTTTCCAATAAAATTAGTATTCTATTTTATAAAACGATGAAATTTTGCAGCGAGATTATCTGAGGTTGTTTTAATCATACGTGAAATGACATCTCGACACTTGTGAGGACTTACCTTGATTGTAAACAAAAGTTCGGTTAAAGTTGTATGTTGTCGAGTTTCCAGTGTTACTGACGTTCTTGTTTTTTGCGGAAACCTGTAACAAAAATCCCGATAACTTATCTCACTTTACATTAGTTTTGCTTTTAGCTTTTTAATAACGATCCTCTATTATAGTCAATACCGTCACCTGAATGTCGAGATGTACATTCGGCGGGAGGGTGATATTTTCAAAACAGACGTAGTTTTCCCACAGTTCGCACATTAGTCTTCCGTCCGAAGCATCTAGTATAGTCCACTTTCTTGTCGGGATTGATGTGTTAATCGTCACATAGTAGGATTCAATCTCACCATTCGCGGGATTGGGCGGTTTCCATCGTAGAGATATGGTATTCGTATCAGGGTCGGCATCATATACTTCTAAACTTTTAACAGCGGATGGCGCTAAAGCGAGCAGACATAAGAAAGTATTTATACATTTTTGGATTGATTTTAATATGTAGATATAAATACGGATGATTCAATTATAAACGGTTGTCAGTATTAATTAGAAGGATGAATGAAACAATTAGAGACTGATCCAATTTCAGATAACTTTTTCCCATGATAATCTCGATGATTAAATATTTCGGTCAAATTTTATACATGATGTTAATATTGCAAAAAAGATCCATTTTGATATATAAACCTATACAACTAGAGCGAGCGATCTCTCACCTGTCGGTGCTGTCGTCCAATTCATCTCCCGGTAAAGATCAGGGTTAAAATCCAACCCATTACTTTTTAATACGTAAACACGCACGTTGTACGTTGTATAGTGAGCCAGACGGAGTTCGTATAAATCGAAGTACTGAAATGTAGTTGTTCTGTTAATTGTCCAATTCTGTACCGAGTCACTAACACCTGTGAATACTAATCTCGTGAGTTTTATGGAACTGGTAATTTTAGGGCAATCCTCAGGCTTGTCCCATATGAGACGACTTTGATTGTTTATAAGCTCCAAGTTCGTGACGACTGAGGTCTGAATATCTACGCAGAATAACACACGTGAGTTGTCGACAGAATAATTAGAAGCTTGTAAGCTCTTGCTACTCACCCGCCTCAAGTGTCTGAAATTCATAAAAATCCGCCATCCCTGGCTCGGTGGTGTGTGCCATAACGGTTACCGTGTAGTAAGCATAAGGATTCAAACCGCTGAAGGAAGCTATCGTGTCTTTCACTTCTTTTATTGTCTCATCTTCCACAGGTGTCTGTTTTCCGAGGTCCTGGCATGCGCGTAGCGTGGTCCTCTGAATATTGAAAAATGTTATTGCTTGTTCATACAACATGACTCAAAAATCGTAATATTATTGGATGAAGGTAGTTTTATGCAACACGCATTACTGTGGAGACGAACTCGCGAAATTTAGGTTTTATTTTTCACTATAACATGATATCAATTAATTATACAAGTCATATATATTTGTGCCTGAATATAGTTGGTGTAGAGGTGAAACGAATCCCTAATTGGGTAGGAACCTTAAAAAATTTGAGCAAGTGGTACTTGCCGTAATTTTGTTACTTACCCGAGACGCCTTTCGGCGACATACCATTTAAATAGAAGATTGTGTGAAATAATTACGACGTAATACCTTGATCGAAACGCTGTATTTCGTGATGACTCCATTTACTTTCAAAGGAGCGTCCCACTGCAAAATGACTTTGGTATCGGATATGTATGGCAGACGCAAATTGCGGACCTTTTCGGGTGCTGCGATTGACAGAGAAAATAGTATTGGTCAATATCTGACGAGGTAGAGTTCGTCTAGAGTCATAACATATTTAACTTTCAACGGGTATGCGTTAAGCTCTGAAGCTTGCTCAAAAGTATTGGGAAAGCCTAAAGTCGAGTGACAGTTTTGATATTCAGCTTGTTTTGTCATCATGGCTTCTCTTACCTGATGGGAGGGTGCGAACTTTTTTGGTCCACAACAGGTTATTGCCACTGTAGACGAACAGCTTATATTCCGCGTAAGGATCTAGACCTTCGAAGTTAGAGGGCAAATACGTATGACCATAAGTCCGGGAACGATTAGCTGGAGTTTTTATTTCTAAATAATAAGGTCCACCTAAAAAAGCCTCACACCCCTAGAACAATTACATAGTTGGAGATGAATTTATATGGATATGATAACAGAAAGTATCGTAGCAAAGAGCAATCACCTCTAGGTTTAAGTGTCGTACGCTCAGAACTATACTGTTCTTGTTTGGTACTACTTTCAAGCAACGCTCTGAAACATACAAATGTTTACTTTACCGGCCAAGCAGAGACGAACTAATGAATCATGCTGTGGATGCTCTGATTCGAATAATATTGTTGGGTATTAGTAGTACACTCGTATATTACTCAACTTACGCGTGGTAGTTAGGAAAGTAATTTCCGGGCTTCGTACTTCTGTGACATTCCCTCCGCTTTTCGTATTTTCAAATGTATGTTCAAATTTCGTAGTTACAATTGTATGCACCCCGTACGTTGTGCCTGGACGTAGCTGTTTATAATTTATTGTATAAGTCGACCCTACGTATTCCGTTGAGCTCCAGATGGATTCAGATCGTTTGCCAGACGACTCCTGGAAATATCAGGATTACCACATAGGGAAACTTTTTTAGAAATTGTATATTAGACAAGAATCTTATTCACTGATATCTGTGAAAAATTCTCATGAATGTATTGAGAAATACTAATTACTGAAGCGGTCAATTTGTCAATTTTCTTTTCTATTCTGGTATTACCGTAATAACGTGGCGAAAGTCGATGATGTATGTAGATAACTCGGGGTCCACTTTCTGAAATATTCTTGCTGTAGTATCAGTTATGTCTTTGATGATCGGTTGTTCAAGTTCTAGGACAAAAATAATTATCTGAATTCTGGTACTGCTGCGATTTCAGAGATGCGTAATGCGGCTCATTAATTTCAATATACCTTTGCAGAACGGTGGAAGGAGTCTGTCACTCCGACACCCTGTATTGCAGTTTCCATTTACCACGTCGCAATTTCCGCTAGAGCAGGATCCACATAACTCGTTACAATCGTATCCGTAAGAGCCGCCGGGGCATTCTGTAATTATTCCGTTATTGAACTCGTGCTTCAGAATTTCATCCGAGATTTGAAGTATACTCACGAGTGGCACAATTAGCGCCCTTATATCCACGATCGCAAGCGCATCCGGTTGGATTACAGATGAACCATTTTTCGTCGGATGTTGTATAAAAATCGAACATTTCCGATTTTCGAACAAGCTGCAGCAATCCTGGAATAAGATAAATTATTCTTGGTCAACCTTGTGACATTTGCCTGTAAAACAATCGACAAAGAGATCTGAAATGAAGGTCGACTGCACGTATGGGAAGACTAACTGCATACTCACGGCTTGTTTCGTGGTGAATCTTATTTTTGGAAAGTGAATCAACTATGGCACTTTCGCTGTAAGATATTTTTTGACACTTGACTGTTGGCCACAAGACGGGAGACGCATTCTCTTGAAGAGTCGTTATAGTTGATCTTCTCAGGCTACCTGGATCCGAATAACGCTGCTATTTAATTCGGAGCTCGTTTCATAGAATATCTTTGTATTTGTGGCGAATTGCGTTAGCACTTACCATCCAACTTGCAAACACGAAAATTATCGATTGCCCACTGACCCGTACCTTCAGTGCCATTCAGAATAGTTTGAATTTTCAATTTCACAACCGTTGGTATGGAGCTTTTCAAATTTTCAACGAGTTTAATTGATTTCCAGGCCAGCAGCGCGCTGTTTGCAGAATTTTTGTTTCCAGAAATACTGTTCTCCGCAATAGATCTGCCACTTTCATCTATCAAACTAGCTTTCAACTGGCAATCAGAGCACAGACCGACCAACAGCTCGATGCAGAAATCTTTGCTCTCCTGATTAAAGTGTTTCGTGAATAGTTCTGCGTTCTTCTTGTCTGTCAGAATATAGTCGTCTGAAAGCAAACGTCCACGCTTATGACGACCACGACGATGTGAAACGCACAAATATGTACATCTGTATCTTTTAGCCAGCAGTGGCATACTTACAGAAATGGAATCGAACGCGTGATGATATTTCACTTGAAAGAAATATGTGAGACACAGAATGCCATTGCAGCACTATTCCTCCCAAAAATGGCTCAAGTTCAGTTTCTTTGAAAAGCTTGATCGTCTGCTCCTCACTCGTCCATTCGATCCTAAACGTACGCCATTCATATGCATCGATGATCGCAGTATCGTGCTGCCAATGAATGTAGGGGTTAATGAGGACAAACACTAGGATTCGTGTTACAGACCAATTTAAATATTATAGTACAGTTGACAACTGTTGCGTTGGAGTCAATGGAATTTCGCGGATTTAAGTATATCATCTATACAATACCCAGGTTTCGGCTATGACTTCGCACTTTTCGTTCGCTCCGGATACGTGGGGCTTAAGTGCTCCATCAACGCAGGTCAAAATTTTAGATTGCTTGCCGTATGTACGCCCAATACTGATCCAAAAGCATCGATTTTTTTCCACATTCTTCTTGTTGCATAAATAAATGTTAACGTTTTGCAACGCTCGGACAGAGAATATTATAGTCCCGGAATGTCCTTTCACGTTTCCCGTATCCACATATTTATGCTCAGCTGTTGTCCCTTCGAAGACGAATTCTTTAAAGCCTGCAAGCCCCCCATAATCGTGGATTCACTTTAATCAATCTGCCTAAATTGAGGTTCGAGGATACTACATGACCAGGTTAAGCTCGAGTCTATGTTATATCTAATTTCTGAAAATTTCAAATGATGTGCGGAAAAACAAAGTCCCTGTCTTGTTCGTAGTGACAAAACAAATATGATAAATAGATTCAATGCGCATGTAGCTGCGCTAAGCTTAGGAACGCTTGCGTTTACCTTCCCATCGATAATCGAGAACGGGACTCGTGGGTTTTTTGGCAGAGTTGACCACATCCCATTGGAATGGCTGTTCCCAATTGGCTATGCAGTTTACCGAGTTCCATATTGCACATTCGGACACGTTTTTCGTACCTGATTTTTTGGGCTGAAAATCTAAAAGTTGTGTAAAAAATTAACCTAACTATTGCGGTTCGCACGGGCATTTAATCCTGAAGCTGTCTAAACGATTTACAATATTTGCACTATTGTATTCAAATATATTTTAGCAGGTATGTAAATGTTAGCTGTGAATTCTCTACTTACCATCGACAATATTATTTTCTCTATTAGTTCCGTTTGTCCGGGAATTGTAATTCCAAACTAACGCAGAATCATCGTCTTCGGATAAACAAGTAAGCAATCTCGTCCCACTGTTTGTAACCGATGGACGTCGCAGTAGTATAAGATCACCGAAACTCTCCACCATCATTGACGTTAAGCAAAATACAATCGTGGTTAAAAACGCGCAGGATAAACCCATTTTTGTAACTTAAATTTAACGTTGGTCCCTTGAAATACAGCCACTAAAAAATTACGCGATACTATCAACGATAAACAGCAACTGATACTTGACACGTAACTACCGCGAAGAAAATATGGATTCAATATTTTCTGGTGTCACTTTCCGGCTTTAGCTTTCGCAGTAACCACACCACATCCTTCTTAAGCTTATTTTTCGACCAACAGTTTGCTAACCAGGACATCATAATCATATACGGCTTACTGTACACTTAAATTCATTTACGTTATCTGTTTCTTCATCACGTTTATGACTCAGAGTTTTCCTGTTAAAAAGCCACAGTGTATACTTCATAACTTTCGAACAAGTCTTTACCAAACATCAGCTAATATAAATTACGATATTTAAGTATATTATAATCGTTAGATTTTTCACCACGATTAACCTTCACAAGTATTGTGACTTATAAGTAATTTTTCTTAAAATTATCTCATATGAGTTTAAAGTTGTAAATTTTCCTAAGATAACAAAAAAAATATAAATGAAAATAAAATCATTTCCTGTACAGATACAGAGAAGATTATCCTCGTTCCTCTCTTTTCTAAGTTATCAAGATCGCTCAATCCCATTTCATGCCTAATAAGTAAATCGTAATTATCGAATATTATCTATACGTATGAGAAGTTGGATTTATTTTATCTTCACGCGGTTTGGCCATGGGATAAAGAATAAACTTCGCAACTTCAATTACGGAAATTTACAGGTTTCGTAACATTTTTTATAAAATTTATTTAGCAGTTTTATTTTCGAAAATAAAAAAAGAAAGGAAAAGTCAGAGTAGGTACAATTATTTGGATTTGGAGTGCAAGGTTCGGATTCATTATTCAATATCATCATCTTTATTAAATAAAAATCGGTAAATTATACCTCAGGCTTTGCTACAATTAATATAATATTAATTTTATTCTTACCATGATATAAAACGAAAAATATTAATTACAATTTGAAAATTATTATCAACTTATTACTATTCAATCTATATAATAATTATTTCAGATATTTTGTGTTAAAAAATTGATTAACAATTTATTGAATTTTATTGAATTAACTATAATATCACGAAAAATTTGCATAAGTCTGAAAGCATTCGAAGAAGTTTAGTGCCGCGTCGTACAAGTAGTCGAACTGCACCTGTAAATAATCCAAAATGTCATACGGTTTTTATTTTTTATTTATTTTTTTTTTCATCCAATGAAGTTAAAACCAAACATCACTATCAAAAAACTCTCACCAATGATTGAACGAATTCTGTCCTGGATCTGCGAACCGCTCTGACGGCAGAAATCACGTCACACTCTCTTTCCACGGCCATTCTTTCAAGTAGAAAACTCAACGCTAAGTAAAGACCGCAGCCCGTAACACCGTCGCTGTAAACATGCGGAAATTATTACCCGGAAAAAAAGCTTAAAATTGTGATTCAGCGTTTGAGTAACCGGTATGATTACTCACTGACAAAGAACTAAAGTCGGTGCTTCCTTTCGTGAAATTTTTTCGGAAGCCATCCAAAGCGAAACTAAAGCTTCAGGACTTGGTGGCTGACCGTCTTTTCCACTTTCCCATCCGGTGCATTTTAGAACAGTTACGGGTTGCTGTCTCCTTTTTCCCTGAATCAATAAAAAAAAATTAAAAAAAATAAAAAAAAGTTAAATCTCGATATTGATTTTCAATTGAAAATAATTTTCTCTACGAACCGATTTATCGGTCATCAATAGCCTCTGAGTTGTGAAATGTTCTTCTTCGTCGACGCTTGATTTGACTTCAACTTGTATGTAAGGAACAGGGTTTAGGATCGTATCGTTGGTCATTATTTCACAGCACATCTGTGGAAAAAAAATTTCATGCAAATTAAAATAATAGAAAAACAAAAACGTCAAAAATAAATAAAAAAAAAAAAAAAAAAAAAAAAAAACGATACAATTTTAATCACGATTTGTCTATTTACTTACGGGATCGTTAGGACTAGGCTTTTGCAATATTAAAATAAGTTCTATCTTTTTCTGGGCTATCAATCTCCAGTATTCAGATAAAGTCAACGGTGAAGGAAGCTGGGATTCTAGGTACTGTTTCTTCATCTTTACCCCATCGACGCTAACAGCATTAATGTAGTTACTTTCACTGTCGAATGTTGAATTTCTATTGAGTTCAGCTACGGTAGGAGTGGCTGAAATTTACACAGATTAAAACATGACCAGGAATATCATCCTTTAATATAAATAAAAAATCAAATAAAAATAACTAGATTCTATACTCTCAGATTTTACCAACCTGGAACAAACTCCGAAAGTCTACTAGTCGAAACGTCACCTAAAACCGAGCGTCTCGTCATAGCGAAAGAGTGGAGTGCTCGGTCCTGCCACACACTGTCTGTCAGCCTGTTTATAGAACATCAAATCATCATCAAATTTTCCCAAAATTTTTTCAACATTTCATTCAAATTCAGCATGTCTTGATCTTAAATACTCGCCTTTGTATGTCGAGTGGCAAATGCTTTCTCAATTCCTTTATCTTCTTCGGCAAGCCATGATTACATGGTACCTGAGTTTGCTCATAGACTATGCTTTCCATAATGGCAAGATGAGCAAGCATGTACTGCTGTACAGAGTTCACCATGTCTGAACGATCCTCACGCATTCTTGCAGTCACAGACGCCACGTCGAGCGTCTATATATTAAATTTGGTATCAGAAATCAAATAGACGATTTAATTATACCTAAAAATATAGATTTTTTCATTTTTCTAAAGAGTTTGAGTACTAACCCTTTCTCTAATAGCTTGTCGAAGGCAAATTTCGCACAATATGATTGTGCCAGTTCGACCGATTCCAGCACTGCAATGAACAACGATTGGTCCATTACCTGTCGGTGTTGCTAACAGTTTTTTCAAGTATGCTACAAGCGATTGGGAATACATCGGAACTCCGTGATCTGGCCATCCCGTATAGTGGAGATGCGTTACCTGCGTAAAGATTAAAATTCTGAATGAAAGCAAGGAAAAAATTTATCAAGCTTTACACTTGTCACCTTGGAGATTCGACAACTACCGATATTTTTCACATGTTTGATAAGATTTTTGTTAATCATATGGGATTCTGAGATGATAAAAAAGTACCACACCTTACGGTCTTTATTTTCGTAACTCAGGTTTAAGGTTCTGATTGTATAATCGGCAAAAACTTCGTGGTCGGTGTTTGAGACGTAAATATTTCCATACTTCATCCCAGTTCCCACCATCGGCCAGTATTGCTCACATTTCGTCTGAAACGTCCCATTTTTATAATTTATTTATTCGGCTCCAACTTACGTCTCTTTCAGATTTAGTATCAGTAAATAAATAATCGTGTGATATTATTACCGTTCCATTCTCTGTGACATTTGTCAACATGCAAATAACGTTGACTTTTTCTTGCCATACCATTCTCCAAAAATCGTTTACAGTATTTGGCAATGGTCCCTGGGTCGCGATGTAAGCCCTCTCTTTGCGATATCCCTGGAACGTGTGTTTAGATTTTGAAATATAATAATTGAAAGTTATTTTATTCAACGTTTCTGAATCAAACTTTAAATATTTTACCTTAATGTAACTAGCGTTTATGTAATCGGAGTAAGGATCTCCAGGGATTTTCTTGAGGATTACTCGAGTGTCGTCATCTGTGGTTAGCGGTAAAAAAAAAAAATAAAATAAATAAATAAATAAACAAGTAAAACAAGTTTAAATAAGATTTGAGTGAAGTTTGATTATGCAATTAAATCACAGACTAATTAATACATCCTGGATCTAGGAAAAGTTTGCCAAAAATGGTCAATGACGTTACATACATGGTACGAGATTCTTGTATCGGTTCTTGAAAAGATTTTCAGGCATTTTTCCATACTCGCATGCCTTGGTAAGACCGGTTACCATCGCCTGACAGAAAGAAATATATATCATTTCGATGCGGTCGAACAATATTACGATTTTAGTATGGTTTTCAATATTTCAGAATTTTAAACCAAAATTGTATACCTACCTCGTATTGCGAGCTTAATAATCCACTTGCTATAGCTTCTCTTGTGTACTCTTCAAATTCTTTAAATTTGACAGAATAAGAATGTGGATTGTATGGCACAACGTCTGGCGTTGATTCCCTCATTGATATTCGATCTTCCGTTGGTCTTTGTAAAGTTTTTGAATGATGTTGATTTTTTGGGGCCCTCGAGGTTCCAGTATTTCTTATCGTTAATGAAAGGGGAACAATATCTTCGCGTTGATTTTGCGACTTTTTGTGTTTTCTAAAATATCAATCAATTTTTAGAAGAACAAAAATCATCTAAGACATGTGGACGATTGAATTATTAAGGATACCCTTCGTTATAGTTTATTATCTCACCGGTGCCACATGAATAGTACTAGCAGGCAAATGGCGATAATTGGAAAAATAATTAGCCAGATTAAATTCTGTTTAACATCCATCAGAGTTATCGTAGACGGTGGAAGTTCGGCCGACGTATTGGAGTACAAGTCTCTCACGATGGCCAGGATCTCGTAAGTTGTTCCAATTTTGAGGGAAAAGTTCGAAGCGATACCTCCTTTATAATTACCGTCGATCCTCAAGCGTTTAGATTTGTTCTTCATTACCTGGAAAAAAGAAGCAGAAGCCAAAGCTGAGGCAGGGAAAAACAGACGAACAGAATTTCTTGCAAAGCGAAGAAGTTGCCTCACTGTATATTTGGAAACGACCCATTCCTTGTTGACGAACAATGACGATGTCTGCGACTGATTTTGTGCGTGCGCTGAAAGTTCCTTAATGACAATGCTAACCGTCGTGTTCGTCGTTGCGTTAATAACTCTGGGAACTTTAAGTTCGATCACAGTTCCACTTTGTTTTACTTCCAGTTTTTTGCCACTTGCAAAGGCGATGCCAGCTGGGACCCTAATTTCAGTTCTGAATTCTGCGCTTTTCACATTCTGCCGAGTTATCGCCACTACGGAAATGTTATAATCTGTCGAGGTCAAAAGCTCCAATTTCATGCTGTACAAAATCTCCTGCTTCGTAACAGAATAATCTTTTTCCATCGTATTAAGAATAAATGGAATCTTTAGTAGTTTTGTTGTTGAGCGAACGATGGAAATACGGAATAGCTTGATACTCGTCATATTATATGCCGGATACGTCCACGTTAACTCGACGATCCCGTTGCCCTTAGAGGATGTCATCAAACCCGATGGCATGTCGGGTTCTGAGAGCAAGGATATTATTTATTTAATTTTTTTGTTTCCTTTATTATAATTATTATATATCCCACTTGAAATTATTTAACAACTTTGAAATTCTTTGAGATATTACCAATCAATTTGACCACTCAGATATTCAAGTTAGATCTAATCAACGTATGTATTTTAAATTCTTGACCTCACCACTACGGGTTCTCTTACCTGATTCAAGGGTCCGAAATTTCATCATCGAAGGCGTGCTATAGTGTGATTCAATTTTTACCATATATTCAGTGTCAGGTGATAGTTCCGAGCAGATGAACGAGGAATTCAGAGTAACATGTTTGCATATAATCTTTTCGCCTATCGGAAGAGTCACTGTTACCTTCTTTATAAGGTTTTCACGATCTTCACAAGCCTGAAATAGCAGTTGAGTTTAAGATAAACTTGTGACTGTGAAATTGGGTAGTATTTAAATTAGCGAGAATCACCTTATCACGCGAAAGCTGCGTCACGATAACATTGTTCACCCCTGGTGATACTTTGAATCGATGCTTTCCTTGAATAAAATTAAACATACGAATAGTTTACTTTACTTTAAAGTATAATACTCGTTACTCAGTGAGCTTACCCATGCAAGTAGTTCTAAAAAATATTTCGTTGCTATTAAGTTGTTCGTTCCAATTTCCTAACGATGCGTGCACAATCGTATGTAGTTTATATACCGTGTTCGGTTCCAACTTGTCGATACCTACTATGAATTTCGACTGCAATGTGACATCTAGTGGACCTACACTAACGAGGGTGTTGGATTTTGTATTCTGAAAATATTCAATTTATCGATCAACGCCCAAACAAACCTCACTACTAATTATCAAATCACTTTATTTGCCAATCTTTCTTTACATATCATTGAAAATATCGAGATATATTTATGCGAAAGGGTTGCCAAGATACTTTGAATAAAAAGGTTTTCTCGATCTAATTCCTTTTATATCGGACGTTGGCGAAACGAAGGGGTTACTGTTATGTCTTTTTTCATATGCTTAATTAATTACAAACCATGCGTAGTTTATAGTTGAAGGATCTTAACTACTGATTTTTTTTTTTTCAAATTCCTCCTTACCGTTATCTCGTAACTGACAGTGACAGCTGCTTTTGCTTCGATCTCCAGTGGCTGTGTTAATGTTGCGGTAGTATCATTAATCACCGTGACGGATGGATCTGGGATTCTAAATTCTTAAATGGAAAAAACTTGGGTTTATTAAGCTTTAAATTTAGGTGTACGACGAGTAGTGGTCAAATCTAAATATTTATGAACTAGAAATGATAGATAACGTCAGAAAATAGATAACAATTGCATGCTTATTCGACAAGCCGATATGTTAGTCTACCTCTTTCGCAAAGCGGTGGTTGAAATTTCGAGTTTTTGCACCCATCACTGCAATGTCCAGTCGCCTTGTTGCAGGTTTCCTCATTGCACAATTCACACTTTTTGTTGCAATTATATCCGTAATATCCAACAATGCAATCTGTAAATATAACTCTAAGATACTCGTACACAAAAATTTTATTGAGATTGAAATTTACTCACCTATCTTACAGTCAGCTCTATAGAACCCACGATCACAAGTGCAGCCGGTTTGATCACAGATAAACCAAGATGGACCGAAATTGGTGCAATCAGGTTCGCACGTCCCTTGCCGTGTAATAAGGAATCCTCGTAATTCTGGGTTAAATAATAATTGTTTTTTTTTTTTTCCAAAACATTGACCAAAAAATTTTCAACAAGCGGAAGATCCAGCGAGTAGATAATAAGCTATGTACTCACGGCTTGTATCATTAAATTGTGAGGTTGAGAATGGATCGACTACAGCACTTTTACGGTACGATAATTTTTGACACTTGACTGTACTCCAATTTTGTGGATAGCGACCTGTACCGTCCTCTTCTCGTTGAATAGTTAAAGTCGATTCTCTCGTTCCGCCTGTGGAGAAATTCTTCGTTTGTAGTTTCATAGTAAAAGTTGATATGAAAATGATCAGAAATTATCTTTCATATATTGTGTAGAATGAGTTTCGGACGTACCAGTCGTTTCGTAGGTACGAAAACTATCGATTGCCCACCGACCCTTATCTTTTCCATTAACGAGAACGGTAATAATTTTCAATCGTACAGATCTTGAATTGAGATTTTCGAAATTTTGAGTCAGTTCGACAGATTGCCAAGCCAGCAACTCGTTGGTAAAAGAAATTTCGTTTTTTACAATCTTCTTATTAATTTGTTGATTTATGTCGTCTACAAGAAGTATGATTAGTTCACAGTCGCGGCAGAGGCCGACTAACAGTTTAAATCTCACGATTTTGCGGTAGTTATTGAATTCCGTTGTATGGAGTTCCGTGTCCTTTAGCTCAGTAAAATAATATTCATCTATAAAAAATTATCTAACATAATAACAGAAATGTCGTTCAAATTTTCACAGACATGTATAATATCAATATTAACGAACGAATATGTTGTGCTTACAGAAGTGGAATCGAATGCGTGATGGTCTTTCACCTTTTACGAATATGTATGGTACATTTTCCCATGTAGAATTGGTTGCGGATAAGAATGGCTCTTTATCGTCGTTCGTGAAAACCTTGATCGACCTCTCCGTGTCGTTCCATTTTAATATAAATGTACGCCACTCATACGCATCCAGATATTTAGAAGATTCGTACTGTAATCCGTTGTAAATTTCAATCGTCATGGCGTTAATTAATGTTCATGAAATTAGTTTGGGTAGTCTTTACAATACCTGGCTTTTCGCTAGGTCTATGCAGCTTCCACGTAGTGTAGTTTCGTTGATATCAGGTGCTCCATCGGCACATGATCTAATTTCAGAATTCATATTAGGCCATTTGCTGAGAATAATCCAAATGCAGGGTCCTTTGATTCGGTTTTTAGTTTTGCATAAGAAAACGTGAATGTGATTTAACCCTCGGACAGAGAACACTACAGTTCCGGAAGACTTTTCCACCTTTTCCACGTACAGGTATTTCTGCTCCTTTATGGTCTCTTCAAAAGCGAATTCCTTGAAGCCTGCAATTAGCCAAATGAACGTCCATCTATATTATATAATTATTTACAAAGTTTAGTTTTTGACGATACTCTGGTCTGGATGAGTAATTGCTGACTTTCGGTATCTGTTTACCTTCCCACCGGAAGTCGAAGACGGGAGCCATTGGTTTAATGGTGGAGCTTACTGCTTCCCATCCGCTACTTTTGTCCCACTTTGACGCGATGCATTTTTTCGAGGCCCATACTGCACACCCGGTGATGTACTTTGGCGATGCTCTTTCGGGCTTAAAAGCTGAAACGAGTGTTCAAAATCACTTGAAATTTTATAATTATTATTTAATTCGCAATCTTACTAACGGACTCATGATCTATGTTAGATTTCGCATAATTGCGATGTTGTTATTCGACAGCTTGATCATGAATCATTATAACGATATTTGCACTTTGATATAAAGCTTAATTTCTATCGATTTTTCTGCTCACCTGGCAAATTTCTATATTCGTTTTTTCTAAATTCTTTTTCGTTGGGATTGTAATTCCAAATTAATGCAGAATCGTCGTCTTTGGCTATGCAAGTCAACTTTCTCTCATAATCATTATCACCCAAAGGATGTCGCAGCACGATCAATTCTCCAAAACTCTTCGTCAATATTGTTACCAAGCAAAATACAATCGCAGTAAAAAACGTTGAAGAAAACTCCATTTTCATCTAACAAATTTTATAAATATAATTCTTTTTTATCGAAGTTAGAACCTTTTATTTTACTCTATGGTTTTTAAAGCCACGTTAACTTCTTCCGTTTCCGTTTTTGGTAAAAAATTTATTTTTAAATATTGCGCACGTCAATGCTGTTAAATTCTAAAAATCTCACATGATACCAACTACGAGACCTAGGAGCGACTGGTATTCAGTAAGTAAATCGTCAAAGGAACTTACACGTCGTATCGTCATACAACGTTTAATTTCCGGCTTTTGCATTCCCGGTAACCGATGCCGCAACATCCTCTTCGAGTCTATCCTCTCATCGTCAATTCCAAACGAGATACCACAGTCGTTCTGGTTTACTGATATGAGCCAAGGTATCCGTCCGTTTCGCTATATCGCGATGTCTTAGATTTTACTGCTTTTGAAAGAATTTTTTTTCTCTTCTTGCAGTTTATTAGCTAATTTTCTAATCGCAACGTGTGATTGTTTCTCATATTTTCTTTTCTCTTCGCCCAAGATGATTTTGTCATTTATTATAGTATTTTCTATCGTATCACGTTATACTTACTCTTGAAAATAATTTCTTATCACGCGTTATAATAAAATGTCGTGGTTATTGTAAAGAACGTGGAAAAAACATCGTCATCTTTGGATATAAATATATATATAATACGAATACGGAAAGTCTGGTGTAATCATAACTCTGAATCTACACATAATTCTGTTCTTGAGATTGTATTTTTTTTTTTCTCTTTCTTTTTCTTTCATATATTCAATATACGCGATTCTAAATAAAACTGGAATACTTTATCACTCTTTATAGAAATTTTAATTATCCAACTAATACAGATCCTGTTGATTGGAAACTACGAACCATAAACAGAAAAAAATCTCATTCAAATCCACGATGATTATTTTTATTTATTTTTTCCGTTATTAATCGTATTGTGGTAAAAAGTTAAGGAAATATTATTCAATTCAACTTCAAGGACTTTGTGGAATCATTATTTTATTTTATTTTATTTTATACATGTGTAAAAATCATTCGTCATTACAGTCATCTTACTATCCTAAGTCTTAACAAATATTTAGTTTTATTTTATTAAGTATCAATTCCTTATTAAACTAATAATTATACACAACAGACGGATTTCTTATTTCCCAATTACGTGGCTTACGGGATCTAATTGTACGCTTGATATTCGTAAGATTCGTCAAAAATCACGAAAAATTCGCGTAAATCTCGAAGCATTTTACGTAGACCACAGCTGCGTCATACAAATACTCAAATTGTTCCTGAAAATAAAAATGCGGTTATTTTATTTGAATTTTGTTTATAAATTCTGATTTTCGTGTTCTCCATAATATCTTTATTTTCATTTTTATTCAATTATCTTTCTATAAAAAACTTGATATAATTTAAAACAACGAAACATTTACCAATGATTGAACAAATTCTGGTCTCGATCTGCGAACTGCTCTGACTGCAGAAATTACATCACATTCTCTTTCCACGGATATTCTTTCAAGTAGAAAACTCAACGCTAAGTACAGACCGCAGCCTGTCACACCGTCCCTGCAAAAAACAATCAAAGATTAATACCAAAGTATACGGGATAAAAAAAAAAAAAAAAAAAACTGAATTCTACTATAGCTACTTATTCTCTGAATATTAGAAAAATCGTGTATTTCTACGTCGGTAACAACAACAATAAATTACTCACTGACAAAGTACAAGGGTGGGACCTTCCTGTCGTGCAATTTTCTCCGAAGCCATCCAAAGCGAAACTAATGCTGCTGGACTCGGCGGTTTACCATGTTTACCATATCCCCATCCGGTACACGTTATCACAGTTACAGGCTGTAGCAGTACTTCTTCCTAAATCATAAATGCAAATGATTGTTATCTTCTAGTTGTACTAAATTTTGAGCTACTGGATACAGAAATCCAAACTAATCTACTATACGAACCAACGATGTATCGGTTAGCAACAGCTTGTCAATTGTGAAATGTTCTTCCTCATCAGGAATCGATTTCCTTTCAACTTGTATATTTTCCGTGAGTACGAGGGCGGACTCGCCAGGTACAAACTGACAGTGAGTCTATAAAATAAATGATAAAAAATGGTGTAAAAAATTTACACATCAAACGGTGTTTTGAAACTCTACAAATATCTTATGAGATGTTTAACGATATTTAAACTCACGAGATCTACCAAACCAGGACGTTGCAATATTACGACAAGTTCTATATTCTTTTCGGCAATTAATTTCCATAAATCAGATAATCCAGAGTTCGCAGGTAGTCGAGATGCAAAATATTGATTCCTCATCTTGACTCCATCGACGTGCACAGCATCCGTAGAATTATTCTCACTTACGTAAGTTGAAGTAATTTTTGAACGATCCACAGCTGGACTAACTAAAATTCATACAACTGTTAAAAGACTTTGATTCAAAAACCGGACTATAGTATTACTATAGATTCTCCTACCTGGAAGCAGTCCCGAATTCCTGCTCATTGCTGCATCTCCGTTACGCTGATAACTCGGTGATCCCAAAAGATGAAGCGCTCTGTCTTGCCACACGGTTTCGTTCAGCCTGTAGAGAGATTAAAAAAAGATTTCCCATGAAAAATCTCACGCCTAAAATTTTGGTTTCGCAGTAACATAGTATTTTTGCTTGCCTTTGTATGTCGGAAGGTAACTGCCTTTTCAGTTCCATTATTTTTTTCGTCAATGAGCTAGTGCAGGGTATCTGCGTCTGTTCGACGACCATGCTTTCCACAATCGCCAAATGGGCGAGTAAGTACTGCTGTGCGTTGTCGATCATGTTTGGACGGTCCTCACGTATTCTAAGAATCGTAGCTGGCACGTTGATGGTCTAAACAAAAAATTTAGACTTGAATTAAAATCATTCTTGATAGGTTGTTCTTTCCATCTCTTTCTTTACTCACCCTCTCCGCAACTGCCTCTCGTAGGCAAATATCACACAATATGATTGTCCCAGTCCGTCCAACTCCGGCACTACAGTGAACAACCACGGGCCCACTTCCGGATGGTGTTGCAAGCAGTTTTTTTAGATAAGCGACTAGAGATTGGGTGTACTTTGGCACTCCGTGATCCGGCCATCCTGTATAGTGGAGATGTGTTATCTGAGAGGATGAGAAAACAGTAAAATCATTTTGGGAAGTTTATTTTGAGAGACGATTCAGCTTTTCTGTTTTTTTTTTTTTTTTTTTTTTTACTAAGCACGTATGTTATACCTCGCGCGTTTCTTTTTGACAACAGAGTGTGAAGGTCCTGAAAGTGTAGTCGGCAAATACCATGTGGCTTGTGTTAGAGATGGTTATTTTTCCGTGTGTTACTTTGGTACCGATTTCTGGCCAATACTGCTCACATTTTCTCTGAAACACGTCATACCTTGTGTTAGCTAATTTTTTACTTAATTTTTCAGACTCTATGCTAATTTAAAAAAAAAAAATAAGATTCTCACCTTACCACCCTCTACTAGATTAGCCAACATGCAAATCACGCGGACATTCTCCTGCCAAATCATCCTCCAAAAATCTATTACAGTTTTTGATTTTGGTCCCTGCGTCGCTATGTATCCTCTCTTTTTACGATATCCCTGAAACGTGCGTTTTGAATTATTAACAACGATAATTATACCGTCGTAATGTCCTAATCAGATATCCATATTTTCTTACCTGAATATAACTTGCGTTTATATAATCAGAGTGGGGATCTTTGTTGATTTTATTTAACACAACTCGAGTCTCATCGTCTGAAAAATAATTTGTAAATTAAGTAACCAGTGAACAGGCGCAAGGAAAGTTAAAAAAAAAAAAATAAAACTTTATTATCAAACAAAGGACATAATTTTGGAAATGATATTACTTACATGGTATACGATCCTTGTATCGATTCTTTTGCACATTTTCCGGCATTGTCGCATGATCGCACGGCTTCGTAAACGTCTGAGGAAACGACTGAGAAAAATAATAAGCATTTTTACTAATTATCCTCGTCGATGATGATCGAAAAATGAAACGTTCATTGCTCTTCTTGTTATTTTAATTAGACATTTTTTAGACAGGAATAACTCACGTCGAACTGTGAATAAAGAAGTCCAGTCGCTAGAGCTTCTTTAGTGTATTCTTCAAATTCCTCGACTTTAACAGGGTTAGAATTTGGGTTATACGTTGGTACTACATCAGGTGAAGATTGGCGGATTGATGATCGCTTTTGCGAAAGTGTTTCGAGTTTGAGGGTAGCAGGAGTTGATGAATGGTCTGTTCTTATAACCCTTGATTCTAGCTGAACGATATTCTGTTGGTTTATTTTCAGCTGAGCTTTACTATGCTTACTAAAAAAAATGTATAGAGTTTGAGTTCCGGTAAATATGTATACGTATGGAGAGAGAAATACCAATCGAAAAAGATATTTACTCACCGGTGCCAGACGAAAACTATTAAACAGATGGCTATGATTGGAAGAATGATCAACCAGGTTAAATTTGACTTCTGAGGTCCACTGGGGTTGGATAGAGCGATTGGGGACGTTGTGTTAATTACCGAGGTGCCAGAGTACCAATCTGTTACGTTAAAAACAATCGTGTATTTTTCTTTAGGATCCAGGTAACAGATTAATGATACGGCCTCGTTTCTTCCCGCGTAGATCTTTAAGGATTCCGGTATAACATTTCTTACCTAAAATCAATTAGACCCATATATTGATTCAGAGAAAACGAATGATTAGATTTTTGCACTAGGTCTGTTAATCTTGCGAAAAATTAGGCTCACATGATACACTGCAGCGTCCCATTCCATCACAGATCTTGTCTCGTTGATCTGGGGTGACGATTTCTGTGCGCATTTTGACAAACCTTTAACAATTACTTTGACTGTTGTATTTGACGTCGCGTTTACGACTGTAGGAATTTTAACGTCGATCGAAGTACCGTCAAAATTTACCAGTGGTTTATTTTCGGTCACGAAATTGACGCTCGTCGGGACGAAAATTTCTGTGTGGATCGCACTGCTTTTCTGGCTACGTCCATTTACCGCCATTACGGTAACTTTGCAATTCGTCGAGGGTGGAAGAGATAAAATCTCACTATAATATTTCTGATTTTTGGCGATCGAATGATTCACCGTGAGATACTGCATGTTTAAGTTTTCAAGAAGATTCGATTCCAGGATGTCAACGATGATTTCGAATCGAGTGATTTTTGTTTTACTGTCTGACGGATGCATCCACGCTACTATCACGTTGCCGTGACCCTCGTGAATCGCTGTCAAATTCATCGGCTCGCCGGGGGCTTAAACAAGAAAAGCATTTAGTTTATTTGATCAAAGACCCCATAGGCTTCTCCTTCACAAAGTAGTTGACTGGTGGCTTGGACCAACGAAATCTCGCCACCGGAATGAATGGAGGTAATTTTTTTTTATCTCGCACCAGGATATCTTTTGAAAATTGTGTCGACTTACCTTTATTGTAATATAAGTCTCGTGCAATGTAGAAAGTGGCCTGGCTTCCAGCTGTCTTAACGTCTTTGTTCCTAGCGTAAATCTGTAATGAAAATGGTAATAATTTCTCTCGCTCGTCGCGCTATACGTATCAGGTTATGAAAAAAAGTCCCCTTTGTACAGTACCTTTACTAAGCATACATTCAAAGCATCTGACCGAAGAGTCAAATTTTCGATGCAGACGTGATTCTCCCAATACTCGCAGGCTTGTATACCTTCCGAAGCTTTGACAGTCCACTCTTTTATCGGGCTTGCTTCGTCAATTGTCACATGGTAGGATTCGATCTCGCCATTGGCGGGATTAGGCGGTTCCCATCGTAGGGATATGGTATTCGTATCAGGGTCAGTATCGTATGCATCTAAATTTTCGATTGTTGATGGCGCTGGAATGAGCAACTTGTTACGTTTAAAAGACTATTCACACATTTTCGGATTGGCTTTCATATAGTTCAGATAATTTAATTGCAAGCGAATGTCGGTATTAATTCAAGGGATTAATGAAACAAGGGACTGATTCGATTCAGGATAGCTTTTTCCTGAGATGAGGTCAATAAAATATTCTAGTCAAATGTATAATGTTAATATTACGAAAAAGGATCCATTCCAATTCGGACTCTTATTCTATCTATTCGTCCAATTATAAATCTACTCAACTAGATCAAGCGATCTCTCACCAGTTGGTGCTGTCGTCCAATTCATCTCCCGGTAAAGATCAGGGTTAAAATCCAATCCATTGCTTTTTAATACGTAAACACGCACGTTGTACGTTGTATAGTGAGCCAGACGGAGTTCGTATAAATCGAAGTACTGAAGTGTAGTTGTTCTGTTAATTGTCCAATTCTGTACCGAGTCACTAACACCTGTGAATACTAATCTCGTGAGTTTCATGGAACTGGTAATTTTAAGGCAATCCTCAGGCTTGTCCCATATGAGACGACTTTGATTGTTTATAAGCTCCAAGTTCGTGACGACTGAGGTCTGAATATCTACGCAGAATAACACACGTGAGTTGTCGACAGAATAATTAGAAGCTTGTAAGCTCTTGCTACTCACCCGCCTCAGGTGTATGAAATTCATAAAAATCCGCTATCCCTGGCTCGGTGGTGTGTGCCATAACGGTTACCGTGTAGTAAGCATAAGGATTCAAACCGCTGAAGGAAGCTATCGTGTCTTTCACTTCTTTTATTGTCTCATCTTCCACAGGTGTCTGTTTTCCGAGGTCCTGGCATGCGCGTAGCGTGGTCCTCTGAATATTGAAAAATGTTATTGCTTGTTCATACAACATGACTCAAAAATCGTAATATTATTGGATGAAGGTAGTTTTATGCAACACGCATTACTGTGGAGACGAACTCGCGAAATTTAGGTTTTATTTTTCACTATAACATGATATCAATTAATTATACAAGTCATATATATTTGTGCCTGAATATAGTTGGTGTAGAGGTGAAACGAATCCCTAATTGGGTAGGAACCTTAAAAAATTTGAGCAAGTGGTACTTGCCGTAATTTTGTTACTTACCCGAGACGCCTTTCGGCGACATACCATTTAAATAGAAGATTGTGTGAAATAATTACGACGTAATACCTTGATCGAAACGCTGTATTTCGTGATGACTCCATTTACTTTCAAAGGAGCGTCCCACTGCAAAATGACTTTGGTATCGGATATGTATGGCAGACGCAAATTGCGGACCTTTTCGGGTGCTGCGATTGACAGAGAAAATAGTATTGGTCAATATCTGACGAGGTAGAGTTCGTCTAGAGTCATAACATATTTAACTTTCAACGGGTATGCGTTAAGCTCTGAAGCTTGCTCAAAAGTATTGGGAAAGCCTAAAGTCGAGTGACAGTTTTGATATTCAGCTTGTTTTGTCATCATGGCTTCTCTTACCTGATGGGAGGGTGCGAACTTTTTTGGTCCACAACAGTTTATTGCCACTGTAGACGAACAGCTCATATTCCGTGTAAGGATCTAGACCTCCGAAGTTAGAGGGCAAATACGTATAAGCATAATTCCAGGAATCATTAGTTGGAGTTTTTATTTCTAAATAATAAGGTCCATCTGAAAAAGCCTCACACCCCTAGAACAATTACATAGTTGGAGATGAATTTATATGGATATGGTAACAGAAAGTATTGTAGCAAAGGGCAATCACCTTTGGATTTAAGTCTCGTTGTAAGCTCAGAACTATACCGTTCTTGTTCGGTACTACTTTCAAGCAATCCTCTGAAAGATAAAAGAGTTTACTTTACCGGCGAGCAGAGGCGAACTCATGAATCATGCTGTGAATGCTCTGATTCGAATAATATTGTTGGGTATTAGTAGTACACTCGTATATTACTCAACTTACGCGTGGTAGTTGTGAAAGTAATTTCCGGGCTTCGTACTTCTGTGACATTCCCCCCTCTTTTCGTATTTTCAAATGTATGTTCAAATTCCGTAGTTACAATTGTATGCACCCCGTACGTTGTGCCTGGACGTAGCTGTTTAAAATTTATTGTATAAGTCGACCCTACGTATTCCGTTGAGCTCCAGATGGATTCAGATCGTTTGCCAGACGACTCCTGGAAATATCACGATTACCTCATGAGGAAACTTTTTTATAAATTATATATGAGACAAGGATCTTATTGACTGATATCTGTGTAAAATTCTCGTGAATGTATCGGGAAATACTAATTACTGAAGCGGTCAATTTGTCAATTTTCTTTTCTATTCTGGCATTACCGTAATAACGTGGCGAAAGTTGATGATGTATGTAGATAACTCGGGTTCCACTTTCTGAAATAGTCTTGCTGTAGTATCAGTTATGTCTTTGATGATCGGTTGTTCAAGTTCTAGGACAAAAATAATTATCTGAATTGTGGTACTGCTGCGATTTCAGAGATGCGTAATGCGGCTCATTAATTTCAATATACCTTTGCAGAACGGTGGAAGGAGTCTGTCACTCCGACACCCTGTATTGCAGTTTCCATTTACCACGTCGCAATTTCCGCTAGAGCAGGATCCACATAACTCGTTACAATCGTATCCGTAAGAGCCGCCGGGGCATTCTGTAATTATTCCGTTATTGAACTCGTGCTTCAGAATTTCATCCGAGATTTGAAGTATACTCACGAGTGGCACAATTAGCGCCCTTATATCCACGATCGCAAGCGCATCCGGTTGGATTACAGATGAACCATTTTTCGTCGGATGTTGTATAAAAATCGAACATTTCCGATTTTCGAACAAGCTGCAGCAATCCTGGAATAAGATAAATTATTCTAAGTCAACCTTGTGACATTTGCCTGCAAAACAATCGACAAAGAGATCTGAAATGAAGGTCGACTGCACGTATTGGAAGACTAACTGCATACTCACGGCTTGTTTCGTGGTGAATCTTATTTTTGGAAAGTGAATCAACTATAGCACTTTCGCTGTAAGATATTTTTTGACACTTGACTGTTGGCCACAAGACGGGAGACGCCTTCTCTCGACGAGTCGTTATAGTTGATCTTCTCAGGCTACCTGGATCGAAATAACGCTGCTATTTAATTCGGAGCTCGTTTCATAGAATATCTTTGTATTTGTGGCGAATCGCGTTAGCACTCACCATCCAATTTGCAAACACGAAAATTATCGACTGCCCACTGACCCGTACCTTCAGTGCCATTCAGAATAGTTTCGATTTTCAATTTCACAAACTTTGGTATGGAGCTTTTCAAACTTTCAACGAGTTTAATTGATTTCCAGACCAGCAGCGCGCTGTTTTCAGAATTTTTGTTTCCAGAAATACTGTTCTCCGCAATAGATCTGCCACTTTCATCTATTAAACTAGCTTTCAACTGGCAATCAGAGCACAGACCGACCAACAGCTCGATGCAGAAATCTTTGCTCTCCTGATTAAAGTGTTTCGTGAATAGTTCTGCGTTCTTCTTGTCTGTCAGAATATAGTCGTCTGAAAGCAAACGTCCACGCTTATGACGACCACGACGATGTGAAACGCACAAATATGTACATCTGTATCTTTTAGCCAGCAGTGGCATACTTACAGAAATGGAATCGAACGCGTGATGATATTTCACTTGAAAGAAATATGTGAGACACAGAATGCCATTGCAGCACTATTCCTCCCAAAAATGGCTCAAGTTCAGTTTCTTTGAAAAGCTTGATCGTCTGCTCCTCACTCGTCCACTCGATCCTAAACGTACGCCATTCATATGCATCGATGATCGCAGTATCGTGCTGTCAATGAATGTAGGGGTTAATGAGAACAAACACTAGGATTCGTGTTACAGACCAATTTAAATATCATAGTACAGTTGACAACTGTTGCGCTTGAGTCAATGGAATTTAGCGGATTTAAGTATATCATCTATACAATACCCAGATTTCGGCTATGACTTTGCACTTTTCGTTCGCTCCGGATACGTGGGGCTTAAGTGCTCCATCAACGCAGGACAAAATTTTAGATTGCTTGCCGTGTATACGCCCAATACTGATCCAAAAGCATCGATTTTTTTCCACATTCTTCTTGTTGCATAAATAAATGTTAACGTCTTGCAACGCTCGGACAGAGAATATTATAGTCCCGGAATGTCCTTTCACGTTTCCCGTATCCACATATTTATGCTCGGCTGTTGTCCCTTCGAAGACGAATTCTTTAAAGCCTGCAAGCCCCCCATAATCGTGGATTCACTTTAATCAATCTGCCTAAATTGAGGTTCGAGGATACTACATGACCAGGTTAAGCTCGAGTCTATGTTATATCTAATTTCTGAAAATTTCAAATGATGTGCGGAAAAACAAAGTCCCTGTCTTGTTCGTAGTGACAAAACAAATATGATAAATAGATTCAATGCGCATGTAGCTGCGCTAAGCTTAGGAACGCTTGCGTTTACCTTCCCATCGATAATCGAGAACGGGACTCGTGGGTTTTTTGGCAGAGTTGACCACATCCCATTGGAATGGCTGTTCCCAATTGGCTATGCAGTTTACCGAATTCCATATTGCACATTCAGACACGTTTTTTGTACCTGATTTCTTGGGCTGAAAATCTAAAAGTTTTGTCAAAAATTAATCCAACTCCTGCACTAAATTGTCAAACTGACTAAACGATTTACGATAATTGCACTATCGTATGCTCATATATTTTAGCTAGTATATAATTTGTCAGCTGTAAATTCTCCACTCACCACTGTCTATAGTATCTCCTTTATTAGTCCCGTTTGACTGGTAATTGTAATTCCAAATTAACGCAGAATCATCGTTTTCGGATATACAAGTAAGTTTCCTCGCCTCATGGTATGTATCCTGTGAATGCCGCAGCACAATAAGATCACCCAAATTCTCCACCACCATTAACATAAAGCAAAATCCAATTGCGGTAAAACATGTAAAATAAAATCTCATTTCGACTGACAATCAGATTTCGTAATTGTCGTTGAATTGTCGTTCTACATCAAGATATTTTCCTCTCGTGAATTTTTGCAACTATAATTTTTCCGCTGTTTCCTCTGCCTCCACCCATCCGATATCGTTTATTATTATACACTCAACGGCAATCATTTGTCGTCTACCGGGTTATCACAACCACGTGTTAACCACACAAATCACAATCACAATCCCGATTCACAATCGATTAAAAAATATATATATATATTTTTATTTTTTATCTCCATTCTCCAATTAAATTCACAACTAGTATAACAGGCAACTGTCACTAAGCGAATAAATCACAAAATGAGAAAGAGCTCGACACATCATCGTCATCTTCCGGAACGTTCATTATGCGATAAGGAAAGCCACGTCCTCTGGGGACTTCTACATATTCTTTCTACATATTCAGTTTCTAGACATGAGACCGCAAACGCCGGACTGATACGACTACATGCGTCAGCTGAACTTCCACTATGTTGAAACTAAGCTTTAATTATTTATATTCTATTTATTTTCCCCCTACGCTTTGCCTTCGTATATCATAAAACTGTTCAATAATATTATTATTTATTTTCTTTTCAAAATTCTTATTCAACTTCCTTTATTTGCCCTCTGTACATCAATTAAAATACGTAATCAATTTAATCAAACCGAACCGATTAAGCAGATATTTAAAAAAATTTATTTCAACTATAAATTCTATAAAATTACAATTCTTCAGCTGCATAGGTATACATAAAATATCAAACATATTTTAATTATTTAAATAATTATACTTCATCTTACTTATATTAATAAATCGATTATATCAGTAATCAATATCAATAATAAATAATGGTCATAAAATTAGTCGAAATATACAATAGACATATCAATACTTTAAAAAGCAAAGAGGTTCTTAATTCTAATAAATAATTCTCATCGCAACTACCGTCCTTATAGTAAATAGTGAATTTTTGAATATATATTCTAAGGTGAAAAATTTGGTATCCAAGAATGTACTCTTCTGTGTCTTCCCAAATCACACCTCGGTGCGATCAAAGCCAATAAGGCCAATGCAGCTCCCAAAAGCGAAACGCCACATAGGGCACCCGCGGTTATATCATGTAATGGTGTTCCTGATCGCGGAGCCTTTGCAGCTAGTAATAAAAGACCGGCACAACTTAGTGCGGATAATGCAGCAAGTCCAAGTCCTGTCCATGTACGTTTTAAACTCCTGCATGCACCTGCCAACGCGCAACATGCACCACAGCCTGCTGCACTGTCGAAGTAATATCTGGAAAATATAGTAAATTTTCTCAATATATAACGATGATCGGTTTCTTTACGAGCAGTTTAAGACAACGTAATTAAGAAGCGAGTATAACGCGTCTTTCATAGTCTCCTTTCATATGTGTATTCAATACAGATGATCAAGGTTTTCGCGTATGACCTTTTACGATAAAATGACGTAAGCCCTCACCTTCGTCCCTGAGTCCAAGAAAGATACAGCGACAATCCACAGGTCAAAACGCCGACCAGGACTAACAAAAGCGGGGCGTTTCTACGCTCGTGTTTATCAAGGCCACTTGCTAACGTCGTATTCACGTCACTATTCGGTGGAGACAAAGGAGGCACCTGAAAAGAATTATACGTATGAATTTGGGTACCGTCAAGTATATGTGGAATGTAAATTATTAGGCAAAAATTAACAAGTACAATTTTTTTTTTTTTTTTCTCGCAGAAGCGAACTTTCAAGTCGACAATGATATGGCAATTTTTTATGCCTAACGTCTAGATGCAAAATCCATTAAATTTTCATTTTGTTTTTTTTTTTTTTTTCTTGTCATCTACCTCTTTTAGAGATCATTTGTAAATAAATTCTGGTAATTACTTACCACCGCTGTTCTTGCAACAAAGGCACTTTCCACACTCTGGTATCCGTTCCTTTTTTGCAAATCTGTAGATGGTACTACCTGGTACCTCGGAGAGCTGCATATCATCGGTACCGACTCTGGTCCGTTATCTAAGTACGCGTATCTGGGCGGTGGCTCGCATCTTACTAATTCCGTAAGGTCAACAGGCGCCGTACCAACGTAACGAAGTCTTCCGCAGTTACTAGCTGGACAAATGTCTTGTCCTCTATTACCTCCGACTTCTGTTAACGGAAGACAACGTCTTGCAGATGGTTCCTTGTTTGGTGTAGATGTTTGTGGTCTGTTAGGAGAAAATGCTCGACTCTGTGGTGTTCCATGGGGTGTTCCTCGCTGGACAGGACTCAATGTACGACCTGAAAAAAAAAGGAGGCTTTTAAAACTGATTATCTACTATTTTTATTACACAATTGTTGAAGTACCTGAAGGAGAACTTCCAGGAGTTAATGCCCTTCTTTGTGGAGTTCCTGTTGAGCCATGAATCTGTTGTCTCTTTGGTGATAGGGTTCGTTCCTCAGATCTAGATCGCGGTTTTCTAGGAGTAGTTAAAATTTCATGCAACTTTTGGGTAGCTTGATTATTTCTCGGGGATATAGACAGTCCTCCTGTATTTCTCTCCGGTAATGCGGGTGGATCTTCTTCTTGTAATGGAATCCTGGCATATCTTCCTATACGTATGAAATACAATTTAGAATTTGATAAACTCGTTAAATTCTAATATATTAACCCATTTGACAAACTCACCCCTTGATCCAACAGGCTGTTGAGATCCCGTTGAATAATTTCTCCCGCCATTACTCCAGGAGTTATCTCTCTCTTGTGTTTGTTGTTTTGAGAAACTCTGCTCGCCAGGTATCTCCGCGTAACGTCCACCGTTTCCTGTATTATTTCTACTTTGAACCCTCCGGACACCATCGTCTTGGTTGGTCAGTGGCATGGAACGAGGGGAACACTGTTGCACCTGTTGGTTAGGTACATAGGCGTACCTGGACGAACCGTGTCTTTGCAATTGGGTTTCCTGGCTCTGACAATCATCCTGGCCGATTTCATACTTCGAAACGTTAAAATTCAGTTGATTTTCATCAACCGGAAGACTAGCGTATCGTCTATGATGAACTTGGGCAGGAACAGGCACTGGAACCGAAGGGCAGTTCGATTCCTGAAGATAGACATACCTTCCCGCCGGACTATGACAAGGGATTGAAATCGGGATTTGAACCGGTTCTACTATCGGGTTAAAACCGGGATTAGTTTGACCGTATTGTAGCTGTTGAGGTGGTGGAGGCAAGGGAAGATCGTCCCCTTGAAATTGTAACGGTGGTGGTAATTCGGCGTTGTTATCATCAGGGATGAATTCAGACTGTCGACAAAACGACGGATTTGTATAACAGTGGACCCGAGTTGGATCGTTAGATTCTGCCATAACGATTTATTGTTTAATAAATATTATCAGATTTTATCACTGCACTATGTTTATCGTAAATTTTACTACGATATTAAACAATAAAATATTTACTGTTTAATAAGAATCAAAAGCACGGTGCTAACGTAAGAAATTTTAGGTTGCATTTCGAGAGCAATCGTCACGGTTGATACGTGGGTCGTGTTCAGTTGGCCTATAAAACGGTGGTTATTTAAGCACATGATTTTTTCACCCCACTTTAAACAATCCTTTAATCGATTAACGATTTTAATCCTTTGCGGGATCGACTTTTCATCCACAAAACTTTTAGCGAATTAAAATTCGGTTATTACTATAACTGGGATATTTTATAACAGTTTGTTCAACGGTGTCTCGTTCATGACTGGGGCTCTGTTGACCGTCTCATTCCGTTGCAGCAGATGCTTACTGCCTTCTTACGTGTGTTTGTGTGTTTCCAAGTCCTTTACAGGGGTTGTTACGGGGTACATTCGATACTGGGCCCGGTGTCCTTCTGTGTGGGGTTGGGTTGAGTAGGGGAATATTGAAGGGTCCGGGAAAAAGGGGGGGCCTCATTTAGCTATACTCTACTCAAGAAAGGTTCTCTCTCGTTTTACAGAATTCTTAGCGGTTTTGATATCCACAAAATCGCCGGAAAATATTTCTCCCGGTAAAATCTTATTTGTCACAGTTTTTCGACAACACTGGGATCATTATTCTATCAATTTATTACTAGCTGCATTAAAACTGTATAAAGTTTTATCAAAATTAAATTTCCAAAAATTTTTATTAAATGAAAAAAGTATTAATTTATACCTAATTTTCAAGTTTTTATAAAAAGAAAAAAGAAAACATTATTTCGACATTCTTAGACGTCACTTTCCTATTTTTGTTTTTCTAGAAAATTTTTTCTAAACGAACTTTGAACGAGGAATGTATAGTTGATTTTCGACAGCTGCATCGACCGTTGGACGCGTGCCTCGATCGGACCAGCTGCCCGGTTTTATGTAGTTCCTTTTTTCCCACCCGCCCGTCTCTCTCCGTACTTGTTTCTCGGTTCTTTATTGATGACAATGAGTTTGCCGGCGTTTAAAATGACCGCGAAAAGAGAAGAGAAAATTATAGAAGAGTGAACTTTTCAATTAAACTGCAGAGGTTATTGCCCGATCTTTCTAATAGGCATGATTCATTCGAAAAAATTTATCATTTTTTACGATATTATTTAGAAAGAAATTTTTTTTTTTTTTTTTCTATAATTATTGAAAATAAAATTCGGATTACAGTAGACAAAGTAGTTAAATTTATAGACTCGATCAAGACTAGGACATAAAATCTATTGCCGATCGAATCAATGGCTATACTTCCTGGTCGAATATAAGTGAACCGGTTACCAGGTCAGGTCCTTGACGCCCGTAAGAAGAAAGCCTTGTTTCCACGCACCGTGAAGCAGGAGCGTTTTTCCCTAACCGTGTTCATTTATTTTTTTCATTTTTTCACGTGTAGGTATTTTTTTCTTTTTTTTTTTTTTTTTTTTTTCAATTTCTTTAAACGGTCTTTGTGTTCAAGGCATAATGAGTTTGAAAAGATGGGAGAATTCTAGACAGCACGGTTACCTTATTTCATCTAATTCTAAACGTGTGTAGGTGAAATAGATTTCGAGGACTTGCTGTGATAAAAAAAAAAAAAAAAAAAAAGCAAAAAACAAAAAGAGGCAAAAATCTTTAATTGCCACGGTGATAGTATACCTCATTATTATCGACGATGCAGTTTTCTCTTCTGAATGAAAAATATGAATTTTACACTCGAATGATTTTTAGCGAACTTTTAGTCCAGTAGTTTTTGGCAATATTTAATTGACTCGTATCTCAAAAACACAAGACATTATTAGAAAGGTCTATTCCTACGTATTATACCCACTGAAAAATGAAAACAGATTTCAAATTATCGCCAAAGATATTTCGTACAGTTACAGCCAAGTTCTTCTTCTTCTTCTTCTTAATTTCTCTTATATTATAAAGCGAGTTTATTGAAAATCAGTTTTGTATTATAATTACATAAACCTATCTCCAAGGTTATTCTCCATATAAGTATGTAGTATGCTTTATTCTACATCGTATCGTATCGTGTACTATCTTTGGTTAGGTTAGTGTGAGTGAGTGACTTCCTCTCGATGATAACGGTGTTAGTTTTGTGGTTATACCGAAAAACTACGCGAGTATTATTTCAGAAAAAAAAAAACGTGTATTGCATTTGGTTGAAAAAATTACGTGAGTTGATATTCTTAGATTAAATAAACAGTAACTGCAGCAGATAAAAATTAAGCATTAACTTTCGCTTATTGCTGCTACTGCTGCTGTCGTTGCAGTAGAAACGAAATAATCAACGATATCTTAAGCCTGTAGCCAGGGGATAAATAATGTTTAAACCGTTATTATAGTGGGTAAAAATAATTATCGTTACTCGACCTGATTTTTCGTAAGTAGGTATTATACAGAGATGAGTATTACCGTTCCTTATTTAGTGACAAGTGTTAGAAACTGTCTTAACAAAAAAAAAGAAAATCAATAAAAAAAAGAAAATCAATAAAAAAAAGAAAGAACAGAAACGAAAGAAATTAAAAAAAAATTACAACACGTTCATTTTTCTAACTTAGAATTTTTGTCATATAAAAGTTTTTTAATCGTATCAAAACTGTGTCAAGTATATTATCCAGTACTTTGATTCGAGTTTAATTAACTTCTTGCCATTATCCTTGATAGAACGTTGTCGTTGTTTTTTTTTTTTTTCTTTTATTTTCTGCATGTTTGTTTTATGGTTTTAGCGGTGAATAATTATTCCCCTTTTTCTAAGCAATCGAACGGTCATCGCGGACGTTGTTAAATCATTTATTTATACGGTATACAAGTAATATATATATATATACAGTATACTCGTATATATCTTGAGTTACTGCGACCTCGTGAGTATGCAATGGAATATTTTATCCTCGTTGAATCCCAGAATATAATAATACGCAGTTCGAGGAAAAGAAATAGAAAAAAAAAAAAAAAATATCAGATAAAGAAAACTGGAAAACCGCTACTGCATATCTCGCTGATGATCATCATAAAAATGATTCATTAACAATAACGCGATAATATATTATATATGTCGAGTAACCACTATTCGATTAAAACTATTCAAAGTAAATCTGATTAATTAATTAATTAATTAACTAATTAAAGGGGGAGGAAAACAAAAAATCTCAATATTCTTACGATTTCGAGAAAAATTAATTATTATTCAAATAAAATATGCAACGATTTTATAACAACAACAAAAATATATATATATATATATATATATATATATATATATATATATATATATATATATATATATATATATATATATATATATATACCTACTTATTGCATTGAGATAGCCAAGAGATTACCCTTTGTTCGACAGTACCCTAATCAGTCTAAAGGTCTCTGGTATAAACTCGACTCAACAATAAAGGTTATAGACGGAATACGATCATCGAAATACCATATTACGTTCTGTATATATATATATATATATATATGTGTGTTTATTTTAAGGTGCATTCAGATACTAAAAAGTAAGATTTTGTATCTAAATTTCGCGGAATAATCGTACTTAATAATTTTTATTATTATCAATTTCGCGTTATTTGTGTGAACGAAGCCTAATGGTAAGACGCGAAGCTGCATCTGTACAGCTAGCTGGTGTTTGTCCCTTTCACTGAGACTACGGTTTGGCGTGGGAGGTTCACTACGAGGTCTACGTATACTACGAGACCTACTAACAGCACTAAGGACTTAATCGCAGATACAACAGCGGTAGCCTTCGTCTACATGGATCAGTTTCAAGTTAGACAGTGAGCCAGACGTTGTGAAGATTGATTAAATACATCGAGACAGTTTTTTTTTTTTTTTATCGAAAACAAAATTTCAAAGGTCAAAAAAAAAAACAAAAAAAAAAAAAAAAAAATTTTCACGACATGGATAAAAAAAGAGCGCAAGATTGAAGAGAGCGCATGAAATCAAAGTGATTGTAAAAATTTTAACTGAAAAATTTTACAAACTTTTGACAATTCTTGGAAAGAATTGAACGACGTGATTTCATAATAAGAAGTATTTCAGAACCGTGGAAAATATTTTCGTGGGAATATATTTATTATACGTTACTGAACGACAATTGGCAGGAGTGTAACGCCCAGTGTATGTCATAATATGCTATTGTTGCGGAAAGTTGTTAGCGAAAAGAAAAAAAAAAAAAAAAGTTGTCGACCTCTCAGCTACCATTGCGGTCTTGTGACCTGTGAACGGATCACAGTCGACAGACTGACTACTCTTGGGAGACAATAAAATAAAAAACGAATAAATCGCGCGGTAGTTACTTCATCGTGGTTTTTACTTACGCAATAGAAATTTGCGGTTCTAGGAGAATTTTTCTTTTTTTTTGTTTTTTTTACAATTTGTTTTTTTTTTTTCATTTTATTACTTAGACGGTTTAATAAGTCTATACTTATGTATACAGTGTTTGATATAACTTCAGTGCGGTTTATTAATATTGATATTTTATTTATATCGTATATCCATATAATTTATCGATCCTGTGCATCGAGAAAAGGAGAAAGGTGTAATAACTTATAAACCATCTGATTCAAATATTCAATTAAAATTAACAATGAATTTCACTTACGGATATAGTAGCACTTGATTCGTATTGATTATTAATTTATTATCATAACGAATAATCGATCGATTTAAATTGCGGATATCTTATTAATTCACACGATCGAACTTGCTTGTGAATTAAATCCGCAAAAATCCTTCAGGCCCGGCTCATAACTAAAAAATAATACACATTGTTTAAACCGAGCATATATCCACACATGCTGATCATTCCATAAACCGAATACCTTTCACTTAACTTCATGCCTTTTTCGTAACAACTATATTTATTCACGGTCAAACGCGGACCGAGCTACGCATACGAGGTCAACGGAAGTACATCAACATCCTGTAGGGTGGTGGTCAAGCTTAACCCTTTGCTGTGAAAAAAGTTCTAAACAGGAAATCCAAGAATCCTGATGTACGAAGAAAGTTATCAGTTCTGAAATTCGTTATAGCTGAAAATTGAATCGTATTCAATATGAAGGACGTCTATGTTATAAAAGTGAAAACAAAGCCTCCCTTGTCTTCCCTTTATCCATCGGAAAGAAGATACTCATCATCAACTGTCGGAGGACTTTCCCTGGTCCATTTGGGACTTAGTATTTTAGCATTTTTGTTAGGCACATTGGCCAGATCTCTACAAGGTCCAGTTCTCTCATTTTCATGTCTTGTTCCATTTATATCGGGATTACTTGCATGGCGAAGATGGTACATAGACAAAAATATATCGTTCTTTTTTTATGGTAGTTTATTTTCCCTCGTTGTATCGATACTATGCGGAATGGCGACTGCGTTTGACATAGCTGTAATAACTGATGATGGGATTGAACCAACCTCGTGGAAACTAGAGAACGTTTTTGAATATCCAGATGGATTAGACGGTGAAAAACGACTGATTGGTATCATAGAGCAAAATGAAACTGACGAAGTACGAATTTTAAAAGAATTTGAATACGATATGAAACAAGATATCAACGATACATTATCGGGGATAAAAAATCCCGTTGAAAATATCGGGTACAATTCATCCCGTTTAAACAAGGATAAATATTTCAACGGTTTTCGAAATCGTTTATTTTCATTCTGGCGACGAGATGCCTCTTCAAAAACCAAGACTAATCTTTTACTCGATGTAAACGTGCTGATTACTTGTCTTCTTGAAATATGCTGGTCGTTACTAAGCGTTAAAATATCGCTTAGAGGAATGCAAAATCGGATTATAGATACGAGCTATGATAACAACGGATCGTCAAAAGTCCAGAGGATAATACCACGAGCTTCTCCTTCAGGCTTAGAGATCGAAGATCAGATTCAATCCTACGATGAAAATTTAAAAAATTTCAATCATGGATATCGTAGTAATTCAATTATTGATAATTCAGGACCGAGATTACCTCTGCCTGAATCAAACAAAGAATTTTGTGAACGGGTTGAACGGTTTCTCGCTAATCAAGCAGCTCATAGAATCGTCGAAGGATCTTGTTCTTGAAATATACGATTTAAAACGTGTGCTTATCGAGATGGGATGTTTTTTTTTTCTTTCTTCCTTTCTTGACACGAGTTGGTGTTTATAAGAGACGATAATATATTATTATTATTATTATATTGTGCTATATGATATGATAAATAATTTAATGACTAATTAAAATTATTTTTTACGGATGTTGTTAATCTTATATATTATACATATATACGTCACGTTGTATATTTAAATATACGTAGATTATATTATACGTATATCCTATTGTTAGATTGTAAATAGAATATATCCTCTGTGTGTGTGTGTGTGTGTGTGTATGTGTGTATGAAAAAGAAAAAAAAAAAAAAAAAAAAAAAACCGTATTCGCAATTGATATACATCGAAAGTTATTATGTATGTTGTCTTTTTTTCGATTTGATTGTCAAACATAAATGTCAGCAAACTGTCGTAACATTTTATAACCGATTGTGTCGCTCGGTTTAAAATACACATGTTAAACCATTACAATTTACAAGATGGATATATTTGCGATCATGTTCTTATATTATTTTAATTGAATCAGATATATAAATATTTATACGTTTTTTTTAAATTCATAAGATAAATCGCGATGTGCATTGAGAGTAAAAAAAAAAAAAAAAAAAATAATGATTTGATATAAAAATTCAATTGGTATGATATATTTTGATATATAGATATAATACTTGTATAATTTTAGCGGTCAGTTTTTTTTTTTTTATTTTTCTTTTTTTTTTTTTGTAATCAATACGCGGACTATAATGAAATTATATATATAACGAAATTTATTTTGACCTCGTGACACCGTGTAGAATGAAATTCGGTATTTATAACATATATAACCGCCCTTTATAGTATGTGTATGAGTGTGTTAAAGTTCTTACGAAACTTATTATTCCTCGCTATATAATATTATTATATATTGGCTAATGAAAAGAGAAAGAAATTCTTTAACAAAGGCCGGCTTACATGGTCCACATTCGCAGCGAGAATTATTACGTAGTCGATTATCTATATCTATACGAATATGTAGGTATTCAGTTCAAAAAAGCAGTTAATCGCTATTCTAATAATAAAATAAAAAAAATTTTTTTTTTTTTTTTTTAATATACTCCAAAAATCGAAATTATTGTTAATTTTTTTTTAGTGTCGTCCATATATCATGGAGAAAACGAAAAATAGATCGATTTAGAGCGTGTCATTTCAGTTGCCTAAAGTTAGGCGCGCCGTTACTTAAAAGACGACTCTATTTCTCCAAGTATATATCTGATTAAAACCTGAGGAGAAAACTCTTGTGTAGAAATTTCAATTAGGATTTATTATTCGATATAAAAGATTATGTATCTTTTATTTTTTTTATCTTTTTGTTTCTTTTTTATATAACAAAGCTTTATTTAATAATTAAAATTACACTATTTGACAACACTGTTTATTATTATTCTTATTATTATTATTATTATTATTATTATTATTATTATTATTATTTCACTCTCGATTATCTAATCCTTGATTTACTTCTTCATTATACTTTCTTCAGTTGATCAAATCAATTGAAAAAAAAAAAAAAAAACATTTTTTGTATATATGAAGGTATATAGGCTATACGGATTTCCTATCATTTTTATACGATGATTAAACTGATAGTAGGATAATAATATAATCAGCGTTTTTTTTTTTTTTTTTTTTTGTTTCTACGGTTATAATTTTATAAAATATTATCTTTTTTGTCTTTTTTTTGTTTAAATTTTTTTTTTTTTACTTCTTCTTTTGCATATCGTTCAAATCATTTTTTATATCTTTGTCAAATATTTTCTTTGACGTTTTATTCATATTATAGGTATACAATATTTAAACTTAAAATTACGTATAATTTATATAGCTGGTTTCTAATCAATCTACGCGGCGGTTTACTTACATATAATATACCTAGGTATTGTCCTTGGTCCTTTAGTGCACTTCTCTCAAGATGAAAAAGTAAAAAAAGAGTCATAAATTATATATATTGAAAATAGATAATAAAATAAACAAAAAATAATAAAAATCGATGTATGAATGATGTAAACTTATTAATTGAAGCATCTAAAGAAATTTCCAGAAATTTTCAGATTAAAAAATTTAGACGTTCACAATTAATTCAAATCTATCCTTCAGCTATAGGTTGAGTAAATATTTTGTACATTAAGACGACATTTCCGTGTTTCCTATTTTTGTAATTATTATCGATTATAGGGTTTTATCTCATCAATAAATTGAACAGAATTGATTTACAGTCGATTACCTAATAAACGAATAAAAACAAAAACAAAAAATGGAAATTAAACAGATTATCCCTCTCAATATTAACGATAATAATAACAATTATCAAATTTTCAAATAATTCAATTAGCTAAATAATCATTCAGCTTATCGTTGTCGTATTAACAACGTGGCAAGTCTGGGCGGTATTCTTATAGATAAATTACTTAATTAATATTAATTTATACTTTACAAACTAAAGACCTTTCTGTCTTTCTCTCCCCAATTTTTAATTTTTTTCTTTTTTTTTCTTTTTTGCTCTCTTTTTTTTCACCTATTCAACAAACGACTCGCTAAACGTTCACAGGTCTTACACTATCATCAGATTGCGGTTGATCACCACTTTGCCATCCAGAATCAAGGGTCGTAGCATCGCTAAGACAGCACTGTGGCGTTTCTTCTTCTCTATATTCTCTCTCACGGTCTGTTCTCACTCTCTCATTATCTTCACCATGTGAAAATTGTTCTTCTCTAAAATATCCCGATGCTGTAGGACTCTCTGTACTATTTTCATCAACTTGAGGTGTGTAATAGGCGTATCTTCCCTGTTGTATAACTTCGTATTGTGCATCTGGAGCCAGGAATGGCCCTCTAACATTTCTAGGCTCGTCACTATTAGCATAACTATCTGAAGCCGGATCTCCACCTTCAGCTGGTAACGGAAGTGGAAGTCTTGACCTCTTCGATAACTGACGTTTTCCCAAACGGGCTGCTAAGTAGTCGATACCCTCCGTGCTGTCTGTACCTATGAATTAATTTACACATTTTTATTATATTAATTAAAAGTAAAGGTAGTGAGAATTAATCGCCACGGTCTATGGATAGCCTCACTTTTTTTAAATTATGAAAAAATTAAAGAAATCATACCCTCTTTGTCCACTGCCAAATCGTAGAAGCTGCTCTCAGGTCCGCAACAGGAGGAAACATCCCCGAAGTAAAGTTCACTTTCAGACTGTTTTGGTAGTGCTGCAGTTTCCTGTTGAAAAGCTCCATTTTCAACTCCTTTCAAAGGTTTTCTGGCTCTTCTTCCCTTCATTGTACCTTCGTTTCCTCCCTCTGGGTCAGTGCTGTTTGATATTTCTTCAGCGTTTTCGTAATTCCCCGATGAACGTTTAGTCGCTCTTGGTCTGTGCTCAGCTTTTCAGATTAGAAAAAAAAAAAAAAAAATTATATAATAATAAATCGGAAAGCTCTCGTTTTATTACTCCCGAAAAAAAAAAAAAAACATCTTGGATCTACAACAGTACATCTCAAACCATTTACACTCACCTTCGTTAACGCCTTCGTAGTTGTCCAGCCTTTTCGCCATTCTAGGTCTCGGTTCAGGTACTTGTGGTCTTCTTGCCGGGCTGTTTGGGTCGCTATATGGTGGTGGAGGTCCCCATAAAGGAACAGGTGTCTCCAATACACTGTACGAAGCAGTACTCGGTGTGTAGGGACCGTTCTGGGCATTTAGAACCGAATAAGGTCCGGCGTTTTGGGAATTCAATACACTGTAAGGACCCGTTGGTTCGACGTTTGATTCTACCTGTCTCGAAGGAGCGTGAAAGCCATAATTCGAGTCTGGACTAGGCGCTGGGCCTCTAGACCTGGACCAAGGAAGTCGCCACCGTCTGTTAGAAATAAAAAAATATTCGATAAAGCTGATGATTCTTGGTAAAAAATTGACAGAAATTAAATAATTCTGGCTTTTTTTTTTGCATTACCTTGCTGGTGCTAGATCAGGATTTGGAGTGTATAAATTTCCTGGAGTTTGTGCCCACCATGGACTCGCTCCACCACAATCGTTGCAACATCCACATGAGCCTGTAGTTGGGCCAACAGATCCTCCTTGGCCATAAAGGGACCTACATCTAAGCTCCAGTTGTTCCCAGTACATTTTTTTCTTCTCATGACTAAGTAGCTGGTAAACTAACATACACGAGAATATACAGGCGAGGATACCAGCCACTGATACTCCGAACAATGCTCTTAGACACGCGTATAGAGCCCCATGGACTGCTTCACAGTGAGGAGTACCCTCGAATAAAACACCCGGATCACCCCTTGACTGTGGTGTACCGTAACACGTACAGGATCTAAGGGTTTAGGTTAAGAAAAAATATAGTTAATTATGGGGATGGAGTTGGAGAGTATTTTTGGTTGATTAATTCAAGCTTTCGATAGAATATTCAATTTTTAGATTAAAATATACCTTGCTCTTGCAGTATAGACACATTCACGGAGTCCTTGGAGTCTCGACATGTGAACGACTGTTGTTGTCACTGTTACTAATACGCAAACTAATGCACATACAACCCCGACTGATCCGCATACCTTCATCTTGAAAGTAAATCAATTTTGAATTCGGGTTAATTAGAGAGCAGATATCGGCTTCAATATATTTATTTTTTATTTTTTTTTATTATACTTACTAGAAGACCGTAGCGAAGTTTTCGTCTGGCTAATAGAAGTGTGGACAAACCCATTAGAATCAACTGCAACATGATTAAAAATTTTTTGTTAACTCAAGTTTCCTTTTTGCTAAAAGAGAGAGAGAGAGAGAGAGAGAGAGAGAAAAAAAAAAAACATTTACGCAAAGTATTTTAGCTAGCTTCTTACCATGGTCCCGGGGATGTAAGAAGGTACGGTTTCGAAAAGAGCTAAACTAGCTGTGTGAGCTGACAGAATAGCGTGAACAGCCAAAAACAGACTTCCAACAGCAGCGCTAAGTCCTCCGCAAAGACAGCAGAGGATTACGTATTTTTTACAGCATCCACCGTCTCCGGAGTGTCCTGGAAATGGAAGGAGTATGACAAACTGAGGATGGAATGAGGAAAAAAATTCTTGATTTTTGACCAGTAACAAAGAATTCGCAAGGTTTAAAATACGTAATTGTGATGCAGGTAGAAATTTGTATTCTTTGAACCGTGAATTTCGTTTTCTATTCAGACTTCAGGAATTCTTTTAATGCGGTAAAGCTTTAGACATATGGAGACTGCGTTTCCGTCAGGGTTTGGGATCTAATCAGCTATTGTCATTCTGTTACATTTCTAGGTATAAATACATTCTATAAAGCGGCAGGTCGTGTAAGGAAAAGGCATCGTGTATTATAGTCGTTGCAGTTTAATCTTTGCGGAAAATCTTACACTAGGTATTTTATCCCACAATGACTCCAGGTTAACTCCCTCGTCTTTACCTGCAGTACAGTACCTGTCCTTCTCATGAAAATGTTATTCAACTGACTGAGAAAAATAGCCTTTCATTGTTAGAACTGAACATCATTCATGAATGGCTTTGACGTTACGTATATCATTCTATCTCTAGGGCATTTCAACCTCGTCCCCGCAAGGTTTATTGCCTGGGAAAATAATTCAATAACGAAAATACGAAGAAGAATTTGAGGTATCTGTACATATAGTCGATCAATATTTGAGGCTCGAAGTCAGACTGCGAAAAAATGTTTGAAAATTTTTTTTGGGGAATTTATAGGTATAGTTGGATAGGTAATTATACTTGAAATTGATTTGTATTCAAACCAGGTTTCTGTGTTTGGTGTTTGCGGACTGATTCGTATCAGTTTAATGAGATTTTATGCTGATTGAGAAATCGCTTATTGAAAAATTTTGGTTTAATGTATAATTAAAACGGAAATTTAAATGGTCTAAACAGTCTTTGAGAATGCTAACGATTTTTCTTTTTTGTTTTTCTTGACAGAAAAGGCGAAGCTGGGAATCTTGAGTGACTCGTTTAGGGTGAGTTTTAATGCGGTTGAACTTATTAACCTCAGTAATCGAATCCGTGTAGTAAACATGATGGGAGAATCGTGTAATTTGAGTAAGAGAGTGCCACGGAGATATCTGGCTAAGGAAAGGGAGAAGCTGCGAACATTTATTAAAGGGGGATAAAACGGGGGTCTGAGATCTGGTATCAGGTTTGTTCCTCATACCGCAAGGGTGTGGATGTCGTGGTCTTGGCAAATGTGAAAAGTGCCCGTGTCCCAGATGGCGTGAAGGTAAATGCGCGTGAGGTGTGACAGAAAAGGGGTAACCCGTTGTTGCACCCTCCAGGTCACCTCCTAGACGACAACGAACTATTTGAAGAACCGGATGCCCGTCCATATCGCGTTTATATCGCAAGGCGATTACCGCGATTTTCGTTACCGTCTTTGTTACGGCTTGGCCGTAATTTTACAACGGAAATTTATAAACCAGTTTGACAAGACGTTTTTTTTTTTTTTTTATCAATTTTTTTTATCTTTTATCTTGATTCACAGTCGAATTGGCAGACGATATATTATTGGCAGTGATCGATGATCTTACGTTTTTTTTTTTCATTATGTTAGTTAACACGCGTTCGCAATTTAATAATTGTCAGTTTTATTAATCTTTCAATTTTTCGCGATAGAATGATTTTAAATCGCATACCCAATGGGCAATTAGCTGTTATTTTATTACACACGCGAAACAATGGGAACAGCATTTTTTCTTTTAATATAATCTATCACGGTCTTTCAATTATTATCCCCGATAATCTGGTCCCCGAGGCTTTTTTTGAAACTGCAGTTAACTTGCGGTTACATTTTACAACTCGAATTAACAAAGTAATGTCAGTTACGATTACACTAGCTTCACTTTTCTTTATCACGTCCAGTTGTCCACCTCGAAACGTCATACTGTTTGATAAAAGTAAATGACGAAAAAATTGAACAGGTGGAAAATGGAGAAATTTTTTTTTAAGAAAATAGGTAAAGAACAACTTGACGAACGGTCAATCTCGATTCCAAAACTCACTCGTTAGTTAATTTATTTTTTTAATCATCTCACAACACTCTGGAAGATTAATTTAACCGGACACATTACTAACCGCACGCATTATACCCGAACAAAAAAAAAAATAAATAAACTTGCTTACTTATCACTTAGCACGAAATCTGTGCCATCCCTTGCGTTCATCTTCTCGACAGCAACGAGAGAGAGAGAGTGTCTGGTCGATATTATATTGCGTTTTAACGCCGCCTTGCGGAGGGTGGTTGAACCTTGAGAAAATTAAACTACACGAATACGCGAGGGTTCGATCCGAGATGATAACGCCAGCCTTTCCGGCCATTGATAACTACCCTTATTGTGATAACAGAGGTTTTTTTTTATCTTACTGTAGGCTGTTAACACCAGCCCCGTCTCAAATTCTTTCTTCATCGATCTTTACCCAATAAAAAAAAAAAAATAAAATTTCACTCAAAAACTTACGTTGACTTGACGTTGACGTTTGGTAGTGTCTAGTTGGTCTTGGTGGTGGTCTTGGCGGTAATGCTGGAGGCTGATGTGTTCTTGATACAGTTTCATTTTCATCACACTCGTCCTCTGAGCCCCTTTTGTTATTACCATCCTGTTGTACAACGTGGCATTGGCACTTACTCTTCGCCGGTGAAGGTACCTTGAAAGATAAAAAACAAAAACAAAAAATTAACCAATGTGTGAATAACCGCGATATTCTAAAATTTATAAAAAAAAAAAAGAAAAAAAACTTGAAGCTTTTCTTCTTACCTGTATGGCATTCACCCCGATCAATGCACCGGTTTTAGATTCAGTCGACGATTGATTGTGGGTGTGTGAATGCGTATGAATGTGTGAATGGTGATGTGGATGATGTTCCAGGCTAGATGGTGCTCTCTGTCTTGTTTCTGGTACAGGATTACCGTGTTGCATACTTGTATGATTATGGATGCTCTGGGAATGGTGATGTAGATCGTGTACGTGATCTAGTCTGCTGTGTACTCTCGTGTTCGCATTAGAAGATGATGATTCTGACGAAATACCCGAACTCGCATGGTGGTGATTACCGGATGAAAGAGGGCCGGCCAAACTGCCAGATGAACTACCGTGATGATGACTTATCAAAGACGATCCGGACAGGTTGCTTGCTACGTGGTTATGCACCGTCGGTGAACTTCCATGCTGATGATTAATCAGACTCGAATTAGACGAGGGTCCAGAACTTACGTGGTGATGTACAACTCCGAGATTTTGATTGGTCGGTATATTGACGTGATGATGACCCGCTAGGGGTTGAGAATGGGGATGATGATTGGTGGTCACTGCTGCGCTTACGTGATGATGATTTACGTTTGATATTTTTTGATTTCCGTGGTGATGATGAGTGTGTTGTCTCTGGTGTTGTTGAAACGCCATTAGACTTTCATTACCGTCCAAATTAGTACCGGTTCGAAAATTTTGATCTCCATGTTTATGAACGTGATTATCTCCCCCGTGAAATTGTTCATGATTATGCTGATAAGGGCTGAGTATCTGCTGGATATTCTTGACCTTATCTTTCGTAGAGAAGCTACCGTGCTTTTGCGAGATATTTTGCTGTTCCTGAAGCTGTTTGTCCAGCTCTTTTGACCCACTACCAGAGTCCATCATCTGACTAGGACTCGAAGACGAGCTACGTTGGTGTTCGGCCGCCGCTGAAGACGACTCGTGGACACGACGGGCGGCCTCAAATGCCAGATTTCTCGATATGTCTAAATTTCGAGGACTGCAAGGCGCGTTGTGTCCTCGACGAGCCGCCAAAGATCCAGGATTATTAGGGGATCTTGGACTGGAGGTTAACTGCGTGTGCTGATTTGGGTTGACGCTGGGATCCGCCGTTCTAACTACTTCCAAATTCTGTTGATTATCTGGCGCAACGATACCTGAGGTTTCGCCTCTCCTTATAGGCACGAAAGCGTTCTGAAGGGTCTCTAATACTCGGGGATGATCCTGACCGCTTGAAAGCCTCGTGTTCACCAGACTTCTTTCAATCCTGTCTCGTTGTGCGCGGACAGAATCTACCGAAGACATCGCAGAGCATTGGCAAGGGTGAGGCGATCCTTCAGGAACCAGGTCCATATCGGGTGGGGTTTGTTGCTGAGACATTTCTAAGTTTCTTTTTGTCTTTTGACCTGTATAAGATTCAAATAGAAATTTTAGAAGCTGCTCGATTTTATCAATCGGATATTTTCGGCATCTGGACTATTGAATTTCGCGTTTCGCACGTACAGATAGTAAATCGCTAACAGTACATTGTCTTATTCCGTATTTCAAACAATTAATAGACCGTTTCAATACCGTTTTCATTCAGGCTACGGGTCAATGGGTAGAACATAAATGACCGCGATCATTAAGAGGATATTTAAACGCGATATTGTTACAAAGGGAATTCGATAATAAAACTTTCGATTTCGACAAATTTGCGAGAAATTTTATTTATAAAGACTAGGACTAAACGCTACACCATTCTTTACAGTTCATATAAAAAAATTTCGGAGTATAAATTATAAGAACATAATGGAAAGAAAAAAAAAAAAAAAAAATCAAAATAAAAAAATTGAATTAGTTGATCAATTAATTATCGGCACTTCTTTTGGCAGGTTGTTATTTTCTTTACTTTTTTTTATATACGTATAGGCGTTAGGAAGCGGCGTGGCCGGTACACATACAAGAAACTAATAACGACGCTAGATATTCATTTATGCATAATGTTACAATACAAGGTTCATTCCACCGGCATGTGAGAACGCGGTGGCCTATACTATACCTGCCTACCTACCTACCTACCTACCTTTAGTGTATTTGTTTCTCTGCGGTAACGGTTTGCGAATCGGTATCTCTTACGACGTTTAACTCAGGTGCGGGTGTATTGACGATTTCTATAGCATATTAAAAATATTGCTTAAAAAAATATAACCACTGAAATTATTTATTTGTTATATCGCCGAGATCTCTTCAGTCTATCACTCAGTCTATATAAAATAAAAAAAATAAATAAAAAAAAAAAACTCAATCGATCGGTATAATAATCACATCGTTAAAATTATAGCACACAAATTGATCGTAGGATAATAACGATCCGTAAATTATTTCATAGGATATAAAAATTCCTGATAATAACACAAGTTCACAATCACATATCGATCCACTAAATCAATAACGACGTTTGATTCTTTCCTCGATGTCCATTGGTCGAACGCGCGTGCGGATAAACCAGCCATACAGCTCGTATGAAAACAGGTTGACGGCTTACTAATAGTTTGTAATTAAAAACCGAGCTTGTAAGAGCCACTATGTTTTTTGGTTATGAATATGGGCCTCAAGTAAGGCCCCCTTAATGTTTACCCGAGTATAGATAGGTACTAAAGCGATTGTATTGTCATTACCGGCGGAAAATTGTACGGATTTAGTTTCGCGTTGATCAAACGATCGGGGAATAAACTTCGACTGTATCAACTGCAACTCGATTTCAATTGACTCGAAAAAATGTACACTATTATTAAAACCATCTAACACATACATGTAAAGATACCGAGGACAACACGCGAAGCGATCGAGCCTTGTGGGACCCTCCGCCTTCACTCCGAGGCGTTCTGCTTTGGAATGTGCCTTCGGCCCCTTCCGCGGTCCCCTCGTCTTAGTTCGCTTTCCGCTAAGGGCCCGCACATCAGAGACGAGGGGCCTCACCAGTCCCACGCCGTATCCCCACCTCCGCCCCCTACTTCTTCACTCTCTTTAACCTCACCTGGTCTAGACGGCGATCTGTTGGAAGTTACGTTAGCCTCAGGTTTCGGCCAGGTTCTCGTTTTCTTTTTTAAGTCTTATTTTAGCTCATTCCACTGCGAGATTATCGGTAAAGGTGAGAGTCCAAAGCGGCTGTGAGCTGATAGAATTCTACCTTACTGATCGATCGCGGTTTTATGAATGAACAGGTCAGACATGTATATCGTCTAGTTGTGAATCAATTTCGTTCGAAATATATATTTTTCTTAAAGACCTAAGATCGTGAAAAATAATTTAAAAATATATACAAAAAGATGAACAAATTCGATAATTTATTGATTTAATCGATTTTTCGTTTGCGGGTAACTTATCGTCGCACTAGACGACAGAGTTTTGACTTTACGATCACAGAGACCGCTGTGTGTACCGATCACTAATTTTACGTCACGTCCGTTTTACCTGAGTATAAATTATTATCCAAGTAATTTAATTCGATATTATTTCCCGATGAGGCGAATTGTGGATTAAGGAATAATGCGAGGTGTAATACTTGAGCAATAGTTCGTGTATGTAATATGTGTAGTATATACGTATATATATCGAGAAACGTTAAAGGCAATCGAAGTTTTGATCTGGGCAAGAGGCACGGGGTATGGGGCAGGGTGAAATGCATGGTTGGACGGCACCAGCTGCAGGGTGTTATTGATACTACATTTCGCCCAATTTGACGAATTGCCGCACTAGACTAATGGCTCGGATACGAAGCCGAGCTCATAGCCTCGGCGAAATTATTGCCTCCAGTAAAACTATAACCACCCATAACTTTCCGGGTAGGTAATGTTAGAAAGAGTACGATATACGTAGAGAGTGCGGTGAAAATCGAGGGAGAAAAGACGGACGAAGAATACAGTTAGCTATACTCGGTATATATACCTACAAGGGCAAAGACCGTGTAAGGGTAGATCGGTCGAGCGAAAAATTAGAGAAAAAGATTGACTAAGTAAAGCAACAAAAAATTTTCGATATTCACTCTTGTTGACGTATAGTCGAGAAATAGATTAGCCATAATAGGTCATGGATCTGACAAGTGATATGAAAGAAACTGTCGAATATTAGACCCTCTTCGCACAAGTCTGAAAGTTTTTGAAATAGATTAATCCTTTAGATCGCCTAAGTTTAGTTGCGAAATCGAAACCATTTCTATTTTGTTTAAGAGTTTGTGGAAAAAAATTCTGTATTTTATGTGAGATTCTGTTTTTTTTATTTATTTATTTCCATTAAAAAAAAAAATAAAAAATCTTGAAAATCAGACGTATGATGGGATAGTGATATTAATTTCTTGAGGTTGCCCGTTTCATGCAGTGATGCAGTAGTAAAGAAAAGTCCAGGACCGATGTGTGATGTCTGCGGATAAATCCTTGGGTCTCTCCACCAGGCCTTGGCTCGGTTACTCCCGGATGCTCCTAAATAATAAATAGGAGAGGGTTTCCAGGGGGTTCCCCGAGGGTGCCATTAGCGGGGCACGGCGCAACCCCCCTGGCGGCGCCAACCCCCTTTGGCCGCGGGTCTAATACACTTAGGCGCTACGCAAGACATGTCTATGGGAAAGTATGGCAAAGGGGAATTCGCTCCTCGCTGGATACATATACACTAGTCTTCTCCTCTCTCTCTCTTATCATCCCGAGCTTTTCCTCCCTTGAATCCATCTCTGATCGTTTTACGAATACCATTATTTTTCTTCTTCTTCGTCTTCTTCTTCTTCTTCTTCTTCTTCTTTTCGTTCTTCTATTTTTTTTTTTTTCTTCTATCACCTAAGGTCAAACGATTCCTATACTCCGAGGTATTCTAGGCCAAGGTTACATGTCTCCATGCCGCAGAGCGGATATCCTTATCTTTAAAACTGAAAATTTATCCATGAACACGATGCTTTTCGGGGAGAAATGATACCCTCAAATATCACAGTGAACCTGTCTGCTTGCCTGTTCGTCTGCCCCATTCCCGACTCTTGAAAGTAGGTATACGCCGAATTCGTTCGAGGGATGGGATGGGATGGGATGGGATGGGATGGGATGGACGATTCGAAAATCGGTGGAATAATTACCATTATCTCTCGTTGGTGGTTACACTTATCTTTGATCGTGCGATTATGGCGCACTTAAATGTAATCACCCACTCGAGTATCCTCCGCGTAAAACGAGAGAGAGTAATCGAGGGACTCGGGTAAGAGAATAAGGGAATCTCTTTGCTACTCTCTGACACACACACACACACACACACACACAGCTCTTATCCAATTGTTACGTACCTACCTATCCAACAGAAGATACCTCTACCCCGGAATTAGATTCGAAGATGACATGTTTGATGCTCTTTAATAAAAATCTTGAAAAAGAAAAACAAAGTAAAAAATAAAAAAAGAAACTAAACGATTAAATCAAAAACTCCCTCCATAAATATGATCAAACACACGTTTCACACGGTTCTAAATTCACTAAAAAAGAGTTAGATATCCGGTTTACCATTGACGAAGGATCGGACCTTTTCTATTGAAATAAAATTCACGTATCTACCAACGTACCTATACCTATCTACCTACCTAGCTACATGCACTAGAAAATGAGTGGTCGATGGTCGGTGGATATCGTAAGTATCAATAATTGAGCAGCGTAGGGTGGCCGGCCATTTAGCGGTCGAGCGAGGCGGACTGCCGGGGTTTTCGTTTGGATAAAAGGGAGAGAGAGAGAGAGAGAGAGAGAGAGAGAGAGAGAGAGAGAGAGAGAGAGAGAGAGAAAGAGCAAGCGAGCGAGAAAACCAGAGAGGAGAGAGAGCTTGGACCCCCTGCAGTAAAGGGATATTGGGAATGGGGATAGGGATGGGGGGATTGGGGATGAGGATTTCGGGTTGGCGGCAGTATCGGAGTTCGTATCGGCGAGGGCTGGTATCGACATGTCGGCTGCAGGTACACCCGACTCTAGAGTCCCGCAACTACTATAGTATAGTAGATAGAGGTTAGCCTGGAAATACCATCTGTCATTGGTCAGCGTACCGGACTTTGGACGCTGACTGAACCCCTTCATCTTCTTATTAGGTATTTTCGACCCCGCATGCGGTTCAATGACACCCAAACAATGAAAGTTGATATAAAAACGGTCATAATTGTTGTTCTTTATTTAACCATTCCATACCATACCATACTCCCACTTGCACCCGATCGACTTTTCGTTTTAGGTTTAATTTTTTTCTTTCTTTTTTCCAATATTCTTACATATAAGGAGGAAAAATATGTATACATAGGAACAACAAGTGCGAAAACAAGTTTTAGTTGATTTTCGTTCACATTTCGAGACTGTATGTATGTATTTTACGTTACGTTACGTTACGTTACGTTACGTTATACCTATACTTGAAAGTTTCGCGTTGCTTTTCAGCCGTTTACGTTTTAACCCCCATTAGTGACCTGGCGAGGTTACGTATAAGGGCGATGGTATGGTATGGTGTGTATACCTACCTTGGAAGAAAATCGAGATCGTAGTAGTAGCCTGGTAGGTAGGTAGGTAGGTATATGTATAGTAACACCGACAACTTAATGCTATATGTAAAAATACCAGAGAGAGGTTTTCCCTCTTTAAGCTCTTTATAGCTAATCGTCTTGTCTTCGTTGCTCTTGTATTTCACAGTGCTTTAGAACCAGGACCGGGACCAGGACCAAGGCGAGATATTAATATATACACTGAAGAAAAGGCATGACGGGGGGGTAGGTGGTGGATGGGAAATGGGAGGGAAGAAACGGTTCCTCAGAGCCCAGATGCTCACCGGAATATCTAAATAACTCCAACGTTTAAATCGAATAAGTAATAGCCGAGATATACACTGTAGGCTTAGAGATATTCTCCAGGCTGCATAAATGAGCAGTACCTACTGCTTCTTTGCTCGCGAAGCTTGCCTCTTCTACGCCTTCGACGTATTCGCCTTCTCAACGACGCGGACGCGGACGCGGACGTGAACGCGAACCCCGCGACGAGTTTTAGTTATCGTTGTATACTTATACAGATATTGTACCTATGTACATATAGTATATATAAAAATATATACATATATACACTCTTTCGTTAGCTTATACCTCATACCTTGTACCTTAGCTTAGATTACGCCCCGGAGCAATATCGTATCTTTCTTTTCTTACGTAGCTGTATATGGTATACCGTTTTACGCCCCAATTTACTAAGGACCGAGGATTCTGTTTTTCTTTTTTTTTTTATTTTCTTCTTTTTTGGCATTGCAGGATATAAGTAGTATAGCTACAGATACATACGCACAATACATGAAATTAATTTCTGAATTAATCTAAAAAAATAAAAACTAATTATAGAAATAAATGAAAAAATTTGGTAAAATATTATTTATAAATTTTATTTGGTTTTTTTATTTTATTTTTTTTTTTAATAACAATAAATATGTTAGATTTAAACTGATTTCCTATCAGTTCGTGAACGAACAAAAATACGTTTTTTCTTTTTATACATAAGCGATTTGTTTTTTATTCTTTTATATATTATAATTTCCTTTCATAGTTTTTTCCTCATCTTGTTCCATTCTTAATTTTCTTTCGTTGTCAATGCAGTTCGTATTTACAGGGGCGATTATTAACGGGTTGAAGTATTCGTGTATCGGTCTCGTTCTTAAACTCCTGAAACAATTATAAAAAGAAAAAACAAAATTATATATATATATATACATACAGATATATATTTACACGTGGGTTTCAAAGTTATTAATTATAGCCTGCAGTGAAAGCTGAGAGCTAATATAGCAGCGCTACTTAAACGAGTCTATGAGGTGTCGGCCGGGACGAAGTCATCCATAAAAGATGAGAGTCCGCATGAATATAGATATTTAAATAGATACTGCAGGTGCAGGAAGTAAAATAGGTTTGAAAATATCTCCGATGATTTTTTTTTTTTTGTCTTTTTTTTCGTGTAACATCATTTTTGAAAATTTGATTTTAATCGTGGTAAAAAAAAAAAAAAAAAAATACTTGAATTGAAAAAAAAAAAAAAAATTAAAAAAGAATTTCATTTCATTCGATCGGAATTATTAAAATTTGTTATGCATATTAATCCTCACCTCTGCATAATTGAACGCAGTCTTCTTTAGTCTCGAAGTTATTAGCGTTTCCCAAACAACCTCCGTAGAAAAAATTAACACACTCTTTACGATCAGCATCGTAAACCCATCTGAGCATTGAAGCTTTACAAATTCCAACCTCCATTGGTAAGACACAGGAAGCTCTCGCCGATATATTTGGCTCGTTAATATCTGGTCGGATAAAAATCAGAATTATTAAATTTATTTCTCTTACCATATACGATTCGACGATGTAATTAGTATATTTTGAAAATTTTCAAAACTCACCGGAATTATCTTTACGTTCGATTGGAGAACCGCACACAACTATTGCGCAGGCGTAGTAAATGGCGAATAAGATAATGACAAGTTTTGAATTCATTTTTTCGTCCCGCACTTCGCGATATCGAGATCAAATGTAACAGATGGAAACAAAAAAAAAAAAAAATTAAAATTAAACTCGTTTTTTTTTTTTATTATTATTTTTATTTTTTATAATTTTTTCTCTTTCTTATTCTTTATTTTATGCACTTAAAGATTTTACTTAGAATCTACCTCGGCTTAGCTTTTCTGTCTGATAGCTTGAGGCTCGCAATGCTCGGTAACATGACATGCCAGGCTTATATAGGAGGCGAGAGATCTCTGGTGGGGATTCGTGGGGGGAACACCCGGCTCGATCTCCTCCGACCTGGGGCATTTTCGCTAAACAGAGAATAACGTTGGTATACGTGTTCGAAATGCAATTGCATCTATCACGTCTCATTTCTAATTAAAAAGCATACACGAACACCCTTAACATTCATCGTGAAACTAAATCAAAGATTTCCTAATCCTTCCCGGTTAAAATAATTTGAAATTAATCATTTTCACAAACTGAAATATCAAAAGTTTTCCAAAAAAGTTTCGCACTTAATATATAAAAATTTAATACTCTCGGTATTATTCTTAAAGTGCATCATTAATGACGCAACAAGCTTTAATGAATTACGAATTGTGAATTATGGATTGGCGGGAAATCACAGACACATACATCAACCCAGGAAGTACCTGCGTAACTGTTTGTTAAAATGAATGTACATACCTAGGACTTTACCAAAAAAATTATACTTTATAAATTAGAGAAAAAAAAAAAGAAAGAAAGAAAATGAGAAATGATAAGACTATAGAGTCCGCAATAATCTCTGCACATACGCGATTCATATCAGAATCAGTTTACATACATAGAATTTATTGTTTATTAATAAATCACACGACATCATTATATGTATTGTATTGTAATGTCAACTATAATGCGTGTCAAGTAGATAGGTACTAACGAGTCCTACAAACAGGACATCGAACTCAATTACTGTTTCCATTCTACGAAAAGAAGAGTTGTTTTGTTTTCGGTAGAGAATTTACACCGTAGCTATTGTTGAATTTAGTACAGGATTGGAAATGAGATAAACACATTCGTGACCGTTTACTTGATCAATAAAATTTCAAACATCTTATCAGAAACTTGTTCAATAGTCTCGATGTCCCTTCGAATAGGCATTACGTATCCTATGGGGGAGTAGGTGGTAGGTATTCCCATGCATTAAACGTATTACGAAATGCTATTTGATCATCCAGGGTGACCGTGACTCGTGCGTGAGCGTACGAGTATCAGTATGAACATAAACGTATGCCTATAAGAGTTGGTTTTTTCTACAGTTATCTCGACCTGTCTCTTTCACCCACATAAACACACCTCGTTCTAGTCGTTGGCCAACTTTGTGTCACCTTATCTATCGTAACTAAAAACAAAAAAAAAAAAAAAAAACTAGAAACTTCTTTAAAAATGGTTATCGATGCATCTTTAGAACGATGATTTAACTTTATTCATTAAAAAGGTATTTATAATATTAACGATGGTGATTAGTGTGAGTGGTAATACGATTGTATTTATAACGTATCAGTTTGGTGTTATTAAAACCTGGTTACTATCGTCAGTGAGTGCGTAAATCAACATCGAGGTACACGTATCAGGGTATTGTGTAATTCGTATTTACCCAGTGAGCCGGAGGTGTAAAGTGGGCCGAATCGACGTACAAGAATAATGAATGACGTGCGTCTGAATTTGCCTTCTATTTTATTTTTTTTAAGTGAAGTCCAAGATTTAAAAAAATTTTATTTTAAGTAGCCTTGAACTCTTCTTCCTTTAGTTTTTCCGTATAATTAATTCGGGAGTATTGATTTCTGCATTTCAGAAATAGATAGTTGACAGTAAACGAACTGCAGATTTTTGCAAACATGGTTTAGTAAATTCTGTCTCAATTTTAAATATCAACGTTTTTTTTTTTGTTCTATTCTCCTAAGTGACGCGGGCATCGCGACGTTTATTAATTAATCTCTACCTACTCGTACTCAGTTCCAGTAGTTTCTTTAACACCGCGGAAAGAGAGAGAAGGAGAGAGAGAGAGAGAGAGAAAAAGAGAGAGAGATACGGTGAAAGTCGAAGAGAGTCGGTATTGCCCATCTATCGGTGTTTAATATTGATGCCTGCAGCGTCAGCAGACGCGATCGCTCAAACATACAATATTTAACCGCGTAGGTATACTGCAACGATGCAATACGTATTACGGGAGTCGTTTTAGTTGATTGCAATGTACATACATACGTCCATATACGATATCACGAGACGGAAAATATTTACTATTATTAATATGGAAGCCGGCGATTAACAGATACCTAGATTAATACAAAAGACGGGAAAAACAACCTTTTGTAATACTCCATCGAACTGCAATGTACTGCACATGCATGTATACATACATACATATATATATATATATTTTTTTTCATATTTATATACAGTTTCAATACGTGTTTATCAAACCCGCTATAAACGGGGATTCAAATCCCAACATTTGATCAGCTATGTCTCGTTGATCATCCTTCTCAGTCTTTGATGCTTGTTTCTGTTCTTGTATTTGTTCCGAAATTTCAAGCAAAGGAAGTATCGCCGATCCTCCAGTCTCCGGTATTAGCAAAGGAGAAGACATCTTCTCGTTTCGTTTTTCAAATGTCTTTAAATCTGGTTCGTGGCGTAGAGAATTTTCACCGCTTTTAATCATCTCACTTTGCTTATCAGCATCGATTTTTATCAGCTCAAAAAAATTATCTTTTTTAGTTTTATCAGCGACATTTAAGTCCTGAAAATTTCTATCCTGTAGTTTGGACTGGTCCTCATTTTTGTCTGCCTTTTCTGATCCTTTGATCGATTTTTCGAACGTTTGTACATCGATTTTTGGGACAGAAAGGGTCTTTGAATTTCCTAAATTTATCGGATCCGACATCACGTTAATCAGACGATTTTCAATAACTTCTTTTTTCACCGGACTTGTATCCTCGCCAACTTTTACTTCGCTAAAGGCGTTTTTCGTACCGTTTTCATAACGAATATGATCGTTATTATTTTTCACCGTGTTGTCTCCGCCGTTCGCTATTTCATCATCGATATTTTTCGCGGTTGTATCATCGCTTTTTTTATTAAAATTTATTCCTTCCTCATCTCGTTTCATCCTGTTTCTACCATCGTCGGTATTTTTTTTCTTGTTAATTCCGGTCAACTTTTCAAACTGTTCTTTCTCATCCCATTTATCTCTCATGTCCTTGCCGAAGGCTACTTCTTCGAGTTGTTTCTCATTCTCAGTTTTCCACGCCTCACGCTTACTCAACAGCACTACTTCGTCATCCGCGGTATTTCGCCCTTCGGTCATTCCCACTTCTCGCTTTTCCACTTCGTCAACTTTTTCTAACGGATATACAGGCGGAACTAGAGATCCGTGGACCAATTCGTTTGTCAATTCTTTCAAATAATCTGAAGATACTAAATCGTTTGATTTTGGGTTAAGCCAAGGTTGAAGAGCTATCGACGTGCTGAGAACGTCGCGTTTTGTTTGCGGCATAGAACTTGCGATTTTTGTTACTGGAGTGTTTAAACCCTCGGGAATCTTTGTGTCAAAATTCAGAAATTTTTTGGAATCCGGAGAATCTTTAACGGCGATAATTTCACCGTCTGATTTACCCGACAATACGTCAGCCCAATATCGAGGACTTTCCTCATCGCTGTCCGGACTCTTTTTCCAAATTGATCTTTTTAGTTTATTAGTAACTTCACCGTTCGATGTGTAGATCGTTGGTTCCTCGTACCCAGAGTCAATAGGGTCCCAATTATCTTCGTATAGATTAGCTCGTTTTTTTCTAAGCATAGCGGCTCTACGGATTAATTTTTTGTACTCTGGTGACTGAGCACGTTTCTCTTTCTTGTGTTTCTTCTTCTTCTTTTTCTTCTTCTTCGACTTCTTCTTCTTCTTCTTATTCTTCTGCTTCTTTTTCTTTTTATCCTTATTTTTATTTTTCTTATGCTTGTGCTTTTTGTGTTTTCGTTTGGATTTTTTTCCTGCCTTTTTTTCCGAGCTACGAGTCTCCCGAAATCTGGAGTGAACTAAGTGATTTGATACTGATCCTGCAAGAAATAAATTTTTAAAAAACCATCCCACTACCATAAAAGGAAATAATTATCTACTTGGTTGCTCGACGAACGACGCGTTGCTCAACATCATAATACTGGCCGTATTGACCAACGGTGAAAGAGTAGATTCTGGTACAACAGTCCCGTTCGTATTAGGAACTGCGTTTTGATACTGCAAAATATTCCCATTCCCGATTCCTCCAGTTTGCAGATTTTTATCTTCTTCGGATTGCTTTTCGTCGATATATTTTATCAGAAGATCAAGTTGCTTTACCTAAAATCATAAAATATAATCATGAAGAGAAGCTGGATTTCCGAATTGCATTATGATTAATTTCTCACCAGATAATCATGGACCGTTTGAACCTTCGTTCTCTCTCTATTAGTAAGAGAATTATATTCGTTAATCAGACTCCTGAGAAGTCTGACTTTTTTGTTGAGCTCATCCAGGTTTGAGTTTTCGTTTCTCATTGAAGGATTTTCGAATAAAAATTTATCGTCTTTTCGTTGGTTCGGTTCCTGGTTAGGTACAAACGGGAGTGGTGGTACCTGTCGATTAAATAATCATTTAAAATCAAAGTAACCCAAATTATTTAGATTTATTTACTTGGTCAGTAGCTTTCTCGTCGTCTTCGACCCCCAACATCCATTGTAAAAATTCTTTCATATCCGGTGGCAAAGAGGCACAAGTTTTTCGCTGAACTTCGTCGAGTATCAGTCGGCCCAAGAGCTCCATTACTCTTCTCATCATTCCCTCTGTGTGCTTGACCTAATTTGTAAGATTTAAAACAGACGCTCGGTTATTCCATGAAAATTTTTTTTCATTACTGGTTTTAAAATTAACTCACCTCGTCCTCGTCAAGACCTTGACGGTAAATCTTGTCCGTCGCAATAACGTCCTCGGATTTATGTTTTCGATACAATCCCGGCCCCAGGGCTAACTTCAAAGCATCGTTTTTTTGCACCTGAATTTCAGAACCAAAATTTTATCTTTCTTTCTTTCTTTCTCACAGCTTGAGGATTTTTAATTATTTAAAATATTTTTCTTTTTTTTTTACTTGGTCGAATATTTGCTCCACAATTTTTCCCGCCAATTCTCCATGGAGTGCTAAATCCATTTGAGATTCGTCCTCCATATTATCAGCTGCTAAAAGTACTGTGAATTTCTTTTTCTGTGTTTCGTCCACCTTTGGTATTCGCGTCTGTAAAAATAATGAATCCGCGGATATTAGCCACTGAAATTTTTTCGTTTTGTTAAGTAAATCCTAAACCTACGACTGGATCCTCGGCGTTTTCATCCAACACTTTCTTATCCCTTTCAGTCGAGATTTCTGTATCATGTCCTTCCGCACCTTGGAAGGATTTGCTTTGTGGTGTAGTTTGCGAATGGCCCATGGCTCTTGGCGTCGTCTTATTATAGGCCTTTGCATTCTGCGTCACAGAACTTCCTTCCATTTCTTTAAGGTTCCTTTCCCCATGACCTTTCATGTTTTTTAACTGAGTTTTAGAGTCCGTAGAATCTAACAAAGATTCGGTATCACCATGACTCGGAATTTCCTTATTATTATGATTTTCTAACGCAGATTTATGACGATCGTGATCCAAGTGCCAATAATCGTTGCTCTTTAACCGACGAGCTTTTTCTTTTATATTTTCTCCGGGATTTAGTAATTTTTTCCAATCATGATCGTAGCTGACCCGAAAATTTTCATCGTTTTTAGAATTCTTTTCGTTGTAATCATAGTGCGGATTTGAACCAAAGGACGACGCGTATTTCGGAAACGGTTTCGACCTAGAAGCTGATAATTTCGAAGCTCGAAATTTATCGTGCAATTTATTCTTTCCGTGGATCTTTGATCGTCTTCTATTAGCAGAAAGCGATTTATGACTAGCCGGAGAAGGGTCAAACTCAAAATTCTCATCTCTCGTATTTACGCTTCTGATTTCTCGTTCGTGAGACCCATTTGTTACACTATTTTCAGAAAAATCAGATAATGAAGTTTTCGAAGCGGTTTCAATCTCGACATTTTTCTTCTCAGTAATTTTAGCATCGGGATTATATTTTTCTCTAAAATCTTCTGACTTTTGACTTGTGGAAATAAGATCCTGTTTTTGAACCGTTGGTGCGTTAATTTCCCACTCTTCGACGTTAGTTAAACCTCGTTTATCCTTGTCAATTTCTGTATCATTGTTTCCCACAGGAGCCGAGAGAGTATCAAGTCCAAAAGACCTTTTTTCAAAATTTTTAACCATCTTAGTTAAATTTTTTTGCTCCGAAATATTTTGATCTTCATTCATCTTGTCTTCGTTAATTAGACTCAAATTATCGCCAGTTACTTTCCGTTTCTTTATCCGGTGGTCAGTAGTCCCAGATTTTTTAAAATCACTTTGACTATTCTCAAGATATTTATCAACAGGTTTTTCTCCGTTATCTATATTCGCCTTTTGATCAACTAATTCGAAAGGGTCTATCAGATAAGAGACCGACTGTAAACTTCTGGCAAAATGACGATAAGATTTTTTGACGAATTTTAAATCCCTTCCGAACCTAGGCCTCATATCGTCGTCAAAATTCCCATCCATTTCTTCGGGGTCGACGATAGACTCGTGCAAAACGTCTCGGGGATTAATTGCGAAATTTTTAAGACCACTCGACTTGTCGTCGTACTGCGAATTTGAATTAATTTTTTCTTTTTCATCGAGCAATAGATTACTGCTTTTTAAATGCGGATTGACTTTCGCATTCTCAGCCATCTAAACCAAAAATATTGTATTAAATTTCGCGAAATGAAACAACATTCGTAAACCAAGATCATACTTTAATGACTTTCCACTCGGTGGTAGTTTTTCCCATGAAATTATTATCTGTTATCTTATCGTCGGTTGGATTGCTCTGTTCAATACCGCCCTTGAACATGTCGTCGGTTATCTTAAGTGCCAAATAATTACTACCGGATGATGAAGTGTTGTTATCGTTTGATGATTTCCGAGGACATTGAACTCGGGCTGGAGCTATTACCAAGTACGTTCTCTCTCCAGGAGCCAAGTCTTTCGTTTCGCTGCGGTCAAGTATAGTTGGCAATGAATCTATGACAAACCCGGGTATTTCATCCGACGGGATACCTCACACATATCAACTCGAAATAAAATAAACGTATTTTAATTTTAATGTAAATCCAGTTTTTACTTTTCATCATCTACGATGATATAAGAAAAGTATTGGTTTCACTATATGAAATTGTTGTTTGTCAATATATAGGGCATTCTTTTATGTGAAATTTTCAATTTTAATCTTTTTTTTTTTTTTCGGTTTTTCATTACTTTTTTATACTTTTTCTTCCCCTGACAAATCCATTTTTTTTGTTTCTTTTTGATGAAAAGTACACCAAAAAACTGGTTTTCCGGCTTGTTTTTATTTATTTATTTTTTTTTTACCTCGATCGGAATCCTCGGCAAGTCTAACTTCTCGGGACGGTATATCTTTGATAGAATGATCGTAGTTTTTAATATTCCGAATCGAGGCTCGGTCATTAATTCCCTCTTCTATCCTAATACAAAATCTTATTTATTCCCTTCTTTTTAGTTGCAAAAAAAAAAACCGTATTTTTTACCTCGCCGATGACTTGTCTTCGACTTGTTGATATCCTTCGAATTCATCATCGTCGATTAGCTGCCCATTCCGAGATCTAGACCTGTCCTCGTCGGATCCGATCTGTAGTTTATCGTTACGTTTCTCATCATTTCCTAATTCTTTATCTTTAAGATTATTCTCCTTATCGTTTAACATCGCGTCTATCGAATCTGAGTCCAGTTTTCCGTGGACATTAACACTGTACTCAAGCGGTTCTCCTAAAACTTGGCTATTTTCATTTTCTAACGATTTTTTCTGTTCCCCAGATTCCCCGGTGTCCTGATACCGACCTTGACGATCTATGGAATTGTTTTCCTGATCACCATCAGCCTCTGATGGCTGACCTAACCTGATGACGGATGAAAAATTGGTGAGTCAATTTTTTTTGTCATAGTACCTGAATATTTCACTTGTTTGAATAATTAATCACCAATGGGTATATGTGTGGGTGTTAGATTCCTGTAAATTTTTTTTGATACCATCCTCGTTATATTCGGGATAAGATTTTTCGTCCGATGATAATTCAGCGTTAATTTTACTCAATGGCGGTGGTTTTTTCGTTTGCGTTTTTCCAAGCAAAACATCTGATATAAATTCTTCCTTTGGCGCTTTGTGTTTTCGTTCTTCTTGTTCCAATTCTTTTTTTCTTTCTTCCTCCTGATTCTCATCCTTTTTAGTCATCGTTTCTGCCGCCTTATCTATCGCTGTTACAAACAAAGAAATTGTTAATGAAAAGAGAAAAATTGCCTAGCTATTGCCGGATTTATACTAACTAGATTCTCAAAATTAATATTAATTTTTACAACAGACACTTACCTTGGAAATTAATCGAATTATTATTGTCCAGCATTCGACGATCGTCTTCTACAACTGTTGAATCAATATCTGAGTCAACACCGTTTACGTCACTGTCATAGTCATAGTATTCAATATTTTCAGCTTGGTTATCAATCTCTCTTTTTGTATGTATCAATTTTCCTTTTCCTCTATCGTCAAGTTTCTCTTTTATCAACATGTTTATTCTTTTCCTCATTGGGTCCCGGTCTCTATCGCGATTTAATAAACCAGCTTCTGATTCCACCTCACGATTTTCTTCCCCTAAATAAAAATTAAAGACAATGCAAAATAACAGGAGATAAAAAAATTTTTTGCGGATTCCTTTTTATTATTTTTTATTATTATTATTTTTTTACCCTCATTCTCAGACGCTGAGTTCTTAAAGTCTACATCATCTTCCGAAACGCCATCATCATCGATTTCAGAAACGTTTTCTAAAATATCGGGCTCACGTTCTATAATATTTTTCACCGATCTTTTCATTGTTTTTAATTGCAGTAAATTTTCTGGATAGGATTTATCGACGGATTTTTTTTCGAGAAGTTTAGGTCTTTCGAGAAATTCAAAATTAGAATCGTCGATTCGGTCAGACGCGGTATCTTTTTTTATGGATCTAATTCCACTTCGTTTTTTTAAACTGTAATTTATTTCCGGATTGACTAATTTTTTTTCAACTATATTATCGTCGGCTATAACCATCAACGATCTTTTCACGAATTTATATGGATCGTTGTTATTTTCAATACCTCGTAAAGCCTGACTGTTTTTTAAAAAATTAGCAGGTCGTTGGCCAGATTTTTCACCGCGATTTTGATCCCAAGCTGAATCTCGTCTTCCGTCACGGATCTCTACGACTTTTGATTCTTCTTTAGATTTATCTGACAACCATAACAACTTACGTGATAAATCCTCGCGTTTTAAAATCCCGTCTTTTATCTTAGTGTCAAAATTCTGACCATCTAAGTGATACTTTTCATTATCTTTGTCGCTGTATACGATCAGCTGATAATTCTCTTCCGGTTTATATTTAATGTCACTTCCTAATTTTTCAGGATTTTCTTTCGCCCTATCCTTTTCCCTTTTTGTCTCTTCCTGATAGTCCCGAATTTCGGAACTATTTTCATCCTCATTATCCTCCAAATCCTTCTGATCAGTATCTTTAATTTCTGTCTTTGAAATCTCAGGTTCGATTAACTTAACAATTTTTGATTCTTGGCCACTTTGAACTTTGATTTCATTTTCAACTGAACTCCCGTTAGTCAATTGACGATATTTCAGATTATCCTCATCTTCCGATTTGTTCTTTACGCGATCATGATCGTCAATTATTTCATCACCGAAATCGCCTACAGCTAACTTCGCGTTATCTGTCTTGATAATTTCATCGTCACTATTTTCACTTTTCTTATTCTCTAAAATCCTTCCTTCATCTTTCCGATTTTCGTTTTCTCGTTTTTTATCATCGTTTAAATCTTGGGATAATTTGTGAACATCATCATCGGTTTGCTCGGACTTTTCAACTTCTCTTTTACCATTATTTTCACTGATTGTCTCTTTATTTATATTTTTCTCGGACGAAATGTTCGTAGAAAATCTCTGCTCGTGTTCATCTTCGCTGCCCCTTAGAGACGGAGATCGTTTTTCATCCGTAGAAAGAAACTCAGGCTTCTTCTCGTCCTCGAGATTTTTATCCCCAAAGGTTCCGGTTACCTTTTCTCCTAACATGTTTTCTCCACTTTTTAAAACGGGCGATTTTTCCACCGGATTATCTTTGCCAAAATTTTTTATCTCCGTGCCAAACTCTCCCAAATAATATCCATTCTCATTTTCATTTTCATTCACTGTATTCGTATCCACAACCCTCTTACTTTCCCCGGTTTTAACGCCATCGGTATTACCCTCGTCATTAATCTTATCTAGACCTGATTTAGCCTCTCTTATCTCTCTGTGAACTCTTCCCACTTTATTTATTTCTTTACCATTTTCTTTCGGTTTTTCCTCTTCCTTATGGAATGACTCCCCAAACCCCGCCCTACGGTAAACTCTGACTTTTTTCTCGCCCTCATCTTCTTCTGCATCTTCTGCTTCTTCTTCTTCTACTTCTTCTACATCTTCTTTCTCTCGTTTTACTCTCGGCATTATGTAGTCAAATTCCGAATTACCAGGCGCAGATTCTTCGTCATCATCTTCGTCTTCCATATCATCATCGCGTTTTTTAAACTCGAACATATCGATGGCAGATCTGGGATCCTCCCACCAATTCGACCCTGGAAATGATCAAAATTGATAAACCCACATCGAGAAAAACCGATCGGTTTTATTACCTCCGGAAATCTCCATCTTCGACGAGGAGGGATCGTCCTGATCTTCCCTGTCTAATTCTTCGTAAAAATTCAACCCTGGATCATAACGAGAATTAACATCAGACTTTTTATTCATAACGTCTTCTTTAATCCGGGAAATATCTTTCGTATGTCGTTCTCGATTTTTAACCACGTCAAAATTATCTCCCTTTTCATTAAGCGCGTCCATTTTTTTATCGCTATCTTCGAGGCTCTTTTTGAGTTCCAAAACAGTTTTTTTTAAAGAATCTAACGTCGGGTGTTTAACTTCTTTTCTTTTCAAAGAATGACCAACAGCCTCACGTTCATCTCTCGGATTACCAACCCAGTCATCAACGTTTCTACTAAAATCGTCCATCTGGTTTAATCCCTCATCGTCCGCGTAGTCGCTCTTTGACCAGCGATTATCATTAAATTTATCAAATTTTCTGGCATTTAATTGTCTCGAGTCAAACCAACCGTTAGGAACTTGAAGCCCTTCATTCTTCGCCCAATTTTTTAGGGTTAAATCGTCTACAGGTTGTCTTTCATGATCGACAGACGATCTGCGGTTAAAAAAAGTGCATAAATTTCTTTCGATTATAACTTGAATTAATTTTATTAATTTATTGATTATAAGGTGCGATATTTTTACCTTAGGGAATGTGTTTTTCGCGAGGGTCTATATCTCTGATCTTTAAATTTATTGTGAGGATATTTAGCCTGTCTTTTTACTTTCATTTCATCATCGAGATAAACTCTATCAGAATTATGATCGTCGTATATGTATCTGCGTTTCGGCGACGTCCAAAAATCATGATCGAATGATTGAGGATCCGATTCTCTCTTGAATCGAATTTTTTTATTATAAAAAGATGCTGGATTACGGAAAGAAGAGGATCTCAGGTATCTAGATGGTACCCTGAAAGCGTTCATTGCATCGATAATAATGATTCAATATTTTTTATTTTTTATTTTTTTTTTTAATTTCTTTACTTTTTTTTCTATACGTTTTATATTTTTACTTTTCCTGCCTATCCTTTGTACCAATTCCACGTACGGCTTGATCAATCCATTTCAGTTCATCTTGTGCTTGTAGAACATTTTTAAGAAATGAATTAAGCGCTGGACTATTCCGACTGTATGTTTGACTCGATTTTAGGGCAAGATCGGGCTGAAAATAACGAACCAAAAATAAAGAAAGGAAAATATTAAAATGAGATCCTTTTCCTTATGCATAAGGAAATGAAAAAAATAAATAAAAAAATTCTTTGTTAATTAACCGAGATATTATATTACACCAAAAATGAGTAGAGGTAGACGTTTTTGTTATATCAATTAAGTTTTCCTCATCCTTCTTCATAGCAGGGAAAACGTCGCGACGCCTTGAGGCTTTGTTCGTACCTTCTCATCTAACTAACCTCACGAATCAATTGTAAATGATTTTTATTTATTTTTATCTAACGAGTAGGTAGTAAAAATAATGAAAAAAAAAAAAAAAAAAACAAATTTGTATTCTATGATAATTCCTAATTTTTGCTTTTTTTCGAAATTTAAAAATGTCTGAAAATTTTTATCACCCAAATTTTATTTTATTTCCGGATTTGAATATTTTCGAGTGTAAATTTTTGTTCCTTGTCAAAAATCGAGAAAAAAATTAAAAATAATAATAGTTTTTTTTTGGATTTTAATTTTGACCGAACTTTAGTACATGCGTGTTATTAGTAGAGCAGTTCTTAATCATAAATATTCTTATAGTAAGTATAATAGTTAGGAAGGTACGCAACGGTCTTTGCCTTGCCCCCCCCCCCCCCCCCCCCAGCCCTTTCTATCGTCCTTTAGCGTCCTTGCGTGAGACACGGGAAGACAATGGTATCTGCATAGAGCGCTGTTATTAAAAATCCACTCCCTCCCGTGGGTGAAGTGGCCCCTGGCAATCTGCATCTCATTCCCGGAGGCTCTCGTGTGGCCCAGGATCCGCGACGAGCGACGACTGTCAGGACGGGAATTATAAACGCACCGCAAAAGAAAAAAGAGGAATAGGAAAAAAAATAATAATAATAATAAATAAAAAAGAAGGAAATCGCGTATATGTATACGTATAAAATGCCCAACGTTACGCGTGTTTTACACACACATATACACACTCATCGTACCCAACTAATTATATATTTATACCAGCTAGAACGTTCCGCGGTGATAATTGCAGGAAGTGTGTTAGGTTTTTTTTAATTATTTATCAACGACAACCTTGCGAAACGAAACGAAATGAAAGACAATGATAATGATTAACAACTGGTTAATTAGAAGAAAATTAATATGACCGGAACTCGGTTACTTAATGGCGATTATAGATTGCGATAAGTTTTTCAAAAGATAATTGCGGTTTAATATCGTTGCGGGTTCTGCTTTTTCCCTTTACGTCGATTTTCTGATTTGATTGATAGATTGTCCTGATCGTTGGTCAAAGAAAGAATGAAAAAAAAAAAATCTTATCTTTCCTGAATGTAGTTCTTATCATTTTTTTTTTTTCTTTTTTTGCTTTTTTCTAGTGAAGCTCAAATAATATTATTTTCTATTAATATCCCAAGCATTAATTTCTTTCCAAGCTTTGCCCCTGCAACGTATCTCAAGCGTTTTCCTCCTCCTTGCGTTTGGATATCTCGGATGACAAAATGACAAAGAGGCGGTCGCCCTGGGCTCGCGATATTACCGTTCGCGAACTATGCGAACTGTCTGACGGCAACGGCAGTGGCAACGGGCCTCCCCACGTAAACTCCGTGCTTCACCGCGCGTTTTGCACCCAACTCCCCCGTACACCGTACAAGCAAAACCGTGATTGATTGTACTCGCCGCAGTTTTGGCTGTTTCTACACTAACGGGAAATACGATAGATTCTTTTTTTTTCTCTCTTTTTTTTTTTTGTTTTTTTTTTTTTACATATAACGAGGAGAAAAATTATTATTATTTTTATTTTTTTTTTTTGGTCAGACGGTAAAACGAATATTAAAAATTCACTATTTTTTTTTCTTTCCAGTATTAAATATATTAACTTTCGATAACTCACTTCGGTTTTTAATATCTTCGAATCATTTCGTACGGATAATTCTTCGTTTACGTTTACTATCGATTGAAGATCTTTAAATGAACTTCTTGTACCCTCGGATTCAATTAAAATTACCGATAATATAGTCAGCGTTAAATAAACCGAAGTGCAAAGATCCTGAAGACTCATTATTCTCCAGAGAAATGTTGATAGGAAATTCATATTTCTGTTAACAAAAACAATAACGAGAATTTTTTTCATTGTTTTCGATTAAAATTTATATATATATATATTTTTTTTTCTAAAATAGAAATTCAAAAAAATTTTTATAAAAATAAAATTTTTGATATAATTTCTTCAATTTTTGATTATTATTTTTGTTTTCCGTTCATTATCATTCTATAAAATTTTCTACCGTATGCTATACCCGGTTTCATTTTATAGACTGGTAATTTACGCTCCTTGGTAGGTAGGTAGGTAGATAGGTATATATATATATACATATTAGCTTACGGGGGAAATTAAAAACGTCTGATCATAAAGTGTGAGTAAAGATGAAATACCGCTCTATAAGATTCGCTTACTGAATTGTAATCAGATTTAAATTCTTAAAGAGCATACCTATAATATAGAGACTTACTTTCCTACGTTTCATATAAATTTATCACTACAAGAAAAAACAAAGACAATACCAAAAATTATTCATTTTCATTTCAATTATTCCCTTTTCATTTTTTAAAAAAACAAAAAAAAAACATTTTTATGCACGTAATCTGCACACGGTGCACGTGCATACCTATAACTACGCCTGATGTATATGCCGTAGATATAAAAAAAATATATATATAAAAACTGGAAAAAAAAAAATAAAAAATAAAAAAAAAAACCGAAAGCTGGGAGTCGGAGAAAAAATTAGAGGGTACAGCTGAACGTTTTGTTGTCTGAACGACGATTACAAATAAAATGCAGAAAAGGGTGCATAATGGTTGGCATAAGAGCCATTAGGTTATTAAAAAGGCGGCGCTAGGAAAAGGGGTTTGAGAGGTGGACGGGCACGGGCACGGGCACGGGCATAGGCATAGGCATAGGCATGGGCACGGGTACGGACACGGGTACGGTAGCTTGCGGTGGCAGCGAGTGGTTGTCGAGAAGAGTAAGAGTAAAGGAAAGAGAAAGAATAAGGTAAAAATAGTATGAGAAAAGTGAAAGAGATTGAGAAAGAGAAAGAAATTAACAAAGGCGGAAAATTAACCATGATAACTTCACGTTTCGATGAAAACTGCTGCAGTAATATCTTTTTACTCATCTACCTTACCTTACCTTACCTTACTTTACTTTACTTTACTTTACTTTACTTTACCTACCTATGACGACGTAATATAGCGAACAATAAAAAGTCTTGAAATACTCGGCAGCTTATTCTTGAAAAAGAAATAGTGGGATAAAAGATGCAGAAAAGAAAGCGTTACGTAGCAAAAATGAAAAAAAATCAAAGACAAAAACATATATATTTTTTTTAAATAAGAAAGGGAAGGAAATAATGTATTTCAAGGGACAAGGGTTAGTCAAAATTTGCAAAATGAAATTAAACCTCGTGAAATTTTACCTGGATTTAAAACCGTCTCACGGTTATTATCCAAAATTAATTTCCATGTACTTTCTTCATTTATAAAATTGACGTATCTTTTCTTCCTAATAAATGATTATAAAATTAATAAAATTACGATCTTTTTTATATGACGTATCGATGGATTGATGGATAAAAATAATTAAATTGCCTATCGACGTTTCAGGTCACTTGTTTCTTTTTATACATATACCTACCTATACCTAGGTATACGAATATTTTTATATGTATACATGAGGCGATGATATAGCAAAGAAAAAAAAAAAATGATAGATAAAAAAAAGTTATTTTAAGTTTTTCTATATACTTTCTTAACGAATTCCTCCATCGACGAATTATAAACAAATATATGAATATAATAAATAATTTACAATTTTATATATATGTATATCTACGTATATAGGTATACACCATACGCCTGACTTCCTGCAACGGGAATACATTATTCGATCTGGTTATGAGGCTTACAGCCCTCGCGCGTTGCCTAATTCCTACAGTTTAACCATAAACACACAACTGTTCATATAATTGCTCCCTTGCTTTATACATATACCTTAACGTAAATATATATATAACTGTACATCGTTGAATACAGTGTTGAAATTGTATCAAAATTTCCATCCATACTTGCAACAGTAGCAGCAACAGCAGCAGCTACTACAACTACTACGATATTTCCTTATTAATAATCAAACGCACTCGAGAAAGGGAGTAGCTATACATCTACTTGTATGTTTCTATATATGTTTGCTTGTATTAATATACTAATCTTCTAAAACTCCCTCTAAGCCAGCTAACCAAGGATTGTCAAATTATATTTCCAAGTTAAATCCGTTTATAAGATTTCTCTACATTACATACATACATACATACATCAGTTATTTAACAAATTTGGGAGGAAAAGAAAAAAAAAAAAAAAAAAACATTTTTATTTTTTACATCAGGGATGAAGAATATACCATCCGAAGATTATATCGTCGGAGTGGATGGTTGGGATATGATGTGCATAAAATTGCACCGCGTATTGCAGGTGTATTTATCTGCACATACATTCGCGATTTTGTGGGATTCGTATATATATCTATCTACGTAGATATATGTATATCGTTGGTACAAACGAACGAACAAACAAACAAATGGTCCAACCAACCAACCAACCAACCATCCAACGGACAAACAAACAAACAAACAAACAAGGAATACAAATCTAGAGTGAAGCGAACAATGCCTCGGAGAGTGACTGGCTTCTAATTGAAACCAACGAACCTCCCCCATCTCTTCGCTTATTCCTGCAGGCCCCTGTACCTTCGAGTCCCTTCCTCCTACCTAATCGCTCCCGCACAGATGGTCTCTGTCTATATAAAGTGTACATTTTATGACAAAAGTTTTGACAAATCTAATACCGTTTAGGTATCGGTATTGCTGCGTGTGTATATAATGTACAATATCATCTAGTTGTATATTTTAATGAGGGTTTATTAACCTAACGAGATCCGAGAAATAATTTGCTATAAACGTTTTAGATTTTCTATAGAATTTAATATACTGATTTAAGATACTTGGAAATGATTTTCATAACTTTACCAGTATATTATGATAGTTTTATTTCATTATTTAATCTCGTTCAAAGAGACACAATTCAACGTAACGTTTATACAGATAATATAAACTCCAGTATTTAGCGTGGGAAGACAAGTTTACAAGACGGATTACATTCAATGATACTTTCCAAGAGTTGAAACTTCAAACTTGTAACTAAATCTGTACGGAAAATTATTCGTACATCTATGCAGGTACAGAAATTTGGTGGATACAAATAAAAAAATAGAAAATAAAGAATTTCGGGTTCCTGTGGTAATGGGGTTGAAAAATTCTTGGCTCGGTATTCAATGTTGGCGGTTGGATTTTGTAGGATAAGAATTTTCGCTTTTTCAATCAGCAATACCTAAGGCTTGGAAGTAATTTGCGGCGTATGAGAAACATCTACTTTGACAACCCGCCTCGAAGTAGATAGACTCTTCGTAAAATACGACGTTCGATGCTCGATGGTTAGATGTGTAGAATGGAGAAGTGTGAGAGAAAGAAGGTGGCGAGAGTGGCTTACAGACATTGAGACACCTTATACTTTTTCGATAGTCGTTTAGAGGACTTAGGAGATCTTCGCGTTCGCCTCTCTCTATTCCTTATACGGTATGGGCACGTGGAGACCCAACTAGCTCAGGATGATAATACTGAAGAGTCGCGTATCGCCTTACGTCAGGCATCACGCGTTACGTATCGTTACGTCGTGTTGCATTTCGTTTCGTTTCATTTCATTTCATTTCATTTCATTTCATTTCATTTCGTATCGTATCGTATCGTATCGTATCGTACGTATGTACGTTGCAAATACAAGGTACCTACGTACTGTAGAGAAATACCTACTCCAAAGCACCGAATGGCATGTTAGTTTCGGTTCTTCTTACGGCCCCGTTGGGGGTCGCATTAAAATGCCTCGAATTGTTTACTGCTCACCCGCTCTGTAATACCCACTGTAAAACTCGGGATAAAACTCAAGTCTAAACCTTACGGGGTACGACCAGGAATTATTTATGAAATTACTCGCACCATCTTCCCAACCAAACAACCAACCCCATACGGTACCGATAAAATAACATAAAAACACAAAAAAAAAAAATAAAAATAAATAAAATAAAATAAAGGAAAGTATACAAGAATCTTATACCGAAGTAGAATAAAATTTTCTGCACGTGGTTCTCCTAGACAGATTCAATTTGACTTGGAATTTTTTTTTTTTTATTTTTTTTTTTTTTACTTGAATTTTGATTTAGCTTGGTTTTGAATTTATTTGTTTGTTTTTTTTTTTCTCTGAAAAAAAAAAAAAAAATTTCCGTTGTGCTAGTTAATTTTCTCCTGGTAAAACTGTAATGGTCCAAAGAGGTTTTATTGATTATTAATGAAGTGGATACACCCGCGGTAAACGAGGGGACGGCCCCAGAGCGCGTAATGGGTCGTTAGCCGTGCAAAACGCAACGAAATTCATTTCCCTCCTTCCTTCGAAAAACTCACCCTACCCTATCGTATACCTCCCACCATAATACCCCCTTACTCCTTCCAACCTACCTTCAGTTAAAGTTTGATTACATTATCAATCATAGCTAAAAACCTGCCTGGAATATTTTCGCAGAGGGTAGAGAGAACGAGAGAAATAGAGAGTGAAAGAGAAGGTAAAGGTACGTAGCAAGTGCCTCATGTTACACCTTTTGAACCACTTAGGAAGCTAAATATTTTTGGAAAGTTGAGGGAAAGCTCTTGTTTTTTTTTTTTTTTTTTTTTTGTTTCTCACCCTTGGAGAGAATTTTTAACACTGTCCCTCCTACTCTTTCTCTTTAGCATAGCCAGATCGGTGTATGCTTGTACATACAATTGTACGAAGCTGCTATAAGTTGCAATACAATTTTTTTTTTTTTCTATATTTTTTTTTTTTTTCTTGTACACGCACGATGCAAGCGGGGAAAATATTCAAAGTGACTAAACGTTTCATGGGCACTTAGAGTATCTTTTTCTTGGGTAACATTCCATGAATAAATGATATTCTAGGTCTGGGTATAAATTCGAGGTGGCCCAGTCCGCCTCCCTAGGGTACGTACGTACGCCACCGCCACTGCCACTGCCACTGCTACCGCCACCACCACCACACCCCCATCTCGACATATAAGGGTTGCCTTTGATAGATTGTACGAGCCCACCTACAAGTACTTATCATATTCCTTGTCTTTTACACTATGAATATTTTCCCTACTGATTATACTCCGTGAAACTTTATGTTTTAACTAATCGGTGGTCAAGGAGGCAATCAAATCGGTCTTCTTATCATTTTTCAATCTCCTTACGATCGCGAAAAGTCAGCGATGATTTGGTGTGTAGATATTATATTTCGTGTTTTTTTTTTTCTTCAAATTACCTTACAAAAAGCGACAAGACTTTTGAAATAGTAATAACCATGAGAAGAGAAGAGACTGATATACGACGTCCAGACGACAAGTTTCAGGGATTCTACTGTATAGATAGAACGAAGCTTAAAGGCGACCTTAAAACTGACCCCAGACTACGGGTTAAATGTTCTACAAATCAAATCTCGAAAATTTTTACTCGTGGTGAATTTTGCAAAAGAAATAAAAATCGGGAGAAGATCTAGATAAAAAGCTGTAAATTATATTTAAAGGATTTCGGCTTATCTTCTTATATCTAAACACCTATACATCGGGGATAACGAACCCTAGATGATCCAAAAAAAATAAAATAAATAAAAAAAAAAAAAAATACCGAAAAGAAAAAATTCTCGAGAGACTATCCCCCGGAGACTGAATAGTCTTGCAATGTGTTTTCAATACGACCTCCACGAATACCCCACCTTATGGTGATCCCATGGTACATGGGTACTCCAGTAAAAGTACACCCATAACTCGTCTGCGGCCTCACACTTTAGCCTGTACCTACCTATAGGGTATATATGTATACCATATACCTATATTCCCCTATCATCTAATGGTATTGGATATCGAAGAGGCTCGATGTTTATAAAACATTTCTAACCCGCGGTATCTACTATACATATATATAAAAGTATATAAGTATATACGTATACCTTAACGCGAGAGAAGTAATCGGTCAGGATTTCAAGATTCAAACTCTCATTTTTCTACACACATGTATATGTATATGTATGTACCATATCTGACAGTGACGTACGAAACTTTAAAAAGAAAAACAAATTTTCTTCTTTTCTTTTTTAATTCACAAATTTTCAGTTTATTTACACTTTTCATAAATATTTTTAGACACTGTACAGAAATATGTACACGTTTAATTTGAAAACTAGAAAAAAGAACGAAGAGGGGGAAGGGGGGGGGGGGGTGGGGGTTAGCAGGCAGATTTTAATCCTTGTCGTGCAAGGGTGGTAAAGGAGAAGTGGGGTATGGGATATAGGGGGTTGTAGTTGGGTGGGTGTCTACAGGAGTGAGGGAAAGATGGTGAAGTGACTTGAAGTCTCTTCAGGCGAGATGCTTAATTCCATCCCCATCCTCTCTTCGTCGCTCTTCGTTCCATCCTCCTTCGCTTCAACCACGTCCCTCTTTCTACGCCATTCTCAACCCTCAACTCTCAGCCTATACAGCCCCTCCTCAGGTCTCAGTCCTCAGTCCTCAGTTTTCCGATCTCCCCGAGGGCCCAAAGAATTCAACCGACTTGCACCACATCCTGGCAACTTATGCAGCATACCACGTGATCTAAATCTCACGTATACAGATATATAGGTTTTTATTTAGTTATTTAATTTTTCTTTATTTTTAGTCTAAACTATCGACCTTCATAGAATTAGGCTTATAGGTATACAAGAATGACCGTTCGGGGATGAGACTGTGAGACATATACCCCCTACTACGGTCAATACGTTCATTAGCCATAAAAATTTGTCCCTTTGTCGTGGAAAAGAATCTTTTTCCTTTCTGTCTGTATTTTTATTTATTTTTTTATTTATTTTTTATTTATTTGTATCTTTGATCAGTTTCTCATTGTAATAATTATACGTATAGAACATCGATACTTAGAAGTGATATCAGTGAATATATTACTTGTGAATTTCATTTTCTTTTGTCTTATATAAAATAAAATTTCTTTCAATAAACGTTAGAATCGAGGAAAGAGAAAAGTAGAACAAAAAATAAAATAAAATAAATAAAAACTTAATTTTCACTCCGCTATTGTTTTGCTTTGTTGTTGCACTTAGTCTTGTGCATATATCATATACATGTGCGCGATATCGCGAGGACTTGAAACTACAACCACTATTATAGGGTACTGCAGTATGCGTATAGAGAAAATAAAGTAAAAATAAAAAGAAGAAAAAAAAAAAAAATAAAGAAAAAGGTGAAAGAAAAATATATGAAAGAGAAATGAAAACTGGTGTAGAAAATTTCGTGTCATCTATAGACATCGGCGCAGTAGCAGAAGAAGAAGGCATAAGGTAGAAGGCAGAAGAGCGGGTAGCATCAGTACAAGTACAGAGAAATATCTGTGGTAGTATTATAGCTGGTACTGAATTCTTTTATTTATTTTTTTGTTATTATTTTTATTTTTTTATTTTTATTTTTTCATCCCTGGTTCTACTTGGTGGGAATATACCTTACCCCCCCCCCCCCCCTCGTACCTCGTACTTCGTACCCCTCTACCCCGTTACTACTACGTACTTTCGAGATCCGTGGCTTTCATCTTTCATCTCTGCCTGAGCACTTATACACTCTAGTCTCTCTTCCCCTTGTTCCCGTGATACAGTATATATGTATACCGTACCCGTGGTACACCCGCGTATCCTTATACCTATACCATGAACATTTAGAATAGTCAGGGCATCATATTCTCATCTTGTGAAATACATTTTAATTTTAATGCCTTTAACTCCTTTCAAATCCGCTTTAACTTTAACCGCGACACCCGCACACCACCATCATCATCTCTTTTCTTCTTTTTATACTTGTTCACGGTTTAGACTCTTTTGTACACGTACCTATACTACATACATACCTTATACCTATCCCACATTTCACCTGTGACATTTAAACCTATTCTAACTACAATCTGCGTATATTCTTCTACTGAATAGGTAAAATTTCTCATATTTTTTATTTTTTTTTTTTTTTTTCGTTTTTTTTTTATCTGATAAAATTTTTAAGATATCTTTTTCTTATTTTTGTATAATAATATCGTGGTTAAATTCTCTAACTACAATTGGTACTGGTATATATATATATATATATATATATATATATATATAGGTATGTATGTATATATAGATGGGAAAGATTATGAGTAAGTATATAAGGGAGTAAGGTAAGGGGGTACCAGAATTTTCTACAAGGGTGTTAGCTGCGTAGGAATGGAGGGGAGGAGTTTGGCTTTGGATGTACGGTAAAGGGGTTGTTTTCCTAATCCCCGGTATTTGTGGCATTACCGCGTTAGGGGGCTTAAATTCAAGACACCCCCCAACCTTCGGTTCTAAGATGGGTATATAATGCATAATATACCTACCTACCAGGGCGAGCCGCACGCCGCGACTGTAAAGCCAATAACAAAACAATCCCCCCCCGCAAGTGACAACCACCTTTACCCAAAAATATCTATACATACATATACATAGCATATACACATATACAAACAAATTTGTCAAACGTACGTTAAAAGCGTATCAGCTTATCCCGTTCATTTTAGTTTGGGGTAGTTTCTTTTTTTTTTCTCTCTCTCTCTCTCTCTTTTTTTAAAACAATTTTCTTTAATGGTTATACCTCTTCTTAAGATCGGATGATAACCTGGTGATCAGTAAAGCACGTATAAAAGCTTGCAGGGTTATACCTAAAACTTATTTTGTAGGTGGGTATAGGTATAAGGTATCGAAAATTGAATCTCGCTATGCGATTTATAAGAGAACGGTCGGTGAAAAATTGAAATTGACATTTTTCTCGTATTTTTTTAATTTTTTTTTCTTCTCATTTTTTTTTTTTTTTTTTTTTTCTTGTTTCTTATATTATTTACGATAAATTTAACACGCAGAGTTGGACAGTTTGATCCAAAGAGTCTCTTTCACTCTTTCTCTCTCACTCTCTTTCTCTATATAAGCGTCTGTCAGTTATGCCTGTATACTTATTACTACTTAAGTGTTTTAATGGACAAGTTTGTAGCTAACTACCCCCGGGGATTTTACTCATACCTTAATATCGGATACAGATATATATCAACTTTTAAGCTCGAAGTCACCCTTACTTACTTACTTACTTACTTACTTACTTTCCGGATATTTCGCGTTCTATGGTCTTTATTTAGCCTCGTTATAATAATTACACTGCACTGCAGTAGCAGCACCAGCAGGGGTGAAATTTTAACACCGATTTTAACCGCGTATTTTAGATATATACGGTATATATGTTATGTATATGCTTAAGTAAATGTGAACCGAATTGAAAATCGAAGAAATATACGTAATCGAGTTTTGGGGGATTTGAGTGGAGAAAAAAAAAAAAGAATAATAATTCTCCTCTCTTCGAATGAGGATTGGGTGCGATCGGTGACGGGAAAAGAGAATAATTCAAACTTGAAGACTCGTGGTTATTTTTATTTTTATTTATTTTTTTTTTATTTTTTCTCCTCATAAAAGCGTCAATTTCCAATTCATAAATTCATCGATCGATTTTTATATGTAGAAGCAAATGTACATGTACAATATTATTTTCTATATATACACAAACGACTGTGTATTTTTTATTTTATTTTATATTATTATTTTTTTTTTTTTCCCTCAATTGGTAATTAAGAAGAATTAAAGCCCTGACGAATTAGCCCTTAAAACCTCTCGAGCCAAAAATCAAAATCCGTATATTGGCGATAGATGATTCGAAATTGGGAATCGTGACTTAGTGCACGTTGAAGAAAAAGAAATAAGAATAAGAAAGTAGACGTAAAGATTTTCGACCTCTTTCTTACTCGAAGAAGATATTCAAATTTAAACTCGAAAATTTTTTTTTCGGATAGTAAAGTAGCGTCTTTTCGTAATGCAGGGTTTGATATGCATCTACGTGACTGCCAACAGCAGCATTCCCCGTCTTATTAATATTAAACAGCAGCTTTTGACGCCAGTTTATATATTGTCAACTACCAGTAAACCATTCGCTCAGGGAGGGCTATCGAATGACAAAATATTTCCGACCTCGGAAACACTTTTAAATAGCGGAACAAGCAGTCTATGAGTCAAGGGATTCTTCCTCCCTGATCGCCATATTTAACTATACCTACCTACAAGTACTTCAACCCCGTTCTTACGGATTTCCCATAAAACTTCATTGGCACTATAAATATATCTTCAAAAAAATAATAATAAGTTTAAAATTCTACATTTTTTTATATAATTTGTTCAAAAATTTTTCCAACAGAATTTATCATTCCTCAAAAAAATTATTTCGTCTTTGGTATTTTTTTATAAACCGATCATAATAAAATTTTGAAACTAATTTCAGACCGATTCGATAATTCAGACGAAAAATTCGCACCCTAATTTTTTTTTTTTTTTTTTCTTTTTTAAATGATTCTGCACTGGTTAGCGGGATATTGCATATTCAAAACGTTCTTTGGGTAGGTACTTGGTAGAGGCAGCGAACCGGACTGCAGAATAAGTTGAAAATTTCCCTTGATGACGGGTCCCACCGCGTGTGGACCGAACATCTTCACTTTTTAAGAGTACGGCGGGGGTTCGTAACGGGGATCGCAGGGATCATGGATCAGAGATCGGGAACCAGGGTCGGGTTTTGTTGGTTTCCCATGAACTCGATTTTGCGATATTGAATCCCCGATTCAAGCAAAGAAAGAAAACTAAAATATTTTCGAAGAATCAGATGAATTTATTTTTTTTCAATAAAATTAATATAATTGCGTAAAACGATCAAATCACGTGAAAATTTTGCCTAAAATATGTTCTTCGGTTACTTAAAAACTTTTCGATTGCAAATAAAAAAATTTTTTAAATGTCGGTGTCCGCAAAAAAAATTTCTTTCTTCGTTTTCTTTATATAAAATTTCGATTATAAATCGAAGAAATAAAAAAAGCAAAAAAAAAAAAATTGAATTCTTTTCGGTAATGGGACGAGAGTGATATATAAGTTTTAGTTTGAAAAGCCATTCCCCTTGAGAAACTAAGTCCATACTATTGCGATAGTGGAGATTCAATAAGCGTTGGTATTTGAATGGGGGGAGAGGAAGGGATAGGTACAGGGGATGGTTTGTGTTTCTCGGAACGCGTGGCATACATTCCGGTATGACACATTTGACGTCTTCTGACGGAGGGAAACGGTAGGGAAAGGCAACGTCCGGCGATAGTGTCCGTCAGCCGCCAAGCGGGGGTAACAAACCACAATGCAGCATTGTTGCCAACTTATTCCATTACAGATAACGCCCGAGTATACCTACCAACCTTATACCGTATACGACGTATTCGTTGCTCTTTGGTTTGCAGTATTCCCTCGTCTCTCATCTCTCATCTCTCATTCTGCGGTTAGAAAATACCCAAAGCTAGGTCTCGCCCTTCGCGATTATTGGCGAAACAGAAAATCAAACTAAAATTATCCAGTTTCTTTTATTTTCTTCTTCTTCTTCTTCTTCATCGAACTGCTATTAAATTCAATAAATCTATAATCCAAAACGATGTCGAAATCTTAGTCTTCTCTATTTCTGTATAATAATTCTTCCCTCTCTTTCTTTTGGCAGCACCCGTAAGATTTGATCGATTCGATAGCCGATGAAATTTGTCTCTCAGCTAGCGATGCAGCAATCTCGCAATACGTCAGAGACAGAATGTTTTTTTTTTATTTTTCATGTTCTTTTACGGTTCTTACGAAATAAAACTGTGTGACGGTTTTAGATATGAAAATAGTAGCGAAAAAAAAATTCATCCTTTAAATAAGATTCAACATCATTTTTAACGATTATTTTATATTATTTCACCTACTGTGATGTTCTGTTCGTTTGGACAAGCACGACCACTGCACCAAATGAAAACTACATTTTAATACTTGTGTAGACACAAACGCGATCCGTATTTCCCCCACAGGGTTATATTATAGCACTTTTGTCCTTTACTGTTTTATTCGACCATACCTACAGCCGGTCATCCCCCCCCAGTTTCCACCCTAATCTCTTCTTCGTCTAACACGAGCTTTATAGTTTCTTTATTATTTCGGTTAGTGTGATGAATTTCATCATTGCTCCGCAGAAAGACAAAGTAAGATAAGCAAACATTTATTCCCATTGTAAGTAATAGAAGAAATTAGTTTTTTATGAAAATTTATTAACCGGTTATTTAAATGTGGAGAAATAAGTAAAAAAGAAAAAGGATAAAGGTTGAGAATTTCTGGTTGCTTTCAGTACATGAATTAATTAGTCATGTATACCTACACTGTTCTATTTCGTGTTTGTGTATGTATATACATAATATGTATACAACATCGGAGGTATGGGGAGGGGGGTGGTATTTTGTCCCATAAAAATTGCAGAAGTAAGTATCTTGGATAGATATGCAAGGGATACTCTCCGCCTCTTTTACTCTATCTACATCCTGAAGATCCTCTGCATCCTGCCCTATACCGAGGCTGTATACTTGCCTTTAGCTCCTGTCTTATCCACCTCTGGGCGTAAAGAAATACGGAGGTACGTGATCCCATGCTCTTACTGCGGACGTGGAATATCAGACTGTCTGACGACGTCTTGACCTTAGCGATATTTGTACCTACGTACTCGAAATGAAAACTATAAAAGCTCTAAATTCGAGGGATGAGATTCCGAACTGCAATCTTTATTTTGAGGGGGACAGGGGAAAGCAGAAACGTCGCGATTAAGAGGGGGCTCAAATCTGTTCTCAAAGATGATGATGATTATGATGACGAGGGTGAAAATGAAACAAGAAATTCATAAAGGTGGTCTTCCACAATTCCGATCATGAATACCACGTTCATAAAAATTACCTAACCCTAATGTACCACGAGTGTGAATAAGGTTCGACGACTTTTTTTCACCTGTATTTCTACCTGTACCTTCTGGGCGTCGCTATTCGTAAGCCCCACCTACAAACCCTCCGTCGGGACGTTGGGCGTCCAACTACGTCACGAGGCATCCCCTTTTCCCATTGGTCCGTCGTATCGACGCGACCGCAGTATTTTATTATATACTAGAGGATTCTGTGAGAGGGATATCACTTGTTAGCTCTTGCGTCTTGTTACTTAGATAGGATGTATATCTGTAATATCTGTATCTATGTATAACGGTTAGTTGCTAGACGCTGACCGTTACACCCTTTGTACTTTGGATCTTAGAATGTCTGGTGCACCGATTGGTGAACAGATTTTTTTCAAGGTATAAAAAACAATCTGTTATCATTTTATTGATGATGTAGGCTAGGCATAACTTGAACAGGATATCACGAGCTGGATTGAAATAATTTCTGAAAATATGGGAGTAATAAAGAAATAAAGAAAACAGTTTATAGTGCAGTATAGGTATGGAATTAAAAATCTAGATACTGCAAACGTAAGAGGGTAGGTAGAATGCGGATTGAATATCAAAAGAACAGTAAAGTCTTTCGGTTTATTATATTCTCGTAAACAATTTCGTTCATGATTTAAACCCGGGAATTGTGCTTTGAATACTTACATCCTATACTCTGTATTAAAAAGATCCATTAAAATGAAAGAAAGAACTTGGGTTTTTAGGATATTATTCTTTTTTTTTTTTTTTTTGCTTTTTTTAGTTAATCTTTACGATTAGTATATACCTGCGAAATTGTATAAAGTATTTCTATATTTCTTTTATAGAACCATTGAAATTATACCGACAAACAAAAAAAAAGAAAAAAAAAATTGCATATATCGTAGTACAAGTAGAGGTAAAACTATTTTTAAGGGATGAAAGTAAGTAAGTAAGTAGGTAAAATAAGAAGATAGATATATAAGAAAGTAGTCTTGAAAGTTGAAAGAGACACGTATGTCGCGAGCGTCTAGACGCTGTCCCGCGCGTTGCAAGCCCGCAAGCCTTTCAGACCTTGCAGAGGTTGGAAGCCCGCGGAGGTTCGCTTCGGTGGTGTGTTTCGCTTATACCTAAGCCGGGGGTTAGCTTGGCACCTGGTGCACACCCCACGGGACTGTGCTTGTTATTCGGACCACCTTCTTCACCGAGCAAAATACCGAGAGAGAAAGAGACATGATGAGATAAAAGATAGAAAAAGAGAGAGAGAAAGAGAGAAAGAGAGGGAGGAGAAACGTCTTAATAATTGTCTTTCGATTATAACGTCGAAACATTGCGCACCTGGAACCACCCTCTCATCTCTAAATACTCGGTTCTCAGTTCACGTCACACGTAAAGTATAAACTTTGTAAATTTATTGCTTTTCTTTCGATAATATAAATAAATCGTTTAAGGAAAATAATTGTCACGATTAGGTATCGCCGATCTCGTTATATGTTTAACCTGCATGTATATGATCGAGAGGAAGACAAAATAAAATAAAATAAAATAAAATAAAATAAAATCAAATAAAATTGAAAAAGTCAAAGGGTTGAAAAAAAAGAGAGAGAGAAAAAAAAGAAGACAGGAACCGGAAGAACTCCTTGAATTTCCGTCCTCGTAGCTCTGTCTAGATGATAGTAGATGGTGTAGGATTTGTACACGTATGTATGTATGTACCTACGCGTATTCTTTGTGCACCATATATCAGCTGGACTTTTATCTTCGATGGTGATACCAAATCCAATAAGACGCGATGCAGCCTGCCCCTGTCGTAAAACAAGACAAACAAATTTCGCGTCTGATATATTGCTCTGGCCCTTACCCTACGAACGAACGAACACCCATAGACGTGTGTAGGTAGATACAGTACAGATATGTGGTGACGCTAACACATCGAACATGTGTCTAAAAGAAAGAAGACTAGAAGAAGATGAAGAAAAAAAATAAATAATAACACTGAATTTGCATCTAATGATCGGACGATCGTCAAATCGAGTAAAGAAATTTTTTATTTTTTTGTTTTACATAGTGAAATTTTTTTTTTTTTTTTTCCCGATCTTGATTAGACACGAGCATTCGAAAGAAACTCGATGACATGGTGAACTGGGATTACGTGACCTTCGTAAAAGTTTAACGACTGGTAATACGCGTGGCGATTTCGCAGGACTGTGCTCACGGGTTGGGGTTAAAATATTGTCTTATTTTACTCCGAGGTTTTTTTTTTGTTTTTCTTCTTATTTTGATTGTCTTACATTATTTCTATATCCATTGATAAATTATTCAACACCGGGGTAAAATAATTACAATAATCGCGTACCTATACTAATTTTATCACGTCTGTAAAGTTTGATTGGGTTTAAATGTTTCAACACATTGTTGACGGTGTTTATGGGTTTAAATTTACACCACTTACCTAAAACCCAATGTGTATTAATGACCCTGATTAGAGATCCTATCTATGAAATTTCTCTAACAAACCTGATGCTTGCTGATATGATGCAGCATGCAGACATTGTCGCTGAGTGCAACGGCTGCACTTTCCATAAATACTATTCTATACGAGTTCACTTAGGGATGAAGAAAGGGTTCCTTATGAATATAGTAAAGCGGTTAAATTTTCACAATTATTTATTAAATGATATAAAAATCTTGTCTTATAATTAGATACGTAATTTTGATTACATATCTACGTATCGAGAATTAATTTCTTTTTAAAGAAGACATGTAGATCCGGAAGCAATAGACTGGGCGAAGACAACGTACGAGACGGTCTAGGCGATTGCTTTGTTTAAAAATTCACGAATGGGTTAGCCCGAAGCTTACCATCAATAGTTAAACCTCATCTAGTCGCATAGCTCGGCGACCTGTAGCAGTTATTCGCGAGACATGTTGCACCTTACGTGTGGTAGGTGAAAGGTCCGGGTGTGTTTTCCTTATTTTCTTAATTTATCTTAATTTTGATCTCTTTTACTCTTTCTCATACTGTTTGTCCGCTTCGTGAGGTCGTGGAACGGAGACTTTATTAGCCTCGAAGTATATGGCGGTTAATTTAACGAGCGGACAATTTAATGATCGATTTAGTGGTTTCACGTATTAACAAGACTAGCCGTGACTAACATTCGTCTCAAAAGAGGCAAAAGATTTTGGGTAAGACTCAAGATTTTCGGAACACTAGGAATCCGTAATTCTTCACATTCTACAGCTGCGGATGACGCGACAGACTCAAACCCCTAAGGCATTTCGAGATTTCTTTATAATTTCTAATGGAAAGATTTTTCAAAGATTCAATTCGACGGAATTGTAGTATAGAGAAAATATATATATATATATATTTATCTTATATATATGTCCAGATTTTATCTGCAGCGTAGAAATGTTGATGGAATTAATTTCGCGTCTATCCTCGAAAGAGACTCGGCCCATGGGAGCTATTTGTAACCCCTCTGCGGTATCAATTGGCGAGTCTCCTCCCGCAGGACGTCTCAAGGGAGGGTAAGGGATAGTGAGACGTATTGTCCGGCCTTGTGCCGGTCACCCACTTAATATTGAATAAGACGACCGCTGACCAGTGGACTTTTTTTTTTTTTTTTCAAAGGACTATATCGCTTCTTGAGGAAAATGTTTCACGACACGAAAAGTAGGTAGGAGGTATGTATGTACCTACTTTTCTTTTCCTTAGACGTATGTACATACATACCTACCTACATTGGGTCTAAATTCCTTATATGCTGAAACCGTCAAGCTTTTCTTTTTTCTTGACTTTTTCTTATCGTCGTGTACCTACTTTTGTACATCGGAAAATAATCTTAGACTCTATTATAGAGTTGCTTCGAAAAATAAAAATCCGTCTTTCTGTTAATATTATAACCGTACCTATACATACATATAGGTAGGTATATATAAGAAAGATCGATTCATCGCACGCGCTTTAACTTTGACATCGAAAACAGACGTCGCCACACTACGGAGTTCGATTCTGTAAGGGGGCTAACGGATTTTATCCGCCAAATTTTCCGAATCACAAAATTTTCTGGGCCAACTCAAGCGGAGACAGTAGCCTGCCATAAATCATGATCAACTGCATCGGTCAAGGCGAGAGTAGGGGAGTGTAGGTAGAGTGGATTTGTCATTTTTCTCACCGTATTAATATATATATAAAAGAAATTTTAGTCTCGTAATACAATTTGGAATTTATCCATTTTTATTTTGTTTTATTGTCGATTTTACTTTTGCTCATATTTTGAGGTAAGTGCACATCGTACCCCGCGGGTAAAAGATAGATCGACCTATCAATGACTAGAAATATGGTAAACGTCCATTCGGCCATTAGGAAATAGCTCATGGAAATCGCCTTGAGTTCGACTAATGAAATTGCGGGTATCTGATCCAACCACTGCGGTCGAGGGTGTTTGGAAATCGCTTTTCATCGTGACCAGTCAATTTTATCACTTTTTTTAACCGTCATTTCGATTGCTTTGATAATACGGTATCGAAAGTATCGAATCAATGTTTAATCAGGTTTCAAACTGTTCTTTTTTTTTTTTTTTCTCGTTTATTTGTTATCGAATTAACGGAGCCGGGTTGAAGTCCCGAATTTTAAAAGTTTCGAACGGTAAAAATTACGGATTCGATTTATTTTTTTACAAAAGGTATATCCCCGAAATTCTGCGTAGTCTATTCGAAAAAATTTCAAATGAAAAAACACTGAGGTTCAAAATTCTGTAACTTGAAATTCGCGTATAGAACGTCGTGTGCTCCTTCATTAAATTTTAAGATTCTTAGACTCTCCGATTTTTTAATTCTCAGTATTACGATCTTTCCAAATTTTCATGTTATCAAAATTTATTTCTGACAATTGGACAAAATCATTCTCAAATGAATTCGGAATTTTGACCGTTCGGAACTTCATCCTTAATTAAATAACAGCCATAACAAATCCATATACATGAAAATGTATAGTTTATTTAATTCCATGATAATCCTAAATCGTTTGTTTCGAATTTGACAATAGAGTCGATCAATAGCTCACGTTTACTGTCGCAGCCCTGTATGGCCAGTATAACTGTCTACCATGAATTGAATTTCGGTCATTAAATAGCTGGAGAATTTCTCTACAGATAGTTATATATGTATATGGTTCTAGAAATTGAGTGCGCCTATTGATAGGGAAGGCTTAGTGATAATCCCCGGGACGTTACTCGAAAATCCTGTATATATGCCGGATATAGGTATATAGGTGTATATATATATTATATATATATATATCTATATAGATATACGATCCACAGAAATGAATAATTATTATTACAGACAGTTTCATCTGCCGATAATATTCGCGGTTTTTCAACAATTTTTATTCTCAATTCTTTCTTCGGTCTTTCAGGTTTCTTTTTCTTTTTTTTTTGTGTTTTCGTATTTTTTGTTTCTGTTACCAAACAAACTAGAATAGAAAAATGTCCATGGATATAGCCCACTCGTAACGGACAATGGGAGAATGTGCCTCTCGATTTCCCGTCTCTTCCAGCCTACAGCCTACTACCCGCACTTCTGACAAGTGCGGAGGCGACTTCCGGTCGGAGCTTATGATCATCGCAACAATGGATGCCAAATTTAAAAACCACCACGAAAAAAAAAGAAAAAGAAAAAGAAAAAGAAAAATAAAAAAATTCTTTCACGAAAATCCGCGAGTAGTATTATTATAGATATGCAATTTAAAATTTCTGATGAGTTTAACAACCTTTTTTTATTTATAACATTATCTCATAGAAATGAGATTATTGTATAGACTATACGTATAACGTTTCTTCTTCGTTGTAAGGGAATTATTAATGTGACAATGAATGGGAATAAAATATTTCCATTTATATAGATTTCCGGATAATCCACAATTGCGATTTTACATGTTTCCATTCCACGTTTCACGGATATATGTGTATGTAGAGTATTAGTATTATAACCGTAGTATAAGTACACATATATCCATACTTTAAATTGTGTGTATCACCTACCTACCTACCTACCTACCTACCCGCAGCTACTATATACGATCAGCGTGTGCAGCTGCTTCGTAAAATATTAAATTGCTCATTGAATTAATACCTGACTGATGTATCGTACCGGCTATTAATTTCTGCCAGTATACCCCAAGCTTGCAGAGAGTAATAAAATTCGATAGTCTGTTTGAGTAGAAAATTGTTAAATTTTCTATTAAATTTTGACATTTCTCTTTCTACCGATATCATAAAAACTAAAAGAGTTTAACAAATAAGATGAAAAAAAAACAAAAAAAAAGGAATCTACGATTATTTATTACCGTACTTTGAACAGTATCCGGAATTTGATCGTGCATATATGTTTACGATAGGTCAGTGCCTTACCAGTATCCGACTGGATCCCAGATAGTTAGCTATACTAGATAGAATTTGTGCAGCACGAGGGGTTAAACGGCAGGGTTTGGGTTATACGGCAGTAAATGTCACGAGCAGAACACTAGACGTCATTGACCATGCGAGGTGTCATATACCTATATGGGTTCAAATTTGCATCAGGTTGTGTATAATAAACGGAATATACACGTGGCTTGTCGTGTTTCTCAACCCCTTGATGTTGTTATCGTGCGGTTTGATAACCGAAAACACGAAGATCTGTTATAACAGAAACTAGTTTCTTTTACAGATTGTTCAGGTGCAGTGTATATTATCGTATCGTAATAAATTTCGAAAAATTAGTGATATATGAATTAAAAAATTAAAATGAAAGAAAATGGGAAAGAAGAAGAAGAAGAAGAATAGTTGAGAATAAAAAGTGTTTTAAACAAGAATAGGTACCCCCATACCCATACCCCTCGACGGTTAGAAAATCGTCGAACTTATACATACACATATTTCTATCTACCCCTAAACACACCTACACCATATGGTGATGCTTCGGCTGGTGCAGCAATGGGTGCAGAGATATTCAGGGCGACTTTTTAATATCTAGGGATGATCTCTAGCAGAACCGCTGTGTCAGCCGCTGTCATTGTTATCCGAACCTCTTCTTCACAATGACAATTTCTCTGCGTTTTTTTTTTTTTGCTGTATACTTTTATTTTCTTTTTTTTTACTTGTTTCTTTTCTTTTCTTTCTCTCTTTCCTCTTCCTATTTCTACCACTACAACTACTACTACTGTTACTATTACTCACCGCATTCGGCACTCCTTTTACGTTTCCGTTCCCCATATTACCGGTTGCTGGTTGCTGGTTCCCGTCTATCCCCCCCCATCCCACCCTACCGCCCGTCCATCCGACGTCTACAATTCCGTCCGTCTCTTATCGCGTCGTTTTGTCCGTGACAATTGCCTGGAAAGTGGTTCTCGTGGCCCTCGATGCAAGCGATTCGCACAGTATTACGTACTGTTTAAAAAAATTTCCTCTATTTTTTTTTTTTGTTGTTTTAATTTCAATTTTTTATTTCTTTGGTTTTCAAACTATACTCTTTCCTTTTTCGTTAATCATAATAATAATAATAATAATAATAATAATTTCCCGCGTTTTTCCGTTTCGATTTTTGTTTTTATATACCTGCTTAGTTTCTGAGTCTTTACATATATAATTCATCCTTTTACTATACATATACATAAGTATATAATAGGTATATATACGTTGTGTTTTACGAAGAGTATGAGAAGAAGAGCATATATTCATCCTGGTATAACAAATATCATATCTATATAGTATATGGTATACATTCACGTGTATGTGTGTGTATATATATATATATATCTGTATCATGTAGCGGGTGTCCAATAAATCTATTACCGAGTCCCCCAGGGGGTAACCCTCGGGTGAACAGAAAGACGGGACCGCGTAGATGAGGTATTGGGAAACGCATGTGTCTCAGTTATGAGTCCTAGAACCTGGTATAAGGCTCCTCGCTCGCGTAATATATTTGTTTGTCAAATCTTCTGGGACATTGTATGTATATATATATTTTTTCTCTTTCTCGTTCTTTTCCGCGGATGAACCGAGTTCATATATATATATATATATATATATAAGAAAAGAAAAAAAAGATGAACGTAATATATATGCCTCATATTTCTAAATTTCAAAAACAAAAAAAAAAAATTATGGATAAATATAGAGTCTCGAATAAAAAGGATAAGCATTAAGAGTTGAAAATTAATCTATTAAGAAAACGAATTTAGGTAAACAAAATTGGGAATTATAAGTTTTGCTTTTTTTTATCGTCTCGTGATCCCTACCTCACCGACGTTAACATATTCTGGACCCCGCGCGCAGCTTCCGAGGGAACGTGCTTGATGCACGTTTCAACGAGAGGGAAGTTCCGAAACATGTGCGTTAGAACGCGTTTAATACTCAACCGGGAAGGTAGAGTCCGATTGCAAAAAAAAAAGAAGAAGAAAAAAACGAAAAAATATATGTATATATTCAATAATTTTCGATACATATATATATATATATATAATTAACTAATCGATCAAATATACATTTTATCGGTATATAATCGAACCTATATAATAGGGTTAATTTTTAATATATTTCTTTTCAATATATACACATGTATATATGTATGTACATTTATATGTATATATATATATATATATATATATATATATATATATATATATATATATATATATATATATATATATATATATATATATATATATATATATATATATACACATTGTAGAATGAACGTACAGCCGCAGACGGTAAGGTATAGGGGTTTGGGGGTTGGGGTAGGGTATAGGTATATTCCGTTTTGTTGAAAGGGGTGGTTTTGATTAGCTCTGTAGACAATACCCTCTCTCTGATACCACTGTGATTCTCTCTCCGTACCCGCGGCCCTCCTTCCCTTCCCTTCCCTTCCCTTCCCTCCCATTCCCCCAACCCTTATTTTACCTCATCCCTGCAGTTTCAACCAGCCGCGAACGCAGCACAGCCACTTTGTAGGCGACTCGACTGTTTTGTGTCTACCAAACAATAGGCCTACAACGCCGATAGTATATGTATATATATACATATACATATATACCGTATAGACGCAATACCTATACATCTTGAAAAGATACACTCACATACACATACAACCATCTATTCGCCCGTATATGCCATTACTACTATCATCTATCTATCTATCCATCTATCTATAGAGTAAGAAGACCTGCAGCAGGTAGGCATCGGTATATAGAAAATAGGAAAATCTGGACTAAGAATTTAGGTTCTAGGGTTATATATGGGTATAGGGATAAAGTTCACTTTCTTCTCCACCTTGAGTTGATATAGGATGAGATAGGTAATCCTGGGATTGTCGAATTCGAACCTGCGTATAGAATGTCTTCAGGTTGAATAAATATATGAAAGATATGCTGTGCGGACCAGTTTATTTATTTTTATTTTTTCAGACTATAACGATATTATTACCTATATATACCCAAAGGTACTTTTTTTTTTTATAGAAAGGAGTATATATAAAAAATGTATCTACCTCGTACGTGGTTTTATTTTATTTAATTTTATTTTATTTTATACAGTTAATGTCATATACAGTGCAAATTTTTTTTTTTTTTTCATACATTTTATATGTAGACGTATATATCTATCGAATTATTTTTATATACTCTATACTCTATACTTAGTTGCTTATGTTTCTGTGGTTAACTATAATAAAACGAGGGTGCATCATCATCAAAATAAAAAAAAAGGGCCTGTATCAAATTTTAATTAAAACATTTCTTTTTTTTTTTTTTTTTTTTTTTTTATTTTTAATTTTTACCTTTTTCATATACCTACCTAGGTATATATAGGTACCTATTAAAATACAAGTACTATAACGCAGAGTTGAAAAACATATTTGCATTCCACGGCTAATTTCCTTGATAACCGCAGACTGTTATACCTACCATACCGTTTTGCTGCTATGTACATACATACATACATATATACATATATATATATATATATATATATATATACACACCTATAACCGGTAATATCCCGCGTGTCCGCGCGCGAGGCGGATTTTTATAATACGAGAGGAAGGAAGAGAGAGAATAAAGAAAAGAGATTTTTTTTATTAGTTTCTACTTTTTCTAATTTTTTTTTTTTTTCTTTTTCTGTTTTGTGTATATTTTTTGTTTTTGCCACGTGTAAAAAACTGCAAACAGTGATTTAAATTAAAAATTGCATTATCATACTCTTAATGAAATCTCAGAGTTTAAAATGATAATCTACGCAATTAAAATTTTTACATGAAATTACTAGAAAATTGTAAAATAAATAAATAATTTTAGAATCTAAATATCTGCAGCATATTAGAATCGTGTGTTTGAAATTTACGCGGATGTAACATACCTCTTGAAAACAAAAAGAAAAAAAATAGGTATATATAATAATCGAGGCGAATTATACACACTTTGGGGGGAAAAAAAAAAAAGAAAATTGAGGAGATAGAACAGCAGCAGCAGCAGCAGCAGCACCGGCGGCAGCAGCGTTAGCGGAGGTTGTGGTGAAATTAAAAATCTGATATTCGATGGAATTTTTTAATTAGCGGCTCGAGTATGTATAATAAAAATAAAAAGAAAAAAAAAAAAAAAAAGAACGAAAGAATACAAAATAAATAAATCCGATACTATGATAGGGCAACGGCAGTGGTAGTTAGCGAATCAAGTATCCACGTATTGATCTGTAACACGGTGTAACGTAAGGCTGCAACAGAAACAGCAACAGCTAGTAATTCGTATCGTTCTGTTTTATACGTATATATTTATACAGAATTAGTGATTCGGAATTAGTGTGTGTGTGTGTGTGTGTGTGTGTGTGTGTGTGTGCCTCTGTCTCTCTTTTTCTATATATATATATACATATACTGTTCAATAATATTGTGTGCGAGTGTAGTAGCTATAGACGTGTAGTATATGGAGTAACTTGACGCTCACGGCTTCACGTCGCTTCTCAATTGTTTCCAATTAGCCAAAAGGTCACTTACCAACGCCCATGGTGGCGGGGATGAGGGTGAGGAAGAAGGAGGAGAGAGGGAGAGGTAGGGTCCAAACTTGAAGCGATAAAGTTATTTCGAACCAGCTGTGGATGCAGGATAATAATAACAATAATAATAATGATAATAATAATAATAATAATAATGATAATAATGAAAATTATTATTGTTCAAAGTTTATTTGGAACCATTGGCCAAAATACTCTGACCTCTTATTACGGTCCCTATACATATACACCTTATCATTATACCTATATACGTATATATTAAAATTTTGATTTATCATCATTATTCAAGTTTATTATTCTTATTCTCTTGCAGGCAATAAGATCAATTATTGCGTTTACCCTCTCAGGCTTAAATCTATTATACATTATTAAGTAATACAGCTACTACTACTACTATTACTCCTACTACTATAAGGTATACTATAGTTGGTGCGTGCGTAAGGGCTGTGCCTCAGGGCATTGCGTGACGTATAGTCATCTCGGTCACTCTAGCAATAATTGTATCTTGTATGGGGAGGGAAGAAGAGGTGAGCCTTAAGGAAGTAACGGTGAGGGTCACAAGGGGGTCAAAAATATTGGTACGATTCTCATATTATACACACGATTTTCTACATCAATTGAATAAACGATTCGTATACGAAAATAAAATAAATAAATAAATAAAAAAAATAAGAATTCCAAAAATTTATGTATACATATGTATATTAAATCGTATTGAATCTATTTATTTACTTAAGATGCAAGATTGTCAGGATTTACATCTAATTAAAATCGAACTCTTATTTTAATTTATCGATAGGATTAAAGTCGGTATGTACTGCAGGGCAACCTATTCCGTCTCTTTCTTTGAGTATTTTAAATTCTCTGGATCTTCACTGAGATGTTACACAAAATAATTAAACTTTATCAATTTTATACTTTACAATTGTTTTTTTTTATTGTTTTATTTTTTGATTTTTCTGCAGAATCAATCGCATAAAACTTTTACGCAATACACAGTTTTATAATTTTTTTTTTTTTTTTTGTATTTTTTCGTTTTCTTTTTTATTTTTTAGCTAAAGGCAGAAGTGGAATACTTTAATTAATACAGCTCGTTGGTACAGTACAGGGCATTATACAATCTCGATTTAATTCAAAGGGAAGTAACCCGCGTTTGTAGGTGTATAGGTATGTATATACATATACTGGTATATGTATATACCTATATAGCGAGGTTTAAAACGACAAGTCACAGAGCCAGCCAGCCCGTTTACTCCTCGAATTACCATTGCAAGCTGTTCGTAATGAAAATCTGTAAACAAAAAGGCTAATATCCATACCTTGTCAAAACTAAAGATACAAAAATGTCTTAAACCAAAACGAATACGACACGACATGACATGACATAACATTTGCGGTTTATTACACACGGTTTTTTTTTTTTTAATTTTTTTTTTTTTTACAATCGTGGAAACTGCAGACCTTCGTCGAATCAATTTCACCTGCGCTGTTTTCTGCGGGTAAAGTAGACATAGGTATATGTATATATATTTACGGTAACGTCAGACGGTCTCAATAATACAATCGGATGATTATTTCGTTGAAATTTATTTTTATTTTTTTCAAATATATTTATTCAACTTTGGTATTTAATAACTCGAGAAGCAAAAGCAAAAAGAGCTGTCCATAGAAGTTTATATATTGTTAAAATAATTATTATATTTCTTTATTCACCGTTCACTCTGTACCTACCTACCGCATATATACGGAAATTGGAAATATTTTCAATAGAATTCATAGTATTCAACGATCCTATGAAACTTTATTTTATTTCTTTTTATTTTTTTGCTCTTCACCGTTTCCGGGTTAGACTTAAAAGAAGTTTTGGATAAGCTAACCTCGGGGTTGAAACTGCTGCTGCTGCTGCTGCTGCTTCTATCACAGATATGTATTATAATATCTATACAGGCACACTTATACAAGGAAGATATTATATCTGAATAAAAATCTATACATAAAACTGTACGGCGTTAATTAATTTCAATATTTAATTAATACACACATAGTTTCATACTGTGTATATATACATATACCTATAAATTCATTAAAATACATCGAAACGTGTCTTCTTTCAACTGCTGCTGCATCGTCAAACTCTGCAACTAGAGTGTTATAGGTATATATAAAAATGAATTAAACCGGGTCACGTAATAGGTACATACATACATATAGGTATATAGGTAGATTATACATATCACCCAATCATTATCGATATATAACCGACACACAAAAAAAGTGTGGTCGATCGGGACTGGGGGATAGTTTTGCAAAGGGTGGTCAATGAAATTCCAGGATCATATAACAAAATTCAAAATAAGAATACTAAAACGTTACAAAACGTATATAGTTTCTGTAATTAACGAGTTATCTGGTTATTATACTTTAGTAATGAATAAAAAATATAAAGTGTAAAATTTATCTTTCAATTTCGATAATTAACTAAATATCTTTTCTATATGTTGTATAAATAACTAAAAACGAAGATTATGATTAAATGACTTAAATAAATATTAATTAATAATATTATCCTCCGATCTGTACCTATATAACCGCACGGGTTGCTGACCTTCGGGATCACGATCGGAATCAAACCCCCCTCTCTCATTCATTCACCGTTTTCCACGTTATACCTATATACTCGATCCCTTAGCCGCTTACGTTAGCCTATCCTAACTCATACACGCAACTATATATATATATACATATTTATATATGTATGTATCGGACCTCAAAGAGGGGTTCACCGATGATTACAGTCGCGCGATATATGTATACATATAGACTGTGGATAACTGTACTGAAGGGATGAGAAACCTTTGACCAAGGAAATCATCCCCCACCACCACACTGTACGAATTTTTTCTTCTCTTCCATATTAACATTATCATTATTATTAATATTAATATTTTCCTATATTTATGTATAAAGATCGCGATCGTTGATTGCGTGTGTATGCATGTGTTATATACATTCTGTACGTCATAATGGTGCAGGAAAGTCCTGCACAGAACTGAACAGAACAGAACAGAACAGAACTGAACTGAACTGAACTGAACTGAACTGAACTGAACTGAACTGTACTGTACTGTACATGCATACCTTGATATGAATATGTCCATAATGCGAGTGTCGCGAGGGGAATATAGAGAGGGGAGGTTAGAAAAAGAGATGGAGAAATAGTTCGAGGAGGAGGATGAGGAAGAGGAAGAGGAAGAGGAAGAGGAAGAGGAAGAGGAGGAGGGTTGGGAAGAGTATTTCACCCCTTCTACGTTGTATACGGGAGCGAACGAAGCGGAGGACGATCAATGTTGACGGCCCTTCTATGCTCGAACCCCACCAGTGACGGTTGTCATGGTTACAGCATCCCTCCATCCCCACTTTTTACCACCTTGTTATGTGGTGGGAATCGCGATATACTAGGGTAGGAGAGATCGAGGGGAAAACGTCAGATTCCACGATGAAATTCCTTCGGCTTGAACCGCGTTGCGTTGCGTTGCTCCCCTTTCGCAACTCTAATACCAATGTTCATGCCCTTACCCTGATCTACAAATATACTAAAAATCTGTCTAAATACACCCAGGGGTATTAATTATCATGAATTTTCAGTTTTTCTTTTCTCATGAATTTAACACACAGAGATTTAATTTTTTTCATTTCAAAATCATTTTTAAATCTGTCTGTAAACTGCAATCGCACTGTGCAATTGCAGGTTTTAATTTGCAAACTTTCAATGCAAGTCAGAAATGAAAAAAAAAATAATAAAAAGAAATAGACAGGAAATATTGCGGGGTCAAGTACACCTTATACCCCACGGTGTAGAGTGGGCAGAAAACAAAGTTTTTGTTTCTAAACTACTGCAGTATGTATAGGTACGGGTGATATGAGGAATGAGAAGTGAAAATAAGAGAAGAAAACAAAATAAAATAAATAACATAAAAATAAATAAATACCAGTGGCTCCTTACCTAGGCCAGGTTAAATCGAGTTATGCGGGCTTCTATGGCTAATTTAGTTAACAATTAGTACCCATAGTATATATATTGCTGCAGTATATATATCTGTATACCATATACCTACTTATAGGGGATATTATAGCTGTCTGTTTGTTTGCTATTTTTTTTTTTTTTTATGCTGCACACGTTTGATCTGATATGTGTGATAATCAAACGCGTTGAGTTCATCTCGCTTTCTCTTTCTCTTTCACTTTTGGACCTATTTTTATTAGCTTAATTTGTGAAGGTATAGGTGTGTAATAGGTGATGCTGCAAATTCTACCTTACCGACTATGGTATGACGGGAAAACCGAGACCGAGACCGAGACCGACCACCCCAAATCAAGTTACGCGCCCTGTTAGAGATAATGATATTTATGCACGTCACGTGTATATGATATGGTTACTGCTGTTCTATGTACATATATATAACACACATTATACATGCATTACACATATGCTATAGGACCACCGTACAACGAGGGTGAAACTTCCCTTTCCTTTACTTTACCTTCCCTTCCCTATCTCTCTCTCTCTCTCTCTCTCTCTCTTTCCACTCTGAAACTACGCGATTATACTACCCTGCTGAAGAATGCTAATTATTTATTTACCGACATGAAATGGTCCCTACACATATGTACATTCTGTTATTATCATTTTTTTTTTGTCTCGGATTATCCCCATGTTCATTCATTCGTTTGCCTATATAATTATATTTCAAATTCTTAAGACGTTGCTATCAAAATCACGATATCGAATCTGCTAAACCGGTGAATAAGTAACAACGGATTAGTACGTAGAATATGTGTTATGGTTATATGTGTGTATACCTACTAGAAGAAAATTTGACAAAAACGTAAACACGAACATGAAAGGTCTCCGGGTAGTATTTAGTGAAGGTGTAATGCGAGGATGAATGCGTTGTTTTTGTTTTTATTTTTTGCCATCATTAGAGCCAGCCAGTCAGTACTGAGGTTCCCTCGACCCTCTTCTTCAATCGCATTCGGGTATCTGATACCGAGGTAATAACAGTGTCCGGTCCTGCTATCGGGGCAATGTAAAACAGGAAAACTCAGTTCCCTTACTACTATCTATACACCCAGACCTTTATACCGAAAAGGAAAGGACGCGCGTGTACCTCAGACCTCTTTACTCCAAAAACGTCGTATCATACTTTCTACCGGGCTATAATATTTTCTCTCGTTTACTTATTTATCATATTTCGTTGTAATTTTTTATTTTTTTTTTTTCTTGTCTAATAAGAATTAGTAACGAATTCGCAGATTCGTTTCTTTCTTTAATTTGTTTTGTTGTTTTTTTATTTCTGATTCCTGTTTTTTATTTTAATTTTTCCATTTCGGTTTTGTTTTTCAGATTCGTTACGCTTCGGTATACTCTGGTCTCTCCACAGTTCATCAGTTTGTTTATAATCGCGAGTTCAGTACACCGAGTTACCCGCGAGAAGTCGAGAGTTTAGAGTTGAGACGGGGTTTTCTCTTGGCTGACGTTGAAATCCACGGTGGACCACGAACAGCACATCCCCCTACCTAAAATGGGGATGCAGTGATAGTGGGGATGAGGGGTCGTCGTAGGGGATATAGGAGAAATGAGGGGAGGGGGTGTTATATAAGGGTCGAACGTGGGGGGGAGACCTCAGTGCGTTGAAGAGGAGCGTATTGTGACGTCGATTTCAAAATTTTCATGGTTCAGGACGGCAAACTACTATACGAAAAGGGAAACTGAACTACGAAAAGGAGATTGAAGAAGAATGAAGATATTTAAGAAAAAAAGAAATAATAATTATTATTATTATTATATGGAGGTTTTTCTTCGTCAAGCTACGGGATGGATTCTCAACTAATATCCAAACGTGTTCATCGCTATGTGATTTCATTTACACGTGAGTCCCAGCATTTTTCATAGTATTATATTATGTTATATATGTTTAATTGATTCATCTCCTCGCATTCGATCCCCCCCCCCCAAAAAAAAAAAAAAAATTTTTTTTAAATGGAATCTCTTTTTTTCTCTTCACGTATATTAATATCATTTTGATTTTTTTTTTTTTTTATCGAAACTTTGATACGGTATTAATATAATAACACGTTTCATCATTTTCGCGATATGATTTTTAATAATCGTCACGCGATCTTCGATCACGGTTTTATATATATATATTTTTTTGTCTGGTTATTTTTATATTATGCAAAATCGGTGAACAAAAAAAAAAAATAAAAATAAAAAGAAAACAGAATAGAACAATAAATTTAATTAATTTTTTTTATCGTATTATCAAAGTGGCAAATTATTTTCTAATTATAATTACTTATTCAATTTTTATTGAGATAAATTATAATCAGTGACCTATCACCGGGATAGATTAAACATACATTAAATTCTCTACGTGTAGTAGTTCACTCAGCTAGTATAGTTAGTCTGCTGTGAAGCCTTGTAAAATCTAAATGAAAAATAAATAAATAGAATAAATAAAAAATCGAAATCTGCTATGAATCAGCTAATCATGACTGACAGCGAACGCGGTACCTATCTACTGGTCGAAGGGTTCAGTTCAGTTCAACACAGTTCAGGTTCGGATTCGGTTTTCGTTTCGTTTCGTTTGGTTATCGCATATGGCGAAGAGGAGACGGATTCTCGAACATGTGTTGTACGTACCGTTATACCTTTCGCAGAGGTTAGGGCTTAGCCCTCGACGAGGGTCGGTCGCTACGGGGTAGGTAGGTAGGTAGGTAGGTAGGTATAGATGTATAGAAGGTATAGAAGGTATATAGAAGGTATAGGTGTATAGGTACGTGCTATCGCGTTCGTTGGACAAGGACAATGTAATACGTGGCGAACGGGCGAGCAGCTTATACTACACACATACACAGACGTACTATATACATACATATACATACATATCATATATACCTATAGTACATAGCATATAGTATATGTGTATATATATATATATATATATATATATACCGCGTAGCTATACGTTCATTCGCGTGGGATAAAGCGGGATGGCGATAGTCTGGGAAAGTTCATTCCACACCCCATTAATCTCATCTTTGTTGGATAATTTCTGCTTCTCCCTTTATCCAACGCGTTTCCTTGTTTGCAGACATTTTCTCCCCCCACTCACTCACTCACTTTTTCATTTCACCATTTTTTTTCACTCAATTTTTTTGGTTTTTTATTTTTTGGTTCTTTCTCCTTTCATTTTCTATCCGTTATATATGTATATATATATGTATATATATTTCTGTGCTTACAATTCGAAAAAGAAATTAACCAAGAGATATTACACTTGACGTGTTACCTATACCTATAGTTATAGAAATAAAATTAATAAAATATAAATTTGTATATAGTATATAATGTATATAGTCAGAGCCGTAAACCGTAATAGCCGAGGTAAAAATTGAATGAAAAAAAAAAAAAAAAAAAAATCCTCAGCCGTAACCTTTTAATTAAAATTAAACAGTATTAAACCGCCACATATATCTTTATATAAATATATATGAAAATATATACTTAAATCTCGTTATTATAACGTTAAGGCACGATATAATATACACATTTATCAAATTCGAATGCATAATATATATATATATATATATATATATATATATATATATATATATATATATATATATATATATATATATATATATATATATATATATATATATATATATATATATATATATATACTACAAAAGGGGGTATATATAGGTATATACATATAGATATACCTATACATATACATGTATAAATATATTGGTGTTTTATTCGAAAGCGTGAAGTGGGTGAGATTCGGGAGTTGGGGGGGTTGGGGTGGGTGGAGTTGGGGGTTAGTAGTAGAATGTGCACAATGGGTAGGGAGCTGACAATGCCGTCGTTAGCGATGGCCCGAGGCGTTTGGTAAACTGAGACTATAAGCGCGAGAGAGCGAAGAGTAAGAGCAAGAGTAAGAGTAAGAGTAAGAGTAAGAGTGAGAGTAAGAGTAGAACGAGGAAGCAAGATATAGGTGTGGGGAGAGAAGTTGAAAATGCTAAAACGGCAGTACGGAAAACACACCCACACTCACACACTCCGCGTTACTGCACGGGTACCGATCAAGTCTTTTTCTAAATCGTGCGAATTCAGCTGCAGAATTTTTCCTTTTTTTTCGCTCTCTCTCTCTTCTCTCTTTATTTCTTTCGGGGTTTTTTTTTCTGCCCCCGCTAGCAACTATTATAATGATCTTTCGAAACCGTTATATATACTGCTTTTCGCTAATACTGCAGAGGGTTGATATTATACGCCTATACGATATATAAATATATATATATATATATATATATATATATATATATATATATATATATATCGTCGGAGAGACCCCCCAACGTGCGGGAACGGTATATAGAGGGCGGAAATATATATATTAAAAAAAAAAGAAGAAATACATACCTAGGTACGCCGAAAAGAAAAAAGAAAAATGAAAGAACAGAAATCCCACCACCATCACCGTTTTAGTGCCTCAGTGGTTGAAAAAATAAATATAAGAATCCCTTTCTGCAATCGTACATATATACAGGGTTTAGGTATACATATACATATTTAAATACCTATATAATGAGATAAAATCGTATTATACTATATGTATAACTAAATCCTAAAATCGAATAGCTATACTATAGCTACTTAACTATAATATACTTAATGTACGACAAGGTGACAATTACCGGATTTCTGCACGGTTAGCTAATCCAAAAATCGTGTTCTTCGGAATTGCTTTTTGGTCAAACCTATATATATATATATATAGGTAGAATGTAATAAAATAAGATCGATGGTTGAATAGCTGCAGTTATCTTTTGACCACTGCACACGTATCTTGATTTAACCGTTTCTTCAACAAATTGCATTATCTATTTTCTTTTTCATTTAAATTAAATAAAATTCAAGATAAAGAGAAGAAAAAAAAAATCGAAGAATCAAAAAATGAATGTCTTGATATGTCACGCAGAGTTTATACGGCATACTCATATCGCGTTTAGCTTCTTCTCGTCTCTTCCTATATACATACACCTAAGCCCAGGGTTTCCATTCCGAATTTGCGATCTCCCTCGCGTCCTCGTCTCTTCGATAAAGACGCAAGTTCCTATGGGTTTTATACCTTGGTTATGTTATGTATAGAGATCGGTGTATGTACATGGAGATAGATATATGTATATACACGAACGAATCGGATTTTTGGTGAAAATATAAGCCCCCGTTTTTCCCTGTGAGTTTACTTTGAGATGACGTTTGTTATACTTGTGACGGTTGTATGATGTTGTTTGACACCTCCGTGCAGATAATAATATATTGCCGAATTTCAGTGTTGGGTTTTGTTTTCTGGTTTTTCTTCACTTTATTTCGACGGATGTACGATTTTTGTATCTTTTTTTTTTTTTTCTTTTCGTTTATTCAATAATACGTTTATATATAACTTCGAGGATTCAGGAAAAACGACGTATACGTACGCTATGTTACATTCTACTTCAGTGCACCAAACTCCAAGATATATATTCTACGGTTTTATTCCTTTCGGTTTATCTCGTTTTCGATATTGATTCTATATTTCTCACGCTCTGTATTAATATATACATATTATACATATCCTCATATCATATACCGCGATTTAAATTCATTCATTGAATTCGTACGATATAATTTACACACACACACACACACACCAATAAGTTCGATATAGTTTAAAGACTATCTATCATATACAACGACTAGTCGACAATTGTGTACATATTTTTATATCTAGTTAATTGTTCTGTTATTCAACAAGCTTCATTTAACACCCGTGGTTACACAATCGTGCCAATTCCCACCATGATTCTCTCGTAACATATATACATACATACGTATAATTAAATCCATTTTTTTTCAATACACAAGAAGAAATACTTAAGGGTTTTATAGATTTTTAACGTATGACGGGGATAAGAAAAAAAAACCAAAAAATAATTAAACGAATGAAAAATAGTATAGACAATTTTAATTCTGTATCTTCAGAGCATCGTGATATGCCATATTTCTGCACCAAACGCGGTAAGAGAAGAAACTCTAATCAAACTGTTCAAATATTAGGAAGTCGTATTATCACCGTGCCTTAATACGGTGTAGAATATTGTCATGGAGGGTTTTCCGGACGGGGAGAAGAACGCCGTGATGTCGACTCGAGCCAATTACCATCGCTCGTTTTGTTTGATCGTATTTAATAACGATTCTCAAATCTAATGAATAAATGAATACGATAAATAAAAAAAATAAATAAAAATATATGCAATAAGAAAAAAAATTACTAATTTTTATAGTTTGTGATATAATTAAGAATTGGGGTTCTCATTTTAGGATGTAGGATATGATAGCAATTTTTATTTCTAATATCGCGTATGTCATTCGCGCATGCGATGCAGCTCAGCTTAGCTCAGTTCAACTCAGCTGGTACGATGAAACGCGTAAAATTATGTGAGAGCACGTTCGGTATGCGGCTTTGAGAGAGTTTGGGTAACAGGGAACGGGAACGGGGAACATATTTTATTATTTATTCGGTCGTTACGGTTCTGATGACCAAGCGGAAACGGGGCGGGAAACCGCTGACCGGAATGGCAAATATTGAGGCGACGTACGTACCACTTCTGGTTAAGCATGGACCATATATATATATATATATATATATATATATATATATATACACATATATACCATGTATCGTGACTATAATTCGCTAACTCTCTTACACTTTATTACTTTTTATTAATACATTTTTTTATATGTTTTTTTTTTTTTTTTTAGTTTTGTTTCCTACCCCAAAATCTAGTTTTATTTTAATTTAATTTTCGTTTTTTTTTTTGTCTTCAATTTATTTCATACTCTAAATTTTTGTGTCGAGTATATATTAGCTTGGATATGTATATATGTAAGTACATATACCTATATACTTGAGCGGGATGCGAATTGTAAGAGGTGCAGGTTATAGCTATAAGCTATATACTCACTCCGTTCGAAACTATGTCTGCAAACCCCTTGGGTACGTGAAATACCAACGAAGTGGGGTACAGGATGGTTAATACGGGGAACGGGTGTGTATAGGCGAACCAACGGGGGTTCGCGACATTACTAAAATGTCAGAGAATGTCACCCATCTCATAATCTATGTGGCAACGAACGTTGAACGCGGTGAATATACCTCTAGTATAGATGGTATCTATATACCTATGTATATACATACATACATATACCTATCGCGACACATTCTACCAGCGTAGAAATTAATTTCCTATATATATATATATATAGTAGGGATAGTATATTATACTATGTACCATTAAAATGATCACTTTTTTAGTTTTATTTTTATTTCGTTTTTTTTAACATTACTGAGAGATAGATATTTGCGGATATTTATTTAAATACGTTAAAAATAGGTATATGTACATATTTATACACTATAGAATATTTTATTTTATTTTATTTTATTTTACTTTACGTTTTCCGATTTCCTTCGTATTTTTCATTCGCAATGATATCAACGGGTATAGGTATAATATCGATTACCAATTCAATTCTACGTAACATCACTAACTTTTTTTTCTTCTCATCTTTACAATTCGAAGAACTCGAAAATTTTTGAATAGATATTTATTTTTTCTTATTATCATCTTAGAACCGTTATTTGTAAATGTAAAGAAACAAAAAAAACAAAATCAAAAACTCGTCCTCTATATCAAAAAAAAAAAAAAATAAAAATTTCAGAATCAGTAGATAATAAAAAAATGTATTATATACATACCGCGCCTATCCCATCACATATTAAATTTTTTTTTCTTTTTCTTTTTTAATTATTTTTATTTAGCTTCTTACGTTTTATACCTATACGTGGATATCCGTTTAAAATCAATGTTCGATTATGTAAGGCTTCTTTAGCTGCAGAGAAGGAAAGATAATACGATCGCGAAGCGGGGGAGGTCCACGCTTTAAGCTGTTAAGGGACTATTTTCTTTTCTTTTCTTTTCTTTTCTTTTCGCTTTTTCTCTTTCTTTCTTTTTTGTTTTATTTTTTTCCGCGTATTATTATCATTCCATATATTTGAGTTAACTAAAAGATATACATATGCCCAGATTATTTATTACAGATAGTTTAGCTTGATTTTCGACTCCTTAGACCGATGGACTATATATTACACATACGTATAATATTTATCGAAATATTATTATTATATAGATACATACCTATAACAGGCTAAAGTACAATTAGTCTTAATCCCCGGGACTTTTTAAACTATAAAAGTTAATTAGACCCATTCCTTTATTCTGATTTTTTTCTTTTATTTTTCTTGAATTCTACATAATTTTTTCTTCTTTCTTTTTTTTCTTTCTTTCTTTCTTTTTTTCTTTCAAGATCTGATATTTGTACAATCACTAAAGGATCTTGTGTATTACATGCGGGAGTTTTTCCCTCTTTCTATACTAACCGCGATTGCTGTTATAAGAGACCCTTCCCCGTGTAATAAATGGGGGAACAAAAGAGGAGATCGAGGACCGGAAATGAAATGATTTTTGTCAGATCTATCAGACGCGCGCTTTCCGTAGTACCTACCTACGGCTTTGGGTATCAAATAAAAAAAAAATAATATAAAAAAAAGAAAAAAAAAGAAAAGAATGAAACGTGATAAAATCACAGAAGCTGCATCTAGGTATATAATACCTCCTGGGTAACTGAGATCAGGGACAGGAAACGTGTCAGAATAAATATATATATATGTATATATATGGCTTGGTTTTTGGATAAAGAAATAAAGAAGTTAGATAAACGGGGATAAGAAAATAATATATACAATACATAAATATATATACATATGTATAAATAAATTAAAATCTATTCACATTCATGTCAATCATATTCATTATTAATACATTTTTTATTTTGTTTTTATTGTTCTCATTATAGTTTATTTATTTGTTATATAAAAATATAATACACCATTTTTTTATTGGAGAAATACCAAAAATAAAAAAAAAATAATAAATGAGTGGATGTTTTGTGAGGGAAGAATAGCTCGAAAAATGCAGCAACCAACGTTAACTCATTCGAGAGATAACTGAATTTTGTTGGTTCATATATTTTTTTATTTTTTCTTTTTTCTATTTTTACGAAAAGGTATAGCGTTTGCAGTCTATCTCCCCTTTTCTTATTCGCCTCGCCCATCCCGCATTGTGAATTGGTATATGTATGTATGTATGTACATATTATGTATATATGATGTACAAAACTCGATTTTTAAAAGCTTAGAAAAAGCTCTGATGGAAAAATAGAAAAGCGAGGAAATAATGGAGCCCGAAATCATTTTCGCACATATACCTATCATATATACATTTAGTTTTTCCCGCATTTTCACATTATCGTTATTATTATAAATACATTGACACACGTTGTCACGGACTTTTTATATCCGGTTAAAAAAATTTCTACAAATTTAAAATAGGAATTTAGTAAGAGATAGAAAAAAATTTTCAATTCCTTTTATTTTTTTATTTGCCATCGGTGCAGAATTATTATTAGCCAGAGGCTTGTACCGTGCGCAGAGTCTTGGATGCAAAATTTTATCCCCCTCTGTTCCTTTTTTTTATATACATGTATAATATCAAAAATTCGCAAGATATTCGCATGCGGAAAAAAATTAATATACTAATCTATATATTAATATAAAAATATTCGCATCGGATATATAACAACATTCATATATATAATAACAAAGCTTGTGCGTAAAAACATGAAAAAAATTTGAAAAAAAATAAAAATAAATAATTTTCGAATTTGAGTTCAATGAACGCAAATACAAGGGCGTCTATCGCGGTATTATAGTGTGTATACATATTATACCTATATATTTAACTGGAACCATGGCTATATACCTGCTGTATCTAAAATATCCTCCTTTGCCCTTTTGTAGCCGAATAAATAAAGAGAAAAAAATTTTTTTTTTAAGAATTTACTGCGCGTGGAGAAACGGTGCAGAAAAAATAAAAAAGAAAAGAAAGTAAGAATATACGAAAAGAAAAGTGTAGGTATATTATAATAGATACAATATACCTTACGAAACGATTCATCATAAAATAGTGAAAAGAAAAATAGCATCGTATGGATAACAATGATGATGATGATAATAATAATAATAATAATAATAATGATGATAATAATGGTTGCGAAATAGAGGCACGGTATTTAATTGTGCAGCTTTATACTATATACTAGCTATTATTTCATATATGTATATAAATCTGCATTTTGGAGAGTCGAGATTTTTGCCAATGGGGTTCGCGCGTAGAATTGAAATATTAGGTATATATATACATGTAGGTAATGGGTTCGTAAAAGCACGGAAAAAAAGAAAAAAAGAAATTATAAGACAAAAGTGTATTACACCCTGTGCCCAGAGGGAAAAAGGCCCAACGCGCGGGAAAAGGAACAGAAAAATAAAAAAACAAAAACAAAAAAAAAAAAGTTGTGTGTAGGATCTCTGTGCAGAGTGCTTTTGCGGCCTGAGGCTTTTGACGGACTTTCCCGCTGGATTTTCGGCCCTCTAAAGTTTCATTTCAGATTTTCTTTCTTTTTTTTTTTTTTGTCTTTTTTTTTATCTTACTGCTCCTTCATCTTCTTATTCTTCTTGTTCTTTTTTTTTTTTTTTTTCTTCTTTTACCTCCCCTGACGTGACACATCTGTAATTTTTGCCTTTCATTATTATACATATATACATATACCTATATATAGAACTACGCGATTTGATTGATGCTACAGATCCAAATGATAGAGAACGAACGACTTGAACCTTCCCCCTTCCTCGCCTCAGCCTTATTTTTTTTTTTTTTTTTTGATTATACCGCTACGTTTCATAAATCCAATTTTCTTTTCCTTCTTCTTCTCCATTTTTAAGAATTTTTTACATATACATCTAACTTTATATAAAATACTTGTAGGTATACATAGTTTCGTCATTTATTAATCGATTTATTCGTACTTCCTTTCAATTATTGCAATTATGAATTATGATTTACGAAGAATTTTTATTTATTTTTGTTTTTCTACTCTTATCAAACTCAATAAATTTCTTATACCGTGACATTAATACTTTGCACTTTCTATGTAGATATATACCTATATATAGGAATGTAAACTGTCTCTTTGCAATTTCAAACGCATTTCAAGGGTATAATAATTATTATATGCTGAGGGAGTAGAGATTATGGGATTTAAATTAGATTCTAGTCCGTTTAATTGAGGCTATATCTTATCTAAGAATTAATTTCACCAGGTCTGAGATCAACCCGGTATATATACCTCTTTCTCTCTATGTATAATATATATATAGCTATAAAATATGTATATAAAAGTAGAATCGTATTGCAGAAGATTTATTTACTATCTCATATATAACACATATGAGACATCCACGTATATATATTTAATTACGTTAATATACAAAAATTTTCATATTATCAATCGATTTTTAAATATAACGACGATATTTTATATTTATTTTATATATTTTTTCTTCTTTATTTTTTTTTTTAAATAAAAAGAGAACTGCCGGGATGTGAATAATGCAACATTCCTCAAAGCCGCCTCTTCGTGTACCTATGTATGTATGTGTATATACACAGTATATATATATATATATATATATATATATATATATATATATATATATATATATATATATATATATATATATATATATATATATATATATATATATATATATATATATATATATATATATATATATATATATATATATATATATATATATATATATATATATATATATATATATATATATATATATATATATATATATATATATATATATATATATATATATATATATATATATATATATATATATATATATATATATATATATATATATATATATATATATATATATATATATATATATATATATATATATATATATATATATATATATATATATATATATATATATATATATATATATATATATATATATATATATATATATATATATATATATATATATATATATATATATATATATATATATATATATATATATATATATATATATATATATATATATATATATATATATATATATATATATATATATATATATATATATATATATATATATATATATATATATATATATATATATATATATATATATATATATATATATATATATATATATATATATATATATATATATATATATATATATATATATATATATATATATATATATATACATCAAAGGAGGAATTTTTTCATTCCGTAAATTTTCAGTCAAAAATCGTGACATAATTTCCCCGCACGGTGTCGTATATATATGGTATATAGGTATATACATATATGTATGTATTTTATTGAAAGTGAACGATTTATCGAACAGAGGAAAATTAAAGAAATAAAAAAAATGTATACATATATATTAAAAAAAACATTAATAAATAAATAAAAAAGAAAATCCCAAACCGAGTGAAAAAAGTAACGCGTTTATATCTACACGCATCTAATTTACCGCACGCACGTGACGTGTCGTTATGTTTCGCGTCACCCACGCTTACGCCTATACTATACTATGCCACACTCTACTTAGTAGAGAATCGTGTGACTAAAAAAAAAAAAACAAAAAGAGAAAAATTAATTAAAAAAAATTTATCGTAACGTTGTATGTATGTTACGTAGGTTGACAAATGAACAGCCGGTTTAACCAACAACTATTATAACTGACTATGAGAGTTGGTGTGCTATATCATATCATGGTATGGTATGGTATGGTATGGTATGCCGTGTACCGCATGGATAAATAAAATCCATTACCTAAACGGTTATTTCCTCATTATAATTCACGCTTGCAACTGACAATGAGTATTAAGTTAGTGCATCACGTTTATGGTATTGGTATACATATAACGTGTCGGTAGTATGTTATATCAACTTCCTATAACTTAAGTTAACCATATTAGGAAGGAAGTTTCCGTCTCTCGTTGTCTAGGTAATAAACTTACTTCCTATATGCTTCGCACAGGCTATGCGTATAATATGAATATAATTTTGATCATTTTAACGTCAAATTTTGGCAATTAAAAAAATTCATTTCAACGATACGATTAGCGAAGATGAAAAACTGAAAAAACAAGAAATAGGAATTGATGTATATATATTTTTTTTTTTCTTGTATATTTTGTCATTTTTAAACGAATAGAGGTGTTACAAAATTTTACTTTTAGTTCTACTTCTTTCTTATTTTATACTTTTACTTCTTGGTATCATGTATAGAGTAGCATGTGAGTTTTTGAGAGCTAAACAGCTACGGAGGTCGCGCCCGGTAGCAGCTGTGCTCCATATTTGAAGGATAGGATATTCTTCGTTCTTTGTTGCCGCGACAAAAGAGCCTCTTCGACAAAGACCCGACCCCGGCAAGTCTATGAGCATTCAAAACCTCGCTGCGTCGGTCCTCGTCTTGCCTTGCCTTACGCCTTGCCTTGCTTTGCCTTGCCTTGCCTTGCCTTGCCTCGCGAAGCGTCGATGTCGACGTCGTTCGTAGCTCATGCCCAAGGCTCCAGTATACCCGGACTTACGCGTCTGTACTTACCTCTACTCCACTCTACTCTACTTTGCTCGCAATATATACATGTGTATGTACACACACACACACACACACATACGCGTAGGTATACCCATATATATATACAAAACGTGCATTGGCATTGCCTTGTGTCCATGTGAAAACCTTTTTGTCCCGAACTAACTCACTCGCTCGTTATTCACACGACACGATGCATTGGCGCGGAGATGTAGTTATTTCTTTTCTTTTTCCTTTTTCTTTTTTTTATTCTTTTTCATTTTTCATTTTTTTTAAATACTACAATTAGGCGAACTTCACAGTTTTTTAGACGATCGGCAGAAATTTAGATTAGACATTTTTTTTTTTTCTGTCTTTCTTATCGATTTTTACTATAACGACCTGCGATTTTTCGAATATAAAGAATATTTCTAATTTCTGTTTTTGCCGTAAATTAATATTTTAAAAATTTTCAAATTAACGTCGCTGTTTTGATCGTCGAATGAAAAAAAAAAAAGGAAAAAAATACTACGATTCGCGTGACGGATTTTGCTCGTTTTATATCGTATTAATATTTGCTGTATATTACCTATAACTGTAGGTTAAGTTTCACACGATTTTCATTAACGTTTTTTTTTCTACTGTAATATATTACGAGGATATATAGCAGTATAATAATGCTATATATATATATATATATATATATATATATATATATATATATATATATATATATATATATATATATATATATATATATATATATATATATATATATATATATATGTATATATTATATACTCGTATATGTATTACACATCGTTGAGGCTCTCGGAAAAGCCAATATCGACAGGCCCCGGGGATCAACTACTACTACCTATCTCTGTATAGCTTGATTTTTAGGACTGCAGGCTAGAAATAGATTACAGAAGAATCTATTCGGGACGAGATAAAGCTGTCCGCAAAAGATTCCGCTCGTTTGGCAAAGCTTTTAACGTTTTCATATATATACACACGCACACACAGACACACAATATATATTATATACCAGACACATATATGTGTATATATATATATATATGTATATTGAATTATACGTATAGAAGATTGCCTAACGACTACCACTACTAACTACAACGAACGATCATTGTTTGCGTGTATTTTATTATATATACATATACATTAGAAAAAGTTTTAAGTCGTATCGAAAAGCGTCGGTGTAATTAATTTTAATTGCACGTTTGTGTGTAAGTGGCTCTTATATTTATATATACATATATAGGTATATAAAGACCGGGTGCTCAACTTATGCGGAATAATTGACGCCCCGGGTTCGTGAGCTAGCTAGCTAGCTAGCTGGGCTGACTGGCTGGCTGGCTGGCTGGCTGGCTGGCTGGGTAGCAAGTGAACGAGTTTCACTAATTCCTTAATATTTCTGCGTTAAATGACCAAATGCAATTGGTTATTTTAACTCGTAGTCAAAATAGGTCGGTACTAAAGTATGCTAATAAACCTATTATATGGTACAAAGTTTAAGCAAGTGTTACACGAAACTCGAGTTAGCTTTTACACCCCGTACAGTTGCTGCAGTATATATGTATATACAGTTCGGTTAAAAAAAATTTCTGCAGCTAAAGTAACCGAATAATATATAAATAAATAAATAAATCATAAAATATTAATAATCACCTTTTTTTTTTTTTATTTTGGATTTTATGCAAAATTTTGGTATAATCTTTAATTGTATAACCACGGATTCTAGGAAATTAATATAGAAAAAAAAAATGAGCCTTACCACAGAAATTAGCGGAGAAATGGTCTTTATGCAATTTCTCAGTTGAAAAGACGCGCGTTAATTATATTTTCAACCTAAATATACGTATAATATGTATGTATACAGACTCTGATAGGTATGTAGGTATATAAATGCCACCGCTGCAGTTAGTATAGTCAGTCTCTCTTCTTCTTAAGAACGAAACCCAACTCTCAGAAGAAAAAAGAATAATATATAAATAAAATAAAATAAAATAAAATAAAATAAAATAAAATGAAATATGGGGACGAGTTTGCTTAGCGGTTATTCAACGTCTTCAACAGTTATACATACTGTATATATATATATATATATACGTATATATGTATGTATATATTCATAGTATAACTAACGCTTTGGAATTTCGCATCGTGGAACACGGACTCCTAATGGGAGGCGTTTACTCAACTAAATGAGATAAACTGATATAAATATACGCTAAACAGAAAGATAGCCAAGTAACATATTTTTTCAATTATTTTTTTGTTTTTTTGTTTTTTTCCTTATTTTTTTTCTTTATCTCACATCTACTTATTTTCATTTTTATTTTCGTTAATTTATCTGCGAAGTAAATTTCGTTAATTTCTCTCTCTCTCTCAAAAAAAAAAAACAAAAGAAAAAAAAAATTATCTTCAAATTGTTTCGAAAATTCCAGAAAAATTTACCCGATGCACAAAAGGTGTATAGAAATACTCTAAACCCCCTCCCTGACGATTTTTACTATTTCGAAGCAGCTGTCGAAACTTTGCGTGACACTGTATAGACTATAGAAACATCTCTAAGAAAGATTTGTTGTCCGTTTCAAAGTCTCTATAGATCGGCAACGTTCCCGTATGTTACAAAACCGAAACGGACATACGTTGTATATACAATACTTACCCTCTCATCTCATCAACGTAAGACTTTTATTCTTATTCATATATCTGTCTCTGGCACTCGATGTACGCGGTTTAAGTTGTCCATGTGTTTTGATGACACGGCTCTGATGATGCTGCACACGCAGTGTTTGTTACCCGCGGTAAGTTTATATTCCCATTCCTATATATATATGAGAGATGCGATGATCTAACCAGACATGCCGTTCAATTAAAACAGTGGGTACTCATCTGCGATGTTTAAAAGGCTTAAAAAATTTAACATTTAAAATGTTAGAACGACGAATTAATTTTATTTTTCGATAAATCAAGTTTTTCTTTTTTTTTTTGTTTTTCTCTCAGTTTTGGTACCAATTTAGTGCAGCAGTAATAGCAGTTATAATCAAGGAGCTGTATATATGTATATATTTATACGGTTTTGTTTCCTCCACTACGCGGGGGTATAAGAAAAAAAAATAAAAATAAAAGAAAAATATCATTTGTGATCTATAGGGACTTAGTCATTAGTAAATGAGCCTCAGGCAAACGGGGGCTGGGGGGGGGGGGGGGGGGGGGTTGGTTTCGGTACGGAACCCAGGTGCTATCTTTGCTTTGTTATATATATATATATAATATATATATATATATATATATATATATATATATATATATATATATATATATATATATATATATATATATATATATATATATATATATATATATATATATATATATATATATATATATATATATATATATATATATATATATATATATATATATATGCCAGCTAGCTGTGAAGCCCCTTTATAAGGCGCGCAATGAGGAATATAGGGGAGAGGGATGAGAATGGGAGGAGAGAGGGAAGTAATGCTTTTTGTTAATTATTACACCAGCCACACTTAGGGGCTTAAAATTTCCCATAAATAATCGTCGACACAATGTATATGTATATATATATATTATATACGTACATACAATACCTGTACCTCCGTCTTTTCTCTCCCCTCTCTTTATCCCTCTATCTCTCATGGACAATTTTCAAACGATCTCTGCACCATATATCACGTACCTAAATCCTCGTACTTATATACCTATATACCCGGGTGTCTTGATAAAATCATTAATATTTATTAATATATATATATAAGATTAGTATGTGAAATTGTATACGAATTTATATTCTTCCGGGAGGTTATTTATTTATTTTTTGCAGTATTTTTTTGGAATTCTGTTCGTATTCGAGTATAGCTGATATTGCATATCTACCGTTAGTACAAATTAGACTTTCTACAATCGTTCGTAATACATATATCTTTACCGTTTTCCTATCGCGGTTCTTAAGAATTTACTTAGGGTCTCTGAGTGTCCGGTATACTAGGTCTGTCTATCTTTCGTATACATTGTAGCGTGCCTCAGCGAGTATAGAGCAGTACATGCTAGTTGCAGCCAAGTGTGATACCGAGCTGTTAGGGCTATAGCTATTTTGCACTTGGTATTACTATACGAATGCCGGAGTTACCGTGCGTCATGTCAACGCAACGTTTCGCATCTATGTATATGTATAATGTATATGTATATAAATTAAAGAGTATATAAACTGAGAGGAAGTGAGGTAGAGGTAGAGGTAGGGGTAGGGGTGGGGGTGGGGGTGGGGGTGGGTCAGTTGATAGCGTCGAATTATCTGGCCAGTATACTTTGCGCCAGCCGTGAGTTCGCTCGTGTTTTCCCAAAGGATAATCACCCAAACCCTTCATACACCCACCTCCCTCCGCATCTGCAGGATTGATTGGGAAATTTGATCGATTGAATCTGAGTGAAAATGAAAAAAAAAAAAAAATAAATAAATAAAAAGAAACAAGAAAGAAAGAAATTCATTAATCGAAAAATAAATTAAAAAATTAAATAAATATAATGATAACGGATAAATTGTGAAACGAAAAAAAATTCTCATCCGGTTATATTGTTCAAATATTAATCATAATACATTATAATCTTTGGTGTATAAAATTGAGAAATAAAATAAAATAATATAATATAATATAAAATAAAATATAGGACAAGGGATTGCAGAAATAAGTTAAAATTCGGTTTAAATTTCACAACAATTATTCATTTTTATTTGAGTATATTATATAAATAATTTCTGCAGTGTGTGGTGTGAAAATTACACAATTATAAAGTTTTCTGGTAGAAGTAGATATAAAATTATAATGAAATAGGGGGAAGCAAAAATAATAATAATAATAATAATAACAACAATAATAATAATAAGTTAATCATATAAATATGTAAACTTCCTATATAGATTATTATAAACGTTGGGTAAATATTATCGCAAAAGTGATGCCGAATTCATACGTGCTAATATAAAATGTATAAGTACATATACATATACAATACGTATACATACATACATACAAGTAGTATACATATCCACGATATGTATACTGTATCACACTATACACGTTATATAGTATATTATATGTATCACATGTACTCGAGATATTATACACGTATATGTATACTTTTATCGACGGGGCTTCACTTCGGACTGATGATAACGACGCCGACGCGTAACCGTCACTTCGACTCTAATCCGTATTCGCCATCTATATAATACTAGATTAGCGTAATCGTCGCGTCCGCTTGCAACACCACCGCGTGGGGTTAACGCGGAAGATTCTCCCTCTCTCTCTCTCTCTTTCTTTCTCTTTCTACACTCGTATTATACACGCGTATTGCGATATACAAATATATAACAATAACAGTAAAAATTAATATTTTCATATTACATTTTAAGAAATTTGTAGAATCTATACATCATGCATATATACGTATGCAATTATTTATTGTTTTTTCTGTCTTTACTCTTCCTCCTTGGGGTCCTTGGATACCATACTTTACAGTACAGTATAGTATTAAACTCTAAAGTGTTAGTTGAAACTTGGCACTTCGTAGAACCCGCGAACGACCTGCACCGACCCTCTTTTCTCGGGTCGGTTGCGTCGTAAAGGAAACAAGCAAGGCGAGTGGTGCGTAGTGACGTAATCGCGGTTCCTTTTACCACCTCATCCTCCTCTTTCTCACTCATCCACTCTCTCTCTCTCTCTCTTACTGTAGCAACAAGCACAGCGGGAATAGGTATAGGTAACAGCATGTAACGTACGTATAGAAAACGAGATAAAAGAACGAAAAAAATAAAAAATAAATAAAGTTAGACAGGCTCAGCTCGGCTTGGTTAGGCTGTTGCAGCTTTAGGTTTACTCCTGCTTCATGCGTGCTGTTTGAGATTTCTTCCGAGTTCTTTCCGGTCTACTACAAACTGCGTTAATATACATCCTACGTTATGTTACGTTACTTTACATCGCGCTACATACGTAAGCAGTTTGTCGAGAAGAGAGAGAGAGAGAAGAGAGCAGAGAGCAAAGTAGAGAACACGTGCATGGGCGTAGAGTTGAGATAACGACGGTTCGCTGATAAGCATTATACATAATATGCTTTGAGTGGGGAAGAGAGGCATAGTACCTACATATACAAGGACGCAGACGTGGGTATATGTTGTGCATTATCCTTTGACTGCAGAAATTTTTGTTTCATTTTCAGTCTAATTAGTAGTGACGGGGTTTATATTAATAACGGTATTTTTTTTTATTTTTTTTTTATTTTGGGAAATGTAGAGTTTTGAATCCGTATATTAAACGTCCGGGGTGAAAGTCCTGCGCGGAAACATTCTCGACTTTGACAGACGTTTCGAGTCCCTCTTTAACCCCCCGCATCTCCCTTAGGTTATAATTCGATCCCGTTTGAACGCCATTCAAAATTATTATCCCCGTTTGCCATTAGAATTTACCTCGACGTTATGACTTAATATATTTAGCCGAAACAGGATTGGACATCGCTTCGCGTTAAGCTTAATCGAAGATACGGGGGGTTAGGGTATAGCGAGAAATTCAAAAGACAGACATTGCATATCCCTTTTTTTTTATTTTTATTTTTTTATTATTAATTGAGGGATTTTTCAAGCTCGTGTTAATTACATATATATATTATTACAATTTTCACTTTGGGGGTCGGTGTCATACTTGTACAACCCAATTTTTTATTTTTGTTTTTATTTTTAATTTTTTTCGTTTTTTATTTTTCCTGTTTTCTCTCTCGACGATACGAAATGGACAAATAACTCGCTGGACCACGCCTTTTCTTTACTCTCTTCTCTGTTTAAAATATATATTTATTAGCTAGTGCGGCTTGGTGGCACTGACGAGGAAATTACCATCGCTGCTGCGAGCTCTGAACCCCGTGACCTCCTCCCTGGCACGAAAACCCAGCCTGGTTCTCTTGCTCTCCTCATTCCCTATCACTCTCTTTCTCTCTCTCTCTCTCTCTCTCTCTCTCTCGTCTCTTCCGGGTTTCCATGGCAACCATTTTCGCCCCTCCGATTCCACCGTCCTAAAAACATTGACCTTCCTACCCTTAGCTTACTGCATGTATATCGTCGTGTCCTTTTTCCCCATGATTCTCGCGGTAAGAACTCGAGTCTTCTTTCTCATAACCTTGTACAACATAGTAGATGTGGAAAGAAAAAGAGAATATATATATAACGGTAATAATCAATTTGCTAAATAATCATCAAATTCATTTTAATTTCCGAATTTGAATTCAAATTCAAAATTCACCCGGTAGATTGGCTCGGGAAAGGAGTACATGTACATGTACATGTATATGTATACCTATATATATACACGTTTTAGCTAAGGAAACAAGGTGACTGAAGTTTGCATTCGGGAGTAATCGAATCAGAGACACTCTGCACGTCGACCACCTGAGCTTCTGTATATGTATATCTAACTATACGAGCTACAGTTTCAAACGTGAATCGGGCTAGTAGCTGTAGTAGACGTAAGAGAGAAGCGAGTACAAAAGCACGTTAAATCGAGGATGTACATATATATATATATATATATGTATATATGTATATATATACATACGCATCTACATACCTATATACCTACTACGAAAAGTTGCTTGTTCAACGATCAAAAATACTTTGGCTAATCAGATTATTCGGCCTTTTATACTAATGTTACAGTTCAGAATTTATAGATCAGACTATGTGGCTGCGGTTTTTCGGTTTTATCATTATTATTGACGTCAATTTTTCGGTGTATGCGGGTAAACGAGAAAAAAATGATAATAATAATTATTATTTTCTTATTTTCATTTTAATTTTATTTTTATTTTTGAACATTTTTTATTTCATTTTATTTTTTCGCCACTTCGTTTTCTTCCGAATTTTCATCACCCCCTCTCAGTCAGTTAAATTCACCGAATAAACCACCGCAAAACTTACCAATTACAAGGGCTAAATTTCGCACGTTACTCTGCAGAAGGTATATACATATATATATACAGATAGATATATATATATAGGTAAACCTCGCTCGTTTCTCTCTTTACTTCCCTCCCCGTTCCCGTTAAACCCCGCGGGCGTAAATTTAGTCTTAATAAGTCGTTACCCTGAGCTGTTATAACGCCTTAACTGGACGTCGAATTAATTGCCTCGCTGATATATATATATATATATATATATATATATATATATATATATATATATATATATATATATATATATATATATATATATATATATATATACATAAACTATATACCTGGCAATGAAACAAAAAATAAAAAATACAAAATTTATCATCCTGATACGTATGACGCTCAATTTATATACATATATATAAATGTAACGATATATAAGGCGCGTTAACTCAGATTTTTCAATACATACCTATATACATTAATTACCGCAATTTTATAAATTTATATAATAATCAGTGAACGATAATAAAATAATACATAATTATATATTTATTTAATTCATTAGAAAGACCTGCTAAAAAATTTCAAGAGTTTTATATAATGTCCGGGTCTCAGTGTCTCCGCGTGTAAATATATATATTATCGAGTATAGACTTGTAGATTGTAAAATGTGAGTTTTCACCGTTGGTCACCGGGTCAAAGGTGAGCCGGGTCTGACACAAAATGTTAATGAGGTAGGCTCTATTGTATTCGAATCCGTTTCTTCGCCTGTGCATCGTATTTTTTTATTTTTTTCTTTTCTTTCCTGTACACATGTATTTTCATTATTATTATTATTATCATATGAATACAGTGTATGTAATCAACACGAATGATTATGTACTTGTATATTTTCGCAAGTCACCGTAAATTTAGAAAAAAAAACAAAAAATATATATATATATATATATATATATATATATATATATATGTGTGTGTGTGTATATATATATAAAATGAAAAAACCCACGCACATACGTACAAAAACAATAATCTGCAGTCTGCAGCAACGCGATATTCCCTGAGGAATCTACCGCTGATTACTGCAAGAAACTGTGCTCAGATATTATCGCCTATATTATATACATATATAGGTATATAATGTTCGTATATCTATATGCTGTCATAATATAGTCTAACCAGCGGTACACTGTGTTTATATATATGCACCTATCATTATATCCTTAATGAATGCTGCACCGGGGTTTCGTGGCAATATAAGAGCATATTAGACACATGTATATATGCATACTGTGTGTGTGTGTGTGTGTGTGTGTGTATACGCTTAGGAGAAAACCACGACTTATTATATAAAGATATATGTATAATATGCACACAGATATATATATATATATATATACATGATCAGATCGGACGTACCTATACGATGTCTCGTGTGCTGTACCTACCCTACCTCACCCCGATTTCTAACAAATTGAAATTATTGGCCCTGGCTGCCGCACATTACTAGCTCGTTAGCAAGATATCGCCCCCTTATTACACCCTCCACAACCCACTCCCATATTATTCACCTTAGTCGTGGTATTTTAGGTAGAATGAGTTTGTCCATTTTATTAGTACCGATATACTTGATTAAGTGCGAATTAGATAAAGTTTTTTTTTTTTCTCTCATCAAAATCAAAACCAAATGATGATAATAATATTAATAATAAAAGATTGATTCATTGATACGTTGTTAAATAGTAAAAATAAAACAAGATTCCGTGCGGGAATATTGAAATCCCTTATAATTATATACCTGCAGTAGATGAAACTTTGATTTCTTTTTTATATTATTTCTTTTATTTATTTCTTTTATTTTTGATTTTTTTTTTTTTAGTGATAAAACACATGGATATACATGTAGGAGATTTTTTATATTTATTTATACGTACCGGCGACTCGTAATACTTCCGTTCGTTGGTGACTGGGATTGGTTGGTAGTGTTTGCCACCCGGAAATGCCGCGGGCGATTTAGCGGCGGATCGAACTGCGGACGTCGAGGTTGAACCGAGAGAAGAAGGGTGAGGGTGAAGGGGGGGATGGCACGAGGTAGGGATAGAGGGAGGTTCGGAAGTCCGTCAGGCTGTCATTGGGTTCTCGTTGGGCATCGATCGTACTGGCGATCTCTCGCGAGAAGCGCGTTGCTCCGTTAAACGGGACGGTTTCAACGGCGACAGCAACACCAACGGCGGTGACGGTTTCGGAAGTAATGAGGGAAGCTGACGGTTAAATACCCGACGATTGGGTGAAAGGATCTGGATGATCTCCAAGCTGCTATTACGACACAGAGAATATGAAGTAGAACTAAAGGGGAACAAAATAAAATAAATACATGTACATAAATTCACGGATGTTATTAATTATTGTTAGAATTCGTTTTGACAATTTTTTTTATTTTTCTTCTTCTTTTTTTGCGAATCTCCTTCCTCATTTCATCGAGTCGGTATCAAAGTAGCTCTTTCATTTATAACTAATTAGAATAAATAATTATTCTATAACAGTTATAAATAATATAATCACGAATAAACAATACGGTCTGTAATAATTTATATTATTCTTTTGACTTTGTTGTGAATATACAATAAATTAGAAAATTATATTCGCAGTTAAACGGTGGCTGATATCAGTAAACACTTATCAGAATATATATTTTATCAAATTTTGACGTCGAGATAAATGTAAAAATAAAAAACGTAAAACTCTATACGCGAAATTAATTTTTTTTTTTTTTTTTTTCTTCTTTCATAGAGGTATACCTATGTTATAATTTGGTCAAGGTATACTACACTTATATACTGTGTATATATGTATAGTAATTCCAGAGGGTGAAAACTCTCGGGGAAAATAATGCCGTTGGACAAGGGGTCCCGAGGTAAGGGAGAAAAGGGACGAGGAATAAGGCAGGCAGATGCCTAGGGCGAGTCTCAACGTCGTTCTAGTCCTCGTTCGCGAATAACCACCACGCCCAGTCACCCTTTAGCTTCATTCCTCGAGACTCCAGCAGCAGCAGCAGCAGCAGCAGTAGTATAGTAGTCGATATCTTCAAAGGGCGCCTCGCCTCGTTTTATGTATATAGTTTTGCTCTTTTCGTTATCTCACACCTACTTTTAGCACCTCTCGCTTAATTGACCGTCTCGAAATTGTCACACCCTTTCAATTATATATACTTGGAAAAATTTCTTTTTCTCTCTGTTTTTTTTTTTTTCTATTATTTCGTGTCTTGTTATTAATTTATCTATCTCTATGTTTTATTCACAGGATGAAAATATCGTGACTGAACTGAAAAGAATAAAACAGAACAGAACAGCTGAAGACTTTACAATCTACGAAGAAGTTTGCCTGTACATGAATACACTTGAATACATACAATAATTAGGGGACTCAGGCTGGGCCTAGTTTCTACCCGCAGGCTTACATCTGTATGCCACTTGAGTCCCCGCCAGACCTGCAGAGTCGGTTCGTCTGTTTCGGCCCTTTGTGAAGCAAGGAACACATGTCTCGGGGTGCAGCAGAGTTTAGCTGTAGCTGTAGCTGTAGCTTTCGACTTCTCGTTGGTAAAAGGTCTGATTTTTTAACACTAATTTTAATTCTAATAAATAAGAAGGGAAACTATCGTATACAAGGTTTAGTTTAGTTTCTTTTCTTTTATTTAAGTTTAATTTAATTTGTAAGTCTCGTTAATTCTAAAACTCGGTAGTTTTATCTAACTTAAATCTTTCACAGCTACGCTATACGTATGAAAAGTCAGTGAATATACAAAAGTTATAACGTCAACGTATGATATATATATATATGTACATATATACATATACATATATAGGTATATACTCTCAGCGTAAATCCGAGCCGCTTTAATCTCTATATTAAATCTCTCCCTCCTCAAGGGTCTCTCTCTCTCTCTTGCCGCACGATATTGTCGCGCAGGATGCTGCGCGATTCAAGTGTGTCTACTCTGCTTGCTGCTATAGCTCCCGTAGCTCCGTTCTCCGCGTTAAGCCTGAGTCTCTACCTCGTGAGTGCATTGATGTACGCGCGTGAGAGAAACGGAATTACAGAAGTTCTTGTACGGTGCAACTGAGACGACAAACTGACGTCCCTATTTCCCCCTCTTTATACCCGGTCAAAACTTACGTTTCTTACCGCCAGTCGCTACCACCGCGCTACACTCGACCTCGGGTTTCCCGCACTCCTCGCTCAGTCGTAATTCTGAGCTTGGTATCGCCGGGTCGCAAGTAGACGGAGTAGACGGCCCTTTTCAATTTTTATCTTAAGGAAGCTAAGTTAACGCGTGTGTTATGTTAATTAGTATTTTATGCTTAATCGTTATCGGCTGGATAAACGATATTGTGTGTTTATGTGTATGTGTCATTGTGCGACTACTGTGAAAGATAGCGGTTACGGAATTCTAAGAATTTCATTACTTTATTCTTATTTATTATTATTAAGCGTATTTTAAAAATTCTATTTAAATAATGAACGTAATAACTGCAAATAGAACGAGAACTAATTCATTAGCGAATATGTAAATTTATATTCTTTATTAATTTATTAATAATATTTTCGGTTTTAATAGAACGTTCATAAATCAACGTAGAGAATTTTCTTTCCTTTATTTCTTTTTCTTCTTGGCGTTATAAATTATATTGCAATTTTTAGCGTTCCGTGATTTGGCCTAGATGTAAAAATAAAGAAAGTCTTTTAACGTCGTGTGTCTCAAGGTTAGCGGATTTAAACACTAAGCGAAAACCTGCAGCGTTTCGAAGCAATAATTCTTTAGCTAAATATATTATTTTTCAAAGTAAATTAATATCATCTATATTCTTTTTATTCGTAATAATTTTCTTAATCAACTATTTAATTCATTATTATCATGTAGGTATCTATTTGTTTTTATACATTATATTTTATTTTATAGTTGTATTTGTATTTTGTACAATTCAATCGTATAGTCAACCGTGGTCATCGTTAATAATGTAACTACGCTATTGGTAATAAAAATATATCAGGGAAGCCGCACATTAACTGCACTTGTTTTAAGTGGAACAGACAACAGAGTCGTACATACGTATACGAGGATCACATCACGTAACTCGACATTCCTCTCGGTATTAAAATCTGATCGGATAAGAAAAAAAAAAAAAGAAAAAAAAAAACAGCGAAAGAAATAAAGAAATAGAATCATTTAGTTACAAGACGGATAGTAGCATCGCAACATTCATGTTTTATTACTTGTTTTAAGTACGTTATGTAGTAATTGTATTATTAATTTTGTTTTTCTTCTTTTAACACTTTTTTTTTTTCTCTTCAACCCGGCCAAAATCTTTTGAGGTTTTAGGTTCTAGATTCTAGAGTGTAGATCCAAATATAAATAAGGCAATCTCAAGGCTACAAGATTGCGCACATTGTGTAATGTTACAGCTTGTTAGTCGGTTTTCGTCCCCAGGGCTAAAGTATAATTCGCTGAGACCCAGATTACTCCTTTTTATTCTCATTCCCCTCTGTTTTTTTCTTTTTGTATACTTTTTATTTTTTGTTCTTTCGTCAATTTCATCAATTACTCTCTTGTACGTGGTAACGAAATATTCTGTCCTTAAATTTAATGCTTGTTTTTCGCGCTATAACGGTATAAATACGGAGTATACTTTATAGTTATAAATAATAATCGTAACTTATAACCTCGAGATTGATTATTAGCTAAACACACTAGTGTATACCTACTTCTTATATTAGTCCTGATTTAAAGTACGAATTCTGAAAATTTGTAACAACTATATGAATGCATATGTGTATGTGTGCATATACTATATACAGTATTGAAATTTCCGGTAAAGGCGAACGTGAAACGGTCGTTATTCTATAAGGCTTCTCTTATCGGCCAGGTCTTATCGCCATAGGAAAGTCGTTGACAATATTTACTGACCGACCGATAGGCAAGAAGGCGGTTACACATAGTAACTTAAAATAAAAATTCTCAATCCTCGTTCATATGCACAAGATAATATATCCTTGACAGTAATTCAGTTGTGGTTAGTATTGTCACGAAATGAAAAACGTAAGAAAAGAAAAAAAAAAAAAACCGAGTTCATTAATTCCTATCGCATCTTAATCAATTATTATTATTACTCTACAGAGTACGTATGTACGTATGTATGTATGTATGTATGTATGTATGTACATACGTACTAGCCGTTTGATTATTCTCTATTTATTTTTTTCTATAACTGTTTAGTTTAGACGCCCAGCAGTCGTTCCCAATCTATTTAATTATCGTCAATTATTATTATCGTTATTATTACACGCTTAGTTTCATTTATAAAGTGGGTAATAAAAAAATTGAAAATAATTATCTAGTATATTTAATAACATCTAACGATAAAATGATTTATAATGATACAAATATTTATGTTTCAGAATCTGACCGACGATGAAGTCTGAAAAAATATATTTAAATAATTAAAGTGCCCAAAGTCCCTTATCATTCTCTTGCCCGGTGTAATTTGTTGAAAGAACTGGACGGAGAACTGATAAGGGCCCGCGGGATACGAATACCTCGTGGGATTTTTGAAATTACTTGTATACAAAATTTTTATTTTATTTTATTTCATTATCTTTGAAGAAAGAAAAAATAAAATAAAAAAAAAAAAATCGATCTAAGTTGTTCAAATTTGAATTAATATGGGTTTTCTCGGTTTTTTTTTTTTTTTTACAAGTTACTTTCTCTCTTTGCTGATTGCAGCTGGCGAAGACAAATATGTAAAGAGGTTTTTTTTGTACAATGAAACGATACGATATTATATATACTGTACTTTGTAAGGTCCGAGATACGTTTGGCCCTGAACCATACAGTCAAGCTTTGTAAAGAGAGAAATGAACTTGGAGTGATAAGCTTCAAGAGATTATCTTTCATTGAATACTGTGCCTGAATAATTCCCTTGTAAAGCTATAAATATATCTAGACTCCGTTAACGATTGTATGGTCAATTTTATTAGGTATATTAATTTACTCTTCTTCGACGTGTGAATTGTTGTGTAAAGTAAAAGTTTTTAGTGTATAGTTTTTATTATATATTTATATATAGGTATCTTATTTATTAAATTTGAATCTAGTCGATAAAATAGCTAAAAAAAAATAATTGTTCTTCAGATTATAAAATTGAAAGAATTAAGATTGAGATTCTCTTATTTCTACGAATCGCTTGAAGTTTAATTAAAATAAATGTGAATGTCTGTTAAAGAAATACTAGTCTTATTTCAACAGAAGTTTTTTTTTTTTTAAATTTATTGTAAGAGTTACTTCGATTGCTGTTCAATAAGGAATGTGGAAAACTGGTGTTAATCAGCATTCAGTAATTACGTAATACTTTTAATTCTAGTTTAATACATGGTGTATATTTTCTCTATACGCGATAATTTATTAAACTCACGATTAAATCAGTTCTCTCTCTTTCTCTTTCTCTCTAAAAAATAAAAGACAAAATATTTCAAATTCAGGTATTAATACAGAAGTTTATTTTTTGATTCCTTCTCTCCAAAGTTTTGTACCTGTTTCGTTATTATAAATCCTTTGTACTTGTAATTTGAAATATGTTTTTCTTTAAAACCAAGAAATTTTTACTCAAAATGTAAAATGAAATTGTTAAAATAAAATAAATGTAAACATATGTAAAAGAAGAAAAGAAAAAAAAAAAATACCTATTTCGATGGAACGCAGTGCAGTGACTCGTTCAATTTTCAAATTAATTGTCTATCATGATATTAATTCATCCTAAATCCTGTAATATAATTCTTATTTATTTACAGAGTGTCTGGGTAAAATAAATACACAAATTCATTGAATATTCATGATAATAATAACCATTCATTGCACAGGTGACTTTATTGCAATAGTAGTTTATAAGAAAAAAAAAACAAAAATTGTACAGAGTATGATATCTATATACAATACTTGTGAAAATGATTAACAATTAGGTAATCAGAACTTCGCATAATACATACATACATATTTCGTAACAATTATTATTATCGATATTAAATAACAAATGTGGTATGTATATTTGTGATGATAAATGCGGTAAGGACGCAGTGCTAAATCGATTCATTCGATATGATTGTGTTCTTATCTTTCTCTGATATCAGGAATAATTAATCCGCCAGAAAAAAATTTTTTGTTACAAATTCCAATCTCGCGGTTATTATTTTTATTTTTCTTTCGGTATATTTACGAACCGGTACTTTTCGAAGCAGCATTTTCAAGTTCAAAATTTGGATTTATCCTAATAATTTGTCTAGGATTATCCCCTCCCTTACGTGGTTGATTTTTGACAATTACAAGCTGTTTTCCTTTATCCTTACTTCTAGTCACAACGTGTTCAACATCGACTACCTTTATGGCAGATATATTTCTCACGACTTTACCCTTCTTAATTAACGGATTTAAAACTACATTAGATTTAGGAAGAATCATTGAATTCGTTGATACCGACGGTTTTTTTTTCGGTAATGCTCCAATTTCAGTTGATATAACAGAAGTACGTTTAATAGCTGTTGTTGTACCGGAAGTAACAACGGGTGATGATGTTTGTATCATGTCTGTGCTAAGGGATATCACTTTAGGACCGAGAATTATACTGTTTCCTGAAATCAGAGAATAAGAGAAAATTAAAAATCATTTATTATTTAATTAATTTTAATCATTTTCAAGAGCAGTGGTACGTATTTGAACAAGATATTACCTTGTTCCATTGCTTTTGTGACTGGGCAATCTTTGTGCGCAAGTAAAAGAGTTTTTAACTTTGCTACTTCCGAACGAAGGGCTCGAACCTCTAATTGCAATACAGCATTAGTTTCATTAACATTGTAAACTGATCTTTCTAGCTGCTGAATCCAAGCCTTTCGCTTTGCTCTGGCACGCATTGAACTTGCACGGTTTCTTTCAAGAATATCCTGCTTCTTGGTCACATCTAGTACTTGATTGTTAATATTGTTATTGTCCTTAGCAAAGGGTGGAATCTGCTCAATCTCCTCTTGGGTTTCAAGAGCAACGCCATTCTTTGTTAACACTTGCTTCAGCTTCTGTAAACGGTATTTACCGATTAGTTTGATTATTTTAATCAAAGATACAGATCAAAGTGAATTGGTAATATAATGAACAGAAAACTGTTAAACAAATCTTAGTTAATAATTAATGTTTAACCATTTTAGCTAATGAGAGTCTGGTAGTTGAAGCTGACTTCACGATACGTTTCTTTTCTGAGTAGTTCAGCGAAGGCTCAGTTTTAATGACTACAGTCTGAGTATTTGACTGAATGTTAACAGTTGTAGGATTTATTTCTGATTGAGAGACTGGAAATGCAGACAACTGCATCAGCTTTCCATCTTCAGTTTTCATCAACAGCTGTACCTCCTTTCCGTTTATTGATCTTGTAAAATGCAAAGGTATGAATTATTAGTTAGTTACAGTTAATTTAAGTAACTAGTTGAATGTGTTGAATTGATCTAAAGAAAAGAAACTAACAGTTGAGGTGAAGCCTTCTCTTGAAAATCATTCCTTAAATTAAGAACTGTGGTAGATATTGACGTGTCTGCTTCTTGCACTACTATAGTTTCCACAATGCTTGCATCTTGAGAGTCTGTGTCCAGTTCCACAGTCTTAATTTCTTTGGAATTTTCATCTTGACTCATTATGACTGAACAGGTTTGTATATTGGAAGAATTCTTAGCGTCTTCATCCGCAGAATCTGTAATGCTTATAACTGGTGTATCAGATACCCCGTTTTCCAATGGATTAGTTGACGGGGCATCGACTATGTGTGGAAATATGTGAGGAGTGTGAAGAGTATCGTCAGAGAGTCCTACCTATTGAAATGAAGAAATAAAAATGGGTTGAATGAATAAATATTTAGGAATTAATTAAGGCTAGAAAAACATACATTTTGCTTTATATTATGTTTAGATTGTAAAGGCTATTATTTTATGCATGCAAATTTCACTGAATTAGAAAATAAGGAACTGTGTGTAAATTTGATCATACTTCGGGCACGGCTAGTGCTCCAGTCTTTCCAGCCTCTACAGCTCTTCGGAATGTTTCTTCGAACGGATTAACATTTTGAAGATCTTGAAATAGGCCAACTTCTTCACAGTTTCTTATGAATCTAGTTGGCGTAGGCGTTTGATCGGCTGTTTGAAACGACAATGTGTAAGTACGTATTATGTAATGTAACAATATTATTTGAAAATTGGTTATACCTTTGTTATTTCTGCGCAATAGAGGTTACTGAAAATTTTCAACTACGGTATTGATACTTTACCTACGAAAACACCTGCCTTTCCATTTGAACCGAGATTTAGACTCATATCGTGTCTTTTTCTATGAACTGTGAGATGGTCTTCGTTGACAAAACTCTAGAATAATAATTGTTCGTGAAATAAATGAGGTTATTTTTGAGTGGAATTTTTAGGTTATGGGTAGAGATAATTTAAAAATTGAATAGCTGTCGTTTACATACCATGTTACAGCCGGGTGATGGGCAGGCAAAAGGTTTCTCTGATTCACTCATTATTTTATTTCATTAAGTATTGAACGCTTTAGGTGTTTAATTGTTACTTGGTGTTACTAAATCGAGGGTACAGAGTTTCCTCTTTGAATTATTATATGTTACAATATGAGCTTGAAAGCAACTAAAGGTGAAAATAAATTTCAAATACGACTATCTTTCAACAATTTATTTTATTATCAAACTTTGACACTGTCTACAGTCGTTATAAATAGTTCATTATTCGATTGATTAATACACATATTTCCACAGATATATTTTCACAAACTGGACAATGAGGCGGTGCTATAGTTCGTCAATAATATGAAAGATAGCGCGCGCTTCTTCCATACGGTTAGAGTAGGAGAAGAAGTTTCAACTTTTATTCTTCTGGTGCCAGATGGTATTGATATCTCGCGGTTGAATGCACGAATTACTTAGAAATTGTCGCGTAATAGAGAATGTATTCATTGACGAATTTCTTGTACAGATATTTTAGATAATGTACTTAATGACGTTGACTTCGTAACACTCGTCTTTACAATTAAATGTACTTCGATCAAAGTCTTCGGACCTTTGTCCGATTGTGCATGTGAAGACATACTTGATAATAATGAGACATACAGAGAGACACATCAATACGAATGCATGCCTGCTGAGACATACGCTCCTGATTTTTCCCGCCAAAAATTTCAGCACACCTCCTCGGTTCAGATGTTCTCCTGATTCCAGCAGCAATTTTTCAACTCGAAATTTCAAAAACTCGGAATTTCGTAAGCGAATGAGACATGCAGAGAGACACATCGATACAAATGCATGCCTGCTTAGACATAGGCTCCTGATTTTTCCCGCCAAAAATTTCGGCACACCTCCTCGGGTCACATGTTCTCCTGATACCAAGGGTCGGTTTTTCGACTTGGAGAAATTTTATGTCGAAAAATTGGTGCGCCTAATTGACGCAACAAAAATCTCACAAGCACCGATGTCGTGCGGGTTGCCTATAATAAGGCGCTCGATTTTGACTTTATTTAAAGATTCGAGCGCCTCATTATAGGCAACCCGCACGACGTCGGTGCGTGTGAGATTTTTGTTGCGTCAATTAGGCGCACCGATTTTTCGACATAAAATTTTTCTAAGTCGAAAAATCGATGCGCCTGATTGACGCAACAAAAATCTCAGAAGCACCGATGTCGTGCGGGTTGCCTATAATAAGGCGCTCGATTTTAATTTTATTTAAAAATTCGAGCGCCTTATTATAGGCAACCCGCACGACGTCGGTGCGTGTGAGATTTTTGTTGCGTCAATCAGGCGCACCGATTTTTCGACTTAGAAAAATTTTATGTCGAAAAATCGGTGCGCCTAATTGATGCAACAAAAATCTCATAAGCACCGATGTCGTGCGGGTTGCCTATAATAAGGCGCTCGATTTTGACTTTATTTAAAGATTCGAGCGCCTCATTATAGGCAACCCGCACGACGTCGGTGCTTGTGAGATTTTTGTTGCGTCAATTAGGCGCACCGATTTTTCGACATAAAATTTTTCTAAGTCGAAAAATCGATGCGCCTGATTGACGCAACAAAAATCTCACAAGCACCGATGTCGTGCGGGTTGCCTATAATAAGGCGCTCGATTTTGACTTTATTTAAAGATTCGAGCGCCTTATTATAGGCAACCCGCACGACGTCGGTGCTTTTGAGATTTTTGTTGCGTCAATCAGGCGCACCGATTTTTCGACTTAGAAAAATTTTATGTCGAAAAATCGGTGCGCCTAATTGACGCAACAAAAATCTCACAAGCACCGATGTCTTGCGGGTTGCCTATAATAAGGCGCTCGATTTTGACTTTATTTAAAGATTCGAGCGCCTCATTATAGGCAACCCGCACGACGTCGGTGCTTGTGAGATTTTTGTTGCGTCAATCAGGCGCACCGATTTTTCGACTTAGAAAAATTTTATGTCGAAAAATCGGTGCGCCTAATTGACGCAACAAAAATCTCACAAGCACCGATGTCGTGCGGGTTGCCTATAATAAGGCGCTCGATTTTAATTTTATTTAAAAATTCGAGCGCCTTATTATAGGCAACCCGCACGACGTCGGTGCGTCTGAGATTTTTGTTGCGTCAATCAGGCGCACCGATTTTTCGACTTAGAAAAATTTTATGTCGAAAAATCGGTGCGCCTAATTGACGCAACAAAAATCTCACAAGCACCGACGTCGTGCGGGTTGCCTATAATAAGGCGCTCGATTTTGACTTTATTTAAAGATTCGAGCGCCTCATTATAGGCAACCCGCACGACGTCGGTGCTGGTGAGATTTTTGTTGCGTCAATTAGGCGCACCGATTTTTCGACATAAAATTTTTCTAAGTCGAAAAATCGATGCGCCTGATTGACGCAACAAAAATCTCACAAGCACCGATGTCGTGCGGGTTGCCTATAATAAGGCGCTCGATTTTGACTTTATTTAAAGATTCGAGCGCCTCATTATAGGCAACCCGCACGACGTCGGTGCTTGTGAGATTTTTGTTGCGTCAATCAGGCGCACCGATTTTTCGACTTAGAAAAATTTTATGTCGAAAAATCGGTGCGCCTAATTGACGCAACAAAAATCTCACAAGCACCGACGTCGTGCGGGTTGCCTATAATAAGGCGCTCGATTTTGACTTTATTTAAAGATTCGAGCGCCTTATTATAGGCAACCCGCACGACGTCGGTGCTTGTGAGATTTTTGTTGCGTCAATCAGGCGCACCGATTTTTCGACTTAGAAAAATTTTATGTCGAAAAATCGGTGCGCCTAATTGACGCAACAAAAATCTCACAAGCACCGATGTCGTGCGGGTTGCCTATAATAAGGCGCTCGATTTTGACTTTATTTAAAGATTCGAGCGCCTCATTATAGGCAACCCGCACGACGTCGGTGCTTGTGAGATTTTTGTTGCGTCAATCAGGCGCACCGATTTTTCGACTTAGAAAAATTTTATGTCGAAAAATCGGTGCGCCTAATTGACGCAACAAAAATCTCACAAGCACCGACGTCGTGCGGGTTGCCTATAATAAGGCGCTCGATTTTGACTTTATTTAAAGATTCGAGCGCCTTATTATAGGCAACCCGCACGACGTCGGTGCTTGTGAGATTTTTGTTGCGTCAATCAGGCGCATCGATTTTTCGACTTAGAAAAATTTTATGTCGAAAAATCGGTGCGCCTAATTGACGCAACAAAAATCTCACACGCACCGATGTCGTGCGGGTTGCCTATAATAAGGCGCTCGATTTTAATTTTATTTAAAAATTCGAGCGCCTTATTATAGGCAACCCGCACGACGTCGGTGCGTGTGAGATTTTTGTTGCGTCAATCAGGCGCACCGATTTTTCGACTTAGAAAAATTTTATGTCGAAAAATCGGTGCGCCTAATTGACGCAACAAAAATCTCACACGCGCCGACGTCATGCGGGTTGCCTATAATGAGGCGCTCGATTTTAATTTTATTTAAATTTATTGAAATTGTGTCTTCTTATGATCATTGAGATTCACTTACCTTATTCAATACCTGAAATAGAAAAACGCAGGAAGGGGAAAGTGGAAAATAACGAAATAATTAATTATACGTATATCTGGGAGTTTATTTCTGCAGCATCAATACAATATCGTCAATGTTATGTCATGTTATGTACAATTTGTAATTATTTCTTATAAATAAATATGCATATATACGTATCGCAAATTATCAAGGATATCTCTATTTGCTTTCTTCCGTACAAGTTCCTATAGTATAAACAACATTTCGTCGGACAGAGATTTTTCTCTTGATTTTTGTCTGGCAGTCGCGCCTGTGGTTCGATTGCCAGACAGAAATAGCTTAAGAACTCACGTACTGCTTGTTCAATATCCTACCATATGTCTAACACGCGACAACTTTCTTGTGTTCGAAATATTTCTAATAAGATGTCTATTGAAATCGTCACGGAAGCTCCCCATGTGAACTCTTCGACGCCTCGAAGGCGACTGAACCTACGACAGGTACGTACCGTAGGTCAGTGTTCCTTCTTCAACGGTGCGCTGATTTTGCTGCAAAGTAGCTCATGCAGTGCACCGCGAGATGGCGATACCATTTGGCACCCCGTGCCGAGACGGTTAGGAGTGCAAAATGATATTTTAATGATTTCAATTACTAGGCAATGAAAGAGGAAAGGATGGTCACGATTTCTCGTAGGATATCTAATAAAGAATACAACGTTTCACTATAATAATGCGTATCTATTAGATCGACAATTTCAATACACGATTATTTCATTTAAATATAGAGTCAAGTGCAATAGTAATATAATCGTGTAATATTTGGCATTTTTATAATATCCACGTCGTGTACAAATTATTTTTCAATAAAATTATAACTAGTCTACAGTAAAACTATAATTATACTTTGAACTAATCCCTGTCGCGATGAATTATACAAGTCAACGGTAAAATTACTAAGTAGATTATTTGCATATTGATCTTCTTTCGAGAAGCGAGCTGTTTATTTAAATTTTTCACATAGGAATTACTAACAGAGAATAAATTATTATTTTCAATACAGTTTTTGTTGACAATAATTATCCAACAATGTAATTTCGCCGCGTGAATGGTCACATAATTTGTCATACTACAATTACATGCTGCTGAAATATATTTATGACATTCTCTATTTCATGGATCTCTAAATAATCTTTTCTCCGTTCATTGCAGGCAGTTACAAAAGAGTGAAGTATTGCTGAAAATATTTATATTATAAATCATGCGCCATTACTCGTTTAGGTGTCGCGAATATTTCATATCGTGCTAACTAATTCAATTATTACAATCTCACACATTCACTCATGTTAAATGTGCCGATGATTCTAATCGGACTATTTTTTTCACAAATACAAGGAGTCTCAACAGATAGGAACATTTTTGGCAGAGCTAATTGGCAAAGTTCTCACTTTGAGGTCAGCGCCCAGCGCCGAAAGACAATATAATATATTTTTCATAATGTATTATTATAAAATCTAATCTATTCTGTAAGATTAAAAGTCCTTTCGCTGTACGATTATAATGTTACCTTGTGAACGATTAAGCCATAGCGTCCTACAGTACAATGACGAGTCTATCTATTGCTACTTATAGCTGCTACTAATAATTTGCATCAACACATTTATTTCACCACAGCGTCGCGTTGAATTTGTTTTTAAAATTTGTCGAGGTATAATCAATCAAGAGAGCAGATTCAATCTTACAAAAGTATTGTTTAGTCCATTATATTTAGTCTACTTGAGGAAATGTAACAATTTTGGGACACCAGCCTCGTGTCTTTGTCTCGTTGTTTGTACGACAATTTATAAGATTATTTTATATGTCTCAAATGGGTTGCGGCAAGAATAACAATTTTTCAGTCCTACACCGAGTGAGCAGCAAGCGCTACGATAAGAAAGCCTATGGCTGATACTAGTCACAGATAATAAAATTATGTTACAACATTTGTCAGTTATATGCTGTTATAAAGTCTGCTGACTAAAAATTGTTGATACTAGCTCAGCTTGTACTTTGCACGACGTTTTTAACGAAACTAATTATTAGATTGGACGCGAAATTTTATTGAAACTGATTTCAAGTAGGTAAACTGTACACTTTTGAAAAAGATATGAAATTTACAATACATTTGACATAGAATGTCATAGGAAATTTGGAAAACTAAGTATATGAAATGACAGTTCATGCCCTTGTATAGTAAAGTTAATAATTGTAATAATAAAACTCACACACTGATGTGGAAGTTTTGAGGACTCGTCAAGAATTTTTCAAACACGCAACGCGATAATAAAATTTTTTGACTGATAATTATATATGAATATAATTGTACAAATCCACCGGCATAGTAATATTACTACTCAATACTTTCATTTTCGAAACACCACTCCATTAATTTTCAATACTGCATTTGAAATTTCATAAACGGTATCTACAATAAAAAAACTTCCAATCTTATACTAGTTTTGTTGCACTTTGCAGCACAAAGTTGTCTAGCAGCTGTTTCCACGACGCTTCGACTGCTCCAATCCCTGATGAGAACAGTTGTTCTGTAGAATTTTGAAGCGGCTTTGTTGAAGATGAGCAGAAGCTTATTTGCCTTGCTGAAGAATCCCTGCGAATATAAAAATAAGATAAACATGAAATACATTGGATAAATAAGCTTGACGTTTTATTCAGGCAAATATTCTCGATTAGGAACCAAAGATTTTCCAACAGTCTCTCTTCATAGATCTGATCGTTGTCAGTGATATTATCGTTTTGTTAATCGAATCTTTTATAAGCTATCTTATGATTAATTTTGTAAGCCCGTATGAACCGTTTTTAAATGTACCTTATGTAAACTTTAGACCATTTTCAACAGAAGCAAGAACTTTAATGTGTTAATACAAATATGCTGCACATACGATTATCTTTTTCAATACCGTCAACTGTTATGACCAGTACCCGAGACTCGAAAGTAATTTATAACCAATATTAAATTGTATTCTATTGAAAAAAAAAACAATAAATTCGATGTCCAATCGATTTAATAGTAATCTACATTTGTATTCATTTGCAACCCTCTGAATTCCTGCCCTCGTTATTTAAATATTTCCCTATTGCAAGGCAAGTCTACGTTTCAATGAGCTAAATGAAGATATTATATATTTTCTTGAGATTTATTCAGTCTTTGTTTTTTGTCAATTGCACTCGACTTGTGTCATTGAACCGAAAGAAGTTACTCGTGTTTCAAGGACTAAAGCATTTAGTCTCTCCTAGACTTATCCTACAGTAAGATATACAAGTATGAAGAGTATGATATTACCTTCAGGATTATTATGGCATCTGAACTGTGTCCCTCACATCTGAGAAATACCAAGTTTCCGTGAAAGTATCCTGGAGTACTGTCGAGGCAGATGGGTAAGTGGTACAGGTGACTTGGCACGTTAACAGTCTAGATCTCATTTCCTCTCTTCAATTCTGAAACATGAGAAAATAATTCCGAACATCAACTGTTATGGCCAGTACCAGAGAATCGAAGGTAATTCATAACCAATATTAAATTGTAATCTGTATAAAAGAAAGCAATAAATTTGATCCCTAATCGATTTAATAGTAATCTACGTTTGTATTGATTTGCAACCCTCTGAATTCCTGCCCTTAGTATTTAAATGTTTCCCTATTGCAAGGCAAGTCTACATTTCAATGAACTAAATGAAGATAATATATATTTTTTTGAGATTTATTCATAGTCTCTTACTTTTGTCAATCGCACTCTACTTATGTCATTGAAAAGAAAGAATTTACTCGTGTTTCAAGAAATCAAGCATTTTGTCACTCCTAAACTTACTCTACAGTAAGATATACAATTATGACAAGAATCACATCGATATATTACCTTCAAGATTATTATGGCATCTGAACCGTATCCCTCGCATCTGAGAAATACCAACTTTCCATGAAAGTATCTAAGAGTGCCGTCGAGGCAGACGGGTAAGCGGTACAGGTGACTTGGCACGTCAACAGTCCGGGTCTCATTTCCTCTCTTCAATTCTGAAACATGAGAGAATAATTGCGAATATAAGACCAAATATTGTCGTATCTAGAGATACGTACTGTCTAGGTATCGACAGTGGAATACAATTTCACATTGATTGCTCTGTCAATATACACAATTAGATAGGATCGTTGGTTGGTATAATATAAAGCTTACCATTGTGCTGGGTAACTGTTAATTCAGGACTAACTAGGTAGCGTTGGTTCACATGCAACTCCGACCAAATAGTGGGCAGACCTATGTATTCCAAGTGTCTGCTGGCACTGTTCTGCTGTACGCTGAACAATTATGCTGTTGAAAAATTGAATAAAAGGTTAAGCTTGGGAACAAGTATTTTCCCGTAAAGATTTCATCAACTCAAATGGATTAAATTTGACAAATCAGGTTGACCTTTGTGAGTTGCGGAACCGGCAATAAAGCAAATAATGCTAAGGTACGAGAAACTTGGATCTATATTCTCAAATTGACAGTGATTGTATCATTATTGGTACAACAAGATGACAATTTTCCCAAGTTTTTCCACTGAGATACAAGTTTATTAACTGTCGCGTACGTATATTCAAAACAGACACGAGAGGTTATGTTTGCAGGAAATTTTGATTTTCACGCAGTTGATCGCGGGTACAGATAGAATATACTTGAAAATAAACAATTCCTCTGATTACAACTAAATTCTGCTCGTAGCAATCGAATAGTTACTAATTACTTTGTTGATTGATCAACATAAGTAGGTATCGAAATACGCGGCGTATAAAATCTGTCGAAAAAAATGTGTTCCAGCTAGAATTTCGGGTATTTCGTTATTTGTCAAACATATCACGTAACTGGTACAGAAAAATGGAAAAAATTTCTACTCATCGTAATACATTGCACGTCGCACGGTGCCGAATGATTTGATTTTTGTTCTGGCTAATTGTTAACAAGATATTTCTTGGTATAAACAAAGTTTCAAAATTTTTAAAGTTGTAACAATTGTCTAAAATTACTTATCGTTAGTAAAATAACGATTACAAACTCCATTATACTGAAAACTCACCCGCCTCCAATGTACCTTTGTTGATGACAGCTTTTTCGAACCGTAGCCTACCAATCGTTGACTAACCCAGCGACGCTGGACATCCAACGTAGTTGATCGGGATTCGGGGAGTAGTTGAATTTCATTCATGATATTATCTGGCCGTACACGAAGTTTTTTTCAGAGGCGACGATATGCTTTAACCGTTGACACCGACACTAGGAAACTATGTGAAATATACGGGGATTATACATATATATCTGCGATATCTTACACCGCTCACTAATCGCGAGAAATTTCACTTTATTAAGGAGCACGTTGGTCAATTAGTTACACAAGTTTTCTACGTTGAGCGGAATGCGGGTCCTTATTAGCGACGCCTGTTACAACAGCTACTTACTCACTCACGTACGCACGCACGCAAAAACCTACCTCGCCGACGTCGCGAAGTTCACTGAACCTCGTAGCACTGCCGGCGCTGAGATATGACGAGTGGGGGGGCGGGGGGGGGGGGGTTACCGTTGTCGTAGGTCAGTTCACGCTGGTGGCGCCATCGGCTAGGGAACTATGACACTATAAAGAGCGTAAAATCGTAAAATGATCCGCGGGTCGCATACGATGAGGTGCACCGTTTATTCCTGATTTGGCAATCGGACCGTCTATTGATGTATGATAATAAATAATGATATTAATGGGCATATATTCATCATATTAAATACGTATATGTATAATAAGATATCAACGACATATGCGTATTCAATAACACGCTTTTTCACAAACTGTCCCCAGTCTCTGTAGCTCCTGTCCCAACCGAAATGCCATTGTCATGATTTTGATTTCCAAACAATGAAAGGGAAAATTATAGTCACGATTTCTCGTAGGATATCTAACAAAGAATACAACGGTTTACTATAATAATGCGTGTTCGTTAGATCAACAGTTTCAATACATGATTATTTCATTTAAATATAGCTTCAAGTGCAATCGTAATATAATCGTGTAATATTTGGCATTTTTATAATATCCACATCATGTACAAATTATTTTTCATCAAAATTATAACTAGGCTACAATAAAACTATAAATTAAACTTTGAATTAATCCCTGTCGCGATAAATTATAGAAGCCAAGGGTATAATTACTAAGTAGATTATTTGCATATTGATCTTGTTTCGAAAAGCGGGCTGTTCATTTCAATTTTTCACACCGAAATACTAACAGATAGCATAATTATTATCAATACAATTTTCGTTTACAATAATAATCCAATAATGTCATTTCTCTGCGTGTATAGTCGAATTATTTGTTACTGTACAAAATACATGTTGCTTAAATATAATAATGACGCTCTCTAATTCAAGGATCGCTACATAATCTACTGTATATGAAATTGCGGACAGTTACAAGGTAGTGGAGTACTACCACATGTATTCATATCATAAATGTATAAGTTATGCCCTATTATTTGAATTATTTTAATCTTACTCATTCAATCATGTTGGATCTGCCTCCAAGTTTCATCGAACTATTCTTTTCAAAATACATTGAGCTCGAATAAATAACAAAACATTATTGGCCGAGGTAATCAGACTCGTCCCAATTTTCAGGTTATCACCCAGCAGTGGAATACAGTATCATGAATATATTTCTCATAACGTATTATTCCGAATTCTCATCTTATCTATTCCATCATAATGCTGCATGCATTTGTTCGTTAAATTCATCGAGATAGCAAATTGAATTATAAAAAGGTGTCATTTCACCTATTATATTTTTAGTTTACTCAAACGGATGTAACTATTTTGAAACACCAACTGCATGTCTTTATGTCTTTTTGTCTGTACGGTAATTTGTACAATCATTTTCTGATGATAAATATCCAATAATTTTCATCTTACACAGAACGAGCAGCAGATACTGTGAAAAAAGCTTGTGGCCATTACTAAACGTGGATAATAAGATCATGTTTCAACATTTGCCACGCATATACTATGTTACAAAGTCTGCTGACCGAGAATTATTGAAAACAAGCTTAGCTTGTGTTCTATAAGACGTTTTAAACTGAATTGATTATTAGATTAGCAGCGAGATTTTATCGAAATTGATTTCAAAGGAACTGCAATTGCGGACTAGATACAATGCTAAAGGCTATACACTTATACTAATTTCTTTTCACTTTGCAGTGCAAAGTTGTCTAGCAGCCATTCTTCCGGTGCTTCAACTGCTCAAGTCTCCCGTGAGAATCGTTGTGTAGATTTTTCAAAGACGTTTCATTGAATATGTGCAGGAGCTCGAGTGCCCCACTGAACAACGCCTATAAAGATAAAAACAAGATTAACATACAGTACATTGGATACATGAACTTGATATGTTGTTCGAGCATAGATTCTCGACTAAGAATCAAATAATTTTCATCTCTGATCATACATCTGACTCAATGTCTGTAATATTATTGCTGTTCTTAATAAAGTCTATCATAATATGTCTCTTATCATTAATTTTGTGAACAATTCTGAACCATTTTTGAATGTAATATAAACTTTGAACCATTGTCAACAGGAGCAAGAACTTTAATCTGTTAGTATGAATATATTGCATGAATGAATAGATTTTATAATTCTATTAATTGTTACGAGTACCTGAGTTCGTGAAAGTAATTTATTACTAATATTGAATTGTGTTCACTGTTTATAACAAATACATATGATATCTAATTAATTCAACGGTAATCTACAATTTTTATATTCATTTCCTTGTCTTTGGATTTCAATCTCTATTACTCGAATATCTCTCTTTTACAAAGTAATTTTATGCTTTGGATACAGTAAGTAAAATGAATATTATTTTCTTGAAAGTTATGAAACTTTTTCACTTTGATCGATACAACGTAAGGATTCAAGTCTGAACCCGATGCATGTCTCTAATTGTATTCAACTTTTATATTAGATTAGAAAGAACTTATAGACATTTGAAAATCGTATCCTGTCTCTTTAAGACTTACCCTATAATAAGATATATAAGTATGATTACGAATAATGTGGATGTAGTACCTTCAGCTATATAATTATGGCATCTGAACTGCATCCCTTGAAACTTAGCAGACCTCAATGTACATATCTTCTTTGCCTATATCGACAGTAACAGAATTGGGAGGAGAATTACCAGCCTGCTCGTCATGATTCTCCCTAACTGCTCGCATAATTCTGCAAAGATTGTGATCCAAATGACTCCGCTTTGTAAACTATCCGGATCTCATTTCTTCCTCACCTGAATTCTGAAAGACGAGAGAAGATAATGGCGATTAAAAGAAGAAACTTAAAGAGATACATACTGTCTATAAAGCAAATGATAAAATTAAAATGTATTGTTTAATGTACAGTAATTATTAGCATAGAGGTGCTATTTCATGGGCAGTCAGCAACAGTAGCAGTAGTTCACTGAATTCACTGAAAGTTTTTGCTAGTAACGACCGCAAGTTTTTGCTAGTAACGACTAGTAAGTTATTAAACTGCTGCCGCTGCTTACTGCCTATGAAATGGCCCCTTAACAGAGTGATAATTAATGCAAGTTCATCAAATGAAACTACCTCACGTATTTATATTTAAAATAAATATGTATTCGAGGTTATGTTAGTAGTGAAAGATTTTTACAGTATTTCAGTCGAAATATCGCGTTTTTCGTTACTATTTCAAAATATTTCACGTAAATGATCTATAAAATTGAACGAATTTCGTCTAATTCTAATTTTTCACTGAGCCGAATGATTTGACATTTGTTCTGATCAATTATTCACGATTTTATTCTCGCTCCAAACAAGCTTTGAAAATTTTCAAGAATGTTCTAAATTGTTTACAGTTATTTATTGTCAGTAAAATAGCGATTTGAATATTCAAAACTCACTCATATCCAACGTGCTTTAGTTGATGACAGCTTTTTTCGAAATGTAGGTATAAACTCCCCGAACGAAGTTGCGTAGAAAATTGTTAACCAACTCGACACTGATCATCCAGAGTAGACGATCGGGAGGTAAATGCATTTTCTTCATGATATTTCCAGGCGGTACACGAAGTTCCTTCTGAGAAAACACGAAGTATTTTATTTCGGAACTGCTCAAACCTGTAACACAGAATATGGAAAATTATGTAGACAAATTACGTATCTGCAAAAATTTACTCAAATAATCTTATTTCGTCAATAAACAAGTTTTTAACTTTGTCACAAGTTTTCTACGATCAACGGATTCATGACTAATCCATTAACGATGCTGAACCAACGGGCCGGGAGAATATTTTGCATTAAATCTCGTAAATATCAGCTGCGAGAAATGACACGGAGAAATGGCAGGCGGCCATTTTGGATTGTCGGTGCTCGTCGGTGCACGCTGGTAGCGCCATCGGACGGGAAACTACAAAACGATAAAGAGCGCAAAATGATCCACGGGTTGCATATAATAAGGCTCAAAGTTAAGAAAACTTTAAACTCTGCAATAGGGACTATTATTTTATCTTTTTCGTTGAAAATAATTATTGGCAATGTTATTAATAATCCTATTTCCGAATACACGGGAGCACAGGATAATGGTATTAGGAATCCAGTAGTCCCAAATAATTTTGGAAATATTGTTGCATTTTAATATGTCACATTTAGTTTCTGAGGAAAAATTCAGAACAATTTTGCGGATAGTATTTCAATTCCGGAGAGTCAAGTCTGGCCAAATACGAGTATAACATATATATTCAAATGAATAATAAAACCTAGAGAAATATTTGGAACTATGGAAAAGAAAAACTTCGATTTACGTATTACGATGAAAAAGTATGATTTCGGACTGTAAGGTCGTTGGAGACTAATCTTCAAAAATTTCAGCACTGATTCGAGTCGTTTCAGATCTTGAGTGGTGATTATAACAGCAGTCGGTTTGGGGTTTTGCCATTTCACACTCGTATTCAAATGATCGTTGTATTTCCCATAGTCTGTGAATTCGATGTTTTTCTCGCTACCCAGAAATATGATTGAATTCAAAGTCTTTGACCCGTGGTGCAGTTTTCCGAAAATTTTATCGGAAGCTTGGTCAATTGTTATTAAAAGCTCTGACCAACGTTCGGATGATTCGAAACCTTTTTTTATAATATGAACCGAAAACGAGTAAATAAAAATATAATTGGCTGTCGTATCTGTCAAGCACGCAAGAAGCTTAGAATACGTTTTTATAAGAAAAGAAATTCACTGCAGTAATACAAAGAACGAAAGAAAAGGAGAACGGTACAACATATTTTTATCGGGTAAACGATCGATTACACCAACTATGGCGAATGATACAGAGATTTTTTAAGCTAAATGAGCGTTAATGATTTGTAAGGGTGTGGTAAGATCGTATAGACGCATCTTGATCGATTGTTAATGCGGTTCCAATGTCAGAAACTTTTTTCCAAGTGAAATCAAATTTCCAACTTTTCCAACTCCGAGTTGAAATTCTCGATCGAACGCAAATAATAATGACAGTCATTCTTTGCATTACCTTAATATAAATATCAGCTTTTTCTCTGGGGTTTGCCATCTGCTCAATATCCAAGAGGATTGCTTGGTGTTCGGCTATCTGAAGACAAAGACTTCGCCCATTTAACTTGGCACTAATAGACTGAAATGATCCTACTCGATGACTGGAACAGTTCTAGCATTGAGACTCACTTTTCAATTTGTCACACAAAAGAAACGTAAATAAATTTGAGTAATTTTTCCACTCGTGATTCAACTCTATTAAAAATTCACACAACGATAAAATTAATGGGTGCCGAAAATTAAACCGTACGAAGATTTTCTCTGCCTTTCATCTCCCAGGCAAAAACTATCAGAGCTATTGACAATCCCAGGAATAGCAGCGCGAAAGCGGGTAGCAGATCGTTCAGTTTAGTTGGTTTGACGTATGGCGGTTCCGCTGCACGTCTTCGTTTCCACCCATCCACTTCAGCTTGTCTTATAATGTCAGATTTCCATTTCTTGTAGACACCTGCCTCCACCAACTTCTGAACTTCAAAGCTATAACGATATTTCAAAGGCCAATGCACCGCGGTGAGGAACCTGGGATGAGATTGTTTAAAAATGGTAAATGAGACACTCGTTCGAAAAGTTGAATCTACCTATACTTGTGCTTCGATTGCCAATCCCGAGAGAGAGAAATAGATGCTTACGTCCCAAATCTTTTCCAAATGGCGTCAGAACTTATGTGAATATTTGATAAATTTGAAATACTGAATCTCATCGAGTCACAATTTCCGAGGCAAGCTTGTTGATGATCTATGCGTTCGAGTTCATTCAAGCATTCTACAACCGTGAAGCTTTTATTTAAGCGTGATTTCAGTTGGAAATGCGTAATCTGAGCTTTGATAACATCGGGTCCATACACAACCACGTCCTGCTCTATGAGCTGTTCAACGGTATCGAGGTTTGGATATGGTCTTACAACCGTCAGGATAGATATAAAACGACCTACAACATGGTAAACAACGGAAATGATTATTCACTATTGTAAGCTCATGACTGTTTGATTATTTGACATGACTGTCACGCTATTCGTAATGAATAGTAATCAGCAATAGACAAAAATGTGTGACGATGTTAAGTCCATTCTTTATCGCGAAATAGTTAGAACGTACAGTTGCATATATCTACCTCTGATCGTGCCGTCAATTACGAGGACCACGAGAAATATGGAGCCCAGAATAACTCTGTGCTTGATGACTGTCGACGTATGAATTATCGAACTTCCGATTATGAGCCGAAGAGCTTCGAGAAATGCCGACACGATGCCGCGAGACTTGTTTAACAGGTAGAGAACCAAGGTGGAAAATAATATGCCAAATCCAACACAAAACCAAATCTGTTTGGCAGCAGCAAGGTTCGTCCATTGCGGACGATTGCCAACAATCCGCGATGCAACACAGCCGCACGATTCATCATAGGGGTAAGTCATTCCAAGATTAGGATAAGAGTCTATGCTGCGCAAAGTAGGTCCGAGGTGCGATCGTCCTTCATGAATGTCACCCAACATACCAGAATAGGAACCGTTTTCGAGCAGCAGTCCCATCATATTCGATTCGTGACTGACGACCTGAAGATTACCACGTAGAGCTTTCAAACTTAAATCGATCTTCGGTATGATTGGAAAAATCAAGAGTTACAAGTCGTGAAAATACCTGAGCGACGTCGAATCGTAGTTTTTTTGAAATAGTCTTGAATGTGAGACTATCTGCTACGAACAACTTTGCTGCCACAGATATTGTTGTGTCTAATAAAAACTCCGGATAACTGAAGCTGATCGGGACCACGTATCCGTCGAGGTTGGATGTCTTGTCGAAAAATATATCGAGACAGTCCTCGGAGGATCTGATTCCGTTGAATCTTTGCTTGAAAATGTACCAGGAATGACTAAAGTTGCCCGTAGCTAAGGATACTTCGACAGTTTCGTGGATAATTGTTTCCCATTGTCGCGAGTGATCACCCGAGTAAGGATTAAAAGTGTATAACTCAATTTCACTTCGATACCCATTGGCACCATCATTCGACGAGCACAAGATAATAGCGTTAAGAATCCAGTAATCCCAAATAACTTTGAACACATTATTGCAATCTACAACGTGGCATCTAGTTTCTAAGAAAATATTACAACAAATTTGCGTTATACTGTATTTCAATTATAGAATAAAGTCTGGCAAAGCGGAATAGCATGCCATATCTTTTTGGATGTAAGCGTAATTCATATTTACAACGGTACAATAAGAAAAACGTTTACCTACCTAGGACGATCAAGAAGTACGATTCCGGTTTCCAAATTCTTTGAATATCATTTTTCAGAAAACCCAATACAGATTCGAGTTGTTCCACACTTTGAGTAATGATCATGATGGCAGCCGGATTGGTTTCCCCCCATTCCACACTAATATTCGAATGATATTGCTCAGAGTACGTGACTTCATTGTTTTTCTCGCTACCTAGAAATATGATCGAATTCGAAGTCTTCGACCCGCGGTGCAGTTTTCCGAGGATTTTATCGGAAGCGTGGTCAATTGATATTAGAAGCTCTGACCAACGTTCGGATAATCCGAAACATTTTGTTACAATATCAGCCTAAAACGAGTGAATGAAAATATATTTGGCTTACGTATCTGTCAAGCACGCAAGAAGCTCAGAACACGAATTTGAAAAATTAGAAATGCATTGCAGTAACATAAAGAACGAAAGAAAATGAGAACGTTACATATTTTTATCGGGTAAACGAACGATTATACGAACTGTGGCGATTGCCAGATGCTCCTGGCCATCCAGTACAGAGATTTTTGAGGCTGAATGAGCGTTGATGATTTGTAAGAGTATGGTAAGACCATAGAGACGCATCTTGATCGATCGTAACAAGCGCATTAACACGGTAGAGGTCGAAGAATTCTTTTTATACGGTCAACTCGCATTATCGTGTACCCTTGAGTGGCAGTGGATGTTAATACGGTTTCAATGACAGAAACTTTTTCCGAGTAAAATGATATTTCCAACTTTTTTAACTTCAAAGAGCAAAGTAGAATCCCTGATTGTCGCGAATTACCCTGAACCATCAGTATAATATAAAATAAACGATTATCGACAGAGTCGAAAGTCTCGATCGAGCGCAAATAATGATGACAGTTTTTCTTCGCATTACCTTAAAATAAATACCAGCTCCTTCTCTACGGTTTGCCATCTGCTCGATGTCCAAAAAGATTGCTTGGTGTTCGGCTATCTGAAATCGAAGGCTTCGTCCATTTAGGTTGGCACTAATACACTGAAAAGATCCAACTCGACGACTGGAACAGTTTCTGAGACGAATTATCTTTAGATTTTAGCATTTAGACTTACTTTTCAAGATTTCATACACAAGAAGCATTAATAAATTTGGGTACTTTTTCCACTCGTGATTCTACTTTATTGAAAATTCACACATCGATAAAAGATTAGACGCTACGAAGATTCTTCCTGCCTTGTATCTCCCAGGCAAAAACTATCAGAGCTATTGACAACCCCACGAATAGCAGCGCGAAAGCGGGTAGCAAATCGTTCAGTTTAGTCGGTCTGACATACGGCGGCTCCGCTGCACGCTTTCGTTTCCAACCGTCAACTTCAGCGTCCCTTATCATGTCATATTTCCATTTCTCAAAGATACCTGTCTCCACCAACTTCTGAACCTCAAAGCTATAACGATATTTCATAGGCCAATTCATCGTGGTGAAGAACCTAATAAGAGATTGATGAAAAATAACAAATGAGAAGCTTGTTTCAAAATGTGAACCTATTCTTTCGCTCTACTGGGCTATCGCTGAGCTATTGAAAGGACTGTTAATCAAATCCCAAGAGAGAGAAATAGACGCTTACGTTACGTAGCTTTTCCAAACGGGGTCCGAACTTATGTGGATATTTGATAACTTTGAATTTCTAAATTTCAACTCCAGACAATTTCCAAAGCAAGCTTGTTGATGATCTATGCGTTCGAGATCTTCTAAGCAAGGTGCAATCGTGAGGCTATTGTTTAAGCGTGATTTTAGTTGGGGATTCGTAATCTGAGCTTTGATAATATCGATTCCATACACATCCACGTCCTGCTCTATGAGCTGTTCAACGGTATCGAGGTTTGGATATGGTCTTACAACCGTCAAGATAGATATAAAACGACCTACAACATGGTAAACAACGGGAATGATTATTCATTATTGTAAGTTCGTGACTGTAACTATACGGAGTCATAAGCTAACTCCGTCGGAGAGTAATCAGCAATAGTCAAAAATGTGTGACGATGTAAAGCCCGTTTTTCATCGCGAAATAGTTAGAACGTACGGTTGCATATATCTACCTCTGATCGTGCCGTCAATTACTAGGACCACGAGAAATATGGAGCCTAGAATAACTCTGTGCTTGATGACTGTCGACGTATGAATTATCGAACTTCCGATTATGAGCCGAAGAGCTTCGAGAAATGCCGATACGATGCCGCGGGACTTGTTTTGCAGGTAGAGAACGAAGGTGGAAAATAATATGCCAAATCCAAGCCCAAACCAAATCTGTTTAGCAGCAGCAAGGTTCGTCCATTGCGGACGATTGCCGACAATCCGCGATGCAATACAGCCGCTGGATTCATCATGGGGGTAAGTCATTCCAAGATTAGGGTAAAAACCCATGCCGCGCATAGTAGGTCCGAGGTGCGATCGTCCTTCATAAATATCACCCAACATACCAGAATAGGTACCATTTTCGTGCAGCTGTCCCATCATATTCAGTTCGTGACTGACGACCTGAAGAATACCACGTAGAGCTTTCAAAGTTAAATAGATCTTCGGTATGATGGGTAAAATCAAGAGTTACAAGTCCTGAAAATACCTGAGCGACGTCGAATCGTAGTTTTTTTGAAATAGTCTTGAATGCACGACTATCTGCTATGAACAACTTTGCTGCCACAGATATTGTTGTGCCTAATAAGAACTCCGGATCATAGAAACTGATCGGGATCACGTATCCGTCGAGGTTGGATGTCTTGTCGAAAAATATATCGAGACAGTCCTCGGAGGATCTGATTCCGTTAAATCTTTGCTTGAAAACGTACCAGGAATGACTAAAATTCCCCGTAGCTATGGATACTTCGACAGTTTCGTGGATAACTATTTCCCACTTTCGCGAGTGATCACTCGAGTAAGGATTGAAAGTGTATAACTCAATTTCGCTGCGATACCCATTAGCAGAATCATTCGAAGAGCACAGGATAACGGCGTTAAGAATCCAGTTGTCCCAAATAACTTTGAACATATTATTGCGATCTATAACGTGGCACCCAGTTTCTAGGAAAATATTACAACGAATTTGCGTTATACTGTATTTCAATTATAGAATAGTCTTACAAAGCTGAATAGCATGTTATATCTTTTTGGTTGTAAGCGTAATTCATATTTACAACGGAACAATACGAAAGACTTTGACCTACCTAAGACGATCAAGAAGTACGATTCCGGTTTCCAAATTCTTTGAATATCATTTTTCAGAAAACCCAATACAGATTCGAGTTGTTCCTCACTTTGAGTAATAATCATGATGGCAGCCGGATTGGTTTCCTGCCATTTCACACTAATATTCGAATAATATTGCTCAGAGTATGTGAATTCATTGTTTGTCTCGCTACCCAGAAATATGATCGAATTCGAAGTCTTCGACCCGCGGTGCAGTTTTCCGAGGATTTTATCGGAAGCGTGGTCAATTGATATTAGAAGCTCTGACCAACGTTCGGATGATCCGAAACATTTTGTTACAATATCAGCCTAAAACGAGTGAATGAAAATATATTTGGCTCTCCTATCTGTCAAGCACGCAAGAAACTCAGAACGCGATTTAAAAAAAATTAGAAATGCATTGCAGTAACGTAAAAACCGAAAGAAAAGGAGAACGTTACATATTTTTATCGGGTAAACGAACGATTATACGAACTGTGGCTATTTCCAGATGCTCTTCGCCATCCAGTACAGAGATTTCTGAGGCTGAATAAGCGCTACTGATTTGTAAGAGTATGGTAAGACCGTAGAGACGCATCTTGATCAACCGTAACAAGGACATTAAATACACATTGGGGCGGAAGAATCCTTTTTATACGTTCAACTCGCATTATCACGTACCCTTAAGTGAAAGTGTGTGTTAATGCGGTTTCAATGACAGAAACTTTTTTCACGTGAAATAAAATTTCAAACTTTTCCAACTCCAAAGAGCAAAGTAGAATCCCTGACTGACGCGAATCACTCTAAATCATCAGTATAATATAAAATTAATGATCCTCGACAGAATCGAAAGTCTTGGCCGAGCACAAATAATGATTACTGCAGTGATTTTTTGCATCGCCTTGACATAAACATGTATCAACTCTTTCTTCGCATTTTTGCCGCCTGTTCTATGTTCAAGAAGATTGTTAGGCGTTCAATTTTTCAGAGTCGAAGGCTTCGTCCATTGAGCTTGACACCATAAGACTGAAAATATCAAATCCGACAATCGGAAAATTTTTTGAGACGAATCCCTCGATTCTAGCATCAAGACTCACCTTGTAATGTTTACACCCAAAAAACATAAATAAATTTCGATCATTTGTCCATTCGTGATTCTACTATATTGAAAATTCACACAAAGATAAAAGAATAAACGCTCAAGATTAAACGCTACGAAGATTCTTTCTGCCTTTCATCTCCCAGGCAAAAACTATCATAGCTATTGACAACCCCACGAATAGCAGCGCGAAAGCGGGTAGCAGATCGTTCGGTTTAGTGGATCTAACGTCTGGCAGGTCCGTTGCACGTTTTCGTTTCCAACTATCCACTTCAGCAACCCTTATTATGTCATCTTTCCATTTCTTAAAGATACCTGCCTCCACCAATTTCTGAACTTCAAAGCTATAACGATATTTCAAAGGCCAATGCATCGTGGTGAAGTACCTGGTAAGAGATTATGAAAAATAATGAATGAGACGGTTGTTCTAAAATTTGAATCTATTCTTTTGCTTTGCTGAACTATTAGAAGAACTTTTAATCCCGAGAGAGAAAGAGAGATGCTTACGTCACGTATTTTTTCCAAACAGGATCTGAACTTATGTGGATATTTGATAAATTTGTAGTCACACATTTCAATTCGTCACAACTTCCAAAGCAAGCTTGTTGATGATCTATGCGGTCGAGATCTTTTAAGCAATCTAACAACGTGACGCTGATATTTAAGCGTGATTTTAATTGGATATTCATAATATGTGCTTTGATAATGTCGTTTCCATACGCATCCACGTCCTGCTCTATGAGCTGTTCAATGGTATCGAGGTTTGGATATGGTCTTACAACAGTCAGGATAGATATAAAACGACCTACAACATGGTAAACAACGGGAATAATTATTCATTAATGTAAATTCATGACTGTAACTATACGAAGTTATACGCTAGCTCCGTTAAAGAGTAATTAGTAATAGTCATAAATGTATGACGATGGCAAGTCCGTTCTTCATAGCGAAATAGTTAGAACGTACAGTTGCATATATCTACCTCTGATCGTGCCGTCAATTACGAGGACCACAAGAAATATGGAGCCCAGAATAACTCTGTGCTTCATAACTGTCGACGTATGAGTTATCGAACTTCCGATTATGAGTCGAAGAGCTTCGAAAAATGCCGTCACGATACCGCGGGACTTGTTTTGCAGGTAGAGAACGAAGGTAGAAAATAATATGCCAAATCCAAGCCCAAGCCAAATCTGTTTGGCAGCAGCAAGATTCGTCCATTGCGGACGATTGCCGACAATCCGCGATGCAATACAGGCGGTGGATTCATCATGAGGGTAAGTCATTTCAAGATTAGGGTAGAGACCCATGCCGCGCATAGTAGGTCCGAGGTGCGATCGTCCTTCATAAATATCACGCAACATACCAGAATAGGAACCGTTTTCGAGCAGCTGTCCACTCATATTAGGTCCGTGATTGACGACCTGAAGATTACCATGTAGAGTTTCCAAAATTAAATCGATCTTCTATATGATTAGTAAAATTGAAAGTTACGAATCCAAAAAATACCTGAGCGACGTCGAATCGCAGTTTTTTTGAAATAGTCTTGAATGTGTGACTATCTGCTACGAACAACTTTGCTGACGCAGATGTTGTTGTGTCTAATACGAACTCCGGATAACTGAAGCTGATCGGGACCACGTATCCGTCGAGGTTGGATGTCTTGTCGAAAAATATATCGAGACAGTCCTCGGAGGATCTGATTCCGTTGAATCTTTGCTTGAAAATGTACCAGGAATGACTAAAGTTGCCCGTAGCTAAGGATACTTCGACAGTTTCGTGGATAATTGTTTCCCATTGTCGCGAGTGATCACCCGAGTAAGGATTGAAAGTGTATAGCTCAATTTTACTCCCATTTCCCTTAACAGGATCATCTGATGAGCACAAGATGACGGCATTAAGAATCCAGTAGCTCCAAATAACTTTGAACATATTCTTGTACTCTGCTGCATTGTACCCGTTTTCTATGAGAAACCATGACACCAATTTATGAAATCGTCATTCAATTCTAGAGTAATATCCAATCCAAAGAATGAAAGACAATTTCTTCAATTTACCTAAGACGATGAGGAAGTACGATTCCGGTCTCCACATTTGTTTAATACTATTCTTCAAAAAACTTAGTACAAATTCCACGTCTTTTAGACTATCAATGATCATCATAATAGCAGTCGTTTTTGATTTCTGCCATTCGACACTAGGATTCGAACAATTATTTCCTTTTCCAGGTTGTTTCGATTTTCTATTATCAATTCTATCCAGAGACAAAATCAAGTTCGAGGTCTTCGACTTCGTATGAATTTCTCGAATCATATCATCACGAGGATTTTCAGCTATGATTAAAAGCTCTGACCAACGCTCGGACGATCCAAAACATTTGTCTATAATATCGACCTGAAATAATATACTTTTTGATTTAACTGACCCGTAAACTGACCAACTCACCAAAAAATCACGTTCGCTATTAATCGTCAGATCGAATAAGGTTTTACTAACTGCCGCGATTGCCGTAGCTGGATCGTCGATTTTTGATTCTGAATAAATTCCGACGATTTGTAAAGCTATCATAGCGCCGAATAATTTCATTTTTCTAGGCACCCAAAAAATCTCCTTTTCGACTTCGATCTGGCTAAGCTTATCCAACCCGAAATCATAGACTATAATAATGCACTTGAACTCCAAAGACTCTTTTTATACACTTTCCACGAATTTATTATTCAATATGTTGTGCTTGACCAAGCTGAACAAAAATGAGCATATATTTGCTGATTATGACGTAAGTAAACCGCAAAGTTTCATAAGAAGTGGAAACAGCATATCGCGATCAGTACTAAGGGGGTATAATAAATATTTATAGGGGGGTTAGCCTATTAGCCAATTCCTAGCCTATAAATGATACAGTTTTGAAGACTGAAGTCGTTATACAGTCGAAAATAATAACGCGATGAAAAATGTCTACTTCAAAAAAATGTATTTAACAAATAATCGCCAATCAAGGTATATAAAAAAAAAAAAAAAACATTGCCAAAATCTTGCAGATTTCACTAGCTTTAATTGCAAGATTAGATCAAGTAAGCGGCGACAGAGGTTGTAACCAAGATCACCGGTCCATAGGAGAGAGTGTGGAGAGAGGAGAGTGTCTGATGCTGCAGTGACCATTCGACGTTGTCTCTGCTGTTCGAGTATCTGATCAGTAGTCAGGCTCAACCCGCTCAACTTAAATCATCCTCGGTATATATTCCCTCCAAAATTAATGCCGTATATTTTACATACATTGCTGATCCATCTCTCTCACGGCCCGCGATCTCCCTCGTTTTAATTAAAAATTCTAAGTAACTTTTTGAATTAATTTTAGCCAATAAAAAAAAAATAAATAAAAAAACCTCGCCAGTTTAATTATCAACAGCGAAAGCTAAATAAAATTCAAATTTAATATACCTAAGCGTGTGTCAATGTTCGTGTCACGTGTCCTCTAATCACTGTGTTAAACTTGTGTTATAAAAAAATATATATATAGATATATTTATACGTCAACGCTCTCTCTTTCGTTGAGACTAAAAGATTTATTTTCTTTGATTCTCTCTGTCTCTCTATGTCCCACGAAATCTATTTTTGTTGAATAAAAAAAAATAATAATAATCCTACGTACAATTAAATTGGTTATTTATTATACACCACAGTCGTTACCAATAGAAATTTATCTGTGATCGTGTAAAAAAAAAAAAAAAATTAGAAACATAATGGAAAATAATAATAATAATAATAATAGGATTCTCAGCTCTTAGATGCGTGCAGCGATCCAAGTTTATAGAGTGGTATCAGCTGATCGTGATCGTTGGTGAAAGCACCCTTGACCTATAAGTGCCGACCGCCAACAGTTCACTTCCGACTAAAATCTAGTCTGATTAAATAAAACAAATAATTTGAAAAAAAAAAAAAAAAAAAAAGTGAAATATACAGAAGAAAGACTGATCACTGTGGATGAAATGCAATAAATAAACTCCGTACCATATGTATTGATAAGGAAAAAAAAAAAAAACAAATTGATTTTCTTATTTTATTTTTTTATAAAAAGTATCGATGTGAATAATTTTTTTTCCGGAGTAAGGAATCGCGGATTGTTATAATCGGAAAGTAATAAAGATATGTATGTATTGATGATTGAATATCTTGTCGATTGTATATGTATCGTCTCCGTACTGGTACATCCGCGTATCGTGTTGCCAAACTTGAAAGTTTCCGACTCTAACTTTCACTAATAACTGAGTACTGAGAGGATAGTGTTGCCGTGCGGTGTATAGACCACGTTTCAAATACTACAAGCACTAAAAGGCGTTCCACTTGTTTCAGTGGCCTGGTTTCGTGTCCTACTTTTGTCGAATACTACTCTACCACAGACTTTTCGCCACGGTTTATAAGTTCTGGGTGTAAAATTTACAATAAATAGAATTATTGAAAAAAAACAAAAAACCAAAAAACAAGACAAAAAAAAATTAAAAAATTTGAACTCCATTGACGATCTGATAAAATGTGAATAACTATAATCAGTATTATTTTTTATACAATAATTTGCAAACTATAATTAGCGAAATACTTCCTCAGAATATTGTAGCTTAGTTATTAAACGAAAATAAATATATGTATACATATTTGTTTATATAAAAAAGGTATATAAATTGATTTTTTTTTTCTAATCTAGAGAAAGAAAGAGACAGGTATATAATAATAAAGGATCAAGAAAAATTCATCGAGGAAAAGTGCGTCCCGATTAAACTTGCGAACCATGAAGAACTAAATGACAGTGAATTAGTTCAACGATTATAAACGAAATGAGTCTACGATTCATTATTATTTATTGTTTCCTCGTATCTTTTGTTGCAAGTTACAGGGGGAACGACAGATACCTTTCAATTTTTGGTAAGTCTTCCAATAAATTGATTATTTTTCAATAATTATAATTAACTTATTCATTTATTCATTCAGTTATTCATTTTAGTGAATGAATAATTTTATTAATGAATTATAGCCAAGTAATAAATTAAAAAAAAAAAAAAAGAAAAACCAAAAAAGATTGAAAGGAATAAAAATCAAACCAAGTACCTATCCGCATCGATTTGACAATACCGATACCAATACCGGAAGAAATTCATTCCATGATATGAGATGAGCGAAGGAGAAAGGATCCGTGAGAGAAATTAACATGTCGACGCGCTCCGGGAAGCGAATACTTTCGTTGCTTTTGTTTCGTAGTTTCCTATACGGTTATGGTACATCGATATTAGAACCGGAAGTTGAATATATTTGGTAGAAATAGAAATTAGAATGAATATAATAACGTTGTGGTCGTTATTAGCTAATAGTTAAACCGTATCATTTCTATTTTAGTTTTTCTTACTAATTATGTTGTTTCGTTTTTTCTACCATTTCGTAGATTTACCTGAACGAGATTCTTCGATACTCGATAACTCTATCGGATCTTCTAATGGACAGATGAGATTTTTCGACGAACTTGGATGTGAGTATATGCATATAGTAAAACACATAGTTACATGTGATGAAACGCTAAATATATAAAACGCGATTAATTGTAACGTGAAAGAGAAAGGAGTCAAAAAAGAAAAATTTTAAATGGACAAAAATTTTTACAACTTGTAATTTTGCAAACTTTAATTTCAAAGTCTGATATATAATTTTTATTTTCATCTTTTTTCTTTTTTTATTATTTCTTTCAACTATAATCGCGATATTTTATATAAAGAAAAAAAAAATTAATTAACTAGCACTTTCACCCGAAAAGAAAGAAGGAAAGAAAAAAGAGAGAGAAAGAGGAACAAATACGTACATACCATGACGCTTCTGATATATACATATATATAAAGATTTTCGCGAATCCGCTGGTTCGTAATTCGGCGAAGAAAGTTTCAGTGTATATATTTATGTATACATAACTTCCAGTAAACAAACAAGTAGGTATATAAAAAGATCGAGGATTTCGCCAATTTCTCAAACCGCAGGTGGTCAGATACCGATGACTTTAATATAAAAACCAATGTATTATATATTTTTACAAGAATATATATACCATAGACGTGTGAAAAATAAATCAGGAAAGTCTCAATCATACTTTCTTTTATTTTATTTTTTTTTATTTTATCATTTGTTTATTTCTTTTTTGATTTCTTTCTTCCTTTCGTTCCTTATTTCATTTGTGACTAACTTGAGTCCAAGCCTCGGGCTTTCCTGGCGCCAGGTTAAAATCTTTTCGGTGAAACTCCCGATAAATATTTAGGTCACCAGACATACGAGTTCATGTATTATGTGTATGTACATACATTTATGTACTATATACAAATCCGATGAAAATAATTGTAACAAAAATGAACCCACAGGATATACAAAAATGAAAAAAAAAAAATTAAAAAAAATGAAAAATGTAAACCGTCGAATCCAGCAATCACGTAAATTTTTATGTATTTATTTACTTATTTTTTTTTTTTTTTCTTGCAAAAATACGTATACCAATAAAATGACCGAATAATAATATAGAAAAACTTTTGAAAGGATTTAAGAAAAGAGGGGAACATTGTTCGAGGAGGTAGAGGGGAAATAATCACAAACGCAAGGTTCGGGAAAGCTGGTGCACTTGTCAGGTGAAAGCAGTAGACGACTACTAAGATAGAAGCCGAACGATTCACGACGATTCCTCTTTTGATTTTAACTGTCAGTCCACGTGCGAAAGGCGCTTCGTATAAGCGACCTGACAAACCGATAGTGGACAGTCGATTTTTAGTGTTAAATACGAAGTTGTTCTTCTTCGTTTTTTTTATTTATTTTTATTATCATAATTATTATCGTTTCTCGATTTTTTTTTTTTTTTGTTCTAGTTTTTATTTCGTTTTATTTTTTGTATTTAATAATTATAAAACAAAAAGTATATCAAAATTGACCCGAGCTTAGAACTCGAACTCGGACCCCGTCCGCACGATGACCGAAACTGAATGTGAGATAAAAATCGTTAAGCATAAGACGAGCTATAAATTAATCATCATTATCGAGCCTCAAATACTGTTTGAAAAGTTGCATCGAATTTGAGAAAAATTATAAAATAAATATTTGGTGATAATGGTACAAAGAAAAAAAAAAATGGTGATAAGTTTTTGATCATCGATAAATCATATTTAAGTATAATAAAAAAATAAAATAAAAAAAAATAAGAAAATAAAAATAACGAAGAAAGGAAATAAAAAGAACGAAGAAGAAATATAATAAATTTCCTTATTTAAAAATGTGGTTTCTAACTGGTCTCCGTCTCAGTTTGTTGACTCTGGTCACGGCTGTGGATTTTTACGACATGGAAAGATACAGGACACCGGTGTTAGATACTGAAACGTATTCCAGTCCCTGGGTCGATATAAGAAGTCAAATTCGAAGACAAGACGAAGGTCAGACCCTACCTGGAGTATCTTCGGTATTTAATCGTATTCGAGGTCCTTCTAATTTCGTGCGTGAAAATCGTGCGATTGAAACGACCCTTAAAAACGTTGTGGATAATACGAAAAATCGTTTTCCAATATGGAGTGAGAAAAATTTGTTCACCGATTATAAAGAGAATGGAAATTTTAATCATGGTGTTAATAAAGATGACGAGGATGAATATGAAAAGGATAAACCTTACGAAAATTTTGAAGAAGATGATGATACGATAATCGATAATTATCCGGCTGAATTATTGGAGGAATTAAAATCCCAAGGTTCTAAATACCAAGGTCAAGAAGAAAATTCTGGTATCAATTCAGAACGACAAGGTAGACGAAGGAAATTAACGAGCCAAGAACAAGGCGCACTGCTTGTCGAAGCGCTAAGGAAAAGACGAAACTATACAACGGATGACGACCCACGAGGACAAGGGACTAGCGTGCAAAGCAGCATAATGGATATGCTTGGTAGAAGTACGCGATTAATGGATTCGTCTATTTTTGATAAAAAATGAAAAAAAAAAAATTTTTATACAATTTTTCAGACAATACTTGTTGCAGATTCTTTATAAACACTTTCACGGTGTTAAAATGAAATGACTAGAAATTTCACTTGCATGAAAGTGTATTAAAATAGATAAATCCACGTTTTATTATAAAGAGGATAAACGAAGAGTTGAAAATGAAAAAAAATTAAAAAAAAAAAAAAAAAAAAAAAAACGAGAGATATAGAGAAGGGAGTTAGAAAATAGTGAATTCGATCATTTACTTTACTAGATAATTCTTGCCTGAGGGAAACAGAGCGCAGAATAAACTCGTGAGCGTATTATATCTTTTTTGTTCGTTTTATATTATATATCATATACTATATAATGATAATAATTTATTCATTTGATCATCGCGTTATTGTATTATAGATATTAGATAAAAATTATTTATTTATTTGTCAAATTGAAATATCTATATATACCTAGTTAAAAAAAAAAAACAAAAAAAGAAAAAAGTTTATAACAAGAAATTTTTATTTAGTTGATAAAGTCAAAAGTGAATCATAAATTATTATTCTCTCAAAGTAAGAAAGAAAGAAAGAAAGGAATAAATAAAATAAATAAATAACTTTCCACGAAAGTTATACTTTCACATATCGAGGAGTTTTTTTTTTTTTTTTTTTTCTCTCATTTTGCTATACATATATACATTATAGTCGTATTTTCTGACTCTCTTTCTCTCTCTCTCTCTCTCTCTCTGATTGTCGTCGATCAACACCGACTGTATATCGACTGATAAAAGAAACTTTTAACAAGTGTTTCAAGTTTCATAAATAAAAAGGGCAAAAAACTAAACCAATAAACATTATTATTATTATTATTATTATTAATAATTAATTTTTTGTTTTTTTTGTTATTTTTCCAGTGATTCCTCAAACTTGCAAATACAAGGGAGCTAAATTTGACTGCGGTTTAAGCATAAGCTGCGTTTTAGGCGGTGGAAGACCGGTCGATCTTTGTTCTGGTGGATTAATATGGAGTTGCTGTGTCGACGATGACGATATACCAGAAAAGGATCCCGAACCAAGTGTAGGCCTACTCCAAAACGCGAGTAAGTTATATCTTTCCGAGATCTTTGTACAAATTTAATCAATTTTATTCTTTAAACCAAATAACAAAATCAAAAAAAAAACAAAATATATATTATATATACATACATCAAGCAATTTTACTGCAGGATCGTCGATTTTACGGTTTGGTTCAAATAACCAAGCCGACAAAACTATATGTATACAGACAAAAGGAAATTACTTTGGATAGAGAGACAACCAGCTGTTATTATTTCTCAACGCTTTATTATTTTTTTATTTTTTTATATTTTTTTTTCGTTTTTTCGTTTTGACTAACTCGTGAAATTGGCGTAACGCTTCTTAAATAATTGCGCAAAATTTCTCTCTCTGTCTCTTATGTGAGATATTTATATATGTATGATTGTTGCAAAATTTCAAGCTAAAATTGTTAGACAATTATAATAACAAATGACACTAATTAATTTCGTTAAATTTTATACAAATTAATATTTACGTGAATGTTTAAACACATAAGTAAGAGAGTTTAGTACAGGAAATTATTGAATGAAATAAGAAAAAAAAAAAAAAAAAAAATACAAAAAATTTTAGCATTTTCGTTAAATCTTGGCCATCAACGACCCTACCTTGAGGACGACGTCGCGGTCTATAACAGACCGTCAATATCTTCGGCTGGTAGACCTAAACCTGGGTATAATCATGGTCACCGACCAACGTACGTTTTTACCGATCGACCTCAGGATTTTGGAACTCAAAAACCGTACGATTTGAGTTTAGGACACTCGAATATAAAGCCTGGATTTACTAATCAACATTGGGACGTACCTAATGTTCAATCGAATTATCCTTCGCCAGATTATCCGCCCGCTGACTACCCACATGATGCCTATTCACCTGATGAGGAATATCCCAGTGAAGGAGACGGTGCTAATTATCGCGGTAATCAAGAACGGCTGTGATGCACGATAAGAAAAATGCAAAAAAAAAATTCAAAAATGAGACTAACAAAAATATAAAAAATAAAAAATTCAAGACGGAACCGACACGGACAGAGACGTATAATAAAAATGAAATAAAAAAAAAATGGAAAAAGAACAAAAAAAAAAAAAGGATAAAAAAAAATCGTCTGGTTTATTCGTCGTTCGGGGTGTATAAAGTATCCACTCGAAAAATCGTGGTGCGTTATTTAGAGATCGTGGATTTTATGTATCGTATATACGAAATTGTAAATTAACGAATAGAGAGAGAGTTGGGAAGTAAAATTTTGTTTTTATAACTATTTTGCTACTTTAGACTTGCAAAATACGAAAAAAAAAAGAGAAACATTTTTTTTTCTTTCTTTTTTTGTTTTTTATTAAGCTGGTTAAGAGAGATCTGCGATGCGTGAAGAGACGAGTAGGTATGTACATACAAACATAGGTACATACATACTATGTACATTCTTAAAATAAAAAGGGAAACTAGAATTCGACGTAATTTGATAATTTGCTGATTATATTGCAACACGGGAAAGTTTGTTATATTAAATCGTTGCTATTTTGGTTGTTTTTTTATTTTTTTGGAGATAAAACATTAGTATGTCGTGTACTACTCGACACAGTACACGAACCGCGTTGATCTACTTGATCTACTTTAATTAAAAACCAAGCTGAAACTCTGCACAAGAATAAATACGAATTACGTAATTTTGCAAGGGCGCGTTTCGGTACTTGACCCCCTACCGCACCATGATACGTATACTCACTTACTTAACTTGCATTTTATTTTTACTCGGTTATATACCACAAAAAAAAAAGACCCAGCATTGCGAACGATTATTTAACGCTCGAAAGATGAAATTTATTTCACGTCAAAAAATTGACCATTATATTTTTTTTTATGTTTTTTTTTTTTCAACCGTGCAAAAGATCGAGAATATAATTCTGACTGTGAGGGAGAGACAAGCTGACGATTTTTATTCAAGGAAGAAAAACTGTGTGTGAATTATATAATTTGAAAATCAAAGAAAACTAAAACGCAAACAGAAACAGAAAAATAAAGAAAAAAAAAAAAAACTACAACGTACTGATATACGATACAAAATCATGATACAAGACACATCAGCTGCACAAAAAGCACGAGTTTTATGCACTTATGGAAATTAAGTTTCCAACTCTATAGCACGTCCTATAAACCGTAGCTGGCTTTGGATCGATTGGTTTCTTATATCACATCTCTTATTGCTGATGGTAACAACTGATGGTTTATTATAATAAGCCAATTATGGAAAACACTATTTTCTACACATATATATTTCCATCACGCATTAATTATTTTCAGATAATATTTCGCACTATGAATTATTGTATAAATTTGCCTACATACTTAAAGGTGCTACGCAATGATGTATTATACAGAACAGCTGATCATGAAAATGTTAAAATCAAATACGAAAAAACTAAAGAAAGTATTTCTCATACATATTTTTTTTTTTATTAAACATTGTGCAAATTTATTGTGTAGTACCCGAATTATAGAGTAAACCGAAAATAAAAAGAATAAAATTGTAGTAAATGACTGAAACGAACGATCAGCTTATCAAAATTTTTCAATAACTCAAACCGTTGATATCCAAATATTAATTTTCATTTTTTTTTTTTCAATTTTTAGGCTGTGGGGAATTGTACACGAGGAGTAATCGCATCGTTGGTGGACACAGTTCTAGTTTTGGAAGCCATCCGTGGCAGGTAAATTGAACAATTTTATTATTATATCTGTTGTTTAATTAACCTGTTGTCTAAAAATTTCTATATAATTAAATTCAACGAATGAATGAATATACGATAAGTAACGCATTCCTTTTTTTTTTTTTTTTTTCATTTTTTCTTCTCTAGGCAGCCATAATAAAATCAGGATTTTTATCGAAAAAATTATCATGCGGAGGCGCACTTTTGAATAATAAATGGGTCGTGACTGCGGCTCACTGCGTCGCGACGTAAGTATATTTGCAATATTTAAGAACCGTAATTATTCTAATTTATTGTTTTTTCTTTCTCAACGAAATGTTAATTTCTCTAAAAAAAAAAAATAAAAATAAGAATATATTTTCGACTCAGTTCTCCTAACAACAACTTAAAAGTTCGACTTGGAGAATGGGACGTCAGAGACACCGGAGAACGACTACTTCACGAAGAATATAACATCGAAAGAAAGGAGGTAGAGCGAGGACCTTGATTATTAAATTATAGAACCTAAATTCGCGTTTATCTAATAGATATTTTGAAAATTGAGATAAAAAAATTGAAAAATGACCGAGTAAAGAATTTGTTTAAATTCTTAAGAATGACAATGATAGACAAATTTATAAAAAATTGAAGAATTTCGATAAAAAATATATTTTATTTCTACTCACTCGGTCAGGTGCATCCCCAGTATTCGCCAACTGACTTCCGGAACGATGTAGCTCTGATAAAACTCTCGAGAACCGTAACTTTCAAACAACACATAGTCCCAGTTTGTCTTCCAGCAAGAAATTTGAAATTAGCTGGTCGTATGGCTACTGTAGCTGGTTGGGGCCGTACACGACATGGTCAAAGTTCAGCACCAACAGTTTTGCAAGAGGTTGACGTCGAGGTAAATTTTTATAATATAATTTTTATGAAAAACGTAAAGAGAAAACTCTTTCATTTTTTCTTTTTTGGAAATCGAAAACAAAAAAACCAATCATTTACAAAATTTTACTTCGTCCGCACTTAAAAATATTAAACAATGTACACTTTTCACACACTTTAATTACACACGATTTTTAAATCACTATCACACGTCACTTTTCTGATTAATTGTTCATTTATTTATTTATTTCAGGTTATTCCCAACGAAAGATGCCAAAGATGGTTCAGAGCAGCTGGAAGAAGAGAAACAATCCATGATGTATTTTTATGTGCCGGTTATAAAGAGGGAGGTCGAGATTCATGTCAGGTAATCACTAAAATTAGTAGCCAAAAGAAGAATATCTATATATATTTTTTTTTAATCCACACATTCCTGTTCAAAATATTTTATTCAAAACAAATACCTATATAAAAACTAAATGAAAACACTTTCGTCAAGAATAAAATAAAAGGAAGAAGAAAATTCACTTATTTTAATTTATTAACAGGGAGATTCCGGCGGTCCTTTAACCATGTCGGTCGAAGGAAGACACGTTCTGATCGGTCTAGTATCTTGGGGTATTGGATGTGGTCGTGAGCATTTACCCGGAGTTTACACAAACATACAAAAATTTGTACCATGGATAGACAAAGTAATGAGTTAATAATACCGACTGTGAGATTATATACGTATATGGTATATACAAAGGATTAGTTAGTAATTGTAAACAACGACGATCAGTTCGATACGGACAATCTGACACACTTATAATATTAGTCGAACTCTAATGACGTAGATTTTTTTTTTTTTTTTTTTTTCTCATTTTATTTCTAACGAATATGGAATTCTTAGAATTTTATATACATATACGTTGATTCACGTGATATAATATAATATATCATTAATAAACGATTTTTATAATGGATATGCCAAAAATATAGTCAATATTTACCAGAAATTATTTTGGTAACAAATATATACATATACTATACATATATATATAGGTATATAAAAGTATATATAGTGTACTTATAAAGTTGTTTAGCCTGTATAATGTATAATTATTATATTTACATTGTTTTATCCCTATAATGAAATTATAATATAAAAATTTATCAACGATCGAAATAGGTATGTACGATAGTGTTATATTTTCTATATAAGTATATATGTATATGTAGATATATGGGAAAATTTCGCGTGAAAGTTTACGGATCTCGAACCCGAGTCACTCCGCTCTTCTCGAATAATTAATACGTAGTTGATTATTTTTCTTTATTCAAAATAGATCATCAGAAAAGATTATCAAACATTTAATACAAAATTTGGTAATGGCAAATTATTTATATACCTAATAGGGTATTCCACGTGAAACTATTTTACTATTAGATTGACGTAATTATCATATATGGTACTTGTTAGGATTGAAAATGATGAAATTAATTAATTCAATTTTTTATCATTTATTATTATTCCTTTAAAATAGTGAAAAGATAAAATTTTTCATTAGGACCGAATTGAAAATTCCCCCTAAATAAAAAAAAAAAAATCGTACACACTCTGTGATCATCTAGAAACATTTTCCATTAAAGAATAAATTGAAAGGACGAAAACCCACCGAACAAAAAATAAATCAATTTTTAAAAACTGCAGAAAAATGACTAAATTTTTCGAGCTATTCATTATATTTATTCAAAACTTGACATTATTTGTTGCAAGAAATTACTTTCTGGTTTGACGTGGAATGACCCATATATACTATTATCCCCGATCTTTTATTCGGCTGTGGTTTTTCTTATCAACAAAATTGATAATAATTAACGTGAAAATTTTATTATGAAAAACTTTCAATAAAAAAAAATCAGTTTAATAATAAATATGATCAACGGTATCAAACTTTGAAAATGTAATTGTGAATATGAGTTACGATAATGAAAAAATTTTGTATAATATTGTTTAATAAATTGTGTGTATGTGTGTGTTTCTTTTTTCCATAGGATTATAACGAGCTACGAAAGAACTCGTTAATCTTTTCAGAGCTTCCTGACACACGAAGTCTCTTTAAAAATTGTTTAACAAATTAGAAACTGTGAAAATAGTTTTAGTTAAATTTTTTTAATTTTCTTTTTCTTTCTCCGAAAAAAAACAGGTACAATAATATCAAAGATTTTTACAAAATTTAAGAAGTTCTTTCTAATTAATAAACAATAATTAGAAGATGAGATTGGAGGCTGGTGCAATTTCATGTGAGATCATCCTATAAATATACATAAATATATACATATACAATTTTTATTGAATTTATGACGATGAATAAATTATTACCTACTGTTATTACTGTTAAATATAATTGAGATGTTTTATTAATTGATCTGTGAATTAATAACAGGAAATATTGCTTCATTATTATTAAGCATTAAATTTTGTTTTTTTCTTTTAATAAATCGATTGCAAGGAGAATGAGAAAAATAATTACGAGTCCTAATGAGAAGAGAGGATGGAAAGGGAGATAAGCCACTGTATAAGACCCAAAGTACAATATGCTTAATGGACTAGTTCGAAACAGAAAATTATACACAGTTAAAAAAATCGCCAATTCCAGATTTTCGATCTTCTAAAAAATATTAAAATCGTAAAACGAGCAGTCGATGAAAATTCGAATTAGAGAATTCATTTTTGCTCCTCCCATAAATATGTCTACGTCATAATTAATTGAATAGAATTAAAAATCTGACGGAAATGTTTTCGAAAATTGGTTTTTACTGGATATTTAAATTCTCTGTGTAATTAACAATGATCACAGGAAATGCTTTTAATAGTTCTCACGAATCGAAGCGGTTCAAAGAAATTTTTGTAAAACGATGAAAATCTTTCTGAAGGATTTCGCTGAATTATTCTATTCTTCGAAAAATATATATATATCGATAAAAATTTTGACCAGTTTGATGAAAGCATCAACGAATAATTCATCGAAACATCCCTTGATTCCAAGGGACTTCCTCGTTTAGATCGAAATTAATTTTTTGTATCAGCATTTCGCGAAAATCACCTTAGAAAAATTAATCAAGTCTGAGATACTGAAACTTACATCATAATCGCTGTACCTATACTATATCATAATTTTAATAGATTATAATCTGAACAGTTTGACGATCAATCACGAGAATTTGCCTTTTCATGCTTTTAGCAGTTACAATGTATATAAAATCGATACAGTCAACAAACTAGCGTTCTACTATACCCATAGTAGGTACCTATAACGAATCAAGATTATTCTTTATCTCCCGAAGGTATAAGTTTTGCAATTCTGTTTTGCGTACGGTCGAGTAAAACTGTCATATCTACAGATAGTTATTTATAAGGTATATATGATCAATCTGTCAGTCGGTACGAATATTCTATGTTGTCAGAAAAATCGGTCGATTAAAAAAAAAAAAAAAAAAAATCAATAAGTGAATAAATAAATAAATGAATGAATGAATGAATGAATAATCAGCGATTTATCATCAAAGTTAGTTATACTATCAGTGTATCGATTTCAACAATTGATTTGATTTATTAAATCGATATTGTACAAGTATTAATTGACATAACGTCAAAGATAACGTTATACCGACAATAAGATTTCTATCTCTATATATATTTGATTTTTCCGACAACCCGTTTTCGGCATTGATCATTTGATCCGATCTAACGAAACGTCAGGTGATCCGCGGTTGCATTAAGGGTATAGAATAAAAAAATAAAAAAATCAATTTAAATAATGTATAAATAATTATTAGGTACTGTGAGAATGAACGCTCTAAAAATTCGTCATAAAATAAAATAAAGTTTATCCAAAAAAAAAAATAAATAAATAAATAATAATAAATAAAATGGATTGTGATACGCAGTATAAGGATTTAAAAGTGCCGCAGGGAGTATACAGTTTCTAACTAATATATCTAACTTGAGTCTTCTTCTGCTGCAGTCGCGGTGTGCCATATAGATATAATGCCAAACTATATATACGAGGGTAGGGGGTAAGTTGTTAATTAGAGCCAGATTAAACGCTTGTCTGGGGAGCCATTTTCCTTTCCCCTCTCATCTCGTGAGCTTTGATGCTCTGGTCCCCTATACCTAAGCTTACAGTCAAGAGATATAGGGATGAGGGAAGAGGGAAGAAGAAGAAGAGAAGGGAAAGGAGGGGGAGTTTTCTCATGGTGAAAAGACACCATCACAAACACATAGAAACGTCCAAGAAGCACCAAGACGAAAAACTAGAAATAGAAGTAAAAGTAAATGGAGGGGGTAAAATGAGAGGACAGAAAAATATAGAGAAAATGGATAAACCTTATAGAGGATAGGGATATACCTACGTCGGGTCCAGGGTTGCTGCTGCTGCTGCTGCTGCAGTCGTAGCATAAAGCGACTATACCCGAGCTGGGAAGAGAGAAGGAAGGAAGTAAGCGAAGGCAAGGACGGAGGACTAAACCGGGGAGGATATGGGTAGGGAGGGCTTAATGAAAAGTGTTTGCCCCGTAAAAGTTAAGATTAATTGGCGCTCGGGGGGCGGTTACCGCGGTAATCAGCGAAACCCAGTGGTTCTCAATCTGAGTATAATATAATATATTCCATCATACGTATGGAGACTAAAACTTTCCTATAAATACAAAAAGAAAAAAAAAGATAAATATTTTAGTCAAATTTACTATTTGCGATTTTTATTTATTTATTTATTTTTTTTTCTGTTTTCGCGATTAATTAAACGCGTTTGCTGTTATAGAAAAATTCCAAACTAATTACAACGACGTGAAAATACGTATTTGAATTTTCCTGACGAATTGAGAAGAACAAAAAAAAAAAAAAAATTTTTTTTAAATTATTTTGTTTTTTGAATCCTAGCATCGTGATAGATTTTTTATTTTTATTTTTTGCTTTTGTTTTTAGATATAGGGAGTGTAACGAATGAATCAAAAAAAAAAAAAAGGAATATATCCATCAAGTATTGCGAATGAGCGCTGCTGAAATGAGGGGTTAATTTGGCGACACCTAGTTTCATTAACAACGCTATTAAAAATAATGGCCGGTCGACTAGGGGTGGTAGGGTAGAGAGAGGCCGAAGGTAGGTACCTCGAAACGGGAGTTTGAGGGAGATTCTAATTACGTTGGACGACTTTCGTGAGTGAGAGAGAAGAGAAGAGAAGAGAAGAACAGAGCAGGAAAACTAGAGGCTGGAAACTGTATGGCTGTAGGAAAGACACGAGGGGTAAAGGTGAGGTAAAACCGAGAGTAAAAGAGGGGATATAGAGTAAAAGACGCCATGATACTCGTTAACCGGCATAATTGTACTCCTGGGATAATACCGGGGTAATTGTTTTCGGCAAACTGTTCTCATTTGGGGAAATAATAATAAAAACCAAAAAAACAAAATCAAATTACAAAAAAAAAAAAAATAAAAAAAAAAAAAAGAAAGAAAAAATAGGCAATGACGTTCATCACTTTCAGCGGGTTTTCAGATTGAACAAAAAATCCAAAAAAATTTTCCTATGATTTATCATATGTAGTTACGTCAATTTATATAAAATTGTCAAATTTATAAGAAGAGAAACAAAAAAAAAAACAAAATAAAAAAATTAAAATCTTTATATAAGAATAATTTTTTATGTTTTTTTCGGATGTTTAATCCTGGCTCGCTGTCACGCTGTCACTCAACTGTCAATCAGACTGATATTTTTTTTAACCACGACTTATATGCCGATTTAATATCTGATATTAACAGCTGGTAAATAGTATATTAAGTGTATATATGTATGTATACAATACCATGTACTGAAATAGCACATGACTTCATGTTTCGCCCAAAGTGATAAAAAAAATAACGATCCGCCAAAATAATCGTTGAAAATATATATATATATCGCTACATACGTATATGTATCTACGTTTTTTTTTTTTTTAGTACATAGATTTATTAGATTACACAAGTGTAAGTAAGTAGCTAAAGGCAGGTATTATTATTATCAATTTTTCGACGGATAATTCAGTGTAGTTAAATAAAATCTACGATAATCGAATTTTAATTTGACAAATGTATTAAATGTCGTTCAGTGTGCCCTAAATTATTGTTTTTTTATTTTTTTTATTTCTGTTTTTTTTTTTAGTATTGAGCAAAAAACATACGTAAAAAAAATTAGTCATAATGTTTAGAGTTGAATCTAGAGATACGTAAGTCATCGAAATTGACTCTTATAAATATTGTATAATATATATATATTGATGATAATCTATACCACAATTGTGATTCATTGATTAAAAACTAATTTCTATATATTATACTTATAGTAATAATTAACGATAAAATCTATCAATATGAAAAATTTTCAATCTTAACGCGAGACATTTTTTTGTTTTGTTTTGTTTTTAAATTGATTAGGGTATACTTTTATAAAATTCACGATTTCTGCTTACCTATACGTCTATACTTGGAAATGAAATTGAGATGAAAAAAAAAAATATATATATATATATATGTATATATTTTGAAATATAGGTAAATGTAGTATTTTTAAGACGTTAGCAATTATTATTCACATTGCATAAAGAATAATAAATATTATTTGCTCTTCATATATTGTCAATAGAATTTCTTCCTTGTATAAAAAGTTTGATAAGGATTCGTATTTCATTTATCTCGAATTAATCAAAAAAAAAAAAAAATTTAATATTTAAAATAAAATAAAAAAAAAAAATTTAATGAAAATCGAAATTATATTACCATTCAATTTGTTAACACGTCTTATTATACCTGCGTATCGCATATGTGTATACAATACATATATAGGTATATGTATATACATATATCTACATGCGGGGAACAGAAGCGAATTATAGAAGCGCGTTAAAACCCGGAGTCCCTGATATTTATTTAGTCTACCCTATTTACTGAAATTTCAAATATTTGTGCAACACCCTGTTATCAGCCCGGTATCAGTCGTCAGTTGTCATCTGTCGGGGTTGCTCAACGCAAACAAGGTAATGGCTCTCCGAACCTATCCTCGTAACCTGGGTGTGCAGGCCAAGGTAAGTATATTTTACACATACACACACCCTGTACTCATACAATTATCTATATCATTCTTCAATACCTACACTAATCTTTGACCAATTATATAAATCAAAATGAATGGGATATTTTTTTATTTTTTTTTTTTTTCAATTTTTGTTTCCCCAAAAATTTATACAAAATTTATTATCGCTATGTATATGTACGTTATTTAAAGAATAATTAATACTGACGGTTTTCAATTTTATTTTATTTATTTTTTTTTTTCGATCGATCTTTAATCATTTGCGTTTATTAGTTTGCGATCTCCGACGTCAATCATTATTGGCGGTAAGGTTTATATATTAATACACCGTTCATCAAACAATATAGTTAATCAGATTTAATTGATTAAAATTAAATAGAAATTCCTCGACTATACACTGACGCCGACGCCACGACGCCTCCATATATTTTATACCTCAAAATAAATATATTAATATATATATATATAATATATATACCTATGATTCATATTATATATACATATATGTATATTATAATTTTTTTTTTTTTTTTTGTATCGTTGAATAATAAACTACGCCTGGTATATGGGTATATATATATATATATATACCTACCATATACCATATCAAATCTAAATCAAAGACCTTATATGGAAATTTTCAATGATCAAATCGCCCGACATGTCAATCGGCATTATTTCATTGATGAATGACACAACGACCAGATATTGGTCGTCGATTTAGTATTACCCCGACTTTGATGAAATGACAATGTATAAACGACGTAAGATGGTTATCCAAATCTTCAACGTCTAGTATGAATTACATACGCCTCTATTAAAAATGAAATAAATAAAAAAATAATAATAAGAAGAAAAAAAAAGTTAAAAAAAATAGAACAAAAATTGGCTTTCACTGATTTTCCCAATATTTTATTCATTAATATTTGTCTATTCATTTATTTATTTATTTAGTTAATTACTTGCGGATGTTATACGCCTTGTAATAGTTTTGAGATAGTAAATTTCGAAATTCTATGTGTAGGTACGATTTTATTTAATTATATCCTCAATTTTTGTTTTTTTTTATAGGAATATATACAGTGAGCGAAACAACTGTACTACGACGTAAATTGACACATGGATTAGTTTAATCTAATAATTATAGTCTTATTAGCAGATCATAACTTAAGCCACTCTAATCACAGATCAAGTTTTTCATTCTTGTTAATCTAAGATCTTTTCCATGTCATATATATACTTATCAATATGTAATTAAAAACATCTTAAATAAAAATCGATCAATCTTATTGTATAATGTCTATACCCCTATCTACCTATTGTATATACATATACATTAGACCGTTTCAAAAAAATCGATTATTTTTCATTTTCAAAGAGTTAGTCAAAAATATTGTTCCAAATGATGAAAAAAGATGTTGTCAAAGTTTGAGCTCTTAATAATAATATTAAGAGGTGCCTCATCGCGATTTTCTATTTCCCATCTAAATAACATGGGAAATGGTCTTGTGGAACTTTTCGATTTTTATATCTTGAAAATTAATCTACTTAGAAAGATTCTGCATGAATGCTGTTGTTCAAAATTGTACGCTCTACAAAAAAGGTATCTTGGTCTTTTTCGATGAATCCAACTGTTTCCAAGTTCGTCATGATTAATTACCATTAATAACCAATACACCAACTTGGAAATAGCTAGATTTATCGAAAAAGAACAAGAGACCTTTTTTTTAGAGCGTTCAATTCACTACAAAAATATGTTCTGGTCTTATCGGTACACTAATGCGTTGACGAGTTATAGAATTCCAAAGTTTAAAAAAAAATTTCCCCATGTTATTTAGATTGGAAATAGAAAATCGCGACGAGGCACCTCTTAATATTAATATTAAGAGTTCAAACTTTGACAGCATTTTTTTTTTCGGCATTTGGAACAATATTTTTGAGTTACTCTTTGAAAATGAAAAATAGTCGATTTTTTTGAAACGGTCTAATATACATATACATATATATATATATATATAAAAAAAAAAAAAAAAAAAAAGAAAAAAAAAAGAAATACTATTGATAGTTAATGAGCCAATAAATCTCTAGCCAATTTCTGTATTATATTCAAGGTAGGTATATGAAATCACTTTCAAAATTTGGAAACGATAAGAGATGAAAAATAATTACGTATACATACGTAGATGCGGATAAAGAGAAAAAAAAAAAAAAAAAAACGAAAAATAATAACCCAATAATCCGAAATATAGATAAGACAGTCTCTTGGAGCGTATTAATTAGCATTTATCAAACACCGCGTAATAAATGAACACGTATTAATCGAGAATTAATTAAATAATAATCAGTTATAGGTTGCAATATATAAAACGGAGGCGGTGTAATAAAGATTATAGTGATTAGTATCGATATAGCCTCTGAATAGTCGCGAAAATAGATTACATAAAGAAAATACATGATAACAGATATAATAAGAAATTGAATTGTTTCAATATTCTGAATATTTGAAATCACGCTGTATAAAATAACAAAATTTTTTTTTTTTTAAATAAAATAAGTTTCTCATTATCACATTTCAATTAGCATATTCGAAAGCAAAGCGCCGGTGTTAGACAGCTAGATTGTCTCTATAGTGGGAGTTTAGGTATATATGTACATTAAATTCATGTAAGATAAAATTAAATAGCAATTTGAGGTATTTAAATGACGTATTAACAACCTGGTCGGAGAGTAAAAAGTGGAAATCTTGAAGAATAATGATAATAATAATAATAATAATAATAATAATAATAATAAGATGATGATGAGGATGAGGATAAGGATGAGGAAAAAGCACAAGTGGCAGGCACACTAATTACCGTCTGGTATTTAAGCCCTAGAGAACCACCCATTAGCGATTTACGCAATCCAGCTATTATCAATATTTACAATCAATATCTCTCAACAAACATCTGTATAGGCCCACTTGGCCTTAAAGTATACGCGAGGTATAAGTGTATTATAAGTAAGATTGTTTAATTATAATTTTTTCTTTTTTTTTTCTCAAATTTTTCTTTGAAAAAATTAAAAGAAAAAAATAAAATTGTCATAAAGATAATAAAAAAAAATAACAAATAAATAATAGCAATGATAATTCACATCTGTATAAAATTGTTCATGATTACCTTGAGTCCCAGGTATTTCTCATCGATTTCCTTAAATTCCTGACGTTAGCTCGTATAACTCCGGCACTGTGTGAAGAAAAAAAAATTTTTTTTAAACGTTTAAAATCGTGAAATTTTTCGACGTTATTATGATCATCATCTTCGGAGCTAACATATATATAAGTAAGTCTAAGCCTTGGCTTATCGGCCGACAATACATAATCGGTAGTTAGGGATAAACCGGAGTATTTGATTAACGTAGACGACGGTAAACATGGAACTAGAAGTAGCCTGCCTTAGGTTACAACCGGCGAGCTTATGAGGTTTAGTATAGAAGAAGGAGATTTCCTATTCTATTCTATATATATATATATACCTAGATACATATAGAAATATATGAAAAAGAGATGGATATATGACGATGATGATATATCACAGAAATTTTATTTGTCTTTTTTTTTTATTTTTATTTTTTTTAAACGTTGGATGAGAGAAGGCGTCATTTGCTACCGCTGTCGGTGTTAAAGATACGTTGGAAATGGCCATAGAACGTGCCTTTGCATTAAAGTAAATATCACTGCAGTATTTTACATAAAATATATATTATTTGCTGCAGGTATAGTTAGGTAGGTAATGCAGTCAGGTTTAAAACCCATAGATAGGCTGCACATCGGTGATCCATCATTGCCATGGAAGCAAATACTCGACGAAGTAAAAACTCAAGATTCAAGACTAGAGGACTCGAGACTCAAGACTTGAGACTCAAGACTTTTACGGTGGCACTATAGTAGCTGGCATATATATATATATCAAAAACCGAAAACCCAAAAAACTGAAAAAGGAAAAGTCTAAACACGAAGTAGGAATTCTTTCCTCTTTCCAAGATCTAATAATAAAATAGAGTGAGATAATTTTCTAGAATTTACAAAAAGAGAAACTCGATTTAAGATTATTTGATTAAAAGACAAAAAAAGAAAAAATATATATTAGTAGGAGTATATCACGAGCTCTGAGATGGATTGATTATAGATATAAACGCCAATGGTGTTTAATAACTTGATAATGTGGGCAATTACTCCTAAAGTCATTACGTATCAGATAATTCGATGTACATTACTGATACACGATCTCATAACTAAAAACACGAGTAAGTAAAGATAAATATATATATATGGATAGATATATAGATATACATATGCGATATACAATAATATAAGAGATAAAATGTATATATATATATATATATATATATATTGAGGATATACTTATAGGTACCCCAAACTCGATTTCCATCAATCAATATTTATCCAAAATTTAATTGAGTAATTCTTCGGTCTATAATGCACATACCTATATATACTTATATATAATTATATAAAGTTGTGTGTTGATTATTTTAACCCACCATTTAAAAATGAATTACAATATATATTTCGTATCCACTGTCTATTATTTTTATAACTTTTATTGATCTAGAAATCAATTTTCAATAATCTTCAAATTTTTGGAGAAAAAAAAAAGGTAGAAAAAAAAAAAAAAAAAAAAAAACAGATATTTTAAAACGATTTCAGACTTTCCAAAAACTTTCTAAATTCCATTCGATCACCAATATTTGACCCAATATTTCGCAAATCAATTTTCTCTGTACATTTCTCTTGGTCGAAAAACGACGAGATAAAAAAAAAAAATAATAATAATTAAAATTCATGATGAATTTTCTACAGGAAATTATATTCGTTTATATATACATACATATGTTTAACCACCCTCCCTCCCCCTTGTATATAGGTAGCTAAAATCCAAAAATTTGAAGATAAAAAATGCACAAAAAAAAAAAACAAAAAAAATCAAAAAATAATTTTTCGTCATAAAATCTGTCAAATTATATATTATATACCTATACATATTATATTCCATTGTATATATGTATACTTGAAATTTCGTGGTTCTTAATAACCGCTATAAATGATCACAGTGTCTTTCATTGCTAATTTAACGCGGCGATAATGTTCGGTGTAACATTGCCTCGCTTATCTGATATCACTAGCCTATCTCGCTCGGAAACAAATCTCTATCTCTCTTTTTCTCTTCTCTTCTCTCTCTCTCTCTTTCTCTTTCTCTTTCTCTTTCTCTTTCTCTCTTCTCTCTCTCCTCTTCTGACAAACGACAGGGGGAAATCCCCGCGAGTAGAGTCCGCCCGGATTTAGCAGCTCGATCTGTTCCCTGATAAAACGTATATATCCGTCCTTGTCCAACGTTTCTATATACATATATACATACATATATACATATATACTAACAGTAGGTACATATACCCTACCTACTAACCAACGTTTTCGAAGGCGTGGCCGATAGTCAAGCTTCAGGGCGGAGCACCCCGAATTTAATCGCGAGGTTGAAAGCGCGCGGCGATGTATACTCCTCTACTTCCAGGCGCAGACAGAAATCGACGGGGGTATTACACACATTATATATATATATATATATATATATATATATATATATATATATATATATATCTATATATATTAAATGTATATAGAAAGAGATATAGATAGATAGAGAGAGAGTGGGGAGATTTTTTGATCCGGATGAACGCTGCCGCCGCCACTTACTCATGACACTATACACTGACTCCTACGACTACCGTTGCCGTTGTCGTTGTCTGCTGCTGCTGTCTCAACGCATTGTGCGGGCTTTACCGAATTCGCAATATCAATTCGGCTATATAAGTAATAAAAATAATAATAATAATAATAATAATAATAATAATAATAAATTACTTAACTCAAATCGTAAACTAATTTGAGTGTAAAAGAACAAGATATATAAAAAATAAAAAATAAAAATATATATTTATACCATTTTTTTTTTTTTTAATTTTTTTTTAAATTATTTGTTTCTCTTATTTTGTTGATTTTTTTCTCCTCGATCATGATTTTTTGAGAGAGATAAACTCCTCGAGTGTCTGTGCTACAGATTAAAAAAAAAAAAACATAATACCAAGACGTATAAGACAGGATTTATTAAAACCAACCAAAGTAAACATAAAAAAAAAAAAAAATAAAAATTGTTTTTTTTTTTATATATATATACCGTTTAACAATTAAATGTGATTATTATCGGTGGTGAAAATCGGTATTTAAAAAAAAAAAAAAAAAAAAAACGAACGAACGTTTTTTTTTTTTTTATATTTATTAATTTTTTTTTTTCTGTGATGTTCTGATGTGAATGAAAAATAAATCAAGGATATTTTCAAAACAAAAAAAAAGATTTTTATTACTTCGATATGCGCCGACGGTCTGATAGTTTTTAAATCAAACCGTTTTATACCATTTCGTAATATATAAGAACTGATAGATATATATATATATCAGTGCTCCGTACATAGTGTTCGTATTGCAATTTAACAAAAAATTAAAAATTATCGATTCAGTTTAAATTTATTTATTTATTTATTTTTAATTTTTTTTTTTTATTATTATTTTTCGTTCTTACTATGGCGGCATCAACAGGTGCCATACACTACGGTTCCCAAATGGTATCGGAAGAGTTACATCAGCACTCGAGACACCTTTACAGTATACAACACAGACTTCAAGAATCTGGTACATCACCTTGTTCTGAAGAAAGAAGTTCTAAATCACCCCAACAACTTCACGATCTTAGAGTAATATCACCTGATCCTGACGAATTGAATAGTAATAACACAGTCCCATTACGTTTTCGCGATGATTTAAACAGTCCGACAAAACGTTTCAAAGAGGATATAATAATTCCTCAAAAATCACCTATATCACCATCTCAAAGGCGGAATATAGTAACACCATCGTCTCCTATGATGCAGGATAACAGCAGCTTTGTATCAAGTCCAAAGAACACACCTAGCGGTATAATTCACTTACAGAGTAACAATTCGATTGGTAAAACGTCATTTTGTATCGATGCTTTACTTGGTAAAGCAAACGATGATACATCGGTTAATTTTCAAATTGAACAACAGCAGAGAAATTTTTTACAACAAAATATTCAAAGATGTGAATCGCCAGCTGCTGTTATAGCTAATCAACAAAACTTAATAGAAAACAGAGACAACAACCACGAGGGAAATTTACCTCCTCTTCACACATTAATGACACATAATTCACCACCTCAGTCAAAAGTACAATCTCTTAGGCATCAGGGTATATTCAGATCTGATAATACAACGTTGACAGTTAAATATCAGAATAATGAACGGCTTGATAATACGGAGGATGAGACCAGCGTGGATGTCGATGTAGATGCTAACAGGACAGGGAGTGCCAGTCCTTGCAGTAATAACAGTCGGAGTCCTACGTCAAGTCCACCAATTTCACCAGGTTCAGAAGACCCGAATGGTAACGGTATCGTTAATCAACAAAGTCAAAACACCACGGCTAATTCTCATTATGGAGTTAATCCTGCCGGTGTGGTAAGACAGACGCAAGGACTGTTACTTCATCCTGGTGGTCCGTTGATCCATCCTGGTGGACTTTACTATCATCCTGGTGGAGGGAGTGCGTTTCATTCTATACACAAGGAGGGTCAACCAGTTGGACATCCACAATCCGGTGCACCACATCCTCAACAACATCATATACACCCTTTGCAACTTGAATGGCTAGCGAGAACCGGGATGCTTTATCCGAGACTCCCTGCCGACTTGGTCGGTGAGTTTGATTCCCGATTTTTATATTTATTTTTATTTTTATTTATTTATTTTTTTGATGGATTATTCAGTCTCAATTTTTGATTGATAATCCGGAATATCTACATGATCAAGATTGTTGTTAAAACCAGGTTGGCAGAATATTTAAGCCTTTAATTGGTGCAATATAAACTGATAAGGTGTAGTACGTTTACGATGAACAGAGAGCGGTTTTCATTTGAAGTTTAAACCTTTACCCCGATCTACAGTAGGTACACGATAATTTAAGATGATCGTAAATAACGAAACTTAATTTTCTTTTAGACTTACTGTATATGTTATATATGAACAAACAAATATCGATATCGATAGATAGTGCTGATCCCTACGATGGTTTTGAACTACCAAAAAAAGAACAAAAAAGAACAAAAAAAAAAAAAAAAAGAAACTAGGTAAAAATTTGACGAAACTGTTGGCTTTTCGATGTGATGGACTAGTCAACTAATTCAATTTTTATCTCTGTCTCTCTTTCTCTCTCTCTCTCTTTCTCTTTCTCTTATGATGGTACCTATAATACAGGGCGTATAAAATTGTTGAGTGGCTGACCAATATGGGTTAGCTTAGCAGTGCATTAGGCATGTCAACACTGTCATATCTGTCCATCAGTAGCACAATCTGTCTTTCAACATCGCCTCACTTCTGGGCTAATAGCTGTAATAGCCTGTAAGAGCTAATACAACATAACCTAGGTAATGATAATAGCGAGGTACGCGTAACATACCCGTATATATGTACTACCGTAAGTATTAGGCAGGTACAAACTGTCGGGTTAAAATGGTCCTTCTCTTTACACATCCTAATCGTAAAACTAGCGTACGAGTTATTTTTTTGATTCTTTTAACTGCGTGATAGCTACGTGTGGGTGTGTTGGTTCAAATTTCATTGGAAAACACTGCCCTATACTTCAAAATTCAAAAATAAGAAGATTAGAAAAAAAAAAAAAATAGAAAATCAATTTCGGATTATTTGATTAAACAAAAAATCTGACGGTAACTAGAGTTTGCAATTCTGTTCGGTATATACATGTATATGTATATATATATATATATAGGTACTGGGCAAAGGGAAGTTGATCCAATCAATACGAGGGATTTTTTTTTCTCTTCTGTTTTTGGTTTTGTTTTATTAGACTTTTTATTTTTTTTTTTTATTTTTTTTTCAAACAAATCGTTAGACACGTGGGAGGAGAGTATTGCAGGGTAGTTTCTGTCAGATGATCCTGATTGGTTGTTGTCGAGTTATTCAGTATCGGACAAAAAAAAAAAAAAGAAAAAAAAAAGTATATGTATATATACATACATTCTATACGGTACAAAAAATTAGAAAACTCGACTAGTACCATACCTACACTATCTATGCAAATTACTAAAAGTAGTACAGTGAAGGATATATGTCCTTTTCGTATATACGTATATAGTTTATCGGATTTTCAACAGACTAGCTAGCTAGTACGTAGATAAATGGCAATAGACATAGATTGATTGTTTATCCTGAATGATAATTCACAATTTGTCAAATAGCAACACTTCTTCTTCTTCTTCTTCTTCTTCTTTCACTTAGTTATGATAAATATATAAAACTCACAGTAGCAGTTACAGATCAAAGTATAATGAGTATAAATATTATAAAATTTGTTAAGAAATTGAAAAAATAAAGAAAAAGAAAGAAAGAAAAAAAAACGATGAAGTATAAATTTGCAAAAATGTTTAGATAGCTAAATGGACCGGATGTATGTACAGCGAAGGTATAATTAATTGATGAAATCAAACGATTATTTGCTATAGTAAGAAAAATAAAACGATAAAAAAAATTTTTAAAAATAGAAAGTAATATTAATTGAGAAAGGATCGTTCGTGTAATGAGTTTGCTAAATTTTAACCCACTCAATAAATAATTGTTATTTCAACCTAAATAATTAGATAGAATCTACAACATCGTTATATTTAATTATCGCTGTTAAATTGACAACTGAAAATCGATACGTGGGTATTGAGATATATATTAGGTATAAAATATAGGTATAATATAATTACGTGTATATATATATATATATATATATATATATATATATATATATATATATATATATATATATATATATATATATCGTCCAAAACAGAAAAAAAAATTTTTAAATAAAAAAAATACTTATCGATTGGTTGTATATATAATAAATGAAGCAAGACAAATAATAAGTACTTGATCAGTGCAACATACCCGTTTAATTAGTGATTAAAATATCACTCGTCGTTATCTTGAATCCGAAAAATTTCGATAAGCTTATTAAAAATAAAAAATATTTGAAAAAAAAAAAAAAACTCAAGATAGATAAACACAGGTATAATAATTCGTCATCAAAAAATCCCAGGATAAATTAAAAGTTCTAATTAACCGGTTTTAACTTATTATATAGTATATTTATTTTATTTGTTTTATTTTTTATTTTTTTTTTTAACAAAACCACAAAATTTGAAATTAAATAAAAGCGTTAATTCAAGCCTAACGAAAAAGTAAAAGAATAAGAAGAAAAAGAAGAGAAGGAGGAAATTATCCTTAAGTTTATTTGCACCACTTCTTATGTACAACAATATTACGGGGGGGGGGATAAAAAATGGCGAAAAAAGGAATTTCCGCGAGAGACAATAGAAGAGAAAGAGAAACAGAAAAAAAAGAAAAAGAACGAAGGGCAAAAAAAAAAAAAAAAGAGAGAGAAAGAAGGCTGCTAAAAGTTCGGGTATTTTTTCCGTCGACTAACAAAGGGGACGATACTCTGGGGAGGACGCGGGACGTCGGGGCGGGTAAATGCGAGTTGGGGATGATTTAATTAGTTAATTGTGCGTCATCCATCCGTCCATTCATCCCTCCTCTATTTCTCTTTCTCTCATCATATATAACTACCAAGAGCGACATGTCGCCATGGTGTTTCCATGGTAACATCATGCACGTTTATGCATTTTCAGTATAATTCATCTGTATACATATGTAATACATATACAAAAATGATAAATCGAAAATTTTTGTACACGAGAAAAATTTAAAACGACATTGTACGTATATCGATAGGAGTTTAAATCTGATAATTGTACAAAATTATTGATTTGACCACAAATCCCACGTTATTATACATACATCCGCATCTGGTTGCGATTCGATCTCTAATAATCTATTATACCATTCAACGTTCAGGTTTTATTGAATTATACATATCATAATCTTTCAGTGGCATATGGTGACCCGATTTCAAACGATTAGTTATAGTAATTGCTACTGCGATTTCTGAAAGTTTGTTTTAACAGTATAAAAAAAAAAAAAAAAAAAAAAAACTCTCTCTAGATATCATACGTTAATAAATTAAATAATAACGTTTTCAATTCTTATCGTAGTATGTATGTACCCATAATCAGTAATTGCAATTATGGTTAAACTGCGATACAAATCTTCTTCTTTTTTTTTTTTTTTCTTTTTTAGTTTTGTTTCGATGGTGTAGTGTAACTACTGATACCTACGTACATCTGGGCAACGTTTAGTAATAAAACAAAATAGCAATACAGGTATATTTGAGTAACGCATACATGCATCAGGTTTGCCAGGATACGATGGCTCTGGATGTACACATTGGCTAACCAAGATCTGTTTACCTGCGGCTGCACAGGCCAAACTAAATTGCTAATTCAGAAACACCCATTACCAGAGTATTCTGGTAATCTGCAACCGCTCGCTGATCTGATCATACCTTTCGAAACAATTTCATGAAGTATAATGTTAAAATTCGTATATATATATAATATTTAACGTTATTGGTAAAATACGAAAAAAATATATTGCATATAAAACTATATGACTGAAATTTTTTGTGCCAAAAATAAGAATATAGAAGCTAAATTTATACTCGTAAAATTTTAGTGCAACAGGATAAAAGAAAAGAAGTGATTTTCGTTTTATTTTTATATTTTATTATATATATATGGTGAAAGAATATGAGAAAAAATGTATCCCTTGAACGTTTAGCGGATCACGTAGAAGCAGTTTTGAAAATAACTTTTCGAATCGTACATATATATATACCTTATAGTAACGGTGAATTTGTGTCTCGGTTTTACTCCTAGCATAGTAGATGGTTATATCCGGCAGTTTTCTTCCTTTCTGATATAAGAAAATCCTTAGATCTACGGTCTCTACGATCCTCTCCTAAGGATGTTTACGGCGTGATTTGTGGCGAGTCGAGTTTGGGATTAAATTCGGCCATTCCGGGGTAAGGAAAATAGCCAGATAAAACTTGGCTAACTTGTTCTACTCTGCAGGGAGGATGAGGACGAGGACGAGGATGAGGTTGTTCGGTATGGGTGGAGAAGAGAGAGAGAGAGAAAGAGAGAGAAAGAGGAGTTACGGATTATGGGGAGCCAGTGAGGGTGAGGGTGAGGGTGAGGGTGCAGAGAGTGAGGGATTCTGGGCGAGGGGTGCTAGATTCGTTTAACGTATCTCCAAGGGTGCAGAATAATTTGGAGGCGGGGCAAAACCGAGGGAAAGGATAGGAATGAGAGAGAGAGAACGAGAGAGAAAGAGAGAGATGGAAAAGGGAGAAAAGAGAGAGATAGAAGAGGGTTAGGGCGGAGCTTCTCGCGCCCCCGCAACTTGTAAGGTTAGGTCGGTCGGTTAGGGATACACGGTGATTTAGAACGGTAATTCCAATTTGCAATTCGCGATTGGATAATTGGTCCCCATTAGAGCGAGGGACTACTTGAAATTCAGTCTTTCGTTATCCGTATTCTCTGTCCGTTTTCCTCTCATTCGCATATATACCCCCATCCATCCCGTCACAGAGACACACACACACACACACACACACACATGTTATAAATATCGAATTACGTTATCAACGTCAATTTTTTTTTTTTTTTTTGTTGCCATTTTGATTAGTTTTTTTATTTTTTTTTTTTTTTTTTTTTTGTCATTTGTTTTTTATTCTTTATTTAAACTCCTCTTTTTTTTCTTCTTTTAGGGTTTCGGGGAAATTCATCTACGCTTTTACAGTCCAGCATAAGAAAAAAAAAAAAAAAAAACTAAATATTTATACATATATATATAAAAAAACAAAAAATCTCTACAAACCAGTTCGAATTATACGAAATTACGGGAACCGCGAGCTCGCGGAGAGACTGGGTCGAGTAATTAGCTGGAATTAAACGAACCCTCGACTAACGAGGGTCGCGATGGAAGTAGGTACGCCGCGCCATCGAAAGGCGTACTTATAAAAAAAAGAAAGTAAAAAAATAAAAAATAAAAATTAACTGGAATCTGCGCAGTACGATTGCAAAATGTTTTAACGAAATTTGTCGGAATTATATATCCTCGAAGATAGAAAAATTATAAAGAAAAATTGAAATTCACACGATTTTTTTTGCACTCAGACGATGATATAGGGATGATAATTTTTCATGTCTCTATAGAAAATTTGCTTCTCATTTTTCATGTGAAAATATTATGACAATGAACGTTTCAAAAAAATCGACGATTATATTATTGATTATTATATACAAAAATATTGTTCCAAATGACGAAATAAAAATGCTGTCAAAGTTTGAACTCTTAATATTAATATTAAGAGGTGCCTCATCGCGATTTTCTATTTCCCACCTAAATAACGTGGGTAATGGTCTTGTGGAACTTTTCGATTTTTATATCTTGAAAATTAATCTACTTAGAAAGATTCTGCACGAGTAATGTTGTTCAAAATTGTACGCTCTACAAAAAAGGTATCTTGGTCTTTTTCGATGAATCCAACTGTTTCCAAGTTAGTCATGATTAATTATCATTAATAACCAATACACCAACTTGGAAATAGCTAGATTTATCAAAAAAGAACAAGATACCTTTTTTGTAAAGCGTTCAATTCACTACAAAAATATGTTCTGGTCTTATCAGTACACTAATGCGTTGATTAGTTATAAAATTCCCAAGTTTGAAAAAAAAAAAATATCCCATGTTATTTAGATGGGAAATAGAAAATCGCGATGAGACACCTCCTAATATTAATATTAACAGCTCAAACTTCGACAGCATTTTTTTTTTCGTCATTTGGAACAATATTTTTGTATATAATAATCAATAATATAATAAAATAAGTAAAAACAATGAAAAAAAATCAAGAAAATATAAGAAAACAAATTTTAGGATCTATATATATTCATGCGAACTCATCATAGCGATTTATTTGTACGTCTCCACGAACGAACCGGTGGATTAGGGGTATAGGTATATAACATAGTAACAGAAACACCTTCCTCCGCAAGGGTATAGTAGTAGTAGTAGTAGTAGTAGTAGTAGTGAAATCGTTGCTGATGGTGACATAAGGCAGGGTCTACCCCGTGGGCCGTGGATAGGCGCTAACAAACTACAAATAGACCGTGGCAAAATAAATAATATAAATCCGAAGGGTCATGCGAGTAGAGTTTAGGTATATAAGAAGAGAGCCCAACGTACATACATACATACGTATGTTACATATACATATATGCAACACACTCGTAAAACGTATAGATATACCTGTTAATACAGGGGTTGATTTTATATCTGAAACAGCTCATGTGAAATACGTCATCTAGTAAAGATCATTCCTCTATTTCGTATCCTGTATAAAACGGGTTGTCAATTTTGAACCAATAACACGAAAGGATCCAAAAGAAACGGCCAATCAGAAATACGACATAAGGTGACACGATGATGGAAATAGCAGGGGGGATAGCATAGCGCCTAGGCGATAAACGGTGACAGATGTCAGTAAACAAGGGAAGGAGACTGTGAAGAGAGAAGAGGGAATAAACGCGGAGGGAGGGGACAGCGGCTTTATCGAGTGGACAATCACTATTCACGCTCTTATATGTATACATATATATATATACGATGCTGCGATCTATGCATCCCCATATATGATCCCTTCACCAAAACTCCCGCACTGCAGTGCAGTCCACGCATTACCTTACTAACTACTACTCTTCTCGGATTTTATATTCCCCACCACTTTTATCATGATAATTTAATTTATTTGGTACCCAACTTGGACCCCCCGTCTAGTACCATTAGCCATTTAAAGCCAGGGGACCCTTAAATCGTCCCAATCATCACAGCGGTAAACACCGACCATTATCTGTATGTACTTAACGCGCACGTCCTTCACAAAGGAAATATACACACATATGTATATATGTATGTATCTATCTATTTATCTATCTATATATCGCTCCCCATATGCAGATATTATAGATTCAACGATCATCACGTAACTGCAGCAGATAGAATTCTATAGACGATGTGATCAGTGATCGTCTAATTCGCCTTAAATTGCGGAAATGAAATGGCAAGACATGTATTTTTTTTTTTTTAATACCTCAAAATGACCAGCGTTCAGAAGTTTCTTCAATTTCTTAAATTTTATCTAAGCAAAAAAAAAAAAAAAAAAATAGAAAAATAGAACAAGAAAAAAAATTTGTTTTCACTACATTTAAATAATTTGCACCCCTATTATACGCATATCTATAATTTGTATCGTTGAAAATTTTTGTATGTAGGGTGGGTCACGTGGACGAGTTCCAAATCCTTTTGGCGTTGAACCACCACCGGAACGATCGGTGGTGGGATTAGCATTTAGCAGGGTATTTATTGCCTGCGTCAGTGATGTCTGGGGGGGTGTTCGTGATGCGGCACCCCCCCGCAGGGAGTGTCACATATGGCAAATGATTTTGCAGCCGTTTTGGCGAACGATTATTGCTATTATTATTTATTGTGATTATTTAGATCGTCGTTCATTTTTATTGCCCTCGTTTTTTATTCTTTCGATTTCTTAGCTTCTCTTCTCTTTTATTTTTGTTTTTTGTATTAATTCAATTTTTATACGCATCTATGATAACAATGATTATTACTTATCGAATATCGGGAGAAATTTATCGGTTTTTAAATTCGAAAAAAAAAAAAAAATTTGTTTAAAAAAAAAAAAAAATTGATATTGTGCATAAACCAAGTTACGTATGTATGTACCTACGTATATACTACTTGGTTTATTATATCAAAGGGCCATATGGCTGTCCCAATTAAATAAATACGAACGTTGACATAATGCCATAGATAAATACTCGAAAATCTGTTCCGTTCAACCAGTCGTACGACAAATAGAAGATTAACGTTCTGACTGACCGGAACCCTGGTGCGGCACGTGCAAGTCTGTAATATACCAGTAGCTACATATCCACTGTCTTCTAGTATCGATATAAATTCGTAATGATTATCTAGAGAAATAAAACCAAAAAGAAAAAAAAAAAAAAAAAAATGAGAAAAATATCGCCTCGATAGATGAAACTATCATTTTTATTTTATTTTTATCTTCCTCCACTGCTGAATCGACAATTTTCTAAAGATTTTTTGAATAGCGTCGAAAACGATGACCGAAATTACTCGAGCGGTGATTTTGGCTAAGCTATAAAGCTAAGGGAATGATCAGTAATCCAAATTCACGATCTGGTGCCCGTAGGTATATAAGCCAAACCATGGCATGTGTACAAACACTGACAGGCGGTGTTGCACTTGCTAGTTAAGTATAAGGGATGTTTAATCGAATGATGTTAGCGCAGGGTGCAAATAAGGGGGTATAAGGTAGGGATAGAAAACACTTTTTGGGATAATAAGGTCTTCGAATTTTTCACGCCCTTTACTTTTAGTTCAACGGCTGCAATCGAGGCGAAATGAATACAAAAAAAATATATATTTTTTTTTTGAGTAATGAATTTTTGATTTTTTTTTTTTTTATATGAATGATAAAAGAGGACTGATGATGCTTAAATCCGTTGAAAGTGAAAAAAAAAATTGTAATTGTTAATTTAATTGTATTTTTTTTTTTTAATTGGTTTTTCAAAGTTTGTAGCAACAAGCAGAAACCAAAACCGTTCAGTTTAGGGTATTGTGTATATGATACACTTATGTGAATGAATTGAATTGAATTGAATTGAATTGAAGTCATTACGCTTCCCTCTTTCCTAGCTGCACCCCTCGAGCCAAGAGTCACTCGTATAGCTAATTGTTGGGGCGGGTAGTTTGACGGCCCTAGCTAGGCTAGCCTAAGCCAGACCCAAAGCAACTTTGCCAATTCTAACCCCAAATGATCCATCCCTCGTTACTCAAGGGACTATATGGTAGACCGTCGTTGGTATACTAGCGATAATTACATTTAGTATTCATCAACGATATCATATTTTTTTTATTATTATTTCATTTTTTTATTTTTTATTATCTCATAATTATTATTATTATTTATCGAATACTTCTCAAATTCTCGTTAATTTTTTTTGTATACAAAAACGAAAATAAATAAAAAAAAAAGAAACGAATTGAATAATTTCATTTTCTTCTTCTTTTTCTAATTTTCTTTTATATTTTTTCTTTTTACACTTTTTACTATTTCTATTTTTTGTGTTACAGGTTGCGCGGCCCAGCACACATTATTGGGAAAAACAAGACGGCCAAGAACAGCGTTTACATCCCAACAATTATTGGAATTAGAAAAACAATTTCGACAAAATAAATACCTTAGCAGACCTAAAAGATTTGAAGTAGCGACGTCGCTTATGCTTACGGAAACGCAGGTGAATTTATTTATAAAAATAATTTAATAATAAATAAAATGAATAAATTTGAAGTAAGAAAATTTACGTTTAACCTGCATAGTATATGTATAACGCGTATGTATATATGTAGAGGTATATATGGATGGGTGGGTGGTTGCAGGATAACGGCGTAGTCGTATAACGGGCTTAAGACATTTGGGAATAACTCATCCCTACCCTAAAATCTCTCATAGTAGTTGGAACAACTTAAACATAACTCGGAAGCTTACACCCCTCCACGACTGACGAATAGCTCAGCAAACAGACGTGCGAAAGTCTGAGTTATTACGGGCTCAGCCTCTGATTTGTTTCGATGTTTTACCGATTCCTGGACACGGAGTAATATAACTAGCCAGGGATTTACCCAAAACCGGGGAAAATTCATTCCTCATTTTTATTTATTTTTTATTTTTTATTTTTTTTTTTGTTTCTTTTATTTACATAGTTTTAAATTCTCAAAACTACACCGAACAAATCCAGGATTAATTTCTTTCGCGCACGTATGTTACACCTATACGCATGATATATTCAAAATCAAAAAAAAAAAAAAAAAAAAAACAATAATAATTTGACACACAAATGTACCAAAATTTTCTTTTCTTTTCCTTTTTTTCCCTACATAATTTTTCGTGTTTCCAAATCGTGAGGGGGTGTTGTGGAGATATAGACGACTGAAAAGGAAATATCCTCAACAAAATCTGCTTCGTATTCACACGAGCGTATATGTACCTATATCTACATTGTAGATATGGGGGTGACGAAATAAAGAGAGAGAGGGAAAGAGAAAGAGGTAAAAAAAGAAGGATAAAGAAAACAGAGAAAGATAGAGATATTTCACGAGTTATATATCTCGAATCGGATATACAGACGCGAGGGAATGTATGGGCGGGTATATGATATGTTGGCTGAAAGATTTACGTCACATTTTAGCAGAAGGGGAGGATTGCAGCAGTTCGTTTCTACCTGGAACTCTTTTTTTTTTTTTTCTTTATTTTCTTTTTTTCTCGTAAAACTGAATTACGCCGCAGCTATTTCACCGTATAAATTTTATTTCCTTCTCTCTCTCTCTCTCTCTCTTAACTTTTTCGATTTATAGTTAATATTGAAACGAAAAATAAAAACCAAAGATACCAACTTTATAATATTTAATTTTTTGTTTTTTGAATTTCAGGTTAAAATTTGGTTCCAAAATCGTCGTATGAAATGGAAAAGGAGCAAAAAGGCACAGCAGGAAGCCCGAGGTACTAGCGTAGGTAAATCTGATGATACTGTAAGTACTCGTAGCGGAGACCGAGAGAGCGGAAGTGACATAAGCATAAGTGCCGCAAGCGTGGGTGAAGAGAGTCGAAGGCCATCGCAAGAAAGTCAACGTGGAATCACGGAATTACATGAGACACTTTACCGGCCATACGTTGTGTAATTTTATATAGTAGAAAAAGAAAGAAAGAAAAAAATTGACATTTTTGTTTAATTATTATTATTATTATTATTTTTTTTGGTTTTCTTTCATCTATATAATATCAGACGCTGTATTTGATCTTTGTAAATAGATACGAGTATATATATATTATATATATACACATACACACCTACATATATTATAATATAGTATATTTAGAGAAGACGAGAAAAAAAAAAAAAAATATGAAGTAAAAAACTCGATGTAAATAAATTTACTATCTATGCCTAATTCCTATTCACCCATACCTACCTATACCTATATCCCTCTCCCCAAATTCTAATACGATAAATTTGGAATAAAAATAATTTAGTTATAGATTATATTACATTATATATATATATATATATATATATATATATATATATATATATATATATATATATATATATATATATTATACATATATAGGCAAATGCAAAAAAATAAAATAAAATAAAATTAAAATAAAATAAATAAATGAATGAATATTTATTATATATTATTATGTATTATTGTATTATTATGTGTTCCAATAATTAAATAATTCGTCAGCAAATGTAAGATATAGTAATTACTCGACGTACGACGTATATAATTATATTAAATATAAATAAAAGAAGCCAAATATAAATAAAATAAAAAAAAAAACATTTCAATATACGTATAAACGCAGTATTATATTATATATTATATATATATACTATAGTGTTAATAAATCCTATATACAATACTATGTAAAAGTTGTGCTGCTGCAGTGATTATCATCTATAACGTATGTACGTGCATATTAGACCGTTTCAAAAAAATCGATTATTTTTCATTTTCAAAGAGTTAGTCAAAAATATTGTTCCAAATGATGAAAAAAAATGTTGTCAAAGTTTGAGCTCTTAATAATAATATTAAGAGGTGCCTCATCGCGATTTTCTATTTCCCATTTAAATAAGATGGGAAGTGGTCTTGTGGAACTTTTAGATTTTTATATCTTGAAAATTAATCTACTTAGAAAGATTCTGCATGAATGCTGTTGTTCAAAATTGTACGCTCTACAAAAAAGGTCTCTTGGTCTTTTTCGATGAATCCAACTGTTTCCAAGTTCGTCATGATTAATTACCATTAATAACCAATACACCAACTTGGAAATAGCTAGATTTATCGAAAAAGAACAAGAGACCTTTTTTTTAGAGCGTTCAATTCACTACAAAAATATGTTCTGGTCTTATCAGTACACTGATGCGTTGACGAGTTATAGAATTCCAAAGTTTAAAAAAAAATTTCCCCATGTTATTTAGATTGGAAATAGAAAATCGCGATGGGGCACCTCTTAATATTAATATTAAGAGTTCAAACTTTGACAGCATTTTTTTTTTCGTCATTTGGAACAATATTTTTGAGTTACTCTTTGAAAATGAAAAATAGTCGATTTTTTTGAAACGGTCTAGTGCATATACTATACATATACACATATACTATATAGGTATGTACATTGTATATATATAATATATAGTATTGTAAATATAATATAATATAATATAATACGTAATCGCGTAATCGAAGAGAAAATTCAAAAATGAAAAAAAAAATAAAAAAATTAAAAATATTATACAGAAGTTCCTATAAATAAATTATTATAAAAAGAATTCTGTACACAGAATAATCAAAAATACCATGGCTATAATATTATATACATATACGTACATATATATGTTTTATTACTCATTCGATATCCTCAACCTATATATTATACCAACATATATACATACCTATATACATATTCTTCAATATTTTCAATAATCTATTTATATAGTCTATCAAAGATAGAAAGCAAAAAATACATAAAAAAAAATAAGAAGAGATTAAAACGTCGTGAAAAAAAAAAGGCAAAAAAAATAAATTTTGCGATCTTCAAATATATCTAGCTTATTGCAATTATACAAACATATTACATACCTAGATGCGCATAACGAAATAGTATATTAAAAATCACTAAAACTACAAATTTCATTATTCTTTGTAAAAGATTTGCATGATTCGGTGCATATATGGACTATCTAGCTACCTATTATACATACCCGTGTGATATACGAAGGTACGTGATTGGTATGCATTGCTTGCAAATATATAAGAGAGAGAGAAGGTGAGAGAACGGTTTTAGCAATGATGGCATGAATTTCCCGCAACAACTATTCGTCATCTCGCGTGAAATCGTAACGATATATAGGTATATATTAATACATAACTATGTAACTATAGAGAGAAAGAGAGAGAGAGAGATTCTCTCCGTACTGTGTACCCAGTAATGTACATACGTATACATACAATACATATACCTGGAGGTTCCATCCATATACATATATACATCCATACATTACATTACATATACCTAGTAGATAGATAGATAGATATAGATTCGTTGGTGGGCGCTCCGGGGAGTCTCGCGATCAGTATTTATGACATGCTAATCCCCAGTTACGAATTCTGCGACGTCGCGGATGGATGGATGGATGGTCGCAAACCGTGTCGAACGGAACTAAGCTAAACTAAACTAAACGAAACGAAACGGAAAACGAGAAAACGAGAAAACGGGGGAAAACGTAAAACGAAATGGCAACAAAACGCCGATGGAATTACCTGGTACTCGGTCGAAGATGGTATTATAGGGACGAGTGACGACGACGAGCAGTCAGTCACTTGGAAATATATCTACTTCTTCTTATTCGACGAGAATAAGGAGAAAAAAAAGGATGAGAACGAGAACGAGAACGAGAACGAGATTGAGGAGGCGGAGGAGGATGAGGAGGAAAGTTATATTTGATGAATACAGATCAATGTCGTCTCCGTCTTTATACTCTCCTCTTTTCTCCTCTCCTCATCTCTCATTGAATTACTTTTGTATAGTCTGTTAAATCGCAAGGGAAAAATCTATATACAGACGTTTCGATATATAAAATAAAAATTTTTGGTTTAAAATTCCGACTAAAAATCTTACCTAAATATATCATCAGTTTTTTTTTTTTTTTTTTTTTTTTTTAATCATTTTATCAAATATAGGCAAAAATAAAATCAATTTCTCTCTGCACAGCTCGCAATATATATATATATATATATATATATATATATATATATATATATATATATATATATATATATATATATATATATATATATATATATATATATATATATATATATATATATATATATATATATATATATATATATATATATATATATATATATATATATATATATATCGAAATATAGTACGAATATAATATAATATACCTAATTTAGGTAATAGAATAAAATATATAGATACAGATATTTTTATTACCATATATCATTTTTGGATATATGTTCCATACGTATATATATATTCATATAGATCTCTATATATATATATGTGTAATACTTAAGTCGGATTGGTTTAGGGTAAAAGTTGCGGCATTGTAAGAATAAGTATAAAATCTTGGCTGTAAGCCATATTACGATCTTACATACGTATATATATGTATGTATGTATATACGCGTGAGGGAAGAGAGGGATTTGCCGCCATATTTAACGTATACACCGTAATAAAGTGGTAGGGTAGTTGTGAATATATATATACCTAAATATAACCGTAAATCTTTTCATAAATGAAAATGTTATTACTCCATCAACACGTATATATCCCGATTTACCGTATTAACATAATAACTGTAATCGCGATACAAAGAGAGCGAGAGAGAGAGAGAGAGAGAAAAATAATAATTGTCAAATTTGATATTTTAAAGTCAGCAAAAAAATTAATAAAAATTTTTGAATACTGGAACAAATATTCTTTTTTTTATTTTTATACGAAAAAAACCGTACGAGATTTGTAATAAATTATTTAATGCATAATGTACCTACTGAAAACAGAAAAAAATAAAATAAAAAATGGACCTATACGAATGTTTGTATTATATAGAAAAATTAGATTTTTGGGTAATTGCCTCCGTATAGCAGCAGCAGCAGCAGGAACAGTAGTAGAAGCAGGACAATATCGTGTATATAAAAATGAATTGGCATTACACACATCCATCACTCTGGTATATAATCTATAATATAGCTTATGTATCAAGCAATGGATATAGTAGCAACGACTTATACCCTTACGAGATATAATCAATGATTATTTTTGCGGGTGAATAAACCTGGTTTAGTTTCTTTTTCTTAATATTTCTATTTCTCTTTATCGTGTACCGACGTACGTATACATATATATACTATAACAGTTACATATATTGTGTATGAAGGTATACGTATGTGTGTATTATATATTGCACCCTAAAAACTTACCGAACAGTGGGCTGTAGTAACTACTCGGATCCTCGATATCGTCATCCCTCTTTCCATGATTCGAAGAATTGTCTACTAACTCTGATGCTTATACTGCTGGTTCTTTCTACAAATAGAAAAGAAAGAAAAAAAGGTAAATAAGAGCGAGAGCTTAACCATCATCGTCTATACTATACGAGGCGTGTAACTCTCCTCTCACGCTGAGAGTCTGCAGTAACGATAAGAAGAACTTGAGGTCCGCCGCGCGGTAGAGATGAGGAGTAGAGCGGCACGAGCACTCATGTTTATATGCATTGTATTGCTAAAACCCTTTTAACCGAATTACATTTAGCGATTCTAGTGCCGTAGCTCGAGCGCGGGGATGAAGATGAGAAGAAGGAGAAGGAGAAGAAGAAGAAGAAGAAGACGAAGAAGAAGAGGGAGGAGGAGGAATAAGTGGAGAGGTGGAGGGTTACTAGACAGAGAAGAATATTTGGGTGGAGGTGGAACTATGCTAGGTGTATAACGTGGGGGAGAAGGAAGAAGAAACAGCTACTCTACGGTTTAAGCTTCATGCCATGCCATGCTATGCCATAGGTCCTGCAAGATCGGTGGATGCTCCTTTCAACCGGGGAAGGGAACTTGGAAGCATCTCTGATTCTCTGGGTAAACAAGTGCTTAGGTGATTCACTGCTCCTTTCCTCCTTGCTTTGCTTGCTTGCTTGCTTGCTTGCCTCTTCCTAGTGCTTACTCGATTCTATATCGCACGCGCGTTACTCTCGTCGTTTATTTCACGAGACTTTGACGCCATTGCGGTTACACGAATAATACCTATGTATATATGCATATTCATCCTATTTTATGTATATAGGTATATAGATACATACATATATAGATATATATATGTAGAGAATTCCAAGTGAACTTAACTTTTAAACCTATCTCAAAAGCGTCTCAACCGATTGTTATGACAAAAAAAAAAATAAAAAAAATCGACTTTCAAAATAAAAAATTATTATCTAAACTTCGAAATGGGACCGAAATTTTTTTTCCTTATATCATAGATCGTATTTTCTATTTTTATAAATGATATATTGTATTATACTAAATCAATACGTTTACCAATTTTTTTAATTTTATAATAAACTATCATTTCGAAAAATAATATACTATATATTATAAGAATCCGTAAAATAGTAAAAGAAATTCAATTTTCGAAATGATAGTTTATTATAGAATTTAAAAAAAAAAATTGGTAGGTATTAACATAATAAAATATATCATTTATAAAAATAGAAAATACGATGAAAAATACAGAATACCCAAAGATAAAAATAATTTCGAAAAAAAAAAATACTGATAATTTGATTTTTTTTGTTGTTTTTTTCGAAGTGAGTGCCTATATGTTCGGCCCTGAAGTTGGCTCGCGCACACCTCGCGGCAGAGGCCGTCATTAGCGCTAACAAGGTTACCCCTCGGGCGCATCAGCCCTGCACTATATATATATATATATGTATATATATGTATGTATGTATATATATAGATATATACAGATATAAAGGGCATATAGTACCCTAGCCGGCTAGAACAAGAAGTGGGGATAATAAGATCTGCGACAATCAACCCAACGACGACGACGACGACGACAACCAAGAGCGTCGCGACGCCAAACCCCTATATAGATATATAACTAACTCGGTAGAGCCAACGAGCGCGAACTGGCAATGTCCGCCACGTTACTGTCCGGTTATGTATATATTCTATCTCTCTTTTATGCGTCGTCTATCGAATTCTAAAAATCCTTCTTATATTTATTCTTATTTCTTTTTTCTTTTTTTAGTCACATTTTCTATTTACTCAAAATTGAATTCTTCATGATTTTCTTTATATTTTTTTCCATTTACCACATATAATAATCATTGATTAGAAAATATAATTATACCTCTATAAACTATAATACTATACACCCTCGCAAAGTAGCTATACCTCCCCATAATATTAAACCTACTGATAAATTAGTCCCCGCAACTCTTATGTATCTCTAAGAATCCCCGTATGTGTATGTATATATATATATATATATATATATATATATATATATATATATATATATATATATATATATATATATATATATATATATATATATATATATATATATATATATATATATATATATATATATATAAAGCTATATGTATACCCAACTATATACACCTATATGTATAATACATATATGTATGTATATAAAAGTGTTCGCGGAGTTGGAACAACGTTTCGTTAAGTTAGCTAGTAAATATCGAATCCGATAGATCACCGAACACACGCGGCTCGCTCGAAGCTATCGGAGGGATCACAGCAGCAGCAACAGCAGCAAACAAGTAAGTAGCCATCTATCTATCTATCTATCTATCTATCTATCTATCTATCTATCTATACGCAGAGTCTCCTATACTAGTTCTATCTCGTACCATGACTCTCTCGCGTCTCGTTCCCGGAGGAGAGGCGAGTTGATTGTGTGTAAGTGGTTCGGGGCGCGAGTTGAGTGCGAGAACGTTGAACGTCGAGCAGCTACAAACGCGAACGTGAACGCGAACGCGGAGGTTGGATATAGGGAGACCGAGGACGGAGGCTGGAGGCTGGATGCTGGAGGCTTGGAGGACGAGGAAGATAGATATAGGTTCGACAGAATTGCTGCAGGAAACGAGAGAGGGAATAGAGAGAGAGAGAGAGAGAGAGAGAGAGAGAGAGAGAAAGACAGAGGGAGAAAATGGTGTGGGAGACGTGGAGTGCGCGGGGGAGTAGAACAGTCGGGAAATGGAAGGAGCTAACCGCATCCTAATCAACGTAAAATGGCGCCGGGAACAGAGCCTTCTGAGGTTGAGGTCACGCCGCCATTGTTGATCGCCTCTCTCACATCACTGAACATTGTGTATATACACACACACACACACACACATGTACATACATACATACATATATACATACGGAGAGATATATTTCTACAGTATACCTGTCTCTGCAATGTGTATTACTGCACCTTAATGCACGCGTTGTATAGTCATACCTACCCATATATGTATAAATATATATGCGGTATAAACCGCATGTAGAATATCCCCAGTAGACTATATACTTACTAGATACGTCTCTATAGACTTTACATACATGTAATACATATATATCCATATACATTGGTATATAGTCCTTGAAAATTAATTATTTCTATTTATTTAAATGAAAGTTTTAATTTATATTGATCCACTGTATTATATTATATTATTTATTTTGTTTTCCAAAATTTTGAAAATTAGATTTTTACCCATAGCTGCATAATACATTTTGACTGTACCTAATATTTGATTGTTATTTTTTTTAACCAATAATTAATTACGTATGTGTGCGAAAGAATCAATAAAATTTTTGAAATTATATTAAAATTCGAAATTATTATTATTATTATTATTATTATTTGTATTAATTTCCATATAAACTAATTCCGTATGCATATTTTTAGGTATTAACTATATGAATTATATATAATTTGATTCTAAAATGTTTTTGAACTGATTTTGTATAGTAATAACAGTGAATCTATACATGTAGGGAATTCTATGTCAACTCGACCAATGCATGATCAACCCTTATCATTTTTTTTTTTTTATACAGACTCCGAAATTTATACAGATTCTTCTCTCCAACTGTTAATTTTTAGTTTTTTTTTGTTTTTTTCATGAATATTCAAACACATCTACAAGTTGGCCATGTTCAAAAATATCAAAAGATTCTCAAAAATCTTAATTTTCATTCCCTCAATTTGACACAACTGATCCATGACGGTACAACTTTTTTTTTTTTTTTTCAAATCTTTTTTCAACACTTTAAACATTTTGAACAAACAAAACATCATGTTTCATAACGTACTTATATCCCCATGCAAAAATTCTCAAAAAATTCCTAAAATTTCTGTATTCAATTCTCAATCTTTAAACGCAAGACCCACGAAACAGAGAATTTTTTGATAATTTTCAGAATGTTGAAACAGGGGTAAAAAAAAATAACAATTGGAGAATAAAATCTGATAAAATTCAAGAGTGCTTTTTTCCAATCCGAGAATCGTATATAAAAAATCGTGAATAAAAAAATTGATGAAGGTAAATCATTGGTCGAGTTAACATGTTATGCACCATAATATACCTATATAGAAATTTCAAATTATTCGGGATTAGAATAATATGTACGAGTACAGTATATGTATATACATACGTATCAGTATATGAGATATAATACTATAATCCTGATTTCTATTTGCTAGAAATTGGTTCAATCTACGATACAAAACAAGTCTGTCGTCTAGCTGGCGGCTAGGCTACCTGAATAACAAGTCTATATTCGTGTTTTTTTGCAACTTAAGAAGGGGGTGGAGTGAGAAAAGAAAAGAGGGAGAAAGTCAGCAGACAGACCCTTACGCTATATACATATCCCATATATACATACATAGCCGTAGTAGCGACTCAGTTCAGAATCTGAATCTCCGCTTCAGGATAGAATCACATAAAAATTCAGTCGAGTGCTTGGTAAACGGTTCATTTCACATAAGAATCCCGATCTCCTTCTCTCCTCTCCTCCCCCTTCGACTGAACAAGCCCTAATAATATATGCGCAAACGAATTTAATACATGTATTAACATAGCCTAGCAGAAATTTTGTCGAAAGACATAATTCAGCCACCTAAAAAGTGACCAAACTTTAAAAAATTTTTTTTACTAATTCGGGTATAAAAGTACATACAATACTTTTGCCAAGTATTACAGCCTATAGTAAGTCATGAGCTGAGTTAAACGCATTGTTTTTTCAAACAGAGATGTGACGAAAAATATTAGAAATTAGATAAATTCGGTCACTTCATTAACTACAATAAACAAATTTATTCAATTTTTTGCGATCAGTCTGAAGCTAATTTTTGAGGGGAAGAAAAAAAAAAATAGAAAAAAAAAATTGCACTGACCAACAACCCATCGATATTTGTATGATTTATTTATTTATTTATTTATTTATTTATTTATATTCATATTTTGTTAAGTGAAACAGAAATTATGTGAAAAATAGTATCGCGGAGAAACCGGTCGTTAGAAAATAATATTTATTTTGCTTAAAAAAGAAGGTTGTTAATGCGGTGTCGTGTAGGTATGATGGTTACTGTTATTATCGATAAGTGGTAACAATACGATAATTTCAATTCATACCAACCGTCGATAAATTATTATTCTTATCATCCGTTAGATGGAGTTAAAAAATATTTCTTCAATGTAAACATACCGACAGTTGAAGTGAACGATATAAGAGAACAAAAGAATGTGACATGGATGACTAGTGCGGGCGGAGACTAAAGAGCTGTTTAATCAAACGTCAAATATCCCTGATCGTTTGTAAAATCAACTGCGTATTGAAATATTAAATTATTATTATTAAAATTATAAAACCAATCTACATATTATAAAAAAAAAAAATTTTATTCATTATATTATGTTAAATCTCGAGTGTATTATAGAATGAAAACTATTGAAGGAAAAGTTGTTATTCTCGGGGCTCAAGGTAAGCTGTTATACGAATGAAATAAAAAAATAAAAATAAAGTAAATAACAACTGTATCACTTCAATGTTGTGTATAAATTATTTTAAAGAATATTTATTATAATAGATATTAGCTAAAATAGACAAACTAACTTCATAACCTATAAATTAAATGAAATTTCATCGACAACATGTTTTCGTAATGCATATATCGCATTGGTTTAATAACCCGATAATATTTATCTACTAAACGGTTACATATTCAAATAAAAATAAAACAGAACAAACATGAGCTTGACTAATCAGTCTTAACAACGTCATGATCACTTGTTAACTATATTTTTATTTATTTTTTTTTTTTTTTTTTTTTTTTTTTTAGGAGTGGGAAAAACGACGGTTATTTATCGCTACATAACTCAAGTGTTCAGTCGTCATATCAGCCCTACAATTGGAGCCTCATTTTTTACATGTAAAGTTGATTTAAAAGAAGCCAGAGTTAAGCTACAGGTAAAAACGATAATAATATATAAATAAAGTGAAATGATTTTTGTACAAGATACACAAAAAAAAATTAGCATCTTTGTCTATCAATATTATACAAAATAAAGGAATAATCGAAAGTAATTTTCTTTAAGATTCTTTAACACTTTTAAGAAATAAAAAAAAAAAAACATATATGTTTATTATTATTTTTATTTTTATGTTTTTTTTTCTTCAAAGATATGGGACACGGCAGGTCAAGAAAGGTTCAGATCAATGGCTCCTATGTATTACAGAAATGCAAATGCAGCATTGTTGGTTTTTGACCTAACACAATACAATACTTTCAAGGAGATTAAATCATGGGTAGTAGAATTGAAGAGAAATGTAGATGAATCAATGGTGCTGGTTTTAGTAGGTAATAAAAGGGATTTAACCGACAAGAGGATGGTCGGTATAGAAGAAGGCCAACAATACGCTACTAGTATTGGAGCAAGTTATCACGAAACTTCTGCAGTTCATGACGACGGAGGAGTAGAACAAGTCTTTATAGCCACTGCAATTGGTCTGGAAAGACTTGTGTCTGGGAATCACGAGATTTCAACTTCTCTAAGAATTTACGATTCCTCAAGCTCAGGGCTTAGCAGTCCTGATCAAGCCACAAGCCCTTCTAGCGAGGACTGTTTAGCTAATAGAAGTATAGCTCATGGTATAAATGAAAAACCTTATATGTGCTGTTGACAAATTATAAAAGGTATTGGACTTTTGACCTTTTATTTATCATAACTTGGATTAACCCAGAAGCCTTTGTGTGGAGATAAACGATTCAAACTAATAAATTAACTGACAAAATATATATGAGATGAATTTATCTGGTTGTTGTTGTTTTTTTTTTCTTTTTTTTTTTTAGGGATTCTTATGAGTAAAAAATTCACCAATTATTTGATACACTTTTTTTTTCGCTCTCTTTCTCTCTTTTCTTCATTTTATAGAGTTTATAATTAAAGATAGATTTTTCTAAGCACTTGGTTTGTCTCGGGAGGGAAAATTTTCAACCGGGTAGTTCAAAAAGAAAAGAAAGAAAAAATTTTATCAATTTATCAGAAGTGTTCTTGGAAAAATTATCATTATTGAGAAAAATCATAAATGTTTCATGAATTGTAATTCATTTGTGAAAAATATTTGGTTACTTCTACGGTCTCTAACTTGCGTTGTTTGAACAAATAAAACGAATAAAATCTACTCAATAGATATCAGGGTTTAATAGAAAGTGATAAGTAAGTGATAATAAGTAAGATCTCGCCTGTTTTGATATTTTTCTTTTTTTTTTTTTCAACCAATGTTAGAGAAAATGAATAGTTTGATATTTAAATAAGTATTATCAGATTAGCTAACATTTCATATTTTCTGTTTATGAATAATTATTATTAATCCTAAATTTTCTGTATAATGAAAAATTGAGTCTATTATTTACAATCGATACAAATATTTAAATATATTATTTATAGTTGTTTATTATTACCTTTAAAGAAAAGAAAAAGAAAAGAAAATTAAATATAAATAACTCTATATATTACATATAAAAATAATATATCTAATTGGACAAAGATAGATTTATATACTTTTTTTTGAAATATTGTGCTATTAATAAAACAATCCTAAACAATATTTATAAGTAAATAATTAAGAATTTATATTAATCTTAAGATCTAGTCTTGAATCAAAAAAACTCGTTCAATGGTGCGATCAGTTTTATTATATTTTTTAATATGTTTATGTAAAATGTGACAAATACTTAGAGCAGCTCAACGAGTAATTGGATCTGGGATTTAAGATTTAAGATTCAATTATATAATTATTATATTTCCTATAATATGAGGCAATAAATTTTTTATTTTTCATTTTTTTTTCTACATATATATTAAGTATAAAAGATTGATTAGACCTCAGCGATAGAAGAGTTATTATTATATTTAAAAAAAAGTTTATTGGTGCCCTATTTTTTAGACTGACTGTTTACGTGAATAGGAGTTAACTTTGACTATTATATAATCATCGATAATCCAAGATTCATTATTTTTGTTTTTATTATTATTAATGTAATATTAACACGAATATATATATATACGATATTGACGAAAGGCTGTAATTAAAAGAAATAATAATAATAATAAAATGAACAATGAATAAAAAAAATTAAAAAATTTACTAACATCTTATTATCGGTTTAATTTCGGATTTTTATTTTTCATTTTTTTTTTTTTTATACACGTAAGTTGATTACTACTAGTCGAAATGTTTATATACCTATATATAATTTGAATAAACGCTGTACAGTCTTTGATACCGGAGGATAACCAATTTTATGTAAAATGTGTAAATTCGATATAAAAAAAAAAAAGAAATAAATAAAGTATATATATCTAATAAATGAACTATTTTCATCTTTATACCTGATACCAAATAATTATTATTAAAAAAGAAAAAAAAAAAAAAAAACAATCTTTGTTAATTTTTTCAATATATTATTCAACTTCTATATCTTTCCAATGCATTTTAACGATCAGGATTACTTCAAGCAGGTGAGTAATTTTTTATTAATATTTTTTACTCGAAATATGTACGTAACTACTTTGGTTATGAAAAAAAGTAAGAAAAGAAACGCAAAGTAATTTGTTTTACGAACTATGGGATGATTCTTAATTATGAAAAAAAAAAGCAACAAAAATAACTAAAAATATTTCAAATAATTATTTATCTATAATGTAACAATAAATACGTATATTAAAATTCAAAAAAAAAAAACACCGAAAATGATTATATCAAATTCAATATTGGTTATATAGGATATAAACTAACGGTAAAATCATCTGCGTAAAGTAAATTCGCCGAGGGCAAATTAGCCAGTATATAAGATGTATACCTATATCCAATTATTTTTGCGAACGGTGAGCGGACCTATAAACTTAAAAACTATTTACGGTGTATAGGTATAGAATATGTATATGTATTCTCGATCGCGGTATAATCCCGCAATATATAGATACAGTTAAGATTTACTTATTCACAATGTATTCTAGTGTTAATAAAAAAAAAAAAAAAAAAAAACAATTCCGGAAACAATTCCTGAATATGTAATTAATTATTTACATCACAGCTGTGTATAATAAAATGTTTACTTTGCAAATGTAATAATTACAAAGCTTACTGATATAGCGGTCTTTTTCTTCTAATCTGTTGAAAAAAAAAAAAGAATAAAAAATCTTATTCCCACGGAAATCTAGAATTTTATATTATTTACCTACTAATACTATAGAAGGTAAATTTGAAATTTAGAACATTCGCCTGTGTCTATTAATTACAGTAAAAAAATAAATATAAAAAAAATTAAAAAATTATAAGTTAAGAGAAGGACGAAATTCACGGTTGCAAATATCTTTATATCTGCCCGCGATTTTGTGCAAGTATATATATATATATATATATATATACATATATTTGCGTCTAAATTATACTCGTTATAATGTAATAATTCAACGGTTTCAAAGCTATGGGAAACTTTGAGGAGCACCTCCTCCAGTTCCCCAACCGTGAAAATATTCTCAGTAGATAGAACACTGTTATATTATTCGTATGTATGAGTGAGTATGTATGTATGTATGTATGTATGTACATAAGAGTTAAGTAAATAAAACACAAAAGGTGGGCGCAACCATGGCTTAATAAAGAATAACGTACATCCATATATCTCTGAAGTTACTATTATACCTATACATCTGCAAACTCCATGAGGTATATGATATGCTATAGCACTTAGATGTATATATAACTTATATAAATCCCAAGAGAGATTCACGAGACAGATATATTTTTCTACGTACATAGAATACATATATACATACATACATACATACATATGCCGGATGCAGTGCGAAATTACGCATAAAAAAAAAAATAAATATATAAATAAGTAAAATTGTAAATCGAAATGAAAATTAATTTGAAATATTATAAAACATATAGGTATAATGTATGTACACATTTTTTTTTTTTTTTTTTTTTTTATATACCTACGTAAAGATATGTAATTATATTTAAAAAGACTAGAAATAAAATAAAAAAAAAATCATATCGTGCGAAATAAAATAATTATTATAACATATATACGTATAATATATAAAATAATTACCCACGCACTGTATATAAATATTGCGTAGATATATTTCAAAAATAAAGAAAAAATAGAATCTTGTAATAATGATAAAAATTAAGAAACTGGAAGCGTGTAAAAATTTTGATAAAAAAAAAATAAATAAATAAAGAAAAATTTTTCTTCCAGTTTCTTTTTCGCGATTTTTGCATATTTAACTTAAATATTTAAGTATAACAAGAGACGAATTAAAATCCGTGACTATGATGGGTATACCATGATGTTCTTATAGAGCTAGGTTAATAAAAAGGGAAACGACCTTCTTCGAGGTAACAACCGGAGGTCGATAACCCATACGTATAACATTGTCCATCTAAAAGACGAGGACTGGTTAAGCGGATAAAAACGGCGCTAATGTAGATACAACTTCTGAGCTGGGATAATGAAAATTCGTATATATAATATCTTTGATTCGTAAACGGTAAATGATAAATAAACTGAATTATAATAAATATAAATCATTGATATAAATTTTGTGCGAAGATTGATTAGGACTGGGTGGGTTAAGATTAGCGAATAATAATGACACGAAAAATCTTTGATCATACGATCACGGTCTGTGATGGGAAATAATAATTGCACAATGAGTCATTCTCACTCTCCGCAGTTACTCGAAGCGTGAAGTCCCAGCTTTGTCTACTCGGAACTCATCCCATTTCCATTATGTAACCTTCTATTTAATATGCAACTAGGCCTATTAACCATTAACACTCTTGGTACTTCGAAATCTGTACATATAATAAAACTTCAAGAAAGTATATGTGTAACGGATTCAGATCATTTATTAACACCCGCTTGATAATTACGCATTTTTATTTATTTATTTTTATCCATTGCTTTGCCATTTTATCATACAATTTGAGATTAACGATTTATTTATGTCAAACGATATCATAGATCGCTGATTATAATTTAGGAATATTGAATTATTTTTAACGTGTAGATGATAGAATTTTTGAAAATTTAAAGAAAAAAAGAAAAAAACAGAAGAAGAGATAAGTTGTCTATAAAAATATTTGTAGAACGATTTTATGCCTGGTAATTTAGCCAGGTAAGCGTATATAACTAAGCAACCGTGTAAAAACTAAGAAGTCATTAAAACGATCCTCCGGCTTGATATATAAGACTGTGTTACAGTTAGCTCGGGCTCTCAGTTGAACGCTAATCCCAAGACGCTCAACTTCCGTTTACCGCGTTGTGTAATAAATTGAATTCGTAAAATAAATAAATAAATAATTTTTTTGTTTTTTGGTTTTTTATCAACAATAAGATATAAGTTCAACTAGATCGAGAAAATAAATATAGTATATACATATTTTCTTCTCAATTATAGGACGTCTATGTACTTAATTAAATTGTTCGAAAGATGAGTGTCAAAATGCGTGAAAAAGAGTTAAAACAAAGAAATTATTGTAATAATATTCATTACAGAAATTGAGAAGAAAGAATTTAAAAAAAAAAAAAAAAAAAAATACGTTTATAATAATTTCCGATCGACAACAAAAAATGTCAACGAAAATTAGAAGAATTAGAGTTTTTTTGTTACAATAATATTAGAGAGCGAGAGAGAGAGAGAGAGAGAGAGAAAGAGTTAATCAATTTCTGTGAACTTCAATTATGTTTTTCGAATGACATTAATCGACGTGCGTTTCGTGGCAATAATAATAATAATCATCATCATCATAATGTATGTATGTATGTACACTACCTGGTTAACAACAAATTGCAGTATAACTGATCGCGTCATTCTTTAATAGCTTGTAAAGTAATTAATTTCTTTAGACAAAGGAGCTAGGAGGGAAAAGGTGTTCACGTATACTATAACCGGCGTTTAAGTCTAAGATCCACGTGCTTTCCGCCACACTACCCATACCCACGACCTTCGAAATCGAGTAACTAAATTGCAAAAGCAAAGAAAAAATAAATAAATAAATAAATAAATAAATAAATAAATTAAAATGAAGATCCTGAAATTTTTTGAGGCGATTTTTGCCACCGTGAGTCTTATGGCTGGAGGATATGACAGTCTAACGATCGACAATCAGCTCGTGATAATAGCAAACGGTAAAAATATGAAAAGAAATTTATGAAAAATTGATTTTTAGGTCAAATGTAACAGAAAAAAAAAAAAAAAAAATTATTAAAAATATACATTTCTCACAGATTGCTACACGAGAATAGCCATAGGATCTATACTACCAACGAAAGAGATTACCGCGAGTGTGATAGCCGTGACAGTAACAGAATGTGAGGATGAATGTTCAAAGAAGAGAAATACCTGTGAGGTATTTAGCTTCGGGTAAGAATTCGTCGTAAATTTTTTCAAAAATTTAATAAAATAAAACTAAAAACTATAAAGTAATAACGTTATTATTTAGGATCAGTTCTAAAGGCAATGCGACATGTCTACTCGGTACACGAATCCCAAATCCAGATGAGTTGGTATCAAATTCGGACTACGATATCTACATACGTCAGCAAAGTTCTCCTCACTGTATGCCTGACCGTTTATACAAGCTAGGAAGCGGCCAAAGAAATCCAACGAATTTTAACACCGATCAAAAAGAAGGAACCGATCACGATGATAAAAAAAATGACAAAAATGAAACATCGCGAGGTCCTAAGCCAGGAAATCGACCGATCGATCAAAACTCCGTTCCTAAACCTGGCGGTCTAGGGATAGTCCCGTTTCCTAACGCCGAAAAAATACCAACCAATGTAAATCATCATAATTACCAAAATTATCCTGGTTATCAAATCGCTCAAGTAGTTCCAAATTTTTCACCTACTGGATATCCGGCCCAAAATCCAGGTTCGATATACGACGAGGATAATCCAAACGGACCTTTTAATTACGGGGATAAAAATCCTTATGGAAATACGCAGAATGGATATAACGGAAATACAGGAAGCCACAGGGTTCAAGGAAACCAAAATTTCAATAACGGATATCAAACCGCCGATTTTTATCCCGGTGTAATTCACGGGATTGGAAATGGGGATTGGGATGATTATTATTTGCATAGTGTTATCGAGTCCGGAAATCGATATGGGATAAACGTTTACGAAGCACCGGATACAGTTTGTAAGCATAATCATTTTTACTAGTTTTTTTTTGTTGTTTGTTTGCAATTCAAGATTTTCGGACATTTCGAAAATTTCTAATCGCGTAATTGATAAAACTAAATAACGAAATGTCTATTTCGCAGAAAGTTTTGTACTTGTAAATTCTATAACCACGCGTGTAACACGTAACACGATAAAGTGCAGTTAACAAATAGCTGAATGTACTGCTGCAACGGCAATGACACAGATTCTAAACTCTATTGAGAGTTGCATGAATTTCCTGTACCGGAATTATACCTAATCTAAAAATCTCTGTGCACGATTGTTTATTCGATTTGAAACAAAATAAATTAAAATAAAAAAAAAAAAAAAGATGAATCAAGTAAATTAATAAATCTACGAGTTTTCTGAGATCCCGAATTTCTCGAAATTAATTAAATAATTAATTAATTACGGTACAAAATTCTGATCAAGTAAATAAAAAAAAAAAAAATTGCTAAAATTATTATGAAACGTATCGAAAAGTTTCAAAGTTCCAATTAAATCGTAAAACGGAAGTCAATCTAAGAGTTAATTAAACCCGGTAATAATGATTACACTCGAAAGCAAACCAAGTCTCTTAAGTCGGTGACCATACACGCGACGATGTCATACCGGAAAAGGGGCGTCCTGGTACAAACAAGTGTCACTTTTTTTTTTTTTTTTCTTGCAATATAAATGTATGTATGTATATAAATAACGAATGAACGTAATTGTAGTCTGTGAATTTAATAATTTCGAGGTATAAATCAACGTTCTCGTATATAATAATCAAGAAACTGAAGTAAACTGGTAGCTGAACCGCGAAAAGTAATATAAGATCGTAAAAACAAAAAATGGAATCGTAGTAATTGAGGCCTTGACGAAACGGCAAGGTCGTAGGTAACTACTCGAAAATCCTGTCTAATGATATCACTCAGTCAGTCAGTCAGTCAGTTTCTTTAGGCTTCTTTAGATGAGAACGATAATAATTACCGGTTTCCGGTCTAAACATAAAATGCATTGAAGTGTCTGTAAAGGTATATAATATTTATATATATATATATATATATATATATATATATATATATATATACTCGAGAAGCGATAAGCACAGATATACATACAGATATGTTTCTCTAAGCCAAGGATATAGCCACCGTTAAAAATAAAACTGAATTAAATTACAATTTTTGAATTTCTTGGTATACATATACGCGAATATTTAATCTCTTACAGATTAACATCGACTTTTACTCATCCTTATTATTATAGTCCAGGATGAATATAATAAGAAACTACGTTGCGATTTAGTAATGATTATAGTTACGATAATCGCCCCACCATAACCATATAATCACTTCTTCTCCTCCCACTATTCTCACGTAAACATTCACTTTTCTATAAAACGATACGTTCCTATAATTTAACGGTTACTTAGTGATTTTCTGTATAGAGTTTAACTCGCGAGCTTATACCGACTCCCACGACGAATATACAATCTCAAAAAATTCTTTTTTTGTTTTCAATTATTCCAAATTCTGACAAATTCTTTAAAAAAAAAAAACAGTTTTTCACAAAAGATGCCAAAATTTTACATAAAAAATAGATTTTCCATCGATTAGACTACATAATATAAAATATGTATAACCAGTTAAATATCTTTATTATTTTTCAATATCTTTTTATACTTAAGACTAGTCAGAGCTCTATTATAATAGTAGAAGATCATAGTACAGGATCAGGGTGTCAGCGTGAGTTTTGAGTAATGATATATAAACCCATAAAATCCATAATTTTTTAATGGCTAAAGTCACGATATTAATTAACTAACAAAAAATATATTTAATAATCAATTTACAGCATGTTATCGAAAATTATTTGCTGGTAAACGACTGGCCGAAATTCATATTCGAAGAGCTATAGATTGTGAACAGATAGAAGATTGTTCGAGAGAATGTGATTCCGAGAAAGGATTCCCATGCGAAGGGTTTAATTACAGGTAAAAATATATATACAAAATTTTGATTATTCTAAAACAAAAATAAAAAAATACAGAAATATACGTTTTTTATTTCATCATTTGCAAACGTATAGAATTAGTTGGGTCATTTTTCACGCTCTCCGTCACCTAATAATGAGTCAAAAGAAAAAAAAATCAAAAAAAAAAAAAAAAAACTGTGTATGTATTATTTTGTCGTTGGATATCTGGGTTGTCCAATTACAGGTAGTTTGATTACTCGTCGCGAACAATTTGCCTTAAACAAAGGATTGTAATAGCTTGTTTCTAATTTATAAGTAAAACCCTGAAATGCGATATTATCCTTTGATAAATTATCCCTGAATTTATTTTCGAATAATCGACATGGTAATTAATTTCAGAAATTCAGGATCACGTGGATCTCAAACCCGAGGTCGTGGCCACGGTATTTGTGAATTGACCTCGATGCCTCCGTCCCAGATAGACGTAGGAAGAGATATTCAGCACGAACCTCGTTACGATTATTACGAAAGAGATATAGGATGCCAAAATAAACGACCTGCACCGTTTCGTCCACCTTTAAATTCACAGTCCGGATGGCATAATCTCAGACCATCAACATCGTCAAGGCCGCAAGAAGACGGACCTTACTTGCCAAGGCCTTTACCTCCCGATCATAGACCACCTATCGAAGTACCTCGTCCTTTTGGAAACGATTATTTACCAAAGAGAAGATATCATGGTGATTCTGAACCACCGAGACCATGGAGACCAGAGAATTCATATCCTCAACGTATTCCGAATTTAAACATCCGACCAATCGAAGACGACGTTCGTTACGAGTATTTCAGACCTTCGGGAAGACCGATTAGTCCTCCTAAAGATCGGAGGCCAGATTATTGGCACAGACCCCATGCCCCCGATTTAGGGATGAACGAAATTGAACCTTACCAACCGGGAAGGAGAAAGGACTCGGTTTATGGATCTGGATTTGGATCGGGTCATGGTAGTGTCTACGGCGGTTCTTATGGATACAATACGAACTATATAGACGGTTACGATAATCCAAACAGAGGAAATACCCCGAGTTATAATAAAAGACCGTTCGTAGGTAACGAAGCTCCGGTTTATGGTGGTGACGTCTATAACTACGGTGGTGCCTTTGGATACGGTGATTCAAACCATCTTCAAAATAACAGAGACAATTTATACGGAGGATCTAGACCGCGGGATGATTGCTCAACTAGATCTGGAGCTGGATTTAAACTGAGGAGAGGTATAGTCAGGAAAAGTTATCTCACTCCGACTCTGGATCAGTGCGAATATCTTTGCGCTATTGAGAGGGACTGCCTTTGCATGACTTTCAGTTACAGGTAACGTTGGATCTTTTTTTCTTCTTATTTTGTATTAAATCTGCAAATATCATCCATTTTCGTTATTTTTTTTTCAAATCAATTAATAATTCAGGTACAGTCTTGCGGCTAATGCTCCGACCGACAATTGTCTTCTGAGCGAGATATCCTATAGGGATTTAGATTTTTATACAGATTTAGAACCAGATAGGGATTATGATATTTATTCCATGACGGGAGACCAGAAATTATGTGAAAAGGAAAGACCTGTGAGCGATCGTCTGCCCGAAGGTATGTCTACACTTGCAGTAATCACGATTTTTAAAGACAACATGATTATTTATTTCTTTCAGAATGTTTTTGGAGAGTAAGAAGTGGCTGTGGTGTTCCGCCTGAAGTTATTAGAAAAACAATAGTAGCACAAGGTATTGGGGATTGTGAAGCGGAGTGTGTTGAGGCGAGATTATTCACTTGTAGAAGTTTTGTTTACAGGTAATAATAATTTATGGGAGTTAATAATCCATCGATTAAGTTAATAGAATAAACCGTGAATTAGATGTCTATTAAATTTTTTTAATAGATACAACGAGGGACAATCATCGAGTCATGGTTCTCCGAATTGTTTTCTAAGCGATTGGCCATCGCAGGAAATCGATCCTTTATCATTGCCAGAACTTGACGGTGCCGAATTATATGAAAGAGGTAGTTACGGTCGTGGATGTGAACCGTCACCTTTTCCTCCGTTAAACAATCACTGGAATAGACCAGAGCCCGGAAATAATCGACCTATGAAAAAGGACGAGGGTAGGAAATATATTGATAGAAAATAAAAAAAAACTTGCATTAAATAAATAATATTGAATTTTTGTTGTCTAAAGTTACTGAAAATTGAAGCTTTTTTTTTATCCCCCATAAACCCACTTTGGAAACTAAATGACAATTTTTTTTTATACACAGTATGTTACGCGGAGTACAAAAAACCATGTCGTCTGACACCGCATGCAGTAATATTCACCATTTACGTTGACTCAGAGTTTGAGTGTCGTGAACGTTGTACAGAGATGAGAAAACGGGATCGATCTGTACCCTGCATGTCGTTTAGTTACAGGTATGTTTCTTTACGAATTATCGAATGAATATCTGATCGATTGATTATTAAATAAAAAAAAAAAAAAAACAACGAATCAAAATTAAAAAATTACAGAATTTCAAACGACAGAGATCAAGAGCACAATTGTTTCATGAGCGATGTACCTCGTCGTGATTTACGTCCTGGAATCGACTACGTACACGGTGACGGTCACCTTCTTTTTGCATGGAAAGAATTCGAGCCACAATGTGATTCTGGTTATGCAATAGGAATATTTATCGACGACGATCGTGATTATCCTCCGAAAAGACCTTCGACTAGTTTAAGTCAAGGCCAAGGCCCGTATCCATCCCATTTTGAACCACCGTTCGAAATCGAACCAAGACCCCCAAGGCCACATGGTAACCGTTACCCTCCTCCATTAGATTTCGGAGATCAAAGACCCGGCGTAAGACCAATTGGACACGGTGGTTATGCCGGTCATTCTAGACCCATTAACGATGGTGCAGGTTACAACAATCCGGGACTACAACGTCCGCTAAATCCTGATCGACCTGATCCTATAGGATCAAATTATGGAGGAGGAGGAGGAGGAGGAGGAGGAGGAGGAGGAGGAGGTGGTGGTGGTTCATTTTATGATACTGACGGCAGATTCGGTCACGGTTATTCGGATGATCGTTACAACGATTTCTCGCATAGTAAGTCTATTAATTTATCAAATTTCAGCATCTGATAATTTCAGATCGAACTTAAATCTTTAACTCAAGATCTTTTATCTATACAGAACACGGAGGATCGACGTTTCAATATTTCACAGTAAATGGGCGTCCCTGTAAACGAGGCACAAAATGTGAGAGAAATAAAGTGGCAGGATTTTGGTCCTGCGAACCAGAAGGTGGTGAATTTGGTACTTGGGATTACTGCTGCGAGCCTAAACATCACTGTGGTTATTCTCAAGGCTACCATTACCCATGGTGCGTTTAATTGTTTTGAGAATTTATTTCCCGACTTTTCTTCATATTCTTTTCTTACTTTTTTTTATCAGGTGCTACGTCGGTCCATACGAGGATCAGTGGAGACCATGCAGTGAGAAATATTACCCTTATTTTCCAAGCCATAGACCCGTTCGTCCTTCTAGTGACCGTTATCACACGGATGATGATGATTATGGAGAAGTACCGAGGCCAGGAATGCTCGGTAGACATTGGCCAGTGGCGTATCTTCACAGAGAATCACCGCCTAATGCAACTGACTCATTTGGTGCGGCAGATAGAAGAAGAAATCGGGAGTTGCAAAATGTATCTTTAGAAATAAACAGCAGTTCGATTTCTCGTGCAGGTGAAAATATTCGCGATAATTATTTGATCAGGAGTTCAAATTTGGAACCAGAATTGCAGTCGAGTTCTGTAAACGCGGGTAGAGCAGCTAAAATCGAGAGGATAACCAGATTCAGTGAATCTCAAAACAGGAAATCAACAGTTAGCAGAAATTGGACAAATACTAAAAGAAATGGGACTGGAGATCGGCGGGAAATCGATCAGATCATTGAATTTAAAGATTTAATTGATTCTCACGATTCGGCGGCTCTTGTAACGAACAAAACTCCTTCAGTCTCGACTGGTTGGAGTGAAACAACGTTCATTAGATTGCCTACGATATCTCCGAACAAAACTACCAACACTTCAGAGACAGAGAAATTTGAGGACTACTTCGAAGTTGTTAATATTGAATAATGTACAATTTAAGTTATATTAAGTGTGTAATCGATTTTGAAACGTGTTGATGAAGATGTTAATTAATACTGTTATGATTAATGCATTATATATACACCTTGACACGTTTCGAAGTAGATATACATTTTTATCACAGTTACAGATCGATGATAAATAATTATGTATAGAATAACGCGAGTGATTGATTGATTGCGAATAATTAAATAAGTATATAGGTATACATTATAATATGTATATATTAGAATTTATATAATAATGCTAATACGTTTGCATTTATCAGTGGAAATGTTTTTATATTCATATAATTTTAGAAAGTTTTTTTTTCATTTTTCTTTATCGTAAATATAGCTCGTATGTTTTATCAGTTTATTTATTATGTATCTTTTTTCGTCAGAAATGAAGTAACAAAAAAATTAATCGAAGAACTTGGAATCGATAATATGTAATATTCTGTAAATTTCGATCCAATCTTTGAATTTGAAAAAATTTTAATAAAAAATCTATCAATTTATGAAAATATTATACATATGTAAACGAGTGTATACATATAAAAATTTGTTTCATCTGATTATCTGTTCAATAAAAAAAAAATCATGAAGAAAAAATTTTTGTTATTACTTATATCAATAAAAATGGTAAAATTCTATTTAAAAGATAATATTGCGATCGAATGAATTGGATTAGATGAATGAATATTTCTATCGTAAAAATGTGTGTATACTATCGATCTTTTAAATTTTTTAAGTGATATAATCATCAGTTATCTGAATATTCTAATCGTTTAATTTCGAATCAACAGTGTGTCCGTTCGATATTTTATTTCGTGGCTCGTGGCGCCATCTCACAACTAACAAGCCCGTCTATCTAAAGCCTGAAACTATCGAAACACACGAGATATATCGACCACAATTCATTAACACGATGGTATATCTATGCAATAGAATTCTCAATGATTAAACACACCATATTCCACACGTGGTCGTTGAATTCAACTTTACAGTCGGTAAGTTATTTTTAGGTTAATTTACGATTAGTTAATTAATAAAAGAAAACGTATGAGATTATTGATATGAATGGAATAAAATCTGATTACAGAATATTATTAAATACGTAAATTAGTTTAAACGTTAAAAAATTAGAAGAGTTTTTAGATTTAGTTTTCTTAAAAATAATTCAACAATTATCGACATCTTTTTTTATTTAAGGTTAGAAAAAACGTGGTAAGGTCTTATAAAATTTATAATTAAAATAGTTAATACAAAGATATATTTTTCTCATTGGTTAGAAATGTCTTCAAAGAATTTAAAGAAACGTTCAAACAGCGAAACGGTAGATCAAAGTCCTCCTAAAAAGCAGAAAAAACAAATCGCGATAAAAGTTGAAACGAATAATCCAGAATTAAACGGCGATGGAGTAAAAGCTGAACAATTAACGGCGAAACAACGTAAAAGATTAACTAGTAAAAATCGTAAATTAGCTGCAATAGCTAAAATAAAAGAAGAAGGAGGTGTTCCAAAGCCTTTATGGCCAAGTAAGAAAGGCAAAAAGCCAATAAAAGAAGATAAAGATACCGAAAAATCATCCCAGGAATTAGTATCAAAAAAAAAATTAACAGTTAATCGCAGCGTTGAAGATAAACTAAAAGCAAAACAAGAGAAACGAGCAGAAGTAAAACAATTAAGAAAGGAAAAGAGGCAAGAAGTTGGACAATATAAACCTGGACAAGTTAATTTAACTGCCGATGAAATAAGACTTAGAATAACTGAGATAAAGGGTAGAGGAGAACTGACTAAAACTGCTAGAAGAAAACTTGGGGTATTGATTAAAAAATTAGCCATTGAAGAAGGGACTGCTGTTGCAAATAATAATGAAAATAAAACTGCCAATAATGGAGATGGAGATGATGATAAGAGCGGATTATCAAAAACTGTTAAGCGCAGAATAAGAAGAGACAAACAGGAATCAATAATTGGGGTAAAGAAAGAGGATGAAGGTGATGATCAAAATGAGGAAAAACCTGTCGATATACAAGTGTTTGAAAAAAAGAAGAAGCAGAAGCAGATTATTAAGCAGGAATTAACTACAGAGACTAAAAAATTTGGAGGAAATATTAAAGAGAATAAAAAAAATAAAGGAAAAGTTGAACTAGGTTTGAGCAGTAAATCAAATGATAATAAATTTGTAAAAGAAAAGATTAAGGAAAGGGAAGAAGAGGAGGAAGAGGAGGAGGAAGAGGAGGAGGAAGAGGAGAGCGAAGATGAGGATGAAGCTGTTGAACCAGAGGAAGAAGAAGAGGACAGCGAAGATGATGATGAGGAAAATGAGGAACAAAATTCCTCAGATGAAGAAGAAGAAGAAGAAGAAGATGAAGATGATGATGAGGAGGATTCAGACAATGCAAAACCAGATATTGTTGAAAAAGTTGTAAAGAAAGATGAGAAAAAGGTGAAAATAAAGAAAGATCAAGTACAGGGAGTAAAGCCGAAAATTGATCAAGAACAAAACTCTGATAAGAAGAAGAGATACATTTTGTTCGTTGGAAATTTGCCTTTCGAGTAAGATGATATTTTTCTTTTTGTTATTTTTAACGAAATTTTATAAGTTTTTCTGATTTAATCAAAGTTAAAAATCTTATCCGATTGATTTTAACTCTCAAAATGTATAACAACTTTTATTTATATATTGTTGAATTTTTTTCCAGCTCTAAACCGGAGGATGTGAAAGCCCATTTCTTGACAAAAGTAGAGAAGGTATCAAGCGTGAGAATTCCAACAAAACCCGGAACTCAAACACCTAGAGGATTTGGCTATGTGGAAGTATTGAACGACGTTGATTATGAGGTAAATAGATTAAAGAATGATAAGAAATTTTTTTCTACTTAATAAAACTGTTTAATAACATAGAGAGTCTCTCAAAATTTTTAGTAACGTATTCTTGAATTGATTATGTGTTTTGTTTTTCGAATATTTACAGAAAGGATTGTCTCTTCATCACACTTTCCTCGGCGGTAGAAGAATAAACGTTGAATATACATTATCGGGTTCTAAAGATGTTGGAAAAAGGAAGGAATTAGTATCTAAAAATCAGAAACTACACGCGATGAGAAAGGCTGGAAAATTGGCCGGTAGTGAAAAACATGATCAGAAACGTAGCGTTCGTAGATTTAAAAAAAGAGAACAGGAGCGTGAGTCTAAATAGACGATAATTGAATAAAATTTGAATAGACATTATTTTTTAATACGATATTCAATTCATTTTACAATTCTTGTAACTTAGTTTTTCTTTGTAAAGAAAAACTTATATCTTCATTCTACTGATTAAATCAAGATTGAAAATATTTTCAAATTTTATTATCGACCTATGTCCTTACTTATTTCTTTGTAAATAGTTTGGAGTTTAGACAAGAGGGATTACTTCTTCTTACACTTTGATTAATTAAGAAACTATAAAACTAAGACTGTAATTTTATGTAGTACATCGATTTCTACATATTTGTATCTCGTTTTTTCGAAACTAAATAGTTTTATGAAAGTATTATGACTCGATTCCTTTAAAAAAAAAAAAAAAAAAAACAGATGATAAAATTCTGATGAAATTTTCTTACTAATATCATTACTACTACATATTGTTCTTTATATACGCAAATTATTTGTTCCTCGTGTGTAATTAATTATATTGAAGAAAAAACAAAAAAACAATATTTCCGAATAAATTGTTCATTTTATTCTCTTATTAAGTGTATTTGTGCAATCTGTACATGAGTTTCTTATAATTACTCAATAAATACCGATAATTACTTTCTAATAAAAAAAATGTAAAGAAATTTCAACATTTTTCCCTCACTTTTATCAAATTTTCAGCTTTTTTGACATCTTTGAGGAACATTTCGTGGGGTATTTTTTTTACACAAATTTAAATGATTGTTATAAAAATAGAATTTATAAAATGGCTCGTTTGAAAAGGGTAAGTATTACTGTTAATAAAGAATCTGTCTGTTTTTTCGTTTTCCTCAACAAATAACGCGAAAAGAAAAATTATTCTACCCCTGGTGGGACTCGAACCCACAATCCCCGGTTTAGGAGACCGATGCCTTATCCATTAGGCCACAGGGGCTCTTCGGCAATTTAGGCTCAAAGTTTCAATCACAAAAAATCAAAATTGAACCGTTATTTTTTGTTGTCATTTTTAATACGCGATGATATAATGAACGTGTGCACATTTGTTGTGTATACGTAGTTTCTTCGTTGTTTCATTTTATTATTATTCACATGGAGGCGAAATATTTTTTTTTATTTTGACAAAATGTCAAAATGTCACTTTTCTCTTCGAGAATTAATTCCAAACTCAAACATCGTCATGCCTTCAACAAAAATGAAAATAAAATCAATTGACGAAACGGAATCGTTTGAATTAACCGACAAAGTTGAATACGTAGATTTTATACGAGTAAATATACCAAAAAAAAAATCTTTTACTCCATTTACAAAAAAAAGTAACAATTTTAAAAATTTTTATTAATTTTGTCACGCAGGAAAATATCCCTGAGGAAATAATATTTCCTGAAGAATTGAACAGATTTTTGAGAGATCAGATACGAGTGAGATTAAACCTCTTTTTCATATTTTTATAACACCGTAAAAATGAATTTTTTTATTACTTTTTTTTTTGTCAGGAATTAAGATCGGAGAACGGATGTCTTCGCAGATCGGTAAACGAATTAGAAGAGAAGTTATTAACCCTTGGTAAAACTTCGTCTAAGACGGATGAACATTTGTTTCAACTACCCCAATCTCCATCCTCGGGAGTTTTAAAATCTATGGAAATAACAGCTGCCTCAAAAATCGTTGATTTGAGTAAAAAGTGTAGAGAACAAACGTCCGAGATCGAAGTGCTGAAGTCAAAATGTAAAAAACTTGAATCAAAATTACCAAATATAAATAAAACAGAGGAAATAAAATCCTGCAAAGATAATTCTGAAAACGGTATTGTAATAAATCAACTAATTCAAATTATATCGCAACTATTTTATTGATACTATAGAAATATTTAATCAGAAATCGATAATTCCCGTCCATTAACGATCGAAAATGAGTTAAAAAATCGAGACGAAGAGATCAAGAATCTTCGAGAAAAAATCCATCAAATAAATTCTAAATTATACGAATCTAAGAACATGTGTACCACTTTACGCCAGGAGTTAAACAAGGCGCAAAAGGTATGAGAAAATTATACAGGTATATATAGATATAAATTAAATTTTAGTTTAATTAAATAAGCGACTAAACTGACTCTATTCAAGTCCTGTATAGCTCCTGTGTAAAGAAATTGGCGAGAGTGTTACAATATCGGGTTTATATTCGAGAGAAAAATTAAATTGCTGGAGAGGAAGAGCTGAGCAAATAAAACAGCTCCAAAATAAATTGATGGAATATGAAGGAAGCAGTAGCAAAGGATCCATCTGTGAATATAATCGAATTGAAAAAAAAATTCGCTAATTATTTCCGGTTTTTTTTTCCATACACAAATAAATAATAATATTGTTCAAATTTCCTCTGCAGCAATAACGTCGTTAGAAAAAAGACGAAACTCAGCTAATTTAATAAAGATTGAAAAAGAACGAAGAGAAAGATCGGAAAATTTGAACCAAGAATTACGTCAGATTAACGAAGATTTTGAATTTTGTAAACGAAAAAGGGATGCTGCGAAAGCGAGAGTTAAAGTTTTGGAAAATGATCTCGCATCGACGAAACAAAGTATCGCAATTTTTAACGAGAAGAGATCGCACGACGAACAGCTGATAGAGGCATTAAATGTTAGTTAAAATTTTGGTGATAATTAATTGTGAATAAAAAAATGGATCTTGACTGATAATTTTTACTATTTATATAGGGTCAGTTAAAATCTATCGAAGATAGATACAAGGATAGAGAAAAAGAGTTAATTATCGTAAAAGAAAGAGCAGAGAATGAATGTATGAAATTTTGTTCTGAGGTAAACAGATTGCAATTGATTAATGAGAATTTACGAAAATCTGTAGAAGAAAGAGAAACGGAAATCGACTCGTTGAGGTAAGAAGAATAAAAAAAAAAAAAAAAACAAAATCAAAAATTGAAACATAATTATTGAATAAAATGAAAAATTTTTATTCTATAATTTTAAGAAATGGTAATATCACGTCTTTTGGAAGAGATAAAAATATGAGTAAATCTTCTCCCTCTTCGAGAGGAAATAAGATCGAATTGTGCAGCAATGGTGACTACAACGAATACGTGACATTAGGAATAGCTGCTGAAGCTGAAAGAGAAAGATTACTTGAACTGGTCATAGTCCTTAACAGACGTTTGGACGAGGAGAGATTCGCGACTGATAAAATAGGCGTGAATATATATAATTTAATTAAAAATTAATCAACGCAACTATTTTTCGATTTTTCTATATATTTTTTTCATTTTTTTTTTTTCAACAGGAAACGCTGAGAGGAGAGCGAAGCAAATTAGCCAGACTTGAAACTAAGCTACAAAGATTAGAAATGGAAAGAGTAGGAATAAGCAGGATCAACACTGGATATAAACCGAGATTTTCAAAATCAAAAATATTTTGTGAATCTGGAGGGCCGGAAGGAGACGGTTCGAAGGAAGAAACTCGGTTTAGGTATCCGTTTAAATTCGCAATCAAACAAACAAAAAAAATATATACAGAGATATGAATTTTATTTTTGTTTTTTCTAGACTTGAATTATTGGAAGAAGAATGTCTAGCTCTTAAAACGAGATTGGCTACTTTGCAACGAGATAAAACTTCGGATCTTACTGTGTATAAGCAAATGTTGGATCAAGCTAGGAAAACTTTCCAAGAGGCTTACAGGTATGAGCATATATTTATATAATGCATAATTTCACGTCTTGTAATCAGGGTATATATATATAAACCACTAAAAATTCCATACTCAATGATTATATTTAACTTGTACCAATAATAATGTGTATATGATAAAAATATCTCAAAATATCACTTTGAAAATATTGAATAAAATTTTTTAATTATTTAATTTTAACTTCTGAATTTTCTCCTATGAAATGAAAATTTAAAATTCGAATTAATTCTACAGGGGAAAGTCCAACTCGTCCAGCTACTCTACGGTCACAATTTAAGAAAAAAAAAAAAAAAACTGACTATATGAAACAAGAATACGTAAACTATAATAAAAATAAAAAATAAGAAAAATTAGTTAATTTATTAAATACAAAATGAAATCTTATAAATTCTGATATTAAATTAATCGCATTACTGTAACTCCAATTGCCTACCACGAGGCGAAATCACGATTTTCAAAATTTCCGTAAGTAATAAATTTAAAAAAAAATTGAAATACTGATCCGATCACACTACAGTCGATTTTTATTTAATAAACTTTCTATCCGCACGAATGTTACGAATTAAATAAAACGTATATGATATATCCGTAGTTAGTTATGATAATGTTGCTGCAAAGCCACTTGTGTCATTATACATATATAGCTGATATTTGAATACCGTCTAGGTATATATTATTATAAATACAGTACGATTTAGGTATTTATCGTTTACTTCATTCCTATAAACGATAATAATAAATAAACCTGCGAAACTTATACACGGCTATAATATACCTAAGTGTATACATACCATAATATACAGTCTTTCTTTCTTTCTTTCTTACTCTCGTTATACGTATACAGTATACGCAAATGAATTGGCAACTAACGTCAGTTGTTACGTGTGCAAATAAAAGAAAAAAGAAAGAAAACAAATTGAAAAAAAAAAAAAAAAAAAAAAAAACTGGGTGAAACTAAAATAATTAGGATGTTTATTAAGACTGGGTATAATGACGAATTTTTGGGGGGTCATAATTAATACGATGATGTACGTATATATATGTATATAAGATGTAATACCTATAATAGAGATATGATAAGAATATGTTGCACATTTGATATATTATTAATATTGTATGTATGTATGTATGTATGTATACCTTGTGATATATTATAAACGTAGGTATGGGTATATAATATTATATACCTATATACCTATATATAAGTATATGTATAATACATACATTGAGGTGATGTCTCCTATAATTTTTATATAACATGTTTTCTGCGGCAGTTATACATATAGGTATGTAACAGACGTATGTAATGTATGTATGTTACTACGTATAACAGCAATATCCAGGCACCAACTCTCATATATATTGTTTGAACATTAGAGATAAAACCCCGCGTTCTCATTCCAATGTCATAAATTCATCCGGCACAGATTTAAGAAGTTGAAATCTTATGAAATTAAAACGATTTTATCATATCTTTTTAATTGTTAGACAAGTCTGGGTACATACATAGTCGAGAGGTTGAGAAAAAAAAAAAATAAAAAAATTTTTTCTTTAAAGTCAAAACTAAAAAAAAAAGGACAAATTTTTCGACTAATATAATAATTCATTCATATTTAACAATATCGTTGTATCACATATGTGTATCACTAATTCCTGACAGTCTGATTGAACCAAAAAAAAAATAAAAAAAATAAAAACTGAACGAGAAAAGTTAAAAAAAAAAAAATAAATGAAATAAAAAATATCTACATCCGCTACATTACCGTTTTTTTTTCTCTCTCTCTCTCTCTCTCTCTCTCTCTCTCTCTCTCTCTCTCTCTCTCTCTCTCTCTCTCTCTCTCTTTTTTTAAAGGCGATAATTTCTCTTCTCTTCATCGGTTCAACTACTAGGCTCGTGCCAGTTCGCACCTCCCGCATATAGAAGAAGTCAGTAGCGGTCTTGCACCGTTTCGAAATACATATAAGTTACATGTAGCTATATATGTAGACGAGAGCATCTGCAATAATTTTTTTTGTTTTTTTTCTGCTTTCAAATAAATTAAGAAAATTGATTATATAGAATTGAAACCTGTGATCTGATAATATGAATTTCCAAATTTTTGTTCGTTTTATTTGTTTGTTGCAAATTATGAAAAAAAAAAATATATATATATATATATATATATATATCTGTGACTTGTCTATTTTTAACCGTTTTCTTTTTTTGTATTATGTATAGTTATTTTTGAAATTTTAGAAAATATAAAGAGAAAAAAAAAAAAGTCAAATGCAAGTATAGGCATAACCGTACGTTAGTTCGACGAACAGGTATATAAGGTAGAAACGACGTACTCCCCCACTCATAAGTTCGGAAGAGTTAAAGTATATGTAGGTATAACACACCTCGGTGTAATCTGTATTCTATATATCAGCATAGAGACATATGTACATACATACATACATACGTATGTATACATACGTGCGTACCAACATATGCCATATACATACATACACACATAAAAATGAGGTTTCAAAGTTTACATGTATTGAGTGATAAGAAACTGTACGTGACGTCACTGGGTCGTGCAGGTATATGAGGGAAGCCAGAGGTACGTCCACGTCACTTGTTCTTGTGATCTTCGGTTTGTTTCTCATAGCATATATGTATATACCAGTTTTTGATTTTTTTTTTTTTTTTTCTCTTCATTATCAGAAAAATTTTCATAACTTTTCGCAAAAAGCAAAAAATGAAAACGAAATTTAGAGAAAATAGAAGACAAAAAGAAAAAAATGTGACGCGATCTTTTTTATACATATATGTATACAGTAATTTTATCTTATTTTGTGAATTTCATCATTTGACGTATACCCATGTATATGTATAACGTTGGAGAAAAATTCTACATCAAATAAAAAAAGGTAGAAAATAAAGAAGAAATTTTTTTTTTAAACTATAACTTAAATAAATATATCAAGAATTAATGTTCGTAATTATTCATCGATTCATCATGAAGATCGAGATAATGAAGGGGTGAGTTTGATCGTATTGTTTTAATTATTAATATACGTGTTCCTATTTTTCTATTCATTTGATTTTTTTAAGCTTAATTTATACTATAGATCGATAATATAAAAAGAAGAATTTCTTTTCTATCTCATTATTAAATTTATTTGTTCCTTTTTTGGTTTTTGTAAATAATATTCTTCGTTCGATGTACGAATACACATTATAGATTTATAACATCGTATACATAGGTATATAAGTATAATATGTGTAATACAAATATACGTGACGCCACGATTAGTAATAGAAGTTTTAGAAATGAGTTACAAGTACAATAAGATAATTGTGGATCGAGTATCGTACACCTAACTAACTAACTAACTAACTAACTAACTAACTACATACATTCATATACATACGTGTGTGTACCTATATCTCTTCTATTATTTATCTTGACGAAAGAATCTACAATTGAATAGCATACCTTACCTATGCGACTTATATATATATATATATATATATACCTATATACCGGCTGCAGGAAATAATGTCCTTATATACATATACACATAGATATATATGTATATATATACATCCGATGTTGGAATAATAAAATGCGATATTTGAATGAGAAAATAACCGTTACTTATAAGTATAATATGCATATAGAAATTATTTTACCTACATATCACATATATGCGGTTCGTTCGTTTTTTTTTTTTGTTTCATCGATAAATTTTATATTATTCTTTGATTTCTATTTCTAGTTTTATTTATTTTTTTTTTTTATTTAAGATATAGATTGATCGATAATTTATCTTTCGCGATATCACATCCGTTGCAGTTTCTGTTTCATGCAGTAAATTCGTTATAAATATAATATTAAAAATTTATTTTGATGATAAATTTTCATTTTTATGATATATAATTTTTGACTTTTTATTGTTTTTTTGTTGAATTTAAATATATATTTATATACATATAGGTATAAGAAAGAAATTATATCTTTATATACCTACTGCAGCAGTAAGTACGCTTACTTTATACCTATACCTATACCTGCCTAACTACACATGCATTGTACTTTTGTAGACTATAGAACAAAGCTGATAAAGTAACACTAATACATATATACGAATATCGTTATTTATGTATCTATATATGTGTGTATGTATATATGTATTATAAGAGTTAATTCCGCAACGGTTTATAACTTTTAACTCATAAACTTTGAAGAGAACAACTAACTTTGCGGCGAGAAGCCATCTTGAAAATGGCTATTGCGTATACATATAATATAGGTAACTTACATATATACGTTTCTTTTTTATGTACCAAGAAGAATTTATTATTATTATTATTATTATTATTATTATTATTATTAATATTATATATGAATTTTTTTTTTTTTTTTTTTATATTTTTTCAAATCTCTATAATGGTATATAAATTTTATTAAAAAATATATTTACAACAGTATAAGATAATCGAAGAAAAAAAATTTTCAATTAATTTTATACTCCAAAATAATAGACTATTGAAATTTTGTACCTTCAGATTCTAAATTAGCGGGATAATAATAATAATAAATAAATAATTAATATATAAAGAATGAAGACGAATCGATTGAATTTAAAAATAAAATAAAATTAGAAAAAAAATAAAAATTTCCAAAACTAGTTAAAAGACTCGTACTCAGATTAAACAATTATACTATACATATACATACTCGTATGTATACCGTGAGTATAGTATATAAACCTACGGTTATTTTATCATGAATCGTGATGTTGTCCGGCAATTGAAAATTTCGGGTTATAGATAAATAGATTATCGAGTGTATGTACCTGTTTTACGAGAACGCCGTATATGACACATGTTATCTATATTTCGTTATCATATCGGTTTAAATTTTTGATAAAGAAAATCGTTGCCCCCCACCCACTGGCTTTAAAACAGATTGAAAAATTTATTTTTTTTTTTGTTCCTTACGTTTTTCGTATTAAATTTTTTTTTTTATATAACACATCGTTACGAAGCTATAATAACAACTAGCTCGAAAATTATGAAATATAATAATAATATACCATCAACGATCGCGCGAAAAACAGATAAAACTTTATTTTTCTTCTTCTTTTTTCAAACTAAATTGAATATATAATTATAAGATATAATATATTTTCAGAAATTTAGATGCACGGACGATACCTGCAATTATTCCCAACCGCGATATCAATCTTACAGCGCTCTCGCGAATCTAGCTAAAAGTCAACAAATTCTCGAGCGATAACGATGTCGTTTTGATCATAATAATAACAATAATAATAATGATAATAATAATAATAATAATAATAAAAATTGTGTATATAACCTTTGCCAATGTCGCATATATGTAACAAGGATTAAACGTACAGATTAATTTCGGAAGGATTCACCGCTGATTTCGACTAGTCTGATTCATAAATTAGAATCAAGATAAATCGTATGTTAATGGCAAAAAAAAAAAAAAATTAAAATTAAAAGAAAATAATGAATTTGAAAATCGTGATTGTTGGGTCCATAATGTAAAATATTTTTCAATATGATTAATTCGTTAGATTATTATTATTATTTTTATTATTTTTTTTCTCACGTTTTTTGTTTTCTCAATTTTATCCCCGTCGTTAAATTTGGGTGAATTAATAATTCATATATACATAATATACTATACCTATATATAGATAAAGATATTGTCATATGATACATATGTGGATAGAAATTCCTTGTCAATGATGCACGAATAATTATCTTTATAAAAATTTCGACATTTTTCTTATACGAAAAGAATATTAAAAAAAAAAAAAAAAAAAGTGTTTTATAACGTACATGTATTATATGTGTGTGTGTGTGTGTGTGTGTAGAATAGCCTCGTTCGTTATACCTGTATACCTCGTGTGTTTAAGCAGTTGCGTATAAAAAATAAAAAAGAAAAAAAAAAAAAAAAAAAAACAGGTGAAAAATATCATCTGAATAAATAACAGTGCACGACGACGACGACGACGACGACGACGACGACGACGACGACAACGACGGCATATAGGATATAGCATATACCTAACACCGCATCTCTATACTATATTATATACTATACACTATATACTATATGTATACACTATACCAATACAAAGAGCTATCAGCCTCGCCTCGGTTCTTTGCTCGCGGGTCTCGCGAGTTCAGAGCTAGTAGTTCTTCAGGGAGTTGTACTTTTTATTTTATTTTTATTTTTTATTTCATTTCATTTTTTTTCTTTTTTTTTTTTCTTCTTCTTTTTGGTTTACTTAAAGATTAAGATGCGACTGATAATGGGCCGCGTAGTTGGGCCGATTTTAACGAGTCTCTATATATATATATATATATATATATATACACCTACATATCTCTTTAAACTCTTTCTACGTTACGTAAAACTAAAATATAAAATAAACCCCTGTTAACTGTGATACATACTTTTAAGTATGTATAATACATAGGTAGATAGATATGTATATATAAGCTACCGATTTTTTATACCTATAATACGTACACGATTCGATATAATATATATCGCTTATATATCTAAAATCAATAAATCGATCGATTTTTTAATAGATTTTGATAATTGTTTTTTTGTTTTTTTTTTTTTTTTTATCTAATTTTATATACACCTGTACAGTTATATTCTTCTCCAATTAAACGTTTTTTTTTTTTTTTTTTTTTTACTTTCTTCTCCTTCTTTTTTAATCAAGAATATAATATATAATATATTGAGTATATCTGTATATACACGATTAGTAATTTGAAATACGTGAAATGACACGTATAAAGTAGGTATATGTGCAGAAAATAAATCCGTACCTATACTATATAATATAAGTTGAGCATAAGTGAGTTTTTATGTTTACCTTGCAATCAGGGGACGCTAAAAAGAGGGATCGTTTCGCACCACCCCGATAACAAGTTGGACTACTGCAGTGAACGCTTACCTATAGTATAGGTATGTAACATATACATGGTTTGCTATATATACATATATAATATAATATATGGGTGGAAAAAAGGAAAAAATAAAAAATAAAATAAAACACAAAAAATCTTCCATCGGGGTTATTTCCTGGTTTAGTACCTAATAATTAACAGTTATATATACATTCTATTTTTTTTTTTTTTTTTGGTTTGGTTTTTTACTCCGATAACAGAAAATCCTGAAATAATATATATATATATTTTTTTTTCCTTCTCTAGAATATTATACAGGTAATATAACGTGTAATATGTACTACAAAGCCTCGTGATCGATGCTACTGAAGGATAAAAACGGGATGAGAAACGAGAAAAAAAAAAGAATGAAAGAAAAAAATCATTAAAATTTAAGGAAAAAAAAAACAAATAATGAATAACATATTTCATTTAGAAGAAAAGAAAGGCGCGCGCTATGAAGAGAGCTATCCATCGACAGTATGGTAAATTTTGACACTGTCATGGAGTTGCTCTCTTTGTGGACGCCGCCTAAATCATCAATTCTCTATGTATATTGTAGGTATAAAATTTTACATACGAATTATTTCTTTCGACTTTAAAATATTTTTTCTATGTATGTACTACATGTCATATACATATAAAGATACATATATATATATATATATATATATATATATATATATATATATATATATATATATATATATATATATATATATATATATATATATATATATATATATATATATATATATATATATATATATATACCATATGTGTCTTAATTAGATTTGTACGAGCAAAAATCAAGAAAAAAAAATAAAAATTAATAATAATAACTGCACATAAGTATATTGAAAATTGTCTGGTATATAATTTAAGGCATGTACTACATAACCATTTTGTTTTGAATTGTATAATATATAATAACAGAATCGAACAAAATCGAAAAAAAAGAAAACCAAAAAACAACCAAGAAAAAAAAAAATTCCTATAAATAAAACGATGATATGTAGTATTATAATTATTTATGAAATTAAACTGAATAAAAAAATTCCCCTTTATTGGAGAAAAGTAATGTTTAATTATGAACTTGATGCAGGATTATAGGTGTACCTATACATACGTATTATAGGTACATACATACAGTTGGGTCAACGTTGCTCGTGTTTTAAAAAAGCTACGTATAAGGTCATTGACCTTTTCATTGATTAGACTGGGGAGAACTGAGCGGATAACACGCTCTTATACCAACCTACCTACCTGACTGCCTGCCTATATACCTACACTTGTAAAACGTTAATCGTAAACGCATAACGCACCATAAAACTTTGAGGAGGTTTGTGCAGTTTGCTGATGCAGAGTTCGCTGCAAGTTTCTTACACTTTACAGCATCAGGTATGTATATTTATGTATAGATATATATATATATAAGTATATGTAACCTCATAGGGTATAGGTATAGGTATGTATATATACATATATACATACCTATACTCGTATAACGCGTTAAACCGCAACTCCGGAACTTCGCAACTCTGGTATAAGCTAGGTGTATTATAAAGCTGAACAATAAATAGAAACAAAGAAGAATATAGGTATATCACATCCATATCCCATACCCTTGTCGAAGTCACGTTTCCACCGTAAGTAGAGAAACAAATTGAAAAAAAAAAAATAAAATAATAATAATAATAATAATAATAAAAAATGGAAAAAAGTTACGTTATGTATTTATTTCTTATGATTTTTAGCTTCTTTTCTGTTCAACTTTTTAGCTACTATATAAAATTATTAAAAAAAAAAAATATATATATAACTCAAAGAGACAGAACCGTTTAACCGATACATACCAATATATGTATATCTATATACTTATATATACCACCTGTTTCATTATATTCCACTTGTCTTTAGTCTGCGCAGGTTAACGGTGTTTACCTGAGAACTGTCAACTCTTTTCTCTTGTATATGGTATATAGACGTATATGAACGACAGAGATCATGTCAAGAATATTATAATAGGGTAGAATTAGGTATACCTATACATATAGCTTCGGCGCCGATGATGACGAAATTATTTTCAGAATGGAATAAAGTAGCGGTAAAAAAAAAGAAGAGAATAAAAAAAAAAAAAAAAAAAACGTTTTTACCTCAATGACTAATAATTCTGATTTGAAATACATTTGTTACTACATAACACACATACCTACGTTTCGTATATATAGTACAGGTATACATATACATATAAGTATCTATATGCATAATACCTACATATAGGGTTTATTACGCAAAGTTTACTTGGTCGTATAATATACTAGATAGGTGCAGTAATCCATGAATAAACAGTTTCGTATTTATTTCTCTTTAGTCTTAGTCTTTTGGTCTTGGCGCCGGTACATTTTTTTTTTGTTTTTTTTTTTTTTGTATGAGGTAATTAGATAAAATGAGTTTGAGATGCGGTATTAATATAAAATAAAAGAGTAAGATAAAAGAAAAAAACAAAACAAGAATAAATAAAAAAAGTACAAATTAAGGTATATAATTTGTAATTAGTTTATGAATAAGAAAACAATTGTAATCGTTATATATGTCAGCTGGTTTACTTCGGAATATAGATATAGTATATATACGTATGTATGTATTACAATATCTTGGCACCAGACAGTAAATAAAAGAGATATATATATATATATATATATATATATATATATATATATATATATATATACACATCCAGGTATAATATACGTATTGTAGGTGTTGATTATAGGTATAATGTATAGCAACAGCTAACTAGCTAGCAGGCTGCTAGATCGTGATGCTATAAAAACTAAAATGGCGTGATAAAGAGTAGCAAAAAATAAAAAAAAATGTAAAAGAATTTAAAAGAAAAAATATATATATACAAAAAAAAAAAAAAAAAAGAAAATGACGTTTGAGAGAATTAGGGCCATAAATAATTTTATAACACTGGTTCAAATTATCACGATAACTACAACATGAATGTATATAAGTATGTATAGAATATGATAGTATGTATGTATGTATAATAGCCATGTAACATCTCGATTTCCTTGTTATTTCCCTTTCTTTTTCCTTTTTTCTTTTCAGGATTATTCGAATCCGACGAGTTTAAAAAAAAAAAAAAAATACCTATGTACTTTAATTATATTCAATACCCAGCTGTACAACGCGACCCACTTAAAGATTTTCAACAAAACGAACTAATTTTAATGCGCTGTATAACTTAGATGTATGTAAGATATTATACTGTAAAATATACATACATAGATATCCTATAATGTAGAGAACCGCCTAAACGCTCGGTATACATACCTATATACCTGGTAATTTATTCTTTTGTATATGAAATGTAAAATTGAATAAATAGAAAAAAAAAAAGTAAAAAAAAAAAAAAATTAAAGTAGTAAAGAAAAAACTAAAAAAGAACTGCATACCTGGCAATAATAATAATAATAATAATAATAATAATAATAGTAATAATATTAATGATAATGATAATAAAAATATCTATATGCATGCACTAGAATGAGAAACTAATATGAATAGGTATGGTATAGCCATGTATGCATATTAAATGCGAAAAGAGTTTGATATACGCGGGTGAGGCGTTCGAAAAACTTGCGAATGAAATATATACCTATACAGTTATGTATACATAAGTAGTTTTACATAATAATGATACTTGTGTGTGTTGTAATGTAAACGTTTCGTCGTCTCTGCAGTTATTGTTATACTCTTATAGGTATATTATATATACAATTTTCTAGGTTTATGTATATAGGTATGTACTGTAGATATGTATGTAACTACTAACACACATATTTTATACATAGAAAATATACTTTTTACGTAAGAATATTTTGTATACCTGCATTGGGCAGACTTAGACGTTTCTAAATTCTCTTCTCATCTAAACCGACCTCAATTTCATTAAAAAAAAAAAAAAAAAAAATATTTATATACCTATAACGATAATAATAAATCTATATAATTTCTATCTAATATTACCATAAGACTTTACCTATTTACCTCTAATATACATATGTATAATATTTATTAAACAAAAAAAAAAATACAAAAACCAAAAAAACGATCTAATTAATATACTGAATAAAAATATCGCATATAATATCAACGTTGATATTAATAACGATAATTAAGAACGTTAAATTTCATTCTAATTAAATATAATTTAATTTCCCTTAGCCTAGAGACAGGCAACTTAACATACATCAAGTAGTCAAAGATCGTGCATGGTCTGACGGCGATTCATTAATTCGTTCATTCATATATCGACCTCAGTAGCAAAGACCGATACGTATTGCCATCTAGCGTCAACGTTTTAAAACAACTACACGTAGTATGATGTTATTACTATCCCGTAAACTTGTATAAGCGCAGAAGTCAGTTTAACTCGGCATAGTAAACATGGATCCTGTCAGTCGTCGATCGAAGTAAGAAAGATATAAATTTTTAATTACAAATTTATTGGCTATTATTTTTTTTAGTTTTTTGCAAAAGACTAGTAACTAACTAACTAGTTTGTAAAAAAAAACTAGAAAGAATTTAATTCACAGAACTAGATACCAGATTTTGTCAAACATGAAAGAATCTCATAATTTAGAGGTTATACGTTAGTCTCTACATATAATGACATTTTCAAAAAATCAAAAATACAAAAACACGTGCATCTTTTTTACAATTAAAAAAAAAAAAAAGTTTCAAATAATAATAAAATCAAACAAATCTAATCTAAATTTTTGTATTTCGAATAGAAGAGATCGTTTATTTTATTTATTTATTCGGTTAATCATTTTTTTTTGAATATTTTTTACACGATTTTGGAATCGTAAATAATTCCATTTTTCATTTTTTGTATTATACAGTATTAAAATTGCGGTTGGGGCAGTGGTATGTGAAGAAAGTACATTGAAAGGAAATATAACAATAGGTTCAAGAACAGTGATACATCCAAGAGCAAGTATCATTGCTGAAGCAGGTCCGATAATAATTGGAGAAGGTAACATCATTGAGGAGATGGCAGTTATTGCTAATAGGTAAAATAAAATAAAGAAAAGGAAAACAAAAAGAGCAAAAAAAAAAAGTATACAAATAGAAAATTTGATAATAAAACTGAGTATTTTTTTTTGCTTTTCTCTTGTCGTTTTTTTTTTTTTTAGACTTCCACAAGGAGCTTCTGAGCCTGTATCTACTCCCGTTATGATAATTGGAAACTACAATGTTTTCGAGGCTGACAGTAGATGCGAGGCGCTCAAAGTTGGGGACAATAATATATTAGAATCTAAAGGTCTGTTAGTCAGTCAAGAAAGAAAACTAAAAAAAAGAGAAAGATTAAAATAGAAAAGAACCTAAGATCGTTTTATGTTCTTTATAAAACTTGTAACTATTTTTGTTGTTTTTTTTTTTTGATTTCAAGCATCGATTAGCAGAGAAGTGGGATTAACAAATGGCTGCGTAATAGGAGCGGCTTGTTCCCTTACTGAGGCGGAAACTGTTACTGAAAATACTATAGTATTTGGAAGTCAGTGTCAACGAAGAGAAATGAATGACAAACCATACGTAAGGAATAAAAAAAAATGAATAGAATATTCTTTCATGAATTGTATTGAATTTATTTGTCATATTTTGTTTATATGATAATCTTTTTCTTTTTTTTTTTTTTTTGATTTTTGATTTTTTGTTTTACAGCCTCAAGTTGGTCAGTTGGATTTTTTGATCAGAGTATTACCGAACTATCATCATCTGCGTAAACCTAATATGAAAATCGTCAAGGAACCCGTTACGTAATTTCGATTTATTTTAGAAAGCTGAGCTTTGAAAAATCTCGTTATTTATGAAACTTTCTTAGATTTTTTTTCTGTTTCTTTTTTTCATAGGCAGGATAAGTAACAATTCTAATACTTTTTGATATCAGAAATTAAAACAGAGAATAAACTAAACAAAAAAAAATAAATAAATATATAAATAACTATGAAATTTATTGAAATAATGTAAATTTTTCTTTATACTTTCTTTCTTATAAGCTAATAATTATTAATATTTATTATACTTCGTTTATAGCAACTATCTCTATCGCATAATAACCAATTTAATGAATATATAATAATTCTATACTCATTTGTGTTCTTTTTATTCCTAAATTTACCTCTTCTTATCATTATGCCTATTCTCCCTAATTTTTGATAAAATCGATGATATACTTCGCTTCGTAATATCGTTCTACAGGTAAATTTATGTCACGGAATTCTTACTCACCAATTATTCTGCGTATATACAGTGAAAAAGCTGTTTTTATGAACCGCAAATCATCGTCTGAAACAAAATTAAAAAAAAACAATAATTATTATTTATTAACTAAGATTTCGTATCCCATTATAAATTTTTTTTAAACAATCACCAAGCTTTTTATATACATTATTTTATATTAATACGTATAATATGTGAATCAGGAAAAACGATAGATCTTTTCTTTTTCTATCTTAGTCGTAAAGTCCCTTATAATTAAAATAAATTATATTAAAATAAAAACCTAAATCTCCAGATTCTCAAATATATTCTATAACTGATTTTAATTAGATATTAAATATTTCCACGTATAAAAAAATGTCTCCAACAGTTTATACGACAATATTATAAACTGTTATAAATAATTTATTACAGATCTCTTTTTATAAGTAAATACATACGAATATTACATAGCCAAGAGGATAAAATAGTTGAAGAAGGAAGTCGTCAACGTCAATAGATGTAATAATCACTAATAAGAAAAACTTACAATAGGTATTCGTTGCCAGGATTTATAAACAGGTCTATAATAACGTGGTGATGCCTAAATCGTGAGGGATCGCATATTATAGGTAAGTATGTGTAAAAAAAAAAAAAAAAAAATAACAAAATAAAAAAATCTTATAAAAACTTCTAACTTAAGTCCATTAATAAGCGTATGTAGTTGTATTGTCGTATATATAATAGTATATAGTAATAGTCATAGCTCGTCGTATTTCCCAATGAGCATTTATAGGCATATGGGTAGGTATATAGGAATATAGGTATATAAGTAAGGTATAGGTTAATATAACTACACATATCTTATATATTTAGTTAGGTATACACATATAAGAAAACCACGTGCTATGTCACGTACTATATCGATATATCCTCTACCGGAAATAATTAATTTTGTGTCAGGAAACTTCATCGAGCGTTAAGATACCCTCGGGTAGGTAGGCACAGATTTGAATAAATTATTCAAAAATTATTCAACATCAATCACGAGGTATTGTAATATACTGGGTACGAAGGAATCCGATATATACATACCTACATAACTTTGTGTACATACATACATACATAGAAACTTCGATCTTATACTCTTCATTAAATAACTCGAAATTTTTATATACCTATATATCCATATGTAATTTTGAAACGTATATTTATTTTTTTCTTTTTAATTTCGAATATTGAAACAAATTTTCCTTAAATCTCTGCAATCATACATTTTTTTTATTTATCATAATCCATTGCGAAAGAGAAATCGAAGCGCCTAATCTCAGGCAATTTAACATTGTAAGTTGTGTACCGAGTTGCCTGAATCTATTAATTTAAAATTTAATTGATTAATTATCGAATCAATTCTTCCTGTATGAGTAGTTAAATTTATTTTATTACATTGATATTCTCAACGTATGAATTATTTACAATAATAATAATAATAATAATCACAATTATAATAATGATAATAATTGTTTACTACGAGGGTTTAGCTTTATAGATACTATGAGGGAAGGGTGGGCGAGGGGGGTCATTTATACCTACGTCAAGTTGACTTCCCGCGAGTGACAGGCTAATGCACGTGCATTTAGCGCACAATGTAACCAACCTCACCCCTGTACATACAGAAAGAGAGATAGATATATATACATATATACATGTATATGTATATATGTATGTATAGGTATATTTCTATATATTTCGGATCGTAAACCCCTGGTGCAAATTGACGCCACAATGCTAAACGCTACATATTCATATCTCCTCCCTAAGGGATATACGTATAACTATTATGGTTTCCGCTTGCTCTCAGAAATATACATACTACTGTATATAGATATGTATATATGTATATGTATGTATGTACAATACATACGTCTTACACCGCACTTTACAAATATATAAGCGAATCGTGATGAAATTTAACAATTTTCCCAATTAGAAGTAAATTTAAAATAAATAATTAATCAATAATAAATAGACAGAGCTGTATATATATGTATGTATAATATATATTCAATTTTTTCCACATTTGAGAAAAGAAACTTCGATCGTTTTGGCTACTGTTGCGGCGAGGAGTAGGACAAATTTGGACAATTTCGATTTTCTAATTCTTCTATGTTTATACATATATTTATGTATATCTATGTATATATATACCTATAGGTATAGGTATATAACGTTGAGCAAAGGGAGTATAGGTCTCGGGTAGTGAAGTGGTCCGGGAGGGTTGAAAATAATATAAAAAAAAAAGAGAAAAAAAAGGGAGAGAGAAATGAAAATAGAATAAAAAAAAATCGAGAAAGAAAGAGGGAGAAACTGTATATATATATATATATATATATATGTATACAATAACGTTTTGACGGTTGCACTCCGCACAGGGGGAAGCCGCCGCATGAACGACCGAATCACCAGATTATTTCTCGCCTCTGTCCCTAGAGTAGGTAAGGGAAAAATGAAAACGAGATGAAAAGACCGCGACGCGAAAACCCGCGGGACACTAATGGCTCTCCGATTTCATTTCACTCCCTTCTTCACAACAAAACAAACCAAACCAAATTAAACCAACCACCTACCCCTTCATTTTAATACTCGCTATAACATGTATGTACATACATACATACTGTGTATCATATACTTATTATTTTTTTATTTTTTTCATATACCGTCAAAAAAAAGAAAAAATAAATAAATAAAAATAATAATTTTTATTTTTTACAAAAATTAATAATTAGTGATATATAATATTATATGTATGTATGTACATACATAGCTAGGTGAATATCTGCCTATTATATGTATATTGAAATTAGATTAGGAATAATGGAAATTGCGATTTGCATATGTTCTAATCTGCAGATCAAATCTAATCTGAGATTTAACATACAACGATATTAAGGTATATATAGGTTATATATGTATATACCGAGTTGAATCGAATAGAATTTTGACTTTAGCGAATGGGGATGAAATTCTGCAGGGTTGATTCGCAATGCTTGTCACTTGTTTGCCACGCCGTTCGTCACTTATACATATATACATAGCTTTATATATATATATATATATATATATATATATATATATATATATATATATATATATATATATATATATATATATATATATATACATATACATACAATATATGTTTCGTATGAATGAACCTTCACCATTCTCTGTAACTGCGATGCTTATAGATATTATACTGCCTCTTGACATTGACGCTTTCATATCGCGATACGTATACGTATATGTATATCTATGTACTACAATGACAACCCTCCACTTCTGTCAAATCTCGTCATACCAATTTATTATTGTTATTATTATCATTATTATTGTAATTATTCTTATTCTAATTCGAATATTCAACTCTTCCTTATACATATACATATTAGACCGTTTCAAAAAAATCGATTATTTTTCATTTTCAAAGAGTTAGTCAAAAATATTGTTCCAAATGATGAAAAAAAATGTTGTCAAAGTTTGAGCTCTTAATAATAATATTAAGAGGTGCCTCATCGCGATTTTCTATTTCCCATTTAAATAACATGGGAAACGGTCTTGTGGAACTTTTCGATTTTTATATCTTGAAAATTAATCTACTTAGAAAGATTCTGCATGAATGCTGTTGTTCAAAATTGTACGCTCTACAAAAATGGTATCTTGGTCTTTTTCGATGAATCCACCCGTTTCCAAGTTCGTCATGATTAATTACCATTAATAACCAATACACCAACTTGGAAATAGCTAGATTTATCGAAAAAGAACAAGAGACCTTTTTTTTAGAGCGTTCAATTCACTACAAAAATATGTTCTGGTCTTATCAGTACACTGATGCGTTGACGAGTTATAGAATTCCAAAGTTTGAAAAAAAATTTCCCCATGTTATTTAGATTGGAAATAGAAAATCGCGATGAGGCACCTCTTAATATTAATATTAAGAGTTCAAACTTTGACAGCATTTTTTCTTCGTCATTTGGAACAATATTTTTGAGTTACTCTTTGAAAATGAAAAATAGTCGATTTTTTTGAAACGGTCTAATACATATAGTACCTAAGTTTGCTTGATTTTCATTTTATTTTATCTCACGTAATTTTCCAAAATTTTTGTTTATTCATTTATTGAATAAAAGGAAGTATATTAGAGTGGAGTAGGGTAAAATGAAACACCATTATTAAGTAAAAAAAAAAAACAAAATTGATCAGCCCAGGGACTGTGTGACCAATTTTTTTTGTTCTCTCAAAAATGGTGTCTCACTCTGTCCCACTCTTCTCTATATATACATACGTATATGTATACATTCCTGTGAATATAATATTCAAATAAGAATTATATAACAAATAAAAAAAGGAAGAGGAAAGAGAGAAAGACAGAGTGGCAAGAAGAAAAAAAGAAAAAAAAAGAAAAAAAAAAATAACCGAAAAAGACGAAAGAATGAAAAAAAAAAAACAGCTATGATGAATATTACGAGATGCGAAAATTAATTATATGATTATAAAGTATAATTTAATGGGATATCATCATCAGTGCTTAAAGTTATAATACTGGTAAACACGCCAAGACACGCCCTGTTAGAAAAGATCGCAGGAAGTATATATACTATATTATATACCTATACACATATATATATATATGTATATATATACAATATTATACATACTTGTGAAGGGGAAATATTTCCGCGACGCGGGATAAACCACGCGGAAAAGCTCTTTCTATATGTATATGATACCAATCCTAAACTATCTATCTGTGTGTATTTATATACCAAGGTATATATACTATGTATATATATATATATATATATATATATATATATATATATATATATATATATATATATATATATATATGTATACATAAAAGCAGAGGGGATAAGAACGGGATTTTTGATCCGATTATGTTAACGAAGCGATGGAGTTCTCCCATTGTATACGTATTTACCATGTTTACGCCGATATTTCCGCATTATGTCTGAAATGCGTGAGAACTTTATAATATTCTTCCGAAAGACCTAATTACAACTATAAACAATTATTAAAACTATTTCCTCAAAATTAGGAAACATTCATTTTCGCATAGTTTTCTTGATACTATTTTTTTCTTCATTTATTTATTTATTTCGAAACGCGATATTTTATATATAGGTAGATATATAGACAGAATTATAAATTAACAAATTACATATCCGCAAGTCCGGACTTTTATATACATAAAAAAAAATTTTGAAAAAAATTAAATACGACCATATACATACATATAATATCCATTTATCATTATATCATATAGAAAATGAGATGAAGATCTACTGCGAAACGCCCCTTAATCGTGTGATGTATGTACCATACATACATGTGTAGGTATAATATATATATATATATATATTTATTTGTGTCTATAGGGTATATGTGTTCAGTATAAGTATATATGTATATAAGTATTGCTAGAAACCCCTCCTCGCTCACTCATCTCTGTCGACAATTGAATGACATCAAAAGCCGTCATCTTATAACTTGACGGCAAAAAAGTCTCTTTTCTATTAGCGGCTGTCCGCGTTCGCAACAGAGAAAAAAGAGAAAAAAGATTTGCAAAAAATATATGTATATATACTGCGTTATATGTATTTATAGCTAACAAAATTTATGCTGCCTGAATCGTTTTTTTTTTTTTTTTTTTTTGTTTTTTGAACCAAAACCATTTCCAAAAAATTGGATATTATAGTTTTGAATGAAAAGCTGAGAAAAAGAAAACAAGAGGAAAACGTATTTGAATTTCAGCAATCAAAAGATCTGAAATAATTAATTAACAAATTTTTTTTTTCTCACGTCAGGTAATTGCACTAAAATTATATTTCAGAATTTTTTGGAGACACCGAAAAACTTTCGTGTGTTACATTTGCCAAAAAGAATACTTCATAAATATAACTTGAGGAACAAATAAACGTGTTAATAATGGATTTTATTATTCGAATCGATGAACTGTTACGTATTTTGAATTTTAGGCAAAGAAACAATATAAATAAAAATATAGGTACGTATATTTTATGCAGGCATATGTCGATTTCACACTTTTCGTTGTACTTGAAAATTTTCGGTACCCTGCCAAAAAAAAGGTTTCACTTCAAAAAAAAAAAAACTTTATAAAAAGATGAATAGAAAATTGTTAAAAAAAAAAATTATAAAATACAGAAATCGAAAAAAAAAAAAAAAATAAATAAATAAAAATGCCAAAATTTATACGATATGCGGAATATGATTTTCCGCATAAAATCGTATATTCATATCCGTGCCCGTAATATAGGTACACGAAAACCCGGACATAATGTCAATAATAATTTATGCAGATCGAGTATAAGCGAGGAACGGGAATACGCGGGGGTGTACGACTGCTGCTGCAGCAGCTCAGGGACGTGAAAAATATATAACGTTAAAATATAAACGGTTGAAAAATGTATATTTTAAAGTTAAATATGATATAGAGTAATATAAGGTGGCGGCGCCGTTTTATATATACATATATGTATATGTATACACCTTCCTACCTACCCCCCCCCACAAGAGGGTAATCAGGCATAAAGAAAAATGTAAAGGACAGAAAAAAGAGAGAGAGAAAAAAGAAAATAGAAAGATGTACATACATATAGATATGTACAAATATATCGACGATCACTCTTATTCCTCAAAATCAGAATTCATATTCCGCCAAAATTCAAAAAATAAAATAAATAAATAAAGTACCTCATATACACACGTAACGTAATTATCTATTTCTTGTAAACCTTAATGAATTGTACGGGACACAGACATATTTTTTTTTTGTTTCGAAAATTGAACTTGAGCTAAAGTTAGGAAATTTTCTGACCTTTAAACTGCGTTTCTTACCGTCTCTCTACAAATTTTTCTCGCTGAGATAGTCACGTTTGAAACAGAAGACTGCGAAAAATCTTTCAATCGCAAAATTTTGAAAATTTATACAAGATTAGTTCGATGGCAATAATTTTCAGATGATGAAATCCCATTTGAAAAAGTGTGCGAAAAATTGCTTCACGATGAATCGGTCATAAGTTATGACAGATTGAAGATTTTTCGAGTTGTCTTATTCAAACTTACGTAACGATCTCTAAAAAAAAGTTCCTCAGACTTGAATGATTTTTCTGATGTGGTTATTACGAAATGCTGATACAAAAAAATCAGTTTCGATCTAAGGGAGAAAGGCTTGACGTTTGGACGTTTGGATATTGGGTATGTCCCTTGAAATCAATGTTTAGAAATGTGTATGGTGGATAATTAGCTAACGCCATTTGATTGCATATATCTTGTAACTACAGATTTTTAATTTCATGTACATCTCGATAAATTCTGCGATAGAAGGTTCGTGTTTTCGCACAAAAATCTAACTTAATGAAGACTACTGACTTGCAAGATTTTGTAAAAAGAAAATCCCTCAGATCTAACTGATTATTCTATGGTGGATTTTGAGAAATGCTGATATAAAAAATCAGTTTCAGACGCGTGTGGTGAGCTAGTATTATATATATATAAAACTGACGTTGAACTAGATATTTCACGTAAAGTTCAAACCACATACGGTTCACCAGTCATTGCATTTATGGACTCAATGAACCGCGCCGACAACCAGGCTCTTATATTTGTGGGATTATACGGTGGAGATGACAGTGCAGCGATTGCGAAAATCGACACGATATATGATATTAAAATATCGTAAGAAGGGTATTGAAAATAGAAATAAAGAAAAATTAGAAGAACAAATAAATGCGAGTATTATAAATAATTATTGAAAATATAAAACAAATAAAATTAAAATTAAAAGTTATATGAAAAATTATATCTTATATATTACCTAGAAAAAATCCCATAGAAAAATCCTATTTTTTCACTATTTAAAAGGAATAATAATAAATGATAAAAAATTTGAAACAAAATTAATTTCATCATTTTTAACCCTAACAATTCTATCACACATATGATAATTAAGTCAATTTGAAATAGTGAGGGTTTTCGGCTTACTGATTTAACATCGAATACCCCATATACTTTATACATATACATGGATATGTGGGGGTGTAGGTATATAGTATAGTTATAGCTGGAGCACGTGAGTCACGGTTCGGTACCGTTTCCGGTGGGGCAGCAGCAGCGTCAAAGAGACAAACTGCAGCATGCATGGTGTCAACGAAATAAATATATATCTATATAAATGCATTTTGAAATTCCTGTAACCGCGGACCTTATGTAGTGTCGTGTCGAGGGTTTTACTACTACTAACAGCTACAATACTTATACATATATATATATACTGGTTCGTTGGGTATATACTTGTAACGTGTTGGATAAACGAATCAGCTTATAGACTACTAGACTTAATACTTATACAAACGATCCGTATGTATTATATGTATACATATATATGTACCAATACGGTCTGTGGAACTGTCGAGAAATACCCCCGCGGTATGTTAATCACAACGTAATTGATCTCCAGCCGACAAAGGCGACGGCTTCATCCCGCGCGAAGCGCGCGCGCGCGCCCCCCAAAAAGACGACAAAATTTAAACGCGATTTGAAATCGAAAGAAAAGAATAAAAAAAAATTTTTTTTGTTTTTTTGATAAGATGAAAATCCAAAAAAAAAAAAAAAAAGAAACTTATTTGTTTACATTTTTTTTTTTTTGTTCTTTCATTTTTGGTTAATTAACGTACGCTAATTTTTATACGTAGAAATTATTTAGAAAACGAATTATAATATTATTATTTTCGTTTTTGTATTCTTTGCGATTTTTTTGATTATTCAACAATTGACACCCTCATATAGATATAAAAAAAATTGAATAGGGTTGAAAACGGACAGGCAATCAGCCAGTCAGTTAGAAACTCAGATACGTGTATAGGTATGTATATCTATATCCTATGCTTATATACCCATAAGGCGGATGAAAGCGCGTGCAACGAAAATGGTATTTTAATCACGATTTAAATTGATTTGCCGCCAAAGGTTTGCCGACAAATTAGAAGAATGCTATCTTCATTTGTTGCCTTGTATATTTTTTTTTTTTTTCCCTACTGTATGTGGATTGTATACCATAGCCTGACATCATATATGCAACAGCAGGAGGAGACTCACTACAACTACATCTTATTTTTTTTTTTTCATTTTTATTTTTTATCTTCTTTTTCTCGCTCTTTCCCCTCATTTTTTATTTTACATCGGACAGCAGCACAGCAGCAGTAGCAGTAGTAGCAGCAGCAGCAAACAGCAGTAGCAACATGAGAGCCTAAGTCACGAATAATCTAGTGAATCTATCTCTGACTCTGGGGAAAGACACCCTCCTGAATGTGAATGAGCATCAAGAAAGTTCTTTGAAGTAAACCGACCAAAGTTTTTATCACGTATAAAGAATCAGGGGAACACAAAAAAAAACAAAAAAGAACGAAGTAAAATTCAAAAATCAAAAAAAAAAAAAAAAACAACAATTTTCAGTTTTCTATTAAATTATTATCGTAATAATATTATTAATATTGTTATTATAAGAATTTTCACTGCTTTGAATACAGAATATATAAAAGAAAAAAAAAAAAGAAAAATGCAATTAGAACTCAAATTCGATGAAAAAAAGAAATTTTTTTTTGTTTCTTATTACTGATGTATAAAACTGAAAACTCTAAACGTCGGTTATTTTTGTCTACAAATCTAAACTAGGTACAATACGTATACATACATACATACATATATACGTAGGCATCAGGGGTACGGTAGGTATCACATGAAGCAGCTAAACGAAATGGGTCGGTGTTTAAATTGTCCGTGAAATGAAGGCGGTGATGCATTTAAAGAGTGGATATCTCAAGCTCTTCAAGTAGCAAGAGAGTAACAGAACTGAACTGAAAATTAACCGGCTATACATAAATGCTGTACGAGAACGAGCTACGATCATGGTTAGGTATATAGATATAGGTATATACATAAGTATAAGTATATATATATATACATATATATATATATGTATGTATGTATACATATAGCCACTGCACTCGCGTAGAATAGAAACACTGCATAGGAATAGATATATATGTATATATATATATATATATATATATATATATATATATATATATATATATACATATATATAGGTATATGTATACCTATATCAATTCCGCCGACAAAGGACACGCGACGACTTATAGAGACTTACGCGTCCTTATATATACATGTATATACTGCATATATATATAAAGGGATAACATATATTATGAAATGCGGTAGAGCTTACTGATTCTTCTTCTGTGTTATATGGCTGGAAAACTCTATATACTTGTCTCTCATGGCGCCTATAGGAATAATTTATTACATACTATACGTACGCTTTTTATGTATACATATACATATATATCCTAGAAAAAAAAATAATTTAGATTCAACGATATCTAGTTATATATTATACGTATATAGAATTGATATTTGAAATTTTTATATTTACCTATATATATATATTAGACCGTTTCAAAAAAATCGATTATTTTTCATTTTCAAAGAGTTAGTCAAAAATATTGTTCCAAATGATGAAAAAAAATGTTGTCAAAGTTTGAGCTCTCAATAATAATATTAAGAGGTGCCTCATCGCGATTTTCTATTTCCCATTTAAATAACATGGGAAGTGGTCTTGTGGAACTTTTCGATTTTTATATCTTGAAAATTAATCTACTTAGAAAGATTCTGCATGAATGCTGTTGTTCAAAATTGTACGCTCTACAAAAAAGGTCTCTTGGTCTTTTTCGATGAATCCAACTGTTTCCAAGTTCGTCATGATTAATTACCATTAATGACCAATACACCAACTTGGAAATAGCTAGATTTATCGAAAAAGAACAAGAGACCTTTTTTTTAGAGCGTTCAATTCACTACAAAAATATGTTCTGGTCTTATCAGTACACTAATGCGTTGACGAGTTATAGAACTCCAAAGTTTAAAAAAAAATTTCCCCATGTTATTTAGATTGGAAATAGAAAATCGCGACGAGGCACCTCTTAATATTAATATTAAGAGTTCAAACTTTGACAGCATTTTTTTTTTCGTCATTTGGAACAATATTTTTGAGTTACTCTTTGAAAATGAAAAATAGTCGATTTTTTTGAAACGGTCTAATATATATACGTTACTTTCTATAGATCTAGTTATTATAGATTTATTTATGATATACTCAAAGCCATGTAGATTTCTTTTATTATACCTAGATCTAACATTTTTTGAATTTTTTTTTTTTATAAACCTATCAAATTTAATTGTCATTTTAAAAATTAACTATTTTTAACAATACAGAAATGTACGTTTTGGTTTGACATTTGGCTCGAAAAATTAACATTTTTTTTTATAAAATCTATTTCAAATGGAATTTCAATAAAAGACAAAAAGAACAACGAGCTATACAGCATGAAAATTTAATCAAATCTCGAACGATGATCTAATAACAAAAACAACTAAGAACTTCTTAACTTCAAGAATTTAAAAAATCATATGCTAGTAAGTACTGAGATTTTGGTAAACCCTCATCTTTCGTCTGGTTACTTTACTTGGTGGGGAAAATATCGACAGTCAAATCGGTGACATAATTGTGCGCACGATTAGATCGAAAAGTAATGGATAATATCTCAGATAGAAGAAAATATATGATTAAAGAACGATTTTTGAAAAGAGAATCAAATTATTTATGTAATAAATAGGAATACATATACATAATATGTATAACGTCGAAATTTGCACCCGGAGAATCCCACGTGAATAATTTCCGATTAAATAACATATTATCGGATACGTATACCTTATATACTGTACGTCGGTAATAATCATGCGTATATTATATGTATCGTGCAGTGAGTTAATCCATTATGTGTGTAGGTACCTATGGGTAGATACCCTCCACTACCAACTAAACGCAACGCGATTGAAACTGCAATTGCAATATTGCACTCGACAACCCCCTCGGACTGTACCTACAGCTTATACTCTTACACTGCACCAATTTGCGATATATATATACACAGTAACTAGTAATTTCAATAATTTCATGAATCATATATAAAAATGTATTATACCTATTCCTCCCTATATACATACGTATGTAAGCTGGACATCTATATACAAGTTTTTATACGCGATAAATGATAAATTTGAGTGGATTAATTAGTCAAGTAATATAATTAACGGTTTAAGTATACATGTATAGGCGATGGTGGAGAAAAATGAACCCCTTAAGAAAAAAATGCCAGTTTTACGAGTTTTATTTTTCTCAACGATTTCACTTTTTTTAAGTCCCTAAATACCCACCCTTGGCCCACCCTCCCCTACATCGAAGAAAATTCATTATAAATTTTTTGTTTACAGTATTTCAGAATATTTCAAAAGATTTCTCAATAAGTATAAATGCTTCAAAAGAATTGCAAAAGAAAATAAAATGTTTTCAAAGATTTTCGATACATTTCGATAAATTTCAAAAGATTTCACACATGAGAATTTATAACAGAAAAAAGGAACAGTTTTTTTCGTAAAGAAAATAAAAAAAAATAACACAGAAAATCAAAAAGATAGAAAAAAGCATCGATGATAATTAATTCAAAGAATCCTAAATTTCTTTTCATTTATATACCTAAATCAAATTCTAAAAGAATAAACCACGATCTCTGTATATAGAAATTCAATCGCGATTACATGTATATATATATAATATAATGTATATACCTATATGTATGTATGTGGAGTGAGAAAGAGAGAGAAAGAGAGAGAGGGAGAATTGAGTGTCGCGAAGCGCGAATCCGTTAAGGAGTTGGAAACAAATTAGTCAACCCATTTGCTCTCAAGTCAAGTAACCCTTTCGACGTTTGTAAGATTTTCATACCGCGACACCTAACGTGTCTGTATAACATATATATACACCGCCCGCACCCATGATCGCTTACAACAAGTCGTCTGCAGAAACCGTTTCGGCAAACACACGTCAGACCCGCGAACGAATACTCAGACAGCACTAAATCTTCTCAACACGCGGCCGTCGTGCCGCAGTACCGCGCGCGATCTCAAGAAGCACGATGCATGCATGCATGCATGCATCCATGAATTTCTTCGCGTTATCCACGGATGGGACAACAGCTCTCTGCAGTTCTGCTAGCTCAAAGCTTATTTGAGCTCATTTTATTTCTTTTATTTTATATATATATATATATATATATATATATATATATATATATATATATATATATATATATATATATCTATCTTCTTCTTCTTCTGCTTCTTCTTCTACGCGGCTTTTAAAAGACCTCTGTTCGTTCGTTCGTTCAGACGGACGAAACCTACCCCCCTCTTTGTATAAGATGAACCACATACACGCATATATAGATCGCGGGCGTTACGCACGTGTGACAACGCATAAGACGCCCGATATCATATGTGTGGAAAAGCTGAAACATTTATATATGTATATATATATGTGTTGTTAAATTTGTGCTTAGTTTTGGTTTAAATTTATGTACTATATATATACATATTATATACTTATACTCGCCCCCTAATTTTCTCTACTGTTATAATATAAGAACGGTTAGAGGTTGTTATATATACCCGCCGCAACGATTTTAAACACCGCGGAGAAGGGGTTGGTTGGTTGGTTGGTTGGTTGGTTGCTGGTTTAGGTACTTGGAAAACGTCGGTTTTAATTGCCTTATACTTTATGAGCCGAGAAAAGAGACATTTTACGTTCTAGCAGCTTGTTACTTCTTTATAGCTTCTGTATAACGTATATTCATTTAGGGTAAATTTAAAGACTTACGACGACCACCCTATACGTTCTACTCAACTAATCTATGCGTGTAGGTATATACCTATATGTATATGTACGGTTTTCTTTGAAATTATAATATGTACAGAGAAAACGACCACGTATTCATCCGAAATTTCGAAACTCATGTATATTCGGACTTTAAAATTTGAAAAAATCAAAAAAAGAAAGAGTATAAATTTCGTTTTTTCTTTATACGATCATATCCAGAAATTTTTTTGATATATATTTCGTTTCTTTTATTAAAGGTAATTAATTTTATATATAGGTAAGATTTTATATATATATAACGTGAATTTTTTTTTTCCCGTCTATATTATACGTATTATATTTTATAAAGGACAAAAGCGGTGTGGACCGTGTTCGCGGAAATCTGTCGCGCGTCCACGTCGAGACCGTTCGTTTTCGTATTTTTGCATATATATATATATTTTGCATTTCGTATGTGGATCCACGTTCTTGAATACCGAATAATACCTGGATTTAAAGCTCACAGTACAGAACCGCCAGCTCTTATAATTCTTCGAAGACGTGTTGAATGACGATTTGAAGAACTCCACTGCAGTCGAGATTTTAATCAATCGATTTTCGCGTGAGAAAGAAATACAATAACATAAGTTATAGGTATATACATACTATAAGAATTGTATATGTCAAATTAAATAAAATTCAAGTCACGGTTATCATTTCTCTTCAATTTTTTATACATTTAAACAAAGATTCAGAATATCCCAGACTTTAGTTTTTATATAACTATATATATGGGGCATTCCAGCTATAACCGAGCGGCCATTGCCTCGACATTTTTTTTTTGTGATACCAATTTTTTCTCAGGTACTTCTCGACAAAAAAAGACACACGTATTCCTCAGAAAAAAATTATTTCTCATCCGGTATCCAGTTTATGACCTTTCAAAGCAGAAAAAAATTATTTTCGACTAGAGTGTATCCTCCGATTTTTCTCAAATAAATTCACTAAAAAGTACATTAAAAACCGCATCTTTTGGTGGCTATCTCATCGTGGAGAAATGATTTTTCGATTTCTTCTATTTGGATGAAACTGTGAAAAATGTGTTTTATTCGTAAAAAAGGAGTAAGTGAGCTTACTTGTCGGTAATTGTAACCCTTGCCGTAAATTCAACAATCAGAATAATAACTGAAGAATAGAAAAACATCCACGATTTGCAAAAGAATTTATATCCGAACACGTGTACTTACCAGTACTTACTCCTTTTTTACGAATAAAAACACATTTTTCATAGTTTCATTCAACTAGAAAAAATCGAAAAATCATTTCTCCACGATGAGATAGCCGCGAAAAGATGCGATTTTTAATTTACTTTTTAGTGAATTTATTTGAGAAAAATCGGAGAATACACTCTAGTCGAAGATAAATTTTTTCCTGCTTCGAAAGGTCATAAACTGGAACCGGATGACGAATGATTTTTTTTGCAGAATACGTATGTCTTTTTTTGTCGAAAAGTACCTGAAAAAAAATTGGCGTTACAAAAAAAAAATGTCGAGGCAATGGCCGCTCGGTTATAGCTGGAATGCCCCATATATATTTTTTTTTATCTTTCTATATGTATATATATGTATATCTAATTCGATTTAATTTTGAATATGTATGTATACATATATCTATATGCCTATATTATCTATGGATGCTGTGACATAAGATATTTAAATTAATTAACCCTACGATATACATTATACAGTATATATATACAATATATGAAGATTCCTGGCAAACTGTCAAATATGTATATAGTAAGAAGTAATAAAACTACATTATACATACGTGCTGAAAGTTTATGGGGTAGGTATATAGGATATAATATATTATATGCGATTAGGTGTAGATATATACGTATATACATATATATATATATATATATATATATATATATATATATATATAACGGTTAACTTATTTATACTAACCAGAGTCTAATTAAACGTGAATGCACGGCTAACGAGGAGCTAAAATAACGCGACAGTGATTGGTTCTAATATGCGTAGTTAGACTAATTATGCCGCAGCTTGTATAGCTGCAGTCTTCACGGTGTGTGTATATATATGGCTCATGTAAAAGGATAGGTACATACCTCGATAGTTATATCCTATATTATACATACAACAAAAATCAATTTTTTTTATATACTCAAATATCCATGAATTGATTTTTTTTCTTTTTTTAAACCACCCCAAAACGAAAAATCAAAAGGAAGCAAAAAAAAAAAAAAAACGGCAGGTACTTAATACGATTCAGCTGTAACATTCGTGCTTTTTTTTCTTTCTTTGAAACGTTGTTGACAGATTTTCGTACGCTAACGAGATGCTTTATGGTGAGGCAGGTATTATTGTTTTACAAAAAAAAAAAAAAAATAAATAATACATATATAATACTATCTAGTTATAGATGTGTGTGTGGGTGTTTTTGGAGTTTAATGAGTCGCGAAAGAGGATGTTCTGCGGGCAATGTGTTTCCCATTATTTAGCCATATATATAATATATTGTATATTGTAAAATTGAGGTAATGTACCTACTGGCAGTGATCATCAAGGTTCATATTTTGCGCTCAGGGATATTATATTGTATACCTAATAATACAATTATATATTTTTTATAGGTATAGGTATACTACACATGGTATATGGTACACGGTATTGCAAGAGCCAGTTTATTTTCTGTTTAACCTATTATCCGTATACCTATATATACATATATATACCTCTACACCTATATATATATATACCTAATCTCTATTTAATACCAGGGTCTGGTTCTGCACACAAGGAACAGCCATAGTCGATTAGGTAGGTATATTAAACTCGTCTCGATTACACGTAAAGCTACAGATACGTATGTGTTTAAGATTATATACGTATGGACAAACGGAGAAAAAAAAAAATATACGAAAGTTATAGAAAAGGAGAAATAAATAAAATAGAGAAATTTTTTAAAATCAAAATAAATAAAAAATCTTTTAAATTATATAGATATACTTTAAGATGTATAAGTATGAAGAGAAATTGGGAGGAAAAAAAGATTGCCTATATATGTAAAGACAATAAAAATGAGAAAAACAAAAAGAATGGAAAAATGGAGAAAATTAGAGAAAAAGTGAAATTAAAATATATATACAGGTAACTGAAATAGATTTCTGTTTCAATTTTTATATGTTACGTATATATTATTTATGTACAGAAACGATTCTTGTCAAGATTGGAATCGAAATTTCTTTGATCATTTTTTCACGAAATTAATAACGATAATACTGGTTCTTTTTTTTTAATTTTTTGGAATTTTTATATCAAACGTGAAACTTTTGCCAATCAATTTTTCTAATATTAAAAAAAAAAAAAAAAAAAAAAACTTCAGTATTATATAAACTTATTATCTATGAATTATATCTGTGAAATTGACAAATATAATACAATTAATAGCAGAAGAATTGCGTTGCGAAAGAAAAATGAATAAATTTTTTCTATGTATAATATCTTGAGGATTAAAAATTGATACACGAATAAAATAACTAAAGAAATTTTTTGATCCAAATTTTGATAATATGTAGAATTAATAATCGCTGTTTAATATTCGTGACGAATTTTGAATCACTCTGTATATAGCAAACCATAATAACCATATCACATATCGACGTCTGCGCAATGAATTAATCGGTCAATGAATAAAAACTGTGTTACATAGGTATATATATATATGTATAGACGGATGCGGTATAGGTATATCTCGGGATCGATAGCCATGCAGCTGGTTTCCGAGTCTAGATTTTATTATACCCAAAAAGTATAAAAAAATAAATAAATAAATAAAAAATATATAAAAGATAATAAAATAAAAATCGTCTAATTGATAATTTAAAGAAATTAATCGAGTTAATAATTTTTTATAACTGTCATGTATATATATATTTCGTTCGATATATTAATTTTTATACCTGTTTTGTTTTTTGTTTTTTTTTTTAACTACTGCAAATTAATTAAGATATAAAAATTAATCAAATTCTAGATATTTTTCCTTCTTTTAATATACTTAGATAAAATTTTACACGGGCTAGAAATAATTTTTGCAAAAATATAAAAACAAAAAAAAAATAAAAAAAAAAAAATCGACGTCTTATAATTTCTGCTCTAAATAAAATTTAAATATCGTTTTCATGTCTTCTACAGACATTTCTACACCCGAGTAGAATCCGGTAAAAAATTTTTACGACAATTTTTTTAAAATCGTTTTTCGAACACTATAAAATTCATCGGCAAAATTAATTTCCTATTTAAGAATTTTTATCCATAATGACCCGATGAAGAAAAAAAAAAAAAAAAAAAAATGTTTTAAAAATACTACATAGAAAAAAAAAAAAATGATATCTCTATATTCTACGTGTAGACACACACGCGGTTAATTTCGTATTGTACACTTGACTTGTTAAATTCTGACACGTATATGAAGTTGCACCGAAATTCGTCTGTCTTCTTTTTTGCTAGTATAAGCATATAAAAAAAAAAGAGAAAACAAAAGAATTGGATGCAACGTCATTATATGTCAGAATCCAATACGTCAAGTGTACCCATTGATGATAAATATAATTGCAAATTTTAAGTCTGTTGCAAGAAGCTGGTTTTGAATAATTAATTGACAATTGCGTATTAACGTTTTTTTTTTTTTATATATATATGTATACTTTTTATATACTATATGTATATATATATATATATATATACGATGTATGATAATAATACCGTGACGATACGGAGGAGTGGACGTATAGAACGAGAGAATACTGATATGAGAAGGTAAAGATGGCGACCGCAAGTAACGGGCTTAACTTTGGAGTAAAATGATTGGTTAGTTTTCGACCAATAGTAGAATACGGAATATAAATTAGGTAAACGCCCATTTCGTAGCTTTTATACTGGTGGGGAAAGACCAAAAACGGTCGAAGGGGAAAACGGATTTGAAAAGCTTCTATAGAACGCCACGAACAGTTTGCCGTTAACTTACGTCGAGTAAAGATCGACGATTATAGTCGATCGGAAAGATTAACACACAAACTACCTATATACATAAAAAAAAATTAAAAAATAATAATCTTCAATAATTAGAGTAACGATTTTCTCTTAGTTTTACCCGAAATCAAAAAAAAAAAATAAAATTTTTTAATTTTTTTTTGTCAACCTAAAATTTCAATCAACTAAATAAACTACACGGTGTGATTACTACGCTGTTATTTTAGTGATGATAAGAAAGAAGAAAACTGTGATAAAAGGAGTAATAAACTAAAAAAAATAAGAAAAAAAAATTTTTTACATTTCAAAGTTATAAAATCGAAATATAATATAATATATTTATTTATAAATCTTCAGTGTGTTTATTAAATATAAATTGTTTAATGATTATATATATATATATATATATAATTAAAAGATGATGTTAAACAGTTGCGGTGAAGGAGAAATTATCGATGATAAATTATTAGTACCGCAGGAATTATTACCGCAATTAGATCGGTTGAAGAAAAAAAATCACAAACCGATTTTTAATTGATTGAATCGAAAAAAAAACAATAAAAAAAAAAAAAAAAAACGAAAAAAAATGACAAAATTATAATTTAAGCATATTTTGTGAAGAAATAAAAAAAAAAAAAAAACGAAAGATGAAGACGGTATAATAAAATCATCAGAATTATCAATGCAAAGATATTATAAAAATATACGAAAGCGAGAGATCTAAAATTTTATAAATCGATATAAAAAGAAAAATTAGCGAAATATCTAAAACAAAAAAAAAAAAAAAAAATATTGAATCAATAAATAAATAAAATATTTGTTATGGATTGTCCGATCGAAGAGACGGAGCTGGACGTCGGTTCGGCGAGTGATGAATTGGAGTCGGTTGAACCGCGTAGTATTAGACCAGTACCAAAACCTTTTACAATCGAAAGTCTGATCGGTACTAATAACAAAGAACTTCAAGATACAATTTGCACTGAAAAAAATCGTATATCAGAAATTGATGGGGTATTAATGCATGGAATTAATAACGACGATATTGCTGATAATCGAGAAAGAGAAATCATCTATCAACAGCACTGCCTCGCGACGGCTACTAACTCATTGCCAGGTATATACACAGATATGTAAAAAATAACGATCTTAATCAAAAGAAAAGAAGAAATTGAGTCAAATTATCGAAGTTGGAGACAATTAAAAATAATTTTTTTTTTCTTCTATATTTTTACTTCGTTTTAAATAAAAAATTTGAATCCAAAAATTTTTTTGTATGATTCTGTATACAAAATTCGCGGATTTATGAATATATAGGTTAATTTGAAAATTTCCATTTTTCTGACATTATTTTATTTGATTTTTCTTTATTGTTTGTTTCCCATAGGATTCGCGATGCCATTAAGTCTTTACGGGGCTTGGTTACCCATGAGAATGTACGGCGGTGGTGCATCAGGAAGTTCTATATTACCGCCTCATCTATCAGCGACATTTTCATCACAACCAATTAGCCACCAAAATCAATTATCGAATATAAATTTGAATCTTAATCATCTACAAGGTAGTGGTGGTAGTGGTGGTGGTGGTGGTGGTGGTACTGTATACCAAAATCAACATCTAATCAATCATCAAACCAGTAGAATACTAACCGACGAAAGTGACGACGACAGAAGTCTCTCACCCGCACCATCGCCGGTACACGATCTTTCAAAATCACAACTTGGTGAGTATTTTGAGAAATATTTGTTCATTTTTTATTTTTTATTTATTTTTTTTTAAATTCATTTGGATGTTTAATCATTGACAGAAAAATTAATTAATACCGTTCAGATATCGTCGTTCTTAATTAACTATGACGAACTTTGAGCCAATATACGTAAGTATGTGCAATAAATAGTTTTAACAGTAATTAAAATGTCATCATGAATCTGTCAATGACAATATAACTGAAATTATAACGAGTGTCTGAAATAAACTAGCCGCGTTTAACGACCGCCTTATTAGGTAATCAGCAATACGTTTTAATTAAACATTCAAGAATTAATAATAACGAAAAAAGAATAAATAAATATCTATCAAAACGATGTTCAATCTTTATTTTTTTTTTGTATTCTTTGTATTCGGATTGTGATTTTTCATTAATTGATAAGTAAATGCAGTAAGAAAGAAAGTAAGAAAAAAGAATTAAAATGATCGTAAGTGAAAGATAAAAAAAAAAAAAAAAATGAAAAAAAAAAGAAACCAGAAAAAGATAAATAAATAAGTTGAGATATTTAAAAGGAAAGGGGTGAACCGAACCCAAAGCTCTTTGGTCACGTATTTTCGGCTTTACCGCGCGCGGTATGAATGAGAGATTGGTGTTAGGTGCGAGGTAAGCAATTGATGTCCCGCCGCCGATACTATTTTGTATTCATATAGGTAATCGTTCTGAGAACCTATCATTCATTTATGATATACCAAGCCCTAACTGCTGCTATAACCTGCAAGTAGTTGTTAAGGTATATAGTAGTTGTAGGTAGTTAGCAATGAGATACCGATAAGTTAAGAAACAGCTTCTCCTACAGTATCGCTGTAATAGAATTACACACATCAACTATATACACAAAACGATTTTGTATAGATTTAATAACGATTCAGATAGATCATCTTCCTTTTTATTTTACGTTTGTTTTCTTATTCCGCGAGAAAAAAAAAAAAAAAAAAAAAAAAAGAGAATCGTCAAATATACACGTCGTAGTGTACAGAAATGATAATTATTTATATTGACTATACATACACGATAAAATAAGAATATATCATTCATTCATATTATGTGAATCACTATCCTGCTTCTACTGCAGACGTTTTGTATATACATATACTCATATACCTATATGACGTATATATATAAAAACGTATATATATAGTATACATATGTATAAATAATAATGTAATGTATATGATAATGCGAAAAACAAGTAAATATATATTTTAAGTCTGCAGTTAAAATCAATTCTCTCTTATATATACCTATATAGTATATATATATATATATATATATATATTAAATATTCGGTCAAAACAATATACCTACATTCGCGTAATACATATATACACATAGGTATATATGTAAGTATATAGTAAGTGGATTATAAATCGCAAAATGAATAAAACTATAATAAAAATTTTTTTCTATGTATATATATATACAATTATAATATCGGATTGTTACTCGGGTAAAATTTTTTTACGGGATTTTAGGTAATTTTTTTTTTTTATTGCTTTCGGTATTTTTTTTTTTTATCTTCCTTGCCCTGACCCGCCCTTACCATGTCACCCACGTGGGACGTGGTGCAGGTCCGATATATGCGGATCCAATGAATATAGGAACCGTTGCAAGCAGCAGGAAATTACTATTAGACTAAACTTTATCAAGGGTGACCGTTATACATATATACTGATGTACTTAATACACCGATGGTAGTGCAGCTATAATATTGACGAACACGAGGCTATCTCATTCATGTAAAAAGCAAAATCATTCACCCTTGTGTAGTCAGGACTATAGGTTCGAGTGTCTAGATCATGGATAAAATTAACCGATCTATTATTCTCATACAAATTGATATCTTATACATAAATTTCAATGAATATGCGTATGTATGTATATCAACGTGCAATAATTACGTACGAGATTTTATACTACTGGACGTAATTTGAGTTCTGATTTTTTTTTTTTTATTCTTCTACTACTTTGAGATTTTATGATTATCATTAATATATCCATGTCAAAACTGTGTTTTTGATAAAAATCGAACGGTCGAAATGCAGATCAATTCATTTGAGACGATTTAGAATTTTTAGAAACGTTAAAGTTTCCCATTTAAAAATTGGGACGGATCGGAGTGCGGACAGCTAAAAACTCTGAAATTCCGAGTATCCAAAAATTTCAAGTTTCAGTGTTTCTGCATTTTAACTCTCGGAATTTTGAACCCCGGTGAATTTCGATTTGAAGTTTTTCAAATGGACTATACAGACATTTCCTATACAGAGAAATTATTCAAAAAAAAAAACTGCGTATCGGTAATACCAAAATTCGTAATTTTTACCGTTCGAAATTCGGAACCTTAACCCAACCCCGAATCTAGTCTCTCAAGAGCGACGGGAAACCGCGAGATCAATACATCGATCGATCGTACTTTACGATCCTGCAACAATCCAGACCAAGAAAAGTTCTTCACTGTATAGTTTAGACGTTTCTGTATACCTTCAGGCGCAAAATGGTTAATAAATTTGACAAAAAAAACTACAAAAATGACAATTTTTTTATGGACCAAATATCAAAGATATAAAATCACGAATTTAGTTTCCTAATTTCTTTTACCACAATAATAAAATAAAGATACGTAAAAACTAACGACTTGCATTGATAAAATTTCAAGGAAAATCGAAAAATTGATTTCGAAACGCGGTAGGATATAATTTTCAAAGTAAAATTAAAAAGTTGCGTAAATTAATGAAATGAAATTACGACTGAGCGAAATAGATACCTACTCTAAAATCGTGAGGGAAGAGTAGAACTGACCGAATAAAAAATTTTCAATATTAAATTGACGCAATATCGCCAACTAATTGGCATTGAATAAAAGTTAATTACCAAATTGCAGAATCCGAGAGTGGTCGAGTGTCGGCTGAAAGTGACGAGGACGGTGTCGGTCCCGAAGGAGTTGGTCAAGGTGGAAGTGACCGTGGAAGTGGTGGTTCTAACGGTGGGAATAACGCGAGTAAAGCTCGTCGTCGTCGAACTGCATTTACGTCAGAACAGCTGTTAGAATTAGAGCGTGAATTTCATGCAAAAAAGTACCTAAGTTTAACCGAAAGATCCCACATAGCCCACGCGTTAAAATTATCCGAAGTACAAGTTAAAATATGGTTTCAAAATCGACGAGCTAAATGGAAGAGAGTCAAAGCCGGATTAACGACTGGAGGTGCCGGATCATCGAACCGACATTCTGGTCAGCATTCGGGAAATGGACCAAGAATTGTAGTACCAATTCCTGTACATGTTAGTCGGCTTGCTGTACGTTCCCATCATCATCACATGGAGAAATGTAGCTCACAACCAAACCAGTCGAATTCTACAGTATTAAACAACCACCCTAGTCTAGCAAATGGACTGAGCAATTGTCTGTCGAGTAGAATTCAGGCGGGTTCAAGTATCGGTTCTTCAGGGGCTGGAGCAGTAAGCGCGTCTAATTCTTTGGGGTCATTGAGTGTTGGTGGTTTGAGGGTATTTTCTGTACCTCAACACGGCGAACCTTCGGCGAGGTAGTCGTAAAAAAAATTGAAATTTTTTGTTTTTGGATTTATTTATTTATTTTCTATTTTTTTTTTTTTTTTTTTCTTTGTTTTATTTTTTTGTATTATAAAATAGTCGGCTTCCGCAGTGTGCCAATTATTTATTATATTACACGTAATTATTGTAATGAATGGTGCAGGGTGAAAATTTGAAAATGTTTATTGGGGATCATCGGTCGCTGCTGCATAAAAATTCATGGGTATATATTTTGACTTTATTTTTATTTTTTTATATAGTTTTTTTACTTTTTGTATTTTGTAATTTTTTTCTTTCTTTTTTGGCTTGGTTTATTGTACGAATTTTTATATATTTGTATAGATATATTTATTTGCGCCTACGTATGTATATGTATTATGTATATTGTATGTATGTAAAAAAAATGAAACTATATATATTATGGATTTTATATGTAAATAGATAGATTTTTTTTGATTTTTTTTTTTTTTAACGGTGATTAATTATATTATATTATATAAAAATCGAATATATTATAAAAAAAAAAATAATTGTACAGATAAAGTTTGTACATATCTTATAATTCAATTATAAAATAATATTATGGTCAGGATATAAAAGCCTGGAGACAATACACTAGAATTTCTAATACCTATATATATAAATATATATATATATATATATATATATATAAGTATACAGTAGTATATATGTATAATAATGAATTATTGTAATAGATATTATTATATTGACGATGATCGATAAACTCGCGAGAATAAATAAATAAATAAAAAATTAAACAAAAAATTGGTACAAATAAATTAAAAAAAAAAGGACAAGAATCTAAAGATTGGATAGTAATTTATCGAAAAATTGCTTATGTCAAGTGTGTTGGAAACAAAAAAAAAAAAAAACGAAATAAAAAACCAAACAGATTTTCGAAACGGTGTTATAATAGATTTAAAAAAAAAAAAAAATGTAAACGTTATATATATGTATAACGATCAGTAATATAATTGAATGATGATTGAGTAGTATATCCCTATACATCGATGAATGTTTTCAGGATTAAATAATTCAAAGGATCGTATTTGATTATCAATATTATTTATATTGTATAAAACGAAGAAGATATATGAGGGATTTGTTTTTTCGTTTATTTTTTTTTTATTTTATTTTGATTTTTTTGATCTTTGGAAAGTGTATAGATTATATATTTGAGTACCTACTGTGAGTGTTGGTGGGCTTATATATATATATATATATATAACATCGACGAAAGTTAATTTAATAAACAAAAGGTTAATCTTGTGGTATACATACATATACCTACTGCAGTATAAGATATACCTATAATTCTTGTCATATATATAAGACGAAGCATTAGCCGATGAACAAAAGGAAATAACATGAATATATTCAAAAGAAGACACACCCAAAGATCGGTCACGATGTAATCTCTAGCTCCTAAGAGGATTTAGAAAAAAACCAATTTAGATTCGAGGAGAACTATAACCTGCAGCCACCACAACATCAGCTCAAACTGTTAACCATATACCTAGTTGTTTTATATTAGTGACTTAAAAAAAAAATTTCACAACCGATATTCACAATCTTGTTTTATTTTATTCACTCGTTCATTTATTCAAAAAAAAAAAAAAAAACTAAACAATCAAAAAATTCAATTTATATATATAAAACAAAATTAAATAAAAAAACTGTTGCTAGACGAATCTTTACGATAAATTTTACAATTAAGACGATATAAATAAAATCTGGAGATCTTTTTTTTTGTTTTTTTCTTTTTAACACGGTATACATATATTGGTGTAAGTAATATATATAGTATATAGGTATACCTGTAATAATAACAATTTGTTATATCAACGAGTTTATGATTGAATTAATATATATATATATATATTTCTATATCGACGATTATTGTATCGATATTATTATTATTATTATTATTATTTGACGAAACAGAAGGTATATACCGTACGTGATATTATGTATATATGCAATAAAATATGTTATTCAATAATATATATATATATATATATATATATATATATATATATATATATATATATATATATATATATATATATATATATATATATATACAAATATTTATAATAATTATTAACCCTTTCCTCATATACTATCGATATCGATAATAATTCTATAACAAAGATTAGTTGGATATATAAACGACAGGAAAAAAAAACCTCCAAATCTAAACCTGAAAAATTGGAAACTATCCCAAAACGAAAGAAAAGAAGAAATAATAATAAAAAAAAAAAGGGATCTTGTGAGTTTCTGCAAAGGCGTGATCGAGGCGTCAGAGAAAAATCGTGAAAATATTATTCCACGATCCTTACAATCCTACTATTTTGACAATATATATACATAAAAATACCATAAAATAATCCATGTATCTATTTATCGTATTAAGAAAAGAAGAAGATTCGGTTAAAAGACGCGCGTCAGCGACGGACGGTCTAGCTATTCCACTCTCAGATTTAAACGATCATCTATCTGCTGCTGGTACAGCAATTCGACATTATACTATTATAATATATACCCTAAACCTAGGTGGTAAAAAATATATATAACAATCACTTTTGCCCTTTTGTTATACGTGTTCAACGTTATATAGAATTAAAGGTGTAGGTATAGGATATACATGTACGTCAGTTTTGACTTTTGACTCAAGCTGCTGCACCGCCTATATATATATATATACATACATAGGTATATACCTTCATGTTCTGCAGTGCGGATCCCTAGGGAATCTATAGACTAGCTCTACTCTTGCAGCACTCACTAACTCTTATATATATATACGTATTATAATTATGTATGTGTATATACGTGAGAGAAAACACGGGGTGTCGCGTTTCAAAAGGGATCCCCGAAAAACGATTTGGGCTGGCTGACATAAGGCCTACTGGTACATACTCGGTGGGCGTGACTCCATATGCCACTTTATAGGTAACCGTATATTCCTAACTATACAACTTATACCTACTTTAATACCTTTCTCTCTATACCTATATACATCACTCCCTGTATATATGGCTACTAATGTACTGAATCGCGAAAATTTCACGCGCATGAACGATGCTGAAATTATATGAGAATGACTGTTCATCTGAAAACGTGTACTGACAGACAGTATGAGTTTAAACGATCGGAGAAAAATCAGGATCTGATTCTTCTATAATTATCGTGTGAGATTTTACATAGGGTATATGTATATAATATTTTATTTTAAAAACGAGTATAACACTACTGGCTATTATAGGGCACAGAAATAAGTTCAAAGATTCCGATACGCGAGAATTTTACAGTTCGTTTGCATTTTTCAAAAATTATATTGAATTGTATGTAGATGGAATAGATTGTGGAACAAGTAGGTAAATCGGCTTACCACGATCATGGGCCAGACCTAAAACTTTCCGTCTACATTTTTCAAGTTGAAATACAAAGAAAGAAGAAAACAAGATTTCTTAAAATAATTATTGGTAGACAATTTTTAGATGATAGGGGTGAAAAAAATCTGATCTTGTATTCGTGATCAACGATCGTTGATGCTATAATTCTCGAAATTTATCGCCGATTGAATTATTTTTTTTCTTCAAAATTTCATTCTTTGAATATATCTCGCAACTGATAAAATCTAGAATCTAATCAGTTCTAAGTCTGAAAAATCCGTGTCGATTAATACCAAATTTATTAGAATGTGATTATTCGTTTTCGAGATATTGTTGGACTAAAAAAACTGATCACACACATCCGATACACTCAGATTTTTATCTGAAAATCATTGGAGGTGATTTTCTTGATCTTGAAACGTGGAGATCTAGTGAAAACTAAACTTTTTATTTTTGGGATGATTATCGGCAATAATTTCCCTCTTGCTAGAAGCGAGATGTTGAAAATATGCAAACTGCGGATATATTGTGAATGTAAGACTTTTTTTTACGTTGGAGTTGGCTCTGAAATTTTTATTATTTGTTTTTTGTTTTTTTTGTTTTTTTTTTTTTTTATACAGCGAATTTCAACGATTTTTGCTAAGATTTTCAAACCCTCATTAGTTTCATGTTTGTCGTTTTTTTTTTTTTTTTATTTTAGTTTTGATTGAAAATTTACTCCAGTATCTTTTCTAATTCCACTCAAAAATCGAATAAGATATAAATATTTTTCTTCACTCTCGTAATTATAACTGATGGGTAATTTTTACTCTCAAAAAAAACTTTTTAAGAGAATTCATACACGTCGACTATATTCTTCTCGATTTTATAACAATAAAGTTCCAAAAATTCCATTATCCAAGAATTTTAATAATTTGTCTAGAACTTCACCGATTCTCATTTCTCTTTATAATAAAATTTTTTCAGAACTTATATTCGCAAATCTAATTCCACTGCACGTCTATATATATATACATATACAATATAAATATCTAAATTATACGAATAAAATTTCACCGTATAATTTCTACACTAATCAAAAATGTCTATAAATTAAATTTCATGAATTTATTTCAGATACATTTAATTTACTATAAACCCGAAAAAAATTTATCAAAGACAAATTAATTTCGATTCACGATTAAAATTTCAAATTTTTCCTCAACCGATTCATAATCGATGTAAATGAAATTTTATATAGAAAATCAAATTTTCCTTATTCACTGCTGCTACAGCCACGTTATATAATATATACTTGCAGACGTAGGTAGGTATAACATATATTTATAATTCATTATGCGTATAAAAAATTAAGAAAATTCAAAAATCTTTACACGTATCATGTATAAATACATACATACGTATATATATATATATATATATACTTAGTATAACTAACAAGAGTAACTGTCTACAGGGTAGAAACGAGATAAAGAGAGAAAGAGATTATAGTCGAGAGAAGCGGTGTAGAAAATAGGGGTGAAAGGAAGGAAGGAAGGAAGCGCAGGAAGGACATGATGGTATAGGATAGGATAGGATATAGGATATAGGAATGGGTAAGGGCTGCAGATTCGTTCGTTGTCCCCCTAGTAGGCGTGTCAGTACCCAGGGAGATGATTTATTTCTTACGTTAGTCGCGTAACTGCTGAGATCTACTGTAAACGACCCGACCGACCGCACGGTTGCGGAGAATTGATCATATAATGCACTGTGCAGAGATCTATTGTGTATACGTTACATACGTACGTACATATACATACATGTATAACAATATACAATATGTAATATACTATATACACAGCATATAACAAAACATTATATACATTTTGTGTATAATATTCACTTTATATGTGTATACATATATATATATATATATATATATATATATATATATATATATATATATATATATATATATATATATATATATATATATATATATATATATATATATATATATATATATATATATATATATATATATATATATATTTAGTAAAGATTTTTCACTATTAATAATAATAATAATAATATATGTATAATATTTTAAATTACCTAAATTCTCTAAATATATGTAATACATAAATCGCGTATTAAAATTATGGAGACAGAGAGGTGATATTGTTTCCCACAGTGGAGGCAATAGGGTATATGTTATAGGATTTTAGGGCTGTTTTCTAGGGTTGAGTAATAGATCGTTACGGATTTACATGGTGCGAATAATACATATATACATATATGGGTATAATGTATACGTATACAGTATAATAAACGGTATGGAGAATTTAGCCGATTTTATTTCTATGTATTTGAAGTATTGCGTGTGTGTGTGTGTGTGTGTGTGTGTGTGTGTGTGTGTGTGTGTATCTATAGTTATACCGAACCGGCCGTGAAATCTTGCGAACGCGTATAATATAACGTTTCAGTTCAAGAGCACGACGAATTCGTAACCTCGGGGCACAACTGTGTCTGCCCACACCCGCAGTGATTTACGAGGCGTGCCTAGACTTGCGCCAGTCATACGCGACGCAGTGTTCTTACAATTAATGAATAAAACAATACCTAACTATATATACATACACAGATTTGATCATGCGGTATAAATTCACACAGTCTCGTATTCGTAGGTATATATAATATATAGATACATATACATATAATAATTAATATACTTATATATATATATGTATATACGGAGCAAAACTAAGCACATAAACTTAAAGTTTGTCGTATTTTTATTCTTCTTACATTTCTATATATAAAAATTGTTATCGAAAGAAAACTTTTTCGTCTAAAGTTGGATTATAAAAATGACAAACTCCAAGTGAAAAAAAAAAAAAAAAAAAAAAACAAAAACAAAAACAAAAATGGAAAATAAATTTATAAAGAAAAAAAAAAGAAAAATTGATTTATGGATTGCTATTCTTGACTTTCGTGAATGCAGAGCGAAACGACGTAGATAATAATAACAATAACAATAATATGGCAAAGAGATGCTGAATATGTATATAACTATATCACAGAAACTTTTGTGACGTTGTTTTTTTTTTTTTTTTTTTTATTTTTTTTTTTTTCTGCGAATACTAATGTATGTACGAATTTATACACGTACGACGTATATAATGTTCGATCATGATGATACGGGATTATAGTAAACGGGAGAAAAATATATTTATTCCGTCTAAGTTATATAAATATATGTATATATATATATATATATATATATATATATATATATTTTATATATCCTTGTTTATAAATACATTATAGGTACATATACCTATATGATATACTTTGCCAGAAATCGAGGTCAGAAATTCCCTAAAAATACATATTATAGACGTTTACTATATACACGAAGTTTCTTATATGGTTCTGTGTACCTTTCTCGTTCTAGGACCACCCAATTCGTGTTTATAGGGAGAAAAACTTCACTATACTGGTTGTGGTGCATGCTGTTATAAATGCTGATGCTGATGCTACTGTACATAGCAGTAATGCAATACAATACCCAATTTCTATACTATTATATATGTATATATGTATATACTATATACCTACTCTTTATTTCTATACATTATACTTATTTACTTATTCAATTTAACTGCAAACATTAGCGATGATATCATCTAAAAATCTCTCTTCTCCGATTATATGTACACAATTGGGTATACACATATATACAAGAGATTGTTAATAGGGAGAAGGTTAAACGCGTCAACCCCGCGGTCGCGGCTACCCTCGAACCCATAAAGGTCACGTGACTCTACAATCACTCTATATCCTATACCTAACATACATATATATATATATAGTTATATACACCGGTATATTTTTCCTCTGCACTTATCGTTCATCTATCTATATATCCATGATACTGCGGTTATATCTGCTATGTATGTACAATGCGGTCAGAATAAGCGAAAAAACGTCGATCTACTCGTATATGTACGTTATATATGTAATTTACATACATATACTCGTACATATATACAATTATTCATGTATAGAATGATATTTACATATATATATATATATATAATTTTTTTTTTTTACCGATGTTTTTTTTTTGTTTCACAAGGAAACTAAACAGAAAAAAAATCTTTTCTTTTAGATTTATTTATTTATTTTCATTGACTTAAGTGAACATATATTACAGATATATGTATAATGCGATCGTCATCGTCATCATTGCTGAAATATCTGCACGCATTATATACAGCGGTTATACGGTCAACAGATAAGTTATATATATATATGTATATACATATATGTACCATATACCTATATACATCTATATATCGTCGTCTCGCCCACCCGCTGCCCGAATACTTCGCCGCAATGTGTACACCCGCGCTTCGTTAAAACGCAAAGAATGATCTCTTAACTCGCGCGTATATAATCCTCAATCGTATAGAGGTAGATAGGTATAGGTAGGTAGGTATGTATGGTATACGTACGCATCGTGCGATCGTTTCGACGCGCATAACAGAATATTAATTCCATATACCCCATACCCCATAGCACATATACATATCATACATTTACTTATCTATAGTATAGTATATACTTGCAGGTATACCGATCATATACTTCGCGAACTCGAAATCAAAGGTTTATAAATTTTTTCTTAAGTTAATATACTTTTTTTTTATAAAAACGGATAGGCGTTACGGTCGCGTATGTACTTTACCTGCCTTAACTTAAGTCTTAAGTCTCAAGTCCTAAGTCTTAGGTTTTAGATTATTTTTCATTTTCAAATATTCACTTCAAACGTATGTATACCCACCCAAACACACGTTTTTTTTTTTGTGTTTTTTATGTGTTTAATTAACGTGATAATTTTTCTGTGTATAAAAAAACAATCAAAAAAAAAAAAATTGAAATAAAGTATAAAAACAATTTTTTTTTTTTTTTTTTTTCTAGCTTCTAGTAAAATCTGTGGGAAAAATATATCGCGTCATGTGTAGCTGAGAACCATCGTCGGGACTAATCGGTGTCGTAGCGGTCTAATTGAGAGCGAGCGAGAAAGAGAGAGAGAGAGAGAGAGAAAGAGATTGAGAGGAAGAGATAGACAAATAGAAAAAGAAAGAAAAGGGAAGGAAGGGGAAGATTAGAAGTTCTCTCGTGAAATGGAGAAGGGTGTAACTGTGTGCTAGGGTATTACCGGATATACGTATATATATCTATGTTACATATATGTATAGAGGTATGGTATATAGATATGTGTTGAAGGGATGAGAGGGCCGATCCAAGAGAGAGAGAGAGAGAGAGAGAGAGAGAGAGAGAGAGAGAGAGAGGGAAGTAGAAGGGAGAGAGTATAAGAGTAAGATAGTGTAATAATAAAGAGTAGGGGAAATTGGGATGAGGGGAGTAAAACCCTGGATGTAATTGCCGCGGTAGGCGGAACTGGGCACCGCTTCGTGCTGGTAGGCGTGGTTGTCTGATTATACCGCGGTGATATCTACTCCACGTAGGTAGGGTATAGCTTGCTTGCTTGCTTTGCTCGCTTGCTGCTAGCCAGGACCCAGCCAAAGCCACAGCCCTAGCCCCGCGCGGCGGTGTGCTGAATTCAACAACGTGACCGCGCGGAGCTGAAACAGCAAACTATATATACCTACCTATTATACCTATATACGCATTGCTATATATATATATTACATATGTATCTCTAACTAAACTCTTTACTACATTATATAGTATATATATTATACAAAAAAAAAAAAAAGAAGAATATATAAAAACCCCGAAACTGTTATAATTATTCCCCCCTTTTTTTTTTTTTTTGCCCTAATATTTTATTTCTGCAGTTTTTAATTTCTCCATAGACCTTGCAGATTTACCCCTTGTGAACGATCAGTTTCAATTATTATTAAATTAAGAACCGCGCGTGAGTGCCTGTGATTTGATTTAGATTCATTTAAACCTAATGTCATTTTATTCTTGGTGCTAGGAATTGTATAAGCTAGGCACCCTAATGCTGTTATTCTGCTGCAGCAAGAGTACGTACAGTAGTCTAAATACTAAATCTAAACCATGATTGTGTGTATTGTATCATATATATATATATATGGATAATAAAAAGGGGTGAGTACAGATGATATTATATTATATTATATATATATGTACCGCACTGCAGGGGCTGAGGCGTTCTCAAGAACACCCTTCAACTAGAGGGGGATCACTCTTGACTTTAGATAATGAAATTTCATGCCATTTTTATTAATGTTATGATCGTCGCGGGATCGCTAAACTGAAATCACGGTACAAAAAAAAAAAAAAGAAAAAAGAAATAGAAATCGAAAAAGAAAAATAGGAAAAGAATAAAAAGTTACTATAAAAAAGAAAAAAAAAAAAAAACGAGAAAACCTTGCACACGAGTGTTTATTCACGACATTTATTCAGCGGTCAATTGCTATGCCCGCGTTATGCCCTGAAGCTATCCCGATGCTGAGTCAACGTATTGCAGGACCTGCAGATAGAGTAGGGTCTTGTCTGTCCACAAAATAGCTTGCTCCACCTACCTACTCGATCGGCAATTTTATCACGAGAAAGAAACTATAGTCGGATAGTGAAAAGGGAGAAAGGAAAATCGTTTATATAAAATCAGGACGACGATTTTACCGCGGGTTAAAAGGTCGGCGAGAGATCTTAGCTCTTTTAGCAATAAAAAAGAGTCCAGTCAGCGGGGAGGGCGGCTACCAAACGAACGAAACGAACAAAAATCGCGGCCGGGGAATACCCCCAACGGCAGAATAGAAACGGACACACTATACATACATATATATATATATACAAGATAGGTATATTACAGTATAGACTATCGTGTGCAGTCGAAATTCGGGTAAATTATACGATTCACAAACATTCGGGAGAGGGGTGAAAAAAAATAAATAAATAAAACTCAATATAAGGTAAAGTTTTATAGCGTAGAAATTTCAACCGTGCTGAATTTATGTAGCTAAGTATATACACCCATATATACATATGTATATATATATATATTTTTTATAGAAACGGATTGAAATCCTATTCAAATTCCTTTCAGAATTGAAGATGATAAAAAAAAAAAATCACAGAAAAAGTTGACGCAAATTATCGAATTTAACTATACAGTATATAAAAAATTACAGATTTTTTTTGTTTTTTTTTTCATTTACTTTAATTTTTTGTATAAGTATTTTTTAATATTTTACCGCGGTTCGTATAACGATCGAGAGAACTGTGAAGTGTAACGATATATGTACCTATTTCTAAGTATACCTAGTATGTATAAGAAAGGCTGTTATTAACAATAATAAGTGCGCGTATAATAACTCGCCTGCAAGCACTTAGCTGCTACATAACCCCTTACATACGTATTATACCTAACCAACGTCCTTTCACCCTCAAATAAATAATCATATATATGTATAATATACGAAACACACGAGTCACGACCCTCCGGTTCAAAATTCTTCAATTATTTACGTGTGAATGAAAGCGCGAGCTTCGATTACCCTTCGTGTCTAAATATATATTATTTATATATTATATATACATATATATATATATATATATATATCTAACTATATTATTTCTTCACATATATCATGCTTATGCTATAACCATATATATACTATAGTTGATTATATATAACGTGCAGGTAATAACGCTACCGCATATGTATATGCAAACGCAAAACTCGAATCGGCTGATTATCTTATACCCACCCACACACACACACACACACACACACACACACACACACACACGCAGACACACATAGCGAGATAGTTTAAGAGACAATCTTTAATTTCACATTTATATTATTATTATTTTTATTTAATCGGATTATATACGATTAACATTCGACTAAGATATAAATAAATCGATAATAAATATCTAGTATAGATATTCATTGTAATTCTTTATCGATATTATTTAATTAACATATGTGCATCGGTAAGTTTTGTTTGAGCCTTGATCAAAGTCTATATAACTATCCTATAAGGTATCGTATGTATAAGAACATACGATGTTTAGATGTGAGCTTTGTTCTAAGCAGTTCTTTGGTTAATTACAATGTCTAACGAGTTTCTTTCTATTATATATGTGTGTATACGTTATACTTATGTATATTAATTTATATATGTATATATCTAGCTTATTAAGGAGGTTTAAGTTACGAGTACGTATATACATACATATATGTATATATATATTTATATATATATATAAGTATGTGTAATAAACGTATATATGTTGATATTCTTTGCCGTACCGCGCGACAAGCCGCCCTATAGTAACCTGACTAACTGCAGACTGACTGACTGACTGCAGTACCAACGTCCACGGGACAATCAGAACTCCGTCTGCATACAAAATAATCTAATAGTATAAGATACTACTACGTTATATATACCTATAGGTATATATTATACGTTATAAGAGGTAGGTATACCTATATATATTTCGTGGATTCTTTAAAATCCACTTTAATAAATAAAGATATGTAATTAGAAAGTTACGATGTAAGATTAACCTTAATTATTATTTTAAATATAAAATATACGATATACACAAACCAATAATTGAATATTATTATAATTTTATATTCTAGTTTGCTCTTCTGCGTTTAGAACGTACCGAATAACGCGCAATCGAACGAACGGATCGTATAGTTTAACTACGCTTCGATTTTGCTAGGTCATCGGGTTTCATTAAGCGGGAACTATAACCCGATGAAAGATAATAATACAAAAAAAGAAAAAGAAAAGATAAAAAAAAAAAACGGAGTCCTTTACAATATCCTTATCGTAACTTTTGGGACGGGGGGCATATGAATTCTATTGCCAAATTGGAGTAACGCCCATGCAATGAATAAATAGCTATATATAAATATTTATCTATAATATGTATAATGTATGTGCATAAGATTGCGGAATGCTAAATCGACGATTAAATTTCCAAATATATTATATATATATTCGTATAATTCATTAAGTAATTAATTAATAAAATTACGATCTTTTTAAAAATATTTTCAATTTTTTTTTTTTTTTTTTTTTTTTCAACGTAATTTACAAAAAATAATAATAATAATAATAATAATAATAATACCTAATAAATACTAATGAGAGGATTGATCAATTCCTTTGGTATATAATATACATATGTATATATGTGTATATATATATATATATATAAGCCGCGATTGCAATAATGATCACGTGTCGAGTTAGTTTAGAGTTACGTGTTAGCTGCAGAGTTTAGGGAGTTAATTTATAACATAATAATGTAGAGTTTATCTGTACATATATTTAATATTATTAATATACTAAAAATCACATTATATAGTTAAGAAAGATAAAATATTAGGGGTTATTATAAGGTGTGGGCATGTTAAAATTATCATACATATTGCCTATAAACCGGTGAGATGCCGCTATAGAGATTATAACTCTGAAACGAATGAATATAACCATGGTGCAAAGGCTATATTCTATTATCTAAGCAAACAACCGATAACATCGCGGACGAGTCACGCCCACGCCGAATTATTGTCCAGTTAAAGAAAAAGATATATAGGAGACAAAAAGAAAAAAAAAAAAAAAAAAAAACAGGTCTTTAGACGTTATACCTGCAGTAATATATGCAGCGGACGGTATAAATACACATACATATACATATATGCCTAATACGCGATTATTTTACTATTTACTAAAGGTTTGAGAAAAGAGAAGAAAAGATTACACAAAAAAAAAAAAAAAATATTAGAAACAAAAATAAAAAATAAAGAATAATTTGTATGTAACGTTGCACACATTATTATTATATACGAAGTGCTTATAAAGTCGTAAAATTATAATCGGATTCGGAAATTCTCTATTCTATTCTATTATATTATATTCTATCCCATTCTACGTATATATATATATATATATATATATATATATATATATATATATATATATATATATATATATATATATATATATATATATATATATATATATATATATATATATATATATATATATATATATATATATATATATATATATATATATATATATATATATATAATTGTATTCTTTTCCTAAACTATGTACCTATAATCTTATAGTATAATAGTGCGTGAGTATGTATCGTCATTGGTGTATAAAAAGGGTTGGCGCCGGTGCGACTATAGTCTACGTCTGTAACACTTCCCATTCACATAAATAAAAATAATTTACATTGAGAATTAAGAATTTAGGAAAAGCCTATATATCTGAATTTGGGAAATGATATAACATATTTTTTTTTTTCGAAATAAGAAAGAAGGAACACAAATATATGGAAAGCAAAAAAACATTTCGTGAAATTTGACCGTAAACAAAAATCCGCGATCTACTCAATCGAAATACGTTTTTTTATTATTATTATTATTATTATTATTTTTTGTTGTTTTATCATTATTTCGATTTTTCAAATAATATTATTAAACATCGCTCTTACCTTTCTCGGAAATCGGGTGATGCGGTACTTGTAGTAGGTTCGGAAAAGGTGTACGAAAATAGTCCTGTGATTAGAGTCTCTAAATTTCACTGAACACTTATGTCCACTGACACTGACACTGACACTAACACTAACACTGAATTAACCAACTAACTGACTTTAACTGACTTTACCTAACTAACACTGCTTCGATATTAAATTCGTTGAAATTGAAATTTGATACATTTAGCAAATTTAATCGTAATAAAATACGAAAAGATTTCATAATAATAATAACGCAATGGTCAATTGTCTGAAATAAATAAACACTCACGGTTGTCGAATAGGCAGAAAAGAAACATGTAAACATTGCGATTCAATATTAATAGGGGTTGTTAATTTTACTCCTCACTTTGGTCGACTAGCAGTTCTTAGACCTTGAATTCACTGAATTTTCACATATTTAGCTACTTTAACACTAATAAACTCGGTCTGAATACTGAGAAATGAGTAGCGTCGAGTCAAACGCGTAATTTGATAGCGCGATCGTCAATTGTAAACAATGGGCAGCCCCCGGCGTAGGTCAGCAAAAAAAATAAACAACTAAAAATCGTCATGCAATATTAATAATGCGGTTATTTTTCAGTTTTAACACTCACTTTGACCCACTGCAGTTTATAGATATTGAGTTTACTGAATTTTCACATATTTAGCGACTTTAAACGTAATAAAACCTGTCTAAACACTGAGAAAGCACCAGCGCCGAGTCAAACGCGTAATTTTATAACGCGATCGTCAATTGTAAACAATGGGCAGCCCCCGGCGTAGGTCAGCAAAAAAAAATAAACAACTAAAAATCGTCATGCAATATTAATGCGGTTATCTCTAAGTCTTAGTACTTACTTTGACCCATTAGCAGTTTTCAGCTCTTGAATTCATTGAACTTTTATATATTTAGCGACTTTAACCGTAATAAACTCAATCTAAACACCGAGAGAAAAGTGGCAAGACTAACGAGTAATTTGATAGCGCGATCGTCAATTGTAAACAATGGGCAGCCCCCGATGTAGGTCAGCAAAAAAAATAAACAACTAAAAATCGTCATGCAATATTAATGCGGTTATTTTTCAGTTCTAACACTCACTTTGACCCACCGCAGTTTATAGATATTGAGTTTACTGAATTTTCACATATTTAGCGACTTTAAACGTAAAAAAACCTGTCTAAACACTGAGAAAGCACCAGCGTCGAGTCAAACGCGTAATTTTATAACGCGATCGTCAATTGTAAACAATGAGCAGCCCCCGGCGTAGGTCAGCAAAAAAAATAAACAACTAAAAATCGTCATGCAATATTAATGCGGTTATTTTTCAGTTTTAACACTCACTTCGACCCACTGCAGTTTATAGATACTGAATTTACTGAATTTTCACATATTTAGCGACTTTAAACGTAATAAAACCTGTCTAAACACTGAGAAAGCACCAGCGTCGAGTCAAACGCGTAATTTTATAACGCGATTGTCAATTGTAAACAATGGGCAGCCCCCGGCGTAGGTCAGCAAAAAAAATAAACAACTAAAAATCGTCATGCAATATTAATGCGGTTATCTCTAAGTCTTAGTACTTACTTTGACCCACTAGCAGTTTTCAGCCCTTGAATTCATTGAACTTTTATATATTTAGCGACTTTAACCGTAATAAACTCGATCTAAACACTGAAAGAAAAGTGGCAAGACTCACGAGTAATTTGATAGCGCGATCGTCAATTGTAAACAATGGGCAGCCCCCGGCGTAGGTCAGCAAAAAAAATAAACAACTAAAAATCGTCATGCAATATTAATGCAGTTATTTTTCAGTTTTAACACTCACTTTGACCCACTGCAGTTTATAAATATTGAGTTTACTGAATTTTCACATATTTAGCGACTTTAACACTAATAAACTCGGTCTAAATACTGAGAAATGAGTAGCGTCGAGTCAAACGCGTAATTTGATAGCGCGATCGTCAATTGTAAACAATGGGCAGCCCCCGATGTAGGTCAGCAAAAAAAATAAACAACTAAAAATCGTCATGCAATATTAATGCAGTTATTTTTCAGTTTTAACACTCACTTTGACCCACTGCAGTTTATAGATATTGAGTTTACTGAATTTTCACATATTTAGCGACTTTAAACGTAATAAAACCTGTCTAAACACTGAGAAAGCACTAGCGTCGAGTCAAACGCCTGCAGATTTAATAACGCGATCGTCAATTGTCGACAGTTGTCGGCGCTCGATGTAGGGTAGAAAAAAGAATCAAACATGAAAAAACTGCCATGTAATATTAATGCGGTTATCTCTAAGACTTAGTACTTACTTTGACCCACTAGCAGTTTTCAGCTCTTGAATTCATTGAACTTTCATATATTTAGCGACTTTAACCGTAATAAACTCGATCTAAACACTGAGAGAAAAGTGGCAAGACTAACGAATAATTTGATAGCGCGATCGTCAATTGTCTGAAGTTGGCGGTACTCGTTGTTGAATAGAAAATAAAAACCATTTGATAATTTGCATATTATAAATGCAATTATGCCCTAATTTTAGTTATTTCTTTATCCCATCAACACTTTGATGACCTTATGCGTTAATTATAGACTTTTTAGACCTTTTAACGACCTTTGAGAGGTCTTAAACTTGCTCTAATTACCGTTAGAAAAAAAACGCGACAATACGTATAAACAATTTTTTTAACTCGATCGTCAAACAGTTGAACGTCGCTTGGCGGGAACCGTTGCGTGATAATAGCGCTACCTAACGGTCAAAAGTCAAACACAATGCGTTGAAGTTGGCGGTAAAACAGAACGCTTATTCAAATTATTTAAATATATTTAATTGAACTTTTTTTTTTCTTTCTTTTTAAATTGTTCATGAGAATTAAAATTCGACTTTTATGGTACAGGAAATTTAAATATCATGGTTTTGAGATTAAAACATGTAATATATTAAGTAACATCTCATTTTGGTATACATGATAATTCCACCGACGATACAGTTTATTTATATATTTTTATTTATTTATTTTTTTAAATATAATATTATTTCATATACATATTATGGGTATAGATATTGTACATACATTGATTGTTATAAATAGACTCAAATATTATATTCAATATTACCATATCAACAATACCTAAATTTCATTTCACTGATTTTTTAAATTAAATTTCTTATTATCGCGTACTTCATGAATTATCGTTATTCATTGTGTAAATAAAGTAATGCAGTAAAATTTGAACACGGAATACATTGTAATCAATAGTTTCATTATTTTATATTTAGAAACGTAACAACGACACATCAGTAGTATATTATACCTAATTAGATATATTATTTATTTGAAACGATAATTATCATTTTAATTGTGAATAAATTATGGCAATTAACTAATTTCAACAAGTTTGAAATACACGTAATACTATTTTATGGGGTTCAAATGAAGCTATTTACACCGTAGTTTTACATTTATCAAATTATATTCATATTTCAATATATTTAACTTTAATTAATAATCAATGGAACGGTATGTATATACGTTTATTATATAGAATATTAAATGGTCTCTAATTTCGCATTAACGATATACCAAGATTCATTTTAAACGCTTCATTTCAGCTCGTTACATACCTAGACGTACGTTAACAAATTCATTCTAATCATCACATTTAAAAGTGAAACTTGGTATAAAATTTACTTCTAAGTACTTGTACGGCAAGTCAAGAATTAAAATACGTAATGCTTCAACAAAAAAAAGAATACAAAAATCAGAACAGAAAATAATCTTCATTCTAATTTACGCATATTTTATGTTACTTAGTTCAAAACGCTGCGTCGCAAATAAATCTAGGCCTCTACTTATTATTTGACGACCATTTAAAAATAAATCCTGACTCAAGATTTGGTAGACTATTCATTTAATTATTTATTTATTTATGCATTGAAATTTTTTTCTAAATTTATAACTTTTATATAACAAATAGATAGTTTTATTCTTCTCTTGTAACATTTTCGACAAATTTTCAACGTATCCAACAACAACAAAAAAGAAACTTTTCGTTTTAGAGTTCTTTTCATCTTCTGAATATTATTTGTATACTTGAGATATGATGAAAGTCTAGGGTTTGAAGTATCTGACTTGAAATTCTACAAGTTATTCAAACTTTGATGAATACTGAATTTAACTGTGATTATATTAATCTGCATGACGTATAATATATTTGAAGATAGCAATAAATATAAAGATGTATTAAAAATTTATTGTGAATAATACTTGAAAATACACGTTTTAGACTTGTCAGATTAACTCCAAACCTAGTAAAACTCAATCGACTATGTAATATCAAGTAATTGGATGTGAAATACATTAATCATGTATAGTTATGTCTAAGGTATACGTATGTAAGTTAATTATCAATGGATGCAAGATCGAGGCGATATTTATAAAACTGTTTGTAAAAAATGTGGAAAACAGATTATATCGGTAATGTTATTAAAAAACAAAAATAAATAAATCGTTGGAAGAATTGAAAAATAGACGAAGCTGTGACTCTAATAGATAGAGATATTACAAACTATAATCACCAACATAAATAGTAACATAAATTCAATTATTTATACTAATTAGATTATAAGTATATATATATACACAATATAATAAATTTATATCCTTGGGCGGTGATTTTGGTATATACTTTCAAATTGAGGATGAAAAATACTTTGCAATTTAATAAAAGATATTATTTATACTCATTTCAAAGTTTTATGGGGAAAATATCTTGTGAATTTTAATCGTAAAATAGCTTTTTCTAGTTTTTTTTTTTGTGCATTATTTTGCAATTCAAGCAAGCTTTTCATTTCAGTCTCTCAGCTATTGATTATAGCCATTAACGTGATGATAATACAAAAAAAAAAAAAAAGAAAAAAATACTCGAATTATAAGAATATTATTAATACTGATACATAGTTTCGATTCTGCTGCCAGTCAAAGCTACTTGTCTTGCTAATTGATCAATCAAACTTCCCCTCCACCCCCGAACGAAAACTTTGATATGATAATAATAATTATCTCATTATATAAAATAAACAGTTCACCTAAATTTCTTTGCTAAGTATTTCAAGCCAGAGATAGATTAAAGCTCAATACACAATAAATAACGAATATGTAATAGATAGTTTTCATTTACAATAAGATAAAGAAATCAGATAATCAGATAGACTGAATCTGGAATAAAACTATACAAAATGATTGAATGAATCAAATATTGATACTTTAAGTAACAGCAATCGAAACCAAGTACTGGAAAATCAGAAGTACAGAATATATTTCAAGCTCGAATAATCTACCACCTATTAATAGTTTCAAATATTTACTATTAATAATAACGGAAATTACAGAGTTTCCTAATTATTTTCTCCGGCTTGAAAGACTTTGTTTTCTATTTTTCTAACTTTTCTATTCAACCTCAATGAAACTTGCTACAGATTAAACATTGAAACGAGTTTCCGAACCATCAGCTAACATTAATGTAACAGTACGATTATTTATCCATATCAAACGGGCCAGCCGCATCGGATTAAGACGTGCAACGTCGTTTATTGGAGCTGTACTATACGACTTGATGCATCGAGTTTGAGAATTTCCTAGACCAAACATTCCGCTGCTTGTCTGCTAGGGAAAATAGAGATAATAATCGATTAGACTAATCCATGTCCCAGGTATTGTTTTCAAAATGAGTAAACAGCGCAGTAAATTATATTAAAATTTCATTCGCCTTATTGATAATAAAAGATTAATAAACTTTATCTCCTTTTCTTATTGTACTTTGAAATAGTTACCTGCCAAAAGCACAGTTTATTTTCAGTGCATGAATAACTAACTAAAAATTTTCCCTCAGGTGAAAAAGCCAACGCAGTTACTGCAGCCTGATGAGCAGTAACCGTTTGACATTTAACATTTCCTCGCAGTTCGTAGAGTGCCAATTGCCCTCCTCGAGCTCCCACTGCTATCTTTCGAGAAGTTGAACAGTGGCTCACCTTTGAATAAACATCATAATAAAATAAGTAAAAAATCTTCTTTGCTTGTCTATTATGTCTCACCTGATTAAACCTGCAAACAGCTGGAAAAACATCGCTCAATGGTTTCACTTTGAGATGTCCAGGATCCAGGCAATGTAATATGATGTCCATGACCTGGGAAAGTGGTAAAAAATAAATTAGCGATTAAATTTCTTTCTATACTTGATGAGTTGCAAGGTTTTGATAAAAATTCAGCATTTGTCTTACCTCGACAAGTAAATCGCTCATTTCACTCTGCATTTTGTCTATAAGTTGTTCAACTATTCTCAATATTTCAGGCTTAGCTCTGGCAAGAACACTGGCTCCTAGATTAACGTTTAATGTTTGTGCGTTTTGCTGCAGGGTATTAAATCTGGCTACTTCTCTAGCCATTGTAGTAATAAATGCTGCAGGTCTAGCAGTTGCTATTAACATCAAGGCATGCCTTGCAGTTCTGCAACTATCGGCTTGAGGAGTTAGCGGCAGACCGTAAGTCATGCTTGGTACCAGTTTGTCTGCGTCACAGCACATCTCAAGAAGCCCAAGTAAAACCTGAAGTAAGTAAAATAGATGATTAATATTAATTAATACTTAGCTAATATTAGATAATAATCAGCTAAACAATTTCAAAAAGAAATAAAAAAACCAAGTGTTTACCTTTGAAACGTCCAGATATGGTTCCCAGACTGTAAAACCACGACCGATGAGGTCTATCGCAGCTCTGCGAAGTGGTGTATGCATAGGTAACTTTGACGAATGAGGAGCGTGAAGTAAATGTGTTAAAGCCATGCTAGTAAGTCTGGCAAGATTGTTATTTCCAATACCAAATCCTTCAACAACAGAACTTTTTCGTCTCTGTTGTTCACTGTCCCTTCTTTGACTGGCATTAGTTACATCTTGTCCAAATTCTGCACCGATTACACCTAGCAGTACAACAGCTGCCGTTTGCTTTCGTTTAAGTTCTGCTATGCTAGACGGTTTCCTTGCCATACTAGATTCTGCAAAAGACAATAAGATGCGTAAAATTTTTTATCTTATCTAAGATTACGCAATGTATAACCGAATTCTACCTTCCGCACCTTCCTCTTCTTCCTCTTCCTCTTCTTGTTGCTGTTCTATTGTAGGCACAGGGCTACCCGGCGGAGGACTTTGGTTCTGTGGCTGTGGGGCTATAGGTTCTTGAGTACTGTACTGAGGTAGATATTGGGACCAACTATCGACCAGTGCTTTTCTACCTTTTGGTCCCATCCTGCCCAATTCAGCGAGTAAAAGAGCTTGCGCAGCTTCTCGGACCTGTAATTAAATTTTATGTTTTAATAATATAAAATTTAAATCTGAGTAAGTTAAGTTTGGAATTTATTAAAAAACCTCGAGGCATTGATGTTGCCATCTTCTGGCCATCATCTCTACTTGGGGGCGTTTGAAGCTCTTGGCTCCTCCTTGGGCGGCAACTTTATCTGGCAAAAGAACGCAGTGTAAAGTTGCTAAAAGAGACCATCCCTGTTTTATTTGGGCTTGTTGCACAGTGTACATTTCCTCATTTTCTTCTTCTGCTTTGTTCCAGCTGACTGCAACTCTGTTTCCTGGTCTGAATGATAACAATTCAATATAATATGAACTCTCAATAATAAATATATAAAAAAAGATCCATAATTATACACATACCGATGCATCTTGCGGTTTCTCTCCTGTTCAGGAACAAACGTAGCGTTGTTCATTGACATAAGAGTGTTTGCCAATGATACGACAGCCAGCAAATGATTGCTGGTTAGAGTAGTAGACAACTCCCAATGTGCTCGGGCAGTAAAAGCTCGCGTGAGACGCTCTTGCCTGACCAATTCAGCTGGCAAACGCTGTTCTAGTTGAGTAGGCTCACCAGCAGTTTCCAGTACAGTTTGCCAAGTTGGAAGCAGCAAAGACATGTACCCTAAGAATTAGTTGATTAAAGTTATATCTTGTGATCCTGTATTATCGAGACATTTATTTTTTAGACTTTGACGCACCGCCTTTAGACAAAACGCCGAATGAAACGGGTACCATAGGTCTTAGTAGACCCAATTTTCCTTCACATACTCTGTCCAGATCTGGATCCATTCCCCAAGCATGTAAAAGGCTGAGTAATAATTGGGCAACTTCCATAGCGGCATTCGGTTCGGTGAAAGCTCCGTTTCTTTTTGAACTGTTTCTAGGTATATCGTTGTTATTCCAGCCCTCACCTAAGCCAATTATTTAATGTTGTAATAGAGTGGAAAATAGAAGAGTATATTAACGATGATAAACTACCAACAATGTGCACACATAACTACAGTAGTGCTATATAGGAAGAAAAAAGAAACAAAGAAATGGTTTAAAATAAATTGAACAAATAAATAGCATTTTAATGTATCTGGATAAAATATGTAAGCTTTAAAAGGTAGTTGTTTCTCTGGTCTGTTTAGACTCCCATCGGAGTATTCTTGATATTGTAGAGACCCAAGAAATTTGATTATTATGAACGAACGGGATCTAGAACTAAAACTTAAACTGAATAATACAGAGAAGACAAAAATATGTAAAATGATATCGAATGAAAGCTGTAGTGGAACAACATATCTGGGTAACGAGGGGAAAAAAGAAACATAAAAGACAAAATAATGTGAAAAAAAAAATCTCATGCACAGCGATTATTATCTTTTGGTTTGCGCTTTGGGCTGACCTTTGCCATCTAGAGTGGACGGCTTGAGGCCAACACTCTCAACCTTTGCCTGCAACTTAGTTTGAACGTTTTCAGCGCCCTCCTTCATCTTAGCCAATATACCTAAAGAAAGAGACACTTATATTGTCAGATTAATATATAGATAGTAGATGTGCAAGCGATTTTGGCCAAATGAACTGGAACTAGCTTTAAACGTTGATAAGTACGGAGCTAAAAAGATACCTATAACTATTTAATCTAATAAAGCAGTAAAAAAAGCAGCAAAACATAAATTATAAATGAATTTAAAATAAACCATTATTCTACAATCAGTAATTATGCAAACGACCAGGCTCATCTCATTCTAAATGAATAGTTTCTAAACATATTTAACAATGTTTCTGTAAATTGAAACTGCCGTCTCATCTTCTAGAATCTAGATTGGTATAATTATTCTAAATGAAAATAGAAGCGAGTGTGAAGAGCAGCGTAAGTGATCTCCATGGATTGAAGATGGTAACTATAATATTTACTAGACGATATACAATAGTTGGTGTGAACTGTATCAAAAATTAAAATTTATTGCCAAAGTTTTGGTGAATCTTGTTTTTTTTCTTTTTTTTGTTTGATTTATTCTTAATTCGATGAAAAAGCTGTAAAATTATTTAGCCGTGCAAAACAAAAATATATAAATCGAAGCAGTGCTATATTAAGAAAATGGTAATTAACACATTAAATAAAGAAATAAATGTTTGCAAGAAAAAAAAAAAAACAAAAAAAAATTACACAACAATAAACGGTACCGTGACGATCCTTTTCTTTAAGAATTCTTTCCACATCTCCAGCCTTATCCTTGACGCGACCAAAAAAGTCTATAAATCATTAGTTGAATATCGTTTATAAACATCAAAAATTGATTCATTAAAGTATTAAATATATCAACATATGTTATTCAAATCGTAAAATAAATCGCATGAATCTCAAGTGTATCCGTTGATGTGTTCAAATTTTACCTAATATACTTTCATAGTCTTATAATGATTTTTTAAACGGTTTGATTAAGCTATTTCCATCATTAATATTCAATTAACACATACCGGCAATTTTTTTATGAGCATCTGGACTAGCCGACTGGGTAAGAGCAGCAACCTTTTGATATTCTGCTGCAGAAATTAAGCCCTGAGCCTCGAGAGAACCGGGAGACATAGATCCGTACTCATCGCTCAGTAATTGTACTAAAAAGAAATAGAATTGTAAGAAAATAATAAAAAACACTGTAGTTCATAAGCAATGAATGTTCAAAATTAATAGACATCATCTTTACCAATGAGTGCTTCGATATCAAAGAACAATATGTGGCTCTCTGGATCTTTTGGGTTTGTTCTCAGTCCTTGTATCATTAACGGAGCTCCCTTGGCTTTTATCTGATTTCCGTGATCGCTTCCAGCCCCACCATGCAATTGTTGTAACTGATGTAAACCGCGTTGTGTAGCGTGACGAATGGCTGATAGATTCCTATGCCTTAATCCTCTGAAAGAATAATCATGTTTGTTTTTTAGCTATTCATCTTTGTAGAGAATACATTACTGAATTTAATAATAACCGGAAGAAATGCACGGCTGGATTGGCTAGTCCTAATTCGCCTCCGGCAGTAGGTCCGCCACCGGTAATTGCAATAGTATTTTCATCGCAAGCGTAGAGAACTTCTTCGGCGATGATACCTGAGCAAATAAAATGCTATATGTAAAGCTGGTTGATAATTTTTTAGCTTAATATGATTTTTTAGTTGTAAGTTGAATAATTTTTAAGAATATATTATTCAAGTTACTTATAGATAGTATCCACAAATATTTAACCATGTAAGACTCTGTCCAGATGACCAGTTTCCATTTGCCAAACGTATACAGCTCCGTCTGAGCATCCAACGATCATAAAATCGTCTAGTGGACGCCATTTAATAGTAACAACAGGAAACAAGTGTCTAGAGGCAAGAACAACGCATTTTCTTTCCGCAAGAGATAGTAAAGTAACACTATGATCTGAAGCTACACTGCAGACACATTTCTGTAGTCGAGGCTGTTGATGGAATTGATTTGATTAGTTCCAATTGCAGTAAGTACGGAAACGAGTATCAAAATTGTATATAAAAATTATTACTAACACTGCAATTATCTGGAGGCACCATTAGCTGAGTTATTTCTCCAGCATGAACGCAGAAGCGATGTATCAGAGTGCCGGCATACAGATCCCACAAACATACAGCAAAATCAACTGATCCAGATACTAAATGGGTTCGATCGTATCTTGGTGCAGCACCATGAGGGTAAAGTAGGCAATTTACTCGGCCCGAATGTCCAAGTAGAACTTGATGTGGGGGCCAATCTGTGAAAACAAAAATATATCAGATAATAAAAATGGGTAATGAAAGGGCGGAGTAGAAGCATATTTTTACTATTCTGATAACGCACCATCATACTGTTGATGATTGCCATGCAATAACTGCAACATAACTGTTTGGGTTGCAGGTACAATGATAATACTGCCATCTTCTCTTCCTAAAACCAACCGGCTTTGATGAGGCAAGTATATACTGGAAGTTAGCTTTATTCCATGACCATCTCCAGAGTCTAATTGATCGAGAATTCCGACTGGGGAAGGTCTCATAGCTTCCCAAGCAGCAGTTAGACTAGTTTTAATTGTTGGAGGTAAGCTGGACGATTTATATTCGTTTTGATTGATCTGTGTAAGTTGTTGGGAAGATATATCCGGAAGTGTCCATAGAACTACTACTCCTTCGCTATCACCTCGCAATAAATATTTAGTTGTTTTGTTCTGTTTTTGAACAGTGACGAGTCTCATTGCCGGTGGACATGACAAAGGCTGCAAGAAATTGCCTCAATATTAGGAGACATCGTTTTTAAGAAACTTTAATACTCTTATACCTTGTCGCCTGGCTGTGTAAGAGTGTAGTACAAGTATGGTTGATCACACTCAGCTGCAGGAGTGTGAAATTCCTTGTTGTCTGCTACGCTACTGAGAATTACACATTGTTATGCTTCAGATTGTCTGATGAACTTAAATTACTTGTTAGAATTTACTGAATAATTATGGAATCTGATGAAATCATGAATAATATGAAATTTAAAAGTTTCTTTCAAATACTGTAATCTTACATCCTACATTTTTAGTACTATACATCTTTCCAGATTATTATTCTATTCACGTTTTCCATAAGTATGTTACTATATTAGATTATTGCATTATTTATATGTGCAAGATCAAACGCATGATCGCAATTATGCTTGGTGATGTTCATATCGTAAGTATAGTGTATACATCGATGCATTAAAATTCTGGCAAAGTTTAGTACCATACAGCGTAGTTAAAAATTATTTTATTTCCAAGAAAGGGCGCGATTAAGCAGAGTTTTCAGTATTTCACTAAAGTGTAAAAGCTAAAACGATCTCCTACAAATGAAAAAGTTAATAAAAATTTGGGGCCTTTAAATAATACAATTTCAGTGAACGGAATTGAATGTCTCAGTTAGAAATATTTTGAATAAACGAAGAGAAGATTATTTATTTTCTAGATTGATTTGAAATTATGTTACTCATTTAAAAACTGTTAAAAAATAATTCGATAATTCATATCTGATGAGTATGAGTCTGTATATAAATGTACTTCGCTGATCACGGTTTATTTTTTCAACTACTAGTCTGATTCAACATAACATATTAACTGAAATGTGCGCAGTAGCAAAAGCAATGTTAAATAAAGCAAATACAAGATATTAGATGCAAGAGTATTAAATTTAAAAAATAATAATACATGCATCTGTATTGAAGAGAATATTAGTATTTTTAAATTATTTCTGACGCTAAAATGTATGAGTTTAATTAATAACAAAAATTGATTCCCATTGGGATGAGGACTATCGTTAATGAATCGTGTATAAGCCGGAGTGTAAAACTCTGTTATTATAAAGCCGAATAAAATAAAGGGTAACAAATGTTGAGTTATTACACAATGTAGTAGTTTTTGTGCTAACTACAAGTAACCGCTAACAGGATTAATAATAGATGAATAACTCATGCATTACCTTGATAGTATGAAACGCTTATTGAATAATCACGTGATATAGTTGAAGTTAACGAGGCTTGCAAGAATAGATTAATAAAGAAAACGCTGATTACATAGTGTGAAAATAAAGAAAATATAGGTGAACCAAGGGCACAGTAAAATTGTTGATCGAAGTAAGATAAGTAAGTAAATAGTTTTACGATGTAAAGAATTGGAATGATGTGTAAGGCAATAGATATGAAGAAAAAGATATGATTATAAATAATGTAAAAGATATTGTCCGGTTACCTGCTGAGAGCCTTGCCCTTCAGCTTGCTAGAACAGATCGGATCTCCCGTAGAATGTGGTAGAGGATATGTTATGTAAGACGAAACGTCACCATCAAACAGATAAATGCGTTAATCAATGTGCAATCGATGTAAACAGTGAATTAAATTCATAAAAATTAAATTCTAGTAAAAAATAATACATTTTCAACACATATAGGTATGTATACATGGATATAGAGAATTCATCGAGTCGCATAGTCAATTTAAAAAAAAACAAAAAAAAATAATCTAGTTCGCCAGTGCTCATTGTCATATTTTTATTATATATATTTGTAGTTATTGATTCTATTTCAACACATTCTGATTATGTGACTATGAATTCTTTATTAAAAAATGACTGGATCTGAAGTTAGAGTGTTGATTGATTGATTAATTAAAAAGAAAACCAAAACGATGGATTTTGAGTCAAACACTCCCGTTAGTCCACAGCACAGCAAAGCACTAAATGCTTTGCGCAATCGTACTTGAGGGATTCTGGAAATGAACTGTCTTTGGCTTCTTTTGAAATTCAATAATTAGTACAATTTTAATCCTGAAAACAATTTTTTCGAGTATGAAAATTGTCTCTTCTTTATTTTTGCAATAGCAGCCAGAGACTGTAACGAATGAATTTCATTAAAAAATGAGAACATAAAACAGTGCATTGCTTGCGGGTGCCAGTAATGTGTTGATGTTCCTCAATAATGAACTAAAACCACATGTTTTTTTTTTTTTATGTATCTTGATATATTTCTTGAGCTTTAACTTTTTGTGTTGATATTTTCAAATTTGTAATTCATTTTCAAAATACCAATAATTGTCCAAAGATCTTGTTTGAAAAAGCTATTCACGTCGTGAGAATCTGGTATCTTTGTACTTCTCTAGTTGTTTATTATTCAATTCCAATTTCATACTACTTTTTCTAAGTAATTTAGAAGCTGCTTAAACCTTAATGTTCGAGCTAACTATATAACAGCAATATATTTCTGCTCTTATTTGTTGCTATTTTATATGATAATGGGTTTTTAAATTCTGATAATCGTAGCTGCAAATAAAAAATATCAAAGCATCAACAGCAAATTAGATCCCACTATCTGGACGTGAAATATCATAGTAAAAAAACAAATGTAAGAGTAAAATGTAAGATGTGGATTTGTGAACTAAGTGCGGATTGAGATTTTGCATAAGACATAAGTTAGACCTGAGTTATAATATGGTTTTGAATAAATAACTTTGTTTTTGTAAAAACAATAAAAGAAAAATGATTAACACTAAAAATTAACGTCGTTATGCTGATTTATAAAACATTCAATGAAGTAAATTTACATTATATTACGCAGTCAACGAACATGCTCTGTGTTACCTTAACGTCTGAAGGTTTAATGTATTTGAATGAATGGTTGAAAAGTGTATTCATGCACAATGCAACTTAGCGTAGAAAAAATTACTAACACAATAGTGTTATTTTTTCGTAATTTCACAAAGTGTGAGAAATATTTGGAACTAGGGAGTTTTAGAGTAATTAAAAGATCTACGTTTCAAACTACATATGCAGTTGCTTAATATATAAATACAGAGAATGGTATTTGATGCGTGAATTTATTGTCTAAAGTATTTCAATGAAATAAAAACATAAATTCACAACCCAAGCATAACGTGTCTTACAGTTACTGTTAAACTTGGGATTGATTAAACCCTAGATGCTTTTTATTCCAGATTTTACAATTTACTCTTGCACTTTTTTTTACCGAATATTTTGTTACCACCCTTCTTTTCATATTTTCAGATTTTTGGGAAAACGTAAACCAAAAAAACAAATCTGAAAATAATAAAAATAAAAATATGACCCCTGTAAAAATATAATTAAAATTCCAATTCCGACAAATTTCTTGAGTAAGATTATGCGTTAGTATATACCGCATAAAGCTCCTGACTACTTTAAAATTTCTAATAAATGATACAATTCCTTGATCATGTTATTATATACAAAACATACTTGGCTGGCAATTTGTAGAGATAGCCATGGCCTTCATCGCTCCAAAGAACTACTCTATCCGCAGCAAGGAAATCACCTGCCATCCAGCGCTCACCACGCGGTGCGGTTACCGAACAGAGCACTGAGAAATCTCCAGCATCAAATATCTAAAACATGGTAAAATTTTATTATCATTTCTTTCATTCCTCTGATAATTATTAAACCCATTGATATTATACAAGGAGAGACTCAAATATTTATAGAACTATTAACCAATGATGAAATCACACCTGCCAATACTTGGAGCATACTATCAGAACAGTTCTCTGATTGTAGGGGCAGCACGTCATGGCCAATGCATTGAGGCAACGAATTTGTTTGCTTTCATGTTCGTATAATGGCTCGTTGTGTCGATTTTCATGGCCGAGAAGAGTCCAGACCTTCACTGTCCCAGTCGTAGTTAGCGCCAAGACTACGTCGTCTTTAATAAATACGAATTAGTTGTTGTAGGAAAATAATAACTTCAAGTAAAATACCATTCAAAGCAACATTACAAACAAGTGCAATAATTATATTTATTAAAACGTTTTCAGAAATCGACTTTTTTTTTTCTTGTTCAATTGATGCAGTTAAAAATAAATTGGCCATACGTCTTAAGTCATAGTGCTTTTTTTATATATAAAAAAAAAAAATTGTAGGATAACTTTGATTAGATTAATTTATAGAAATGATAATATCATATCTTTTGCTTTTTATATCAATTTATTAGCAAATACTTATTAATTCTTAGTTATTAATAAAATAAAAAAGCAGTTATTTAGTTAATTTAAACATTTACTACTTAGTTCATATTAATTTAAACACATGCGTTCCAATGAGGTATACCTACGCATATACATTTTCATTATAAAAGCTGATTATGATCATGGTTTAATGTATATTTAAAATTTTTTATACTTACGTTAGAGTGTATACTGCTTAGATATATCGTACAAATGATAGATGTGTGAACAGAGGATATTAGAGCGTTAGTAGGGACTGGGAGTCAGCAGACGCAGTAATAGAAGTGAGAAGTAATATCGAAGTAAAGAATAATGCTAAAAGGAATATACATAATCAGCTAATTGACTAGCAAACTAAATAAAAATAGGAAAAATAAGTCGTAAAATTTGAGCGACAATGAAATACATAGCGAAATAATAAGAAATTGTGATTAAAATAGAAATACTAGAGTTTTTTCTACCAATTTTCTTAGCCAGCCTGTATCCATTTCATACATGCTGTAAAATGACAATATAATTAAGTGTAATCATACAGATTTAATTACTATTATAATAGTAATTTACTATCCTTTTATTTGAACGAAATTTTTAATACCAGAGATTAAAAGCAATTTGTCGGAATCTTTAGATACCTAAGTGCAATAAATTTTTGTTAGAAATAAGAAGAACCCAACCGAAATAAAAAAAATACTGTATTATAATGGAATGATTTCAAAAGTATTATTACGGATATCGCTTACAGCTAAGTTATTGATAATACAAAATAATATAAAAATAAGAAAAAGTACCCAATAAGATAAGAATATAAAGAGAAGTAAAAATATATTTCAGACAAAAAAAAAATTCAATTGCGCCAGTTAGAGCAGGAAATAGTTTACCGTAATAACGTTATTTCTTTCACCAATTCGGATAAAGCTGTTTACATATTATTAAAGAATTTGATAAACAATAAAAAATAAATAAAATAAAACAATTGAAAACATCAGATTGCGGCAAATAAATTTCTATAAACTCAGCAAAATAACTCAATGAAGAAACACGCTGATCAATCGTTACATGAGAACGATACCTGAAAAAAATTCAAGAAATGATAATAAGCTATTTAAATTCTTCATGCTTTGAAAGTATTCAAGAAAACTCTGAATAATCAAAGTACAATACTTCAGACTCGATATCAGAGAAATAAAGGTATCTCATGTAACATAGATGAGCGCTAAGGATCGAGGGACCAAAACATACAGATAATTTTCTAAGGCTGAGCGATAAAAAGTATCGATAGAAAGTAATCTGGGTTAGGATGTGGTAAGCATAGATGTGTGATGGAGTGTAACTAACTTGTATGCACGAGGAACCGACCTTTCCGTTTGGCCGGTCGCAGGACATGCAGCGCGCTTATCCAGTCTGGATTTACTCTTGAACTCAAAGTAAACAGCACTTCTAGACTGAATGGATCCATCACCAGAACTTCTGGGTAGTAACTGATAAATGAAGATTAAAAAATTTGATTACTGATCTGATCTAATTGATTAAAGATTCAATATTATAGAATTTTAGCCAATAGGAATAAAAAATAGGATTGAATAATACAGAAATATACATTTTTATCATGTTCATGGTTCCTGTTTATTAGTATCCCTCAATATATTGATTTTTAAGTTTGAAGTAGTCATTTTCATCAAGTTTATTGATTCTTATTTGCTAAAATTTCATAGTATCTTGTCTTATAAATTTCAAATAAACGTTTCTGTCGCATTTCCGGTTCTATCAGACTAATACTTGATAATACCATGTTTTATAAGATAAAAATGGTCATTATAATCATGTTTTGGTTCCTCTTTGCGAATATTCTATAATATTTTAGCTTACAAGCTTGAAATAGTCATTTAAATCATGTCTTAGGTTCCTATTCGCAAAAATTCTTCAATATCTTGTCTTATAAGTTTCAAGTAGCCATCTCTATGGCATTTTCAATTCCTATTAGACTGCTATGGGATAACATCTTGTTTTACAAGACAAAAATATTCATTTTAATCATGTTTTTGATCCCTATTTGCTAATGTTTTACAATATTTAATCTCATAACTTCTAAAACAAAGACTTTAAACATTTTTACAGTTTCTGCTTGCAGTTCCTCACACTCCAGCATACAATATTGAAAAATGATCCTAATCCTATTTCATCTCCATCTCCAACACTTGTAATTCTTACCCAGAACAGAACAATCTGATATCTTCACCACCGGCAGAAACATAGGGTAACATCTGAGTGTGAATGTTGTTAAGTTTAACAGTTTCTCTGCATTTTCCATCGATCAAATCCCAGGTGCACATTTCTCCACTTTCGCTGCTGCTCACTATATAATTTTGCTCCATTATAACGCTTGCTCTACTCAGGCACATTATGGGTGCCGTATGACCAACCAGTAAGCAGCGAGGTGTCATCTTTAAAAAAACGAAAAAATATTCCTGAACCTTTTTCACATATTATGAACAAAAAAACGGTATAATTAAATCCCAAAATTTTGTATCATTGCATTAAATTGAATTAAATAATTGTTAATTCAATTTTGAATTTGAAAACTGTGTGACTTATCTGTTCCTACAATTCTTTCCTATAATCTTATCAATTGTATTACATCGAAAAACAAACAACGTCTTAATGGTAAGTAAATAGACATAATTAGCTAATGCCAAACTAACTGCGTAATAAATAAAATTAAAAAAATTAAAAACTTATACATTCGTACCTTTAAAGTTTCCGGATCTACTTGCCAAAGACATATTTGCCCGTCGTAACATCCTGTCACTAATGTTTTTTGATCTCTTGATAAATATATACAAGAAATACAATGCGTAGGAGCTACTCTTCCCCACAGGACGATTGGTACCACTAAACTAGTGCCTGCAGTCATCTTGAACTGCCCTATTAAAAATTGTTTTTTAAGAGAAACAGGTTGGAGGTAATTTATTCAACTAACACAAATGTTGATATTTTTTTCACATTTTTATATTTTTTAAAAGATTTTTTCCAAATCATTTGTTATAGATAATAATATTGTGACGTAAACGTAAAATGGAAAGATAAAATCAATTTACAGATAATTAAACATCGTGGAAATTTATTATTTAATATGAATAAAACGAACTGTCAAACGATCTGTATCGTGTCTAACTATGAAATGAATGAATGTAATTTATTATCATACTTATTGCGCTATTCAACAAGCCAAAATGTGGGTAAATTTATTTAGTATAACTACCGGGGAGTGAGAGACGTCTAGGTTAAAGGTCAAAACAATTTGCTATTACTGATTAAAATCAATTTAGCAAAACACGTTTGCATTGGCTACGGAGAAGAGTCGACTTTCCTTATTTAACTCGGTTTATTATGACTTCAGTGAGTTAACGACCTAAAGTTTTTTTTTCCTGACAGGTTTTTCTTTCTTATAGGGTTATAATACGGTAGGAATAATTAACACGCCCGATTTATGCAAGAGTTTATTAGATTATTGAGAAAAACTTACCGCGAATAAACGAATAGCAGGAACACTTCAAGTACTTATTATTATTATTTTTTTTTTTTTTGCTCAACACAACGTCCGTCACTACGACGATAAACGACGGACGTCCATTTTAGAATTGCCTACGCAAAGTCAATCAGCTGATTCGTTTTTGCGTGCGTGTGCGCAAATCCACGTGCGCCGACGATGATGCTTACTTGAAATGAATTTCGCACTAGCAGAAAGGAAATCGCTGTCAGTTCGGTCGGTAATACATGTTCGTATTTATGTAGATATAATGTATACGAGGATTACGATTCGATTATTAAAATATGACGAATTAATTTACATTAATTTTTATTTATCGATTATATGAGATCACCGACTAACACAGCTGGTTTTAGTAGATATGTAAAGAAATTAAAAAATAAAAAACTCCCGCTAACACCAATTATAATAGCTCAATTAAATTTCAATGTTAATTATACTGGTACACAAAAGTACGAAATACATACTATTCAGATAACAGACCTTGAATATTTGCATAACAATATTATATCTCGCTATAGGCACATTGTTGTTTTCCTTTTCTTTATATTCTTCCTTTTTACGTATTCATTATTAATATTAAAGATGGAATAAAACCCGAACAACTCCAAATAGACAACAAAATTTTTGGTTACATGTTTGTCTATTCAGAATGTTGAATTTCGCTATACATATACGTAAATATTTTACGCAATAGTTTTCGAGACCGAATGAGAAAAGGCAAAAAATTTCCCATGCCGGGAATCGAACCCGGGCCTGCTGGGTGAAAGCCAGCTATCCTAGCCACTAGACCACATGGGACTATATAACTGGGAGAATCGATTTTAATATATCTTCTAAGCAAGAGAATAAATTTATGAAAATAGAAGACTCCCACTCAATATTTCGACTAAAAAAATATATTGTATAAATATATACAGGGTGGTCCATTTACCTTGATATTTGCGAATGTATCGAAAAATAAGGTCTGTCGAAGAAAATGTTTCAAACAAGTTTCTTCATTTGAAAGACCCAATCGATTCACAATATTTTTTTTTATTCAGGAAAGGCTTTCAAGGTCGAATAAAAGTTGATTTTTTTGCAGATTTGTGTTGTATGTACATTTAAAAAATAAGAAATTTTTATTTGAGACATTTTGTTCGACGGATCTCATTTTTCGAGTTATTCGGGAATGTGTCGAGTTGAATGGCCTACCCTGTGTATACAAAGATAGGCAAAAAGAACACGTCATTTACAAAATATCTTGAAATTTATTAACACAATAAACATATAGATACAATAAACTTACGATGACAGTAATAAAATACTAAAATATATATAGCTATACTAAATTTAATCTAATTTAAAATGAAAATCTGCATAGATTTAACTCTAGCATTTATTATCATTATTTTCAATTCCTTGAATCACCGTTTGATATTCTAAGGTTTGACAAATCAGTCGACGATGTAATATTCAGTGATTTTTCATTAGCCAAATGTAAAAGACTAGCGAATGCCAGCGCTGGACTTAACGCATCAGCGTTATCCTTTCCCAAAAGATTAGGCAGCTGTTTATAAATGGAACTAAAATATCGCGGTTCATTAATCTCTCCAGTTAGTGAATTTTTCGTATTTCTTGCACCGTTGTCCCTGTCTTCTTCTATCATTTCGGTAATTTCATTACCAGTAATCAAAGCTTTCCAAATGCTTCTCTTCAACTGTCTCATGTCTATTTTCTTGGCCCTAGTCGAGTACTGGATTTGTATCTGTTGTGTAGATTTTGGTGCTGCGACAAGATTCTCCCCAATAAATCCCTGAGTGTATACATCTCCGAATGGATTTGCGTTTTGTTCCTGATCAAGATCTTCGTTGATATCATAATTATCAAATCCATTTTCCCTATCATCATTCCCATTTATTTCATCAGCAGGTGCGTTATTCTGGGAACAATAATCCTGCGTATCGTTAAGATTGTTGTAATCGTAATTAACATCGTCTTGAATCTGTGCTTCCTCCTCTCCAAATTCATTTTCTGGTGGCTTTTCAAGTCTGAAAGGCTTCATGGCGGTAGAATGAATGTAGAATTTTGCAGGATTAGAATTAGCGTAATGGATATCTTCAGGTAGAGTTATTTTAAGTTCATGCCAACTCTGGCGTAATGTTTTATTCTGTAATTTTTTCGGTATTCTTGATCTAAGTTTGAATGTAAAATCTTCTAAAAATTCGTCTATGTATTCAAATATCGGTTCTTTCTTCTTTCTTACAGCTTCCTGACGGCAAGCACCTACTACTCTGCTACCGCTCAATACTTTTGGAGCTAGTCTTGGCCTCCAATGAATAGGACCAGCCCAATGAAAGTTTGTTAAACTCTTTTGCATGTAGGAATAGTCGAGTGCTTTATCTTTAGTTTTATCAGCGACAGATTCTCTAAAGTCGACTATATTCTCAGGCTCTTGACCTCTTCTTATACAGCGGTCAACATTCTCATCAGTTTCGTCATCTATATTAAAGAAATTCATTCCGGTATTATTAATATTATAATCCTCTGCCAAAGATGCATCAATGTCAAATTCTAGGCTTCCATTTCTAGGACTAGGAGGCGGAGAAGGTAAATCCGGTATATCATCTTCAGACCAATTAGTAAGACTGAAGTTTTTGAAGCTTGGACATATATCCAACTCCTCGAGCTCTTCTACAGGGATAATCTCGACCTCCAAGTTAATCAATTCACCATTTCTTTCTTCATCCGCGGGTAAATCAAACAGAACATCTTCCCAAAGGTGTAAACTATGGCCATTGATAACGTGAATTGGAAAAGTAACTTGAAGCAGCATATCAGTGGTCTGTGAATCACTGTAATTAGTCTCAGAGCAAAGAGTAATGCCCTCGAATGTCCCAGCCACGTTTTCTTCAGAGCCAATGATCTTCTGTAATTTATTACGCTTTTTCTTTTGTTTGGCTTCAGTCTCTCGGGCAATTGTTGTATTTGTGTTATTATTAGCCTCAGTTTCCGCATCATATTCTTTGTCTTTTTCCTCCCGGCTTGGTTCGCTAATCATTTTGACTAGATCTGTATGAACGCAGTCAACCCTAAGACTGTATATCTTCGTACTGACGTCCAATGTTGTCCCAGCACTTTGCATATTGTCAGAATTTCTGTCTTGTTTAGTCAGTACAGTCATATAGTCAATCATTGATAAAGCAAACACGTTTTTAGGGTTTATTTTATTCTCTGCGCATAACTTAATGCACTTGTTGTAATGCTCGCGTAGCTCGTTTCCCGATAGGCCAGGAACTAGGCTGAGGGAGACTCGCCTTTCAGACGTATCTGTGGCCTTAGAAGTGTCCAAAGGTTTTGGCAGCTTACGACGAGCAAGTATCTCATTTTCATCATCATTTTGGACTATTTTTTTCTCTATGCTTGGTGTAACTAGCGGTAATGCCAGCGATTTACGACGTAGGGGAGATGACATGGACGGCGAAGATACAGACTCGTTTAGAATTGCTCCACCCATTGTTCTTCGGTGAGCCATGAATTCGGACTAAAAATTTAAAGACAATATATTCAAGTTTCGTTATAGATCTTTTTTGCCTCGTTTTTTACTTTGATAAAGTTTTTTTTTCGACGATATTTGAATTGTAAACTTTGAAGAGCAGTATTTTTTTATGGTTACTTTATGCGTAACGATATATTTGTTAATTCAAACTAGAGTATTACCTGTGTGAATCGATTTTGTTAATTCTGAGGATATCGGCGATTCGATATTTCGTTTATTTTTAACAAAATGTTTTAAAGTTTGGCATTATTATTGTGATAAATCAAGTGTTGACAGTTTTGAGATATTTGTACCGGTTTTTAAAGCGTCATGCGGGATTTGAAATGCGATCGTGTTTCTAAACGCATCTGGATTTAAACAATGTGTTCAGAAAACATATCGATACCAGAGTTCGATGGTTCAGCACAGTCGATACTCAATATATCGAAGTTGATATTCAAACATGTGAAAACTTAATACAATTTTGACTAAATCCTTGTTTAGGTTTCCTAGTAAATAAAAGAGTCTGTTAAAATGAATGAAGTTTATAAAGTAAAAGAATATCAAACAGTAAAATGGAGACGAGATACGATATCGTATATCTTTAACAGTTGATAATGAATTTACATAATATAATATTGCCGGATGTGTTTGGTTTACTGTTTGTATTTAATATTTTTCTGTGTTTACTTTAGTAAAGTAAATAACGTATTATGTTGATATTAGAAGAACATTTTCGGACTGGTCTACTCGTATACATATGGACAAAGTATTTTTGGGTTCAAGTTTTAGAAGCAAGACAGGTAAGATACCTATAAATTTTTTACTCATAATTACTCAGACAATATTCGTTCTCGTTATTAAATTATTATTTAACTATACTGTTTAAATTGTTAAGCATAAGTCTAAGCCAAGATGTAAGATTTACACACATAAAAAAAAAACTGCATTTAAAAAAAAGTCCTGAACACAAGCAACTTAACTAACATAAATGTAATGCGAGTTGCTTATAAATAGGCGCTTTGTTAACATTTTATACAAAAATTGAGACAGCGGAGTATTATACTTAATATTTATTTTTTTTACATACCAAACTGTATATTATATTAACAAATTTTCAGCGAAATGTTTTGCACATCTATCGGACAGTACCTGTAGAATTAAAAGATGTTTGGCAGGAAAAAAAGTACGAGCAACGTCGTGTTCTCGCTTTATATGAATCTGGCTTTCAATTATTTAAAGAAACAATTAAAACTACCCTTACTACGGTAAAAATGATATAGTTTTGAGAAAATTTTATAGTTTTATTTCAAGTATTCCCATACAAATTTAATATCCGTACATATAATTGCAGACCCTTGTTGTGTTTAATGGCTTTCGGGGTTTATGGGACAAATCGGAAGAAATTTTGCTATACTTTGGCTACAACGAATCTAGCGTCATCCTCCACAATGTGATTTTTTTAACATTATTAAATTCTTTAACTTTTTTTCTAAACCTGCCATTTGCGGTTTATGAAATGTACGTAATAGAAGGCAGAGTTGGAATGCATCGTATCTCAATGTCCGGAGCTATTACAGGGCACATAATAACGCAGATGATACTTTTTCCTTTCGTATGCTTATTTATTGGTCTCCTAAAAATGGGTGGAAACAACACTTTTATATACATATTTTATTTTGCTGAACTGCAAGTTCTTCTCAGCGTTTGCAATTTGGACGTAATCGAGGTCTTACCGACCTCAGAACTCAGAAATAAAATTCAATCATTTCTCAACGATCATGATTTTCCACTTTACGATATCTACATTGAGCAGAATCCAATATTTAAAAGACATCACAGCCAACTATACATCTGCGGATCTCCAGGGCAAAAGATTATCGTTATATACGATAATATAGCAAAGAAACACCTAAGTATATCTCAGATTAATGAAAATCAGGATCAAACCCAAGATTGTTCTATTGATGAAATAGTCGCTCTTCTTGCTCACGAAATTGGCCATTGGAAATACGGACACGATTTTGTATATTTTTTTATCAATCAAGTACGAGCAGGCTTTTAATACATCGATCTTCTCTCGGGTTCAAAATGTATAAAGAAATTAAACAATATTATCACCTCAATTATTTTATCGCAGATATATTTGTGCCTGCATATGTTTTCTCTACACGTTTTAATGAACTATCAGCCAATGTATCGGGCCTTTGGTTTCAACGATCGACCATACGCCGTGGGTTTTGTATTGATACAAAATTATCCAATATCGGAAGTGAGTCTTGAGACATAAAAATGTTAAGCTGAAAAAAAATTTGTTGGATTTCAATAATAATGAAAGAGATTTCTAATTTCTATTTCTATTTCTCATTCATTCATTTATTATTCTCGTCATATACAGCTGTGCAGTTCTCTAGTAAGAGTGGTAAACCGTCAGCTTGAATTCAGCGCAGATAGATATGCAAAATCATTGAATAAAGACAAAGATTTGAAAAGTGCAATAACTAAAATTGGAGAACAAACATCCGAGTTTCCTGTCCAAGACTGGCTCTATTCTTTCTGCAAAAAACCCCTACCCAGCTGTCACGAACGTATTATAGCTCTGAATATCCATCAAACGAATTCTTCAAGCTGATCAGAATCGAAAATTTTGTATCTTTTATTTACCCTAATTGTGTAAAATAATTTATCAACTTTGTTTTTTTTTTCTACACGATTTATTCTCTACCAAACTAAAACAATGATAATAATAACAACTTTCAAAAAGCAAGGATGTCTTTTTTATGAAAGAAAAAATTTTACGTCGATCCCATTTTGATCATTCTAATTATTTTGTAAGTCAAATCGAAATGTCTTCGATTAAACAACAATCAAATCCCCGCGCCATTAATTTCCCTAGCAGTAGCGCCATCTGTTTGTAAGCCTCGTGACCACGCCGTGCTCGTGACGTCTCAAGTGACAAACTTCGGTAGTCGGAACCCGGCTTCCGTACCCGTAACAACGATCAAAATAATGACAAAGCTGTCAGTGATAGTATGAAATTGGGTATTCGAGTAATTAATAAGTCTCTTTTGATAAAGCTCATCATTCATCATGGAAGAGTTTCTAAACATCGATTGGTAAGCGTCTTGAATTCGCATTACGATATTCTAAGCCGGTGTTTATCAGTCTTGACGTAATCCTAAACTGAAATGAAATTTACGATTATCAGAGAAAAATCTGTTTGATTTACTCTCAGAGTGAAAATAATTCGCTAATTAGACTGAAGAATAGTTTGTATCAACTTCCCGAACTCCTTTTTTCGATCGATAAAGTCACGAAATTGGAAACGAAAGTCTCGGAAAAATCCTAACCTGAAAAACAAATTCTTGATCCGGAAAGAAATTTCTTTAAAATTTCAATGCGGAGGCAATATAACGCAAAAATTAGAATAAGCAATGTCCAAAATCAACTTTTGGGGGTTTGTTTTCGATCGGAAAAGTCACGAAATCGAGAATAAGAGCCTCGAAGTCATCCTAACCTATAAGAAAATTCTCGATTTTAAAAGAAAATTTTGTTTATTCAGCGTGGCGTAAAATTAACTTTTGAATTAGAATCAGCGATGATTAAAATTAACTTCTGCTGTTCTTTTTGCGATGATAAAAACGTTGAACACATTTTTTCCTAATTATCACAGGCATCCTCCGTTGGAGGATATGATAGACGATGTTTTTATAAACGAGAAAAGGATGAAAGATGAAAGTGTTATGTATAGAATAATGCAAGGTTTATTCACGGATCCTTTTACCGAGTTTGAAAGTGAAGACAGCGAAGATGAGGAAGATGAGGAAATTGAAAATAATAAGGGCAAGGAAGAGGCGAAAGAAAATGCGCAATCGATTCAAAAGTCGAGGGAATATGTTCCCGGGATTGCTAAACCTCCATTCAGATTTCCCAGACAATCAAATTTAAGCAAAGAACAACAGGCCACTTGCCTCAGAGTCTTATTGAGGTTTTCGGCACATGAAAAGCCTGAAATTAATCCAAAAAATAGAAGCGAGTTACAATTATACATGGTAATAAATGGCTTATAGAGTTTTTTTATATCTCTGACTTCTTTAATTCGAATTGTAAATAGAGAAACCGAATAATCTAACTAGATGTGATATTTTTTCAAAGAAATTAGGTCCAACGATACGCGAAGAGCAGAAGGAATATTTGGATCTAGCAAAATCTAACTGGAATGGATCTAATTTGAAACTAATTGGCAAAGAATACATAAACAAACGTTGGAAATCTAAGGTTGAAAAGTTGGAAAAACTTCCGAGATATTACGTCGCTGGTGGAAACGTGCCGTTCAATGGAGAGGAGAAAATAAGCATTACTCCAGGAGCTACGTTGTTAGAAATGGTGAAAATATTTTCTAAATTACGTTTCACTTGCTTAAAATATTCACATTATCAATTTATGGCATTCATTCCATATATATCAGAATAATAATCAACGCTTCACCTTCAGTAACGAGATTTATAACTTAGCAAAAATGATACGGATTTCAGGGTCAACTACCAAGGGCTATAATACCTTGTACTAAGAAACGCAACATGTTACACTGCTGTAGGAATAAACTGGAGTTATTTTATCCTTCGAGCAATGATCCAACGCTACATAAAGCCACCGTTAGCCAGGATCCAAACTGCGAAAGACTTGCTCAAAGTGAGGAAGTCGATTTGGTCATTTCATCTGCAGGACTCAATTGTCTGGCTAATAATTTTGGTCCAAATTATAACAACTCTTGGATCCTACCAATTGTTGTAAAGAAAAGTGGGAAAGGGAGCATCATTTACATAGACAAACCTTTACCACCAACTGCGATGACTATACCTCAGAAAAACACATGGATATACAAGTATATTCTTAAAGCACATCTACTGCATCCAAAGCATCCCACTTCGATCAGGTAATTATCGAAATTAAGGGTTTGAACTGTTTTGTAATTTGGTTTTGAACCGCTCAATCTCTTCATTCCTTTGATTACTCAAATATTCCAGCTTGTCTGATTGCGAGAAAGAACCAGTAGATGATCAAGATCTCTTTGGGGATCTGAACTCTGAAGATGTATTAAAATTAGAAGAGGAACAAGACCAGTTTCTCTGCTTTGACGCTAAAGGAAAATCGTTTATTTCGAAAAAACAAACAACGATAAACGATGTGAAGGATAACAGTTATCTTACTGCATTAGAAACTAAGCAGGAAGTTAATTCTTCGGAAAATAGGACACTGATTTCGCAAAAATCGTCTACAAATCCATTTAACACGGAGGAATCTGGTTCGAAAAAAGAAAACAACATCGACAGCAAGAAAGTTCATATGGAATCTGCTGAGTTTGAAGACAGAAAATTAATTTCTACCGTACAATGGAACACAGACGATGATGAAAGTATAATTGATGAAGAAATGGTTAATGATCAGATACTGGAAACAAAAATGCATGGGTATCAAGATTCCAGAGAGACTAGTGTTCCTCATACCCAGCTATCAGGGAGGAGCAATCTATCGTACAAAATTTTTTCTCTGGGACCAGTTTCGGATACAAATGAAGATTCGATGAAAATTAAAGTCAAAGATTATAGAATATTAGTCCGCACTCAAATAGACGGGATTGAGGTACATAAAAAATAACTTGAGGAGTTTTTTTTTTTTGTAGCTTTTGAATTAATTTTATTCATTTTTTGTAAGATTTAGACTGAAAATCGACGCAATAATAGAATACGAAGCTATTTCTTTTTGCGGAAATTCATGTGGAGGAACTTTTCTTTTTATAATATGAAAATTACTCCTTTTATTTTTTATGTCCTAGAGAATAGATAAAGAGACAGTACTTCCTGTAATGTTGGCACCTAAGCTTGAGCATCAAGTGGCTCTTGGTGCAGAAGCTGTCACAGCAGAAGAGGCTTTAAAACAATGGACAATGCTCACCTACAGACCTGATACTACACTTCTCCGAAGTAATTTATTTACTAACATTTAATATTTTAATATAATTAAACAGAAAATATGGATACTAAGATTTGAGAAGAAAAGTGGATTCATTGTGTTGCTAAAAAATTTCATTTATCTAATTGATTTTTATTTTCAGTAAGAATATCTGCGGAAAATTCTGAAATTATTCAAATTGAAAGGAGAACGGCGATCTCAATAAATAATGAAATAAAACGGTTATATAGTTTAAACGTTGAAGATTCTCTTGTCACTTTATACAACGTTGTTCATCATTTCAAAACTTTGAAACCTGGGAATTATCTTCTTAGACATACTCCGACTAATGGAGCATTCGCTACTATTTATCAAGAAGCAACAGACAACTCTGTGTAAGCATACGTCGCATATTTATGAATGAAATTTCTACAGATTTAATGTTAATTTCTTTATTGCAATGACAAAATGCAGAAGATGCAATTAGTTGATACAATCTGAGTTTAAAAATAAAAAACATTGACTGACTTTATCACTTTATGATTAAATTAATTTATTATCTTGAATAAATTATTCATTTCTAGGAAAAACGTGTTTGATTTGCACGCTATTTATGCTCAAAAATCTTTACAAACAATATGCAACTCTCCTTGGCCTCTCATAGACAAAGGGGTTATCACACCTTTTCAAATATGCTTTGAAAGAATGCCAGCTATGTATTATCCTTCGAGAACTGATTCAGATACTACATCTAAAGTTACAAGAGGACGTGGAAGAGGTGGTTCGCGGGCTCGTGGAAGTGGAGCTTTGCGAGGTATTGCAAGAGGCGGATTACAAAATACTGCAAGTGGTGATCTTAGGGGAGGCTTAATGGGTAATAAACGAGTTCGTACAAAAAAAGGTACGATGTTTAATTAATTATTGATTGAACAAAAAATTTTTACAAATTTTGCCTTCAGTGTATTTTTCTTGTGATAGGGATAGAATTAATTATATCAATTGTTTCTGTTATTTCAATTAAAGTTTTCGCGATTTTTACATGGAATTGAGTTTCTTGTATGAAATTTCAAATTGGTATTAAATCAAATAAACAATTCAAAGACTACAGGTAGTGGAAAAAAAACTTTAGAGTGCAGAAAACTTTATTAAACAAAACTATACAAGTATTGAATTAGAATGGAAACGTTTCAAGTGGTCATTTAATAATTTGGATTTTAAAAAAATCCTGATGTCGGTTGAAAATTCTGATTGCAATCATTAAGTACCTAACTAGAATATGTAGTAGAATATAGTTTCTCAATGTTTAAGTACAAAAAAATCTACTATGCTTAGTGCTTTTTTTGTTTTTAATCATTTTTTCGAACTCTGCTTGTTGATGTAATCAATATTCTGTTCATAGGTAAAAAGAAAAACAAGGGAACGAAAACTGAGGTCGAAGAATCTTGAAGAGGGAAGAAGATACTTTTTAGATGTAAATTTACCTGTTGATTATTTACAAACATATTCTATGTAAATATTGTATTATATTATAGTTGTAATTTGATATAAGAAAAGAATGAGAAAGTCGAGATTTTTGCTACCGCAGAGATCCGCATTATTACTTAAAGGTTTTAAAAGAATCCTTATTCCATATAATTGCAAAGAATACCTGATGGTCGTGAATGCAAAATATACATTCTTTATGATACACAGAATATACACACAAAACTATACACTAATACGCTCACACACAAAAATATACACTAATACGCTCAAGGACAAAATTAACAGCACACTCTGTACTCCGCGAAAAAATGCCTATTTTCAAAATGCTGTAACTCGATGAAAAAAAGTCGAAAACATCATTTCGAAAACTATTTGGAAGGTTGAAATTTCATCTTCAAGACGCTTTTTGAAATGATTTTTTTCCACCTTCTTTCATTAAGTTACAGCATTTTGAAGATGGGAAATTTTTCGCGAAATATCACGTGCGTCGTTAATTTTGTCCTTGAGTTTAGAAGACTTGGAATAAAAACGAAACCGTTTAATTCTGAAAATAATTTCTTAGCGATAAATTCTACTAAAAAGAGATATAAAATATCAGTTTTCATCATCATTCGTATCAAAAAATTAATTTGAATATTTACAAAAATATACAATAATAAATAACATCTTTTCGTATTTTGCGTCATAAATAGACAAAATGTCAGTTTTCATTATCATTCGTATAGAAAAATTAATTTGAATGTTTCCAAAAATATACACGTTTGGTAATAATAAATAACATCTTTTCGTATTTTCGCGCCCCGCGTTGTTAAATCGATAACGGATCGATTATCGAACGTAGGCTCGATAAACTGCAGACGCTCTTCAATTGTCACGTCATTCCGTTTAGAGACCGGCGACGCGACACATCAATGTTCATCGTCGATGTATTTCCTACGTTATTTTTGGGGTTAAGTGGTTTCAATTTTACGATAAACAATAATCTTGTCTAAAATTAAATCAATCCGAAAATTATTTACAATAAAATAAGAGATATGGCTTCTTCCATTTTCGGACAGTTTATCGATGATAATATAAAATGTGAACTACTAGTGTTAATATGGTTGCTGTGGACATGGGAGTTCTACCTCAGTCTTCGCCAGGTTAGTTCGCCTTATTTTCGTTTCAAAATCTGTAAATTACAGAATATAAGTTACAAACGGTTTATCCGATTGCTGTAAAAAATTGAATTTCTCATAAATCTGCGAGTCATTTTTACTCCCGGTTCATAAATGTACCGGGAAAAATATATGACTAATCATTTTTTTTTTCTTCCTTCTGCCTTCCTTATTTTGGTTATATAAATAAACTAGTCAATCTTTGATGCTTCGATATCAAGTTAATTATTACGAAGAAGTAAAATTATAAACCATGAAATTATCATCCGCAGACGAAGTTGATGAACAAATTAGTCAACGTTCCTCACGAATTGAAAGATTTGATAACGACAGAAGTTTACAGCAAGGCGCGCCTCTACGCTATAGATCGTAGTAATTTTTCCAACGTACAAAGCCTCTTCTCAACTTTTGTTACAACGGTAAGTTTTTTTTTTGGAATTTAACCACTTGAAGGTGATAAAACATGTGTATTGGTTTCTATATTAAAATAACTTTTGGCATTTCAACAAATTTCTACATTCTTGAGCTTGTAGTATCTGAAAAAATTGATTTTTATAAAGATATCACTCTGTCGAACAAACTCTGCAAATAATCTTAGAACTGGGAAGATGAATAAATTAAAAATTTGATTTGTAAAATTAAAAGATTAATTAAAAAATCTAGATTGTTGATTTTTCACTGACAATCTACACTCTACATATACTTAGTAATATTTTCTCTTATTTAATTACATGAAATTCTAAAAGTGAACATGAAAAGTACCTCGAAAAATGTTCGTAATGTTGCCACTTGCTTTGATTATGTAAACAGTCACCAAATATTCATTGTTCTTAAGTTCTAGGAAAAGAAGGTTTAGACTTGAGAATAATATAGAAAGACTTTTCTATTTCATATGGAATATATTCCAATACAATACATTATGTAATACAATTAATAATATATTTTGAATTCATTTTTGATTCAGGGAACAATTTTGTTCTTTGCATTTCGTTACTTCTGGGATTGGGCCGTGAGGCTTTCAACAGCATGCGGAATCAGGGAGGATAATGAAATACTAATTAGCGGGACTTGTATGCTGCTCATGAACATTGTCAGCACTGTTATCGATCTCCCATTTTCTGTTTACAATACTTTTTGGCTTGAAGAAAAGCATGGCTTTAATAAACAGGTAATATTTCAGAATCTTTATTACACAGGCATCGTACCCCACACTATATTTCTTCCAAAACTTGTCTTTTTCCATGTCAAGGTACACGCGTAACAAGTTTTATACCTCAAAATTCTAATATAAGCCTAATTGTTATTGAATTTTATTGTAATTTCATAGATTTACTTAATAAATGATCTGCTACTTTCAGACAGTCGGCTTCTACATAAAGGATAAGATCAAGAAATTCATTGTCCTACAAGTGATAGTGATTCCTTTGATTTGCGGAGTAATTTGGATAGTTCAAATAGGTGGAGATTACTTCTTCGTTTATCTTTGGGTGTTTACTGGCATTGTTACTTTATTCATGTTGATCCTGTACCCGGAAGTAATAGCTCCTTTGTTTGACAAATATTCTCCATTACCTGAGGGAGAGCTTAGGACAAAGATCGAAGAGTTGGCATCTTCGCTAGGTTTTCCACTTTATAAACTATACATAGTTGAAGGATCAAAGAGATCTTCGCACAGCAACGCCTACCTTTACGGTTTTCACAAACATAAGAGAATCGTTTTATTCGATACCCTTGTTAAAGAATATTATAAACCAGATGACAAAGATGCTGATAGAGACAAAGGCTGCGAGACTAATGAAGTAGTCGCTGTTTTGGCTCATGAACTTGGACATTGGAAGTTCAATCATACTCTTAAAGGACTTCTGTTGTCTCAGGTATAATGAAACAGTATTTTTTCTTTGAGTTTATCCCCTAGGGATTGTGGCATAGAAAACGTAAGAAAAAAAAGTCTAATTTACTTATAAATATTGTTGTGATTTTATTACAGGTCAACATTCTCCTGAATTTCGTAATGTTCGCTAAACTTCTTAATTATCAACCCATGTACACGGCTTTTGGATTCACCGATTCTCAACCGATATTTATTGGATTAATCATCGTCATGATGTTTATTCTGATCCCCTTAAATACGGTATGAAAAATAATAATTACAGTTTAGAATAATGATAAACGTTTGAAATTATCGTTTTTTATAAATTTTTTGTACACTTGAACATACTTTTCTTTGTAAGCAAAAGAAGAAAAAAAACTTCAAATATATGTAGATATAGATAAATCGATATTCATGTAAGTAAAACAATATTTTCTTTTTCAGTTAATGGGTTTTGTCTCGATAGTGATAAGCCGAAAGTTTGAATTTGAAGCAGACGATTTTGCTAAGACTTTGGGACATAGAACATCTCTGATAAGCGCTTTAGTTAAACTTCATAAAGATAATCTTGGTTTTCCTGTATTTGATAAACTCTATTCCGGTTGGCATCACTCTCATCCACCACTTCTTGAAAGATTGGAAGCTCTGAATGACAAGAAAAAAGAGTAGAGAGTTTATTATTTTAATGATGCTGGAGCTGCGGCGTAAATAATAAGGTATTTTGAAAAATTACTACTGAATTCATATTCTGATGAGTTTAGAACTTGACAAAGTCTTTTGTTTGTAACTGGATTTCTGAACTATAATTGAAGAATTCATGATTGAAACTGCTTAAAGTTTTAATGTTATTGAAAATTCATTACTATTTTTGACAGATCACTTGTTGGAGAAGGAACGTGGAAAAAAATCTACGAAAAGAAGATTGACAAAGGAAAGAAGAGAGTTGAATTTAAATTAAAAGTGTGATTATTTCAAAGTCTTATACTTTGAGGCATGTATTATTGTTTAGTAAAAGTTTTAAGGAACTTGCGGCAAGGATGAAAATGTTTTTAACTATCCGATGCACAAGAATTAAAGAAACAAAAAAATTAACTAACAATTAATCCGCATTAGAATTATATTATTATAGATATAGGTATCTACAGTCAAGATAAGAAAGACAGCTAAAATTTTATTGCACTTGTTTGAGGTAGTTAATAATTTTCATTGGTAAACCTCTGTTGATTATTACCAATCATATACATAATGAGCGGCTCAAGCGTTCATTATTCACATTAAATAATTAAATCCAAAGACGATTAATTAACGGCAAGTGAAAATAAGAGATAGCGAAAAGATATTAAACCTGTGTATTTCTTTAATTAAAAAAAAGCTTATTTTTTTATATAAAATATAAGTTAGTTCAAGATAAATTTAATCTTTCACACGACACTGTAATTAATCTATATTTGTACAAATAATTGACGTTCAATTAATGTACTGCATACGTATTTTCAAAATCAAAATCAAAATCAAATATCTATAACAGAACTATTTCCTATTTATATTTACCACTCAATTATCATTATGAAAAACAAAACTTGTAAGGATATCAAAGTCGTTGCAACGAACATTGTTGGGATAAAGTTCATGAACGAAATAATTAATAGTATTTTAGTTTGATATGACTCCAAGGATGCATGCGACTGGCTAAAAGAAACATTATAGATGACAGATAACTAGCTTTGAAATACTTGAAGAATATTTTAATTAATGAAAAATAGTGGTTTTTCTATAATGGTAGATCCAAAGTTTGAATAATCGATGAATCTTTATAATAATATGAAGCAAATGCTTCTGCATTTAACTCTTTAAAAGTACAAAGCCTGCTTTTCATTCGTGGCTGTTATCAGCTCTATATTATGATGAATTTTTTATTGTACGTATATATGTACATACATATATACATACATACATATGCACTTGAATAAAGATTATTATTATTATTATTATAATATGAAAAATATCAAAATTGAAATCTACAAATTAATTATCCAACATTATATATGAGAAAAATTGATGTGCAATGACAATACCATTGAAACACCGCAAAATAATATTTATTTTAGTTAGTATTGAGTTAGTATTTTACAGAAAATCATGTCAGCAAGTGAATCCTGGCAATTTGATGGACTGCGAGAATCTGATGATGACTTTGCTTTGAGGATGGGATATAGATTGAGGGAGATTGAGGTGAGAATTGAAAAACTTTTCCGGTGATCTCTGTTCTCAGTATAGAACAATGACTTATCCTATTTCAGTGAAAAAACGCCATTTATTTTCAATTTTATTCATTCCGAGCCAAATTTAGTTGAAACAAAAAAAAATGTCATGTCATAGATTTTGTCAAGCCTTTTATCCCCAAGTTGAATTATTCCGTCCATTTATTATTGATATCGAGTTCGAGAACGAGTTTTCTTCATGCAAAAATAACTCCGTTAACAATTACAATAATGAGTGTTCAATTATTGAAACTATTCCCCAATTTTTTTATATTTCTGTTACAGCGTATTACATGAAACTTGGACCAAATATAACGAGGCTAAGGGGGCCAAGGTCCTAATCATATATGCAGCCATCATGCAGAGGTAAGATGAGATATCTTGGATAACAATATTTTCATCAAATTAGTTCAATTGAAAAGTTGAAAAGTTATTGAACTAGAAACGTTTTTCCTTAATTTATACGCCTTATTTCCTATGCAAAATCGAATTTATCCGACATTCAATTTTCTTGTATTAAATACGCTTTGATTTTCTTGACTATTCCTAATTTTGGGCGATAAAACGACTGTTTTTGGACAACCTGACATATACTTTTGGAATTATCAAATCGAATCTGTTTTTTGTTCAACTTATTTCAAATTGTTTGACAATATAGAATATTGGGAAATCTTTACAATAATAGAAAAACATTAGCCTTCATTTAGTTTCGAGCAAAGGTTTAGAAGTTCTTAGCATGATTCAGTGGTTTTTATTTTTTATTTCAATGTTCGTATGTAACCGATGTAACGAAATTGTATTTTTTTTACGTTTCTACATGAGAATCGTTACATCTTGTGGTGGGTATGTTATAGACTATTGGGCGTTTAGCATTGCACTTTTGGCCTGTTGAAAATCAACCTATACATCATGAAAATTATTCTTGCAATTTGTGGTTTTATATTTATTGTATTTCGATCTCTAATACTGATCGGCTAATAACGCGTTATTACGTATTACCCGCGCATAATTTTGCGCCTTTTATAGTTCTATAGTTTTACGCCCGATGGCGCCACCAGCGTAAACTGACCTACGAAACGGTACCCGCCTCGCCACTCGACGCAACGTAGCGCCGCAGGTGCTACGAGGTTCAGTGAACTTTGTGGCGTTGACAAGTGAAGACGTCAGATGCATGAGAATCTCCTGTGACAGGCGTCGGTAATAAGGATCCGCCAAACGCAGAAAACTTATGTAATTAATTGACTAACGTGCTCTTTGACAAAATGAAATTTCGAATAGTGAATGGTGTAAATTATCGCAGATATATAATATGTAAATAGTTTCTATCTAAATAGTTTCCTCGTGTCTGTGTCAAAGGTTGTTTCCCGGCCGTTGAAGCATATCGTCGCTTCCGAAACTAACTTCGTGTACGGCCAGATGATATCATGAATGAAATGCAACTACTCTGCGAATCTCGATCATCTATCTTGGATGTCCAGCGTCGCCGGGTTAGTCATCGATTTGTAGGCTATGGTTCGAAGCAGCTGACATCAACAAAGGCACATTGGACGCGGGTAAGTTTTCAATATAATGGAGTTTGTAATCGCTATTCTACCAACGATAAATAATTTTAGACAATGGCTACAACATTAAGAATTTTCAAAGTTTGTTTATATCAAGAAATATCTAGTTAACAATTAGCCAAAACAAAATTCAAATCATTCGGCACCGTGCGACAATGTGTGTAATGCATAACGATGAGTAGAAATTTTTCCATTTTGTCTGTACCAGTTCCGAAATATGTTTGAAAAATACCAAAAGACCCAAAATTTTAGCTGAAACACATTTTTTTCGACAGATTTTACACGTCGCGTATTTCCATGCTTATGTTAATCAATCAACAAACTAATTAGGAATAATTCGATTGCTACGAGCAGAATTTGGTTTTAATCAGAGAAATCGTTTATTTTCAACTATATTCTATCCGTACCCGTGATTAACTGTGTGAAAATCTAAATTTCCTGCAAACATAACTTTTCGTGTCTGTTTGGAATATACGTACGCGACAGTTAATAATCTTATATCTCAGAGAAAAAACTTGCCAAAATTGTCATCTTGTTGTACCAATAATGATGCAACTACCGTTAAGTTGACAATATAATTTCAAGTTTCTCGTACCTTAGCATTATTAGCTTTATTGTTGGTTCTGCAACTCAAACGGGTCAACCTAATTTGTCAGATTTAATGAATTTGAGTCGATAAAATCTTTCCGGAAAAATACTTGTTCCCTAGTTTAATCTTCTATTCAATTTTTCAACAGCATAATTGTTCAGCGTACGGCAGACCAGTGCCAGCACACACTTCGAATGCATAGGTTTTGCCCCCTATTTGGTCGGAGTTGCACGCGAACCAACGCTACCTAGTTAGTCCTAAAATAACAGTCATCCAGCACAATGGTAAGCTTTATATTATACCAGCCAAAGATCCTATCTAATTGTGTATATTGACAGAGCAATGTATGTTGAAACGTATTCTACTTTCCAATACCTAGACAGTATGCATCTCTAGATGCGACGATGTTTGTTCTTATATTTGCAATTATTTTCTCATGTTTCAGAATTGAAGAGGGGAAATGAGATCCGGACTGTTGACGTGCCAAGTCACCTGTATCACTTACCCATCTGCCTTGACCGTACCCCAGGATACTTTCTTGGAAACTTGGTATTTCTCAGATGCGAGGGATACGGTACAGATGCCATAACAATCCTGAAGGTAATATATCGATGTGATTCTCGTCATAATTGTATATCTTACTGTAGGGTAAGTTTAGGAGTGACAAAATGCTTGATTTCTTGAAACACGAGTAAATTCTTTCTTTTCAATGACATAAGTAGAGTGCGATTGACAAAAGTAAGAGACTATGAATAAATCTCAAGAAAATATATATTATCTTCATTTAGTTCATTGAAATGTAGACTTGCCTTGCAATAGGGAAACATTTAAATAATAAGGGCAGGAATTCAGGGGGTTGCAAATCAATACAAATGTGGATTACTATTGAATCGATTAGGGATCAAATTTATTGGTTTCTTTCCTACAGAATACAATTTATTATTGGTTATGAATTACTTTCGAGTCTCTGGTACTGGCCATAACAGTTGATGTTCGGAATTATTTTCTCATGTTTCAGAATTGAAGAGAGGAAATGAGATCTAGACTGTTGACGTGCCAAGTCACCTGTACCACTTACCCATCTGCCTCGACAGTACTCCAGGATACTTTCACGGAAACTTGGTATTTCTCCCATGTGAGGGATACGGTTCAGATGCCATAATAATCCTGAAGGTAATATCATACTTGTATATGTTACTGTGGGATAAGTCTAGGAGAGACTAAATGCTTAATTTCTTGAAACACGTGTAACTTCTTTCGTTTTAATGACACAAGTCGAGTGCAATTGATAAAAGTAAAAGTCTATGAATAAATCTCAAGAAAATATATATTATCTTCATTTATTTCATTGAAATGTAGACTTGCCTTGCAATAGGGAAATATTTAAATAACGAGGGCAGGAATTCAGAGGGTTGCAAATCAATACAAATATAGATTACTATTGAATCGATTCGACATCACATTAATTTTTTTCAAGTAGAATACAATTTAATATTGGTAATAAGTTGCTTTCGAATCCCAGGTACTGGTCATAACAATTGATGGGATTGCAAAGGTTGATCATTTATGCAGGGTATTCATACTTAGACACTAGAGTTCTTGCTTCTGTTGAAATTGTTTAAAGTTTATATTAGATGTAAAAACGGTTTTTACAGTATTGCAGAATTAATCATAAGATACCTTTAATAGATTCGATTAACAAAATGATAATATTATTGACAACGATCAGGTCTATAGAAAGAGACAGTTCCAAAATCTTTGGTTCCTAGTCAAGAATATTTGCTTGACCAACACGTTAAGCTTATTTATCCAATGTATTTCATGTTTATCTAATCTTTATATTTGCAGGCATTCTTCAACGAGGCAAACAAGTTTCTGCCCATCTTCAACAAACCTGCTTCAAAATTCTACAGAACAACTATTCTCATCAGGGACTGGAGCAGTCGAAACGTCGGGGGAATAGTTGCCAGACAACTTTGGGCTGCGAAGTGTAACAAAACTAGTATAAGCGTACAGGTTTCAGCCGTGTTGTATCTAGTCCGTAATAATAATGCCCCACTTGAAATCAATTTCAATAAAATTTCGCATTCAATCTAATGATTAGTTCCGTTAAAAACGTCATGTAGAGTACAAGCTGAGCTAGTATCAATAATTTTCAGTCAGCAAGCTTCATAACGCAGCATATGACAGACAAATGTTGAAACATAATTTCATTATATGTAACTAGTAACAACCATAGGCTTTCTGATCATAGCGCTTACTGCTTTCGCTGTGTGAGAGTGAAAAATTATTAGACATATAAAATAAAAGACGTATAAAATAATTTTACAAATTTTCGTACAAACAACGAGACAAAGACTCTAGGTTGGTGTCACAAAATTGTTACATTTGCTCGAGTCTAGACTAAATATAATGAACCAAACAATACTTTTGTATGATTGAATTTGCTCTCTTGATTAATAATACCTCGATAAATTTGAAAAACAAATACAACGCGGCACTGCGGCAGAATAAATGATTATTACAAATTATTCGTTGAAGCTATAAGTAGCAATATGTAAACTCGTTATTGTACCGTAGAACGCTGTAGCTAAGTAGTTCACATGGTAATATCATAATGGGACAACGAAAAGACTTTCAACATTACCGGATAGATGAGGATTCCTGATACCTAATATAATATAAAAAATATATTACATTGTCTTTCGCCACTGGGCGCTGACCTAAAAGTCAGAACTTTTCCGATTACCTCTGCCAAAAATTTTTCTATCTGTTGAGACTCCTTGTATTCACAAAGAATATAGATTAGAATCAGTGGCAGATTTAACATGGGTGAATGTGTGAGATTGAAATAATTGAATTAGCTATCACGATAAGAAATATTTGTAATACCTAAGCAAGTAATGGCGCATAATCCATACACTTGGAATATAAATATATCCAGCAATAATACTCCACTCGTTTGTAACTGCTTGCAATGAACGGAGAATAGATTATTTAGAGATCCATGAAATAGAGAGCGTTACTAATATATTTCAGCAGCATGTATTTGTAGTGTGACAAATTATGTGACTATTCACGCGGCGAGTTTACATTGTTGGATAATTATTGTCAACGAAAACTGTATTGAAAATAATAATTTATTCTCTGTTAGTAATCTCGGTGTGAAAAATTTAAATAAACAGCCCGCTTTTCGGTACAAGATCAATGTGCAAATAATCTACTTGGTAATTATACCTTTGACTTGTATAATTTATCGCGATAGGGATTAGTTCAAAGTATAATTATAGTTTCACTGTAGACTAGTTATAATTTTATTGAAAAATAATTTGTACATGACGTGGATATTATAAAAATGCCAAATATTACATGATTATATTACTATCGCCCTTGAATCTAAATTTAAATGAAATAATCTTGTATTGAAATTGTTGAACTAACGAACACGCATTATTATAGTAAACCCTTGTATTCTTCATTAGATATGCTACGAGAAATCGTGACCATACTTTCCTCTTTCATTGCCTAGAAATTAAAATTATTAAAATACCATTTGGCTCTCCTACTCGTCTCTGCACAGGGTGCCAAATGGTATCGCCATCTCGCGGTGCAATGCATGAGCTAGATTGCAGCAAAATCAGCGCACCGTTGAAGAAGGAACACTGACCTACGATACGTACCTGTCGTAGGTTCAGTCGCCTTCGAGGCGTCGAAGAGTTCACATGGGGAGCTTCCGTGACGATTTCAATAGACATCTTATTAGAAATATTTCGAACACAAGAAAGTTGTCGCGTGTTAGACATATGGTAGGATATTGAACAAGCAGTACGTGGCTTTTTAGGCAATTTCTGTCTGGCAATCGAACCACAGGCGCGACTGCCAGACAAAAATCAAGAGAAAAATCTCTGTCCGACGAAATGTTGTTTATACTATAGGAACTTGTACGGAAGAAAGCAAATAGAGATATCCTTGATAATTTGCGATACGTATATATGCATATTTATTTATAAGAAATAATTACAAATTGTACATAACATGACATAACATTGACGATATTGTATTGATGCTGCAGCAATAAACTCCCAGATATACGTATAATTGAATACTTCGTTATTTTCCACTTTTCCCTTCCTGCGTTTTTCTATTTCAGGTATTGAATAAGGTAAGTGAATTTTAATAATTGTAAAATCTCAAAATAACTTGAACGAATAAGCATGCACAGCGAGACACATCTATACGAATGCATGCCTGATGAGACGTTTAATTTTATTTAAAATTCGAGCGCCTTATTATATGCAACCCGCACGCCGTCGGTGCTTGTGAGATTTTTGTTGCGTCAATTAGGCGCACCGATTTTAGGACTTAGAAAAATTTTATGTCGAAAAATCGGTGCGCCTAATTGACGCAACAAAAATCTCACAAGCACCGACGTCGTGCGGGTTGCCTATAATAAGGCGCTGGATTTTGATTTTATTTGAAAATTCGAGCGCCTTATTATAGGCAACCCGCACGACGTCGGTGCTTGTGAGATTTTTGTTGCGTCAATTAGGCGCACCGATTTTAGGACTTAGAAAAATTTTATGTCGAAAAATCGGTGCGCCTAATTGACGCAACAAAAATCTCACAAGCACCGACGTCGTGCGGGTTGCCTATAATAAGGCGCTGGATTTTGATTTTATTTGAAAATTCGAGCGCCTTATTATAGGCAACCCGCACGACGTCGGTGCTTTTGAGATTTTTGTTGCGTCAATTAGGCGCACCGATTTTAGGACTTAGAAAAATTTTATGTCGAAAAATCGGTGCGCCTAATTGACGCAACAAAAATCTCACAAGCACCGACGTCGTGCGGGTTGCCTATAATAAGGCGCTCGATTTTAATTTTATTTAAATTTATTGAAATTGTGTCTTCTTATGATCATTGAGATTCACTTACCTTATTCAATACCTGAAATAGAAAAACGCAGGAAGGGGAAAGTGGAAAATAACGAAATACTTAATTATACGTATATCTGGGAGTTTATTTCTGCAGCATCAATACAATATCGTCAATGTTATGTCATGTTATGTACAATTTGTAATTATTTCTTATAAATAAATATGCATATATACGCATCGCAAATTATCAAGGATATCTCTATTTGCTTTCTTCCGTACAAGTTCCTATAGTATAAACAACATTTCGTCGGACAGAGATTTTTCTCTTGATTTTTGTCTGGCAGTCGCGCCTGTGGTTCGATTGCCAGACAGAAATAGCTTAAGAACTCACGTACTGCTTGTTCAATATCCTACCATATGTCTAACACGCGACAACTTTCTTGTGTTCGAAATATTTCTAATAAGATGTCTATTGAAATCGTCACGGAAGCTCCCCATGTGAACTCTTCGACGCCTCGAAGGCGACTGAACCTACGACAGGTACGTACCGTAGGTCAGTGTTCCTTCTTCAACGGTGCGCTGATTTTGCTGCAAAGTAGCTCATGCAGTGCACCGCGAGATGGCGATACCATTTGGCACCCCGTGCCGAGACGGTTAGGAGTGCAAAATGATATTTTAATGATTTCAATTACTAGGCAATGAAAGAGGAAAGGATGGTCACGATTTCTCGTAGGATATCTAATAAAGAATACAACGTTTCACTATAATAATGCGTATCTATTAGATCGACAATTTCAATACACGATTATTTCATTTAAATATAGAGTCAAGTGCAATAGTAATATAATCGTGTAATATTTGGCATTTTTATAATATCCACGTCGTGTACAAATTATTTTTCAATAAAATTATAACTAGTCTACAGTAAAACTATAATTATACTTTGAACTAATCCCTGTCGCGATGAATTATACAAGTCAACGGTAAAATTACTAAGTAGATTATTTGCATATTGATCTTCTTTCGAGAAGCGAGCTGTTTATTTAAATTTTTCACATAGGAATTACTAACAGAGAATAAATTATTATTTTCAATACAGTTTTTGTTGACAATAATTATCCAACAATGTAATTTCGCCGCGTGAATGGTCACATAATTTGTCACACTACAATTACATGCTGCTGAAATATATTTATGACATTCTCTATTTCATGGATCTCTAAATAATCTTTTCTCCGTTCATTGCAGGCAGTTACAAAAGAGTGAAGTATTGCTGAAAATATTTATATTATAAATCATGCGCCATTACTCGTTTAGGTGTCGCGAATATTTCATATCGTGCTAGCTAATTCAATTATTACAATCTCACACATTCACCCGTTAAATGTGCCGCTGATTCTAATCGGACTATTTTTTTTACAAATACAAGGAGTCTCAACAGATAGGAACATTTTTGGCAGAGCTAATTGGTAAAGTTCTCACTTTGAGGTCAGCGCCCAGCGCCAAAAGACAATATAATATATTTTTCATAATGTATTATTATAAAATCTAATCTATTCTGTAAGATTAAAAGTCCTTTCGCTGTACGATTATAATGTTACCATGTGAACGATTCAGCTATAGCGTCCTACAGTACAATGACGAGTCTATCTATTGCTACTTATAGCTGCTACTAATAATTTGCATCAACACATTTATTTCACCACAACGTCGCGTTGAATTTGTTTTTAAAATTTGTCGAGGTATAATCAATCAAGAGCGCAGATTCAATCTTACAAAAGTATTGTTTAGTCCATTATATTTAGTCTACTTGAGGCAATGTAACAATTTTGGGACACCAGCCTCGTGTCTTTGTCTCGTTGTTTGTACGACAATTTATAAGATTATTTTATATGTCTCAGATGGGTTGCGGCAAGAATAACAATTTTTTAGTCCTACACAGAGTGAGCAGCAAGCGCTACGATAAGAAAGCCTATGGCTGATACTAGTCACAGATAATAAAATTATGTTACAACATTTGTCAGTTATATGCTATGTTATAAAGTCTGCTGACTGAAAATTGTTGATACTAGCTCAGCTTGTACTCTGCGCGACGTTTTTAACGAAACTAATTATTAGATTGGACGCGGAATTTTATTGAAACTGATTTCAAGTAGGTAAACTACACTTTTGAAAAAGATATCAAATTTACAACACATTTGACATAGAATGTCATAGGAAATTTGGAAAACTAGGTATATGAAATGACAGTTCATGCCCTTGTATAGTAAAGTTAATAATTGAACATTAAGTCTCACACACTGATGTGGAAGTTTTGAGGACTCGTCAAGAATTTTTCAAACACGCAACGCGATAATAAAATTTTTTGACTGATAATTATATATGAATATAATTGCACAAATCCACCGGCATAGTAATATTACTACTCAATACTTTCATTTTCGAAACACCACTCCATTAATTTTCAATACTACATTTGAAATTTCATAAACGGTATCTACAATAAAAAAAACTTCCAATCTTATACTAGTTTTGTTGCACTTTGCAGCACAAAGTTGTCTAGCAGCTGTTTCCACGACGCTTCGACTGCTCCAATCCCTGATGAGAATAGTTGTTCTGTAGAATTTTGAAGCAGCTTTGTTGAAGATGGGCAGAAGCTTATTTGCCTTGCTGAAGAATCCCTGCGAATATAAAAATAAGATAAACATGAAATACATTTGATAAATAAGCTTGACGTTTTATTCAGGCAAATATTCTCGATTAGGAACCAAAGATTTTCCAACAGTCTCTATTCATAGATCTGATCGTTGTCAGTGATATTATCGTTTTGTTAATCGAATCTTTTATAAGCTATCTTATGATTAATTTTGTAAGCCCGTATGAACCGTTTTTAAATGTACCTTATGTAAACTTTAGACCATTTTCAACAGAAGCAAGAACTTTAATGTGTTGGTACAAATATGCTGCACATATGATTACCTTTCTCAATCCCATCTATTGTTATGACCAGTACCCAAGACTCGAAAGTAATTAATAACCAATATTAAATTGTACTCTATTAGAGAAAAAAAAAAAAAAACAATAAATTTGATCCCTAATTGATTTAATAGTAATCTACATTTGTATTCATTTGCAACCCTCTGAATTCCTGCCCTCGTTATTTAAATATTTCCCTATTGCAAGGCAAGTCTACATTTCAACGAGCTAAATGAAGATATTATATATTTTCTTGAGATTTATTCATAGTCTTTTTTTTTGTCAATTGCACTCGACTTGTGTCATTGAAAAGAAAGAATTTACTCGTGTTTCAAGAAATCAAGCATTTTGTCACTCCTAAACTTACCCTATAGTAAGATATACAATTATGACAAGAAACACATCGATATATTACCTTCAGGATTATTATGGCATCTGATCCATATCCCTTGCATCTGAGAAATACCAACTTTCCATGAAAGTATCTAAGGGTGCCGTCGAGGCAGACGGGTAAGCGGTACAGGTGACTTGGCACGTCAACAGTCCGGATCTCATTTCCTCTCTTCAATTCTGAAATATGAGAGAATAATTGCGAATATAAGACCAAATATTGTCACATCTAGAGATATGTACTGTCTAGGTATCGACAGTGGAATACGATTTCACATTGATTGCTCTGTCAATATACACAATTAGATAGGATCGTTGGTTGGTATAATATAAAGCTTACCATTGTGCTGGGTAACTGTTAATTCAGGACTAACTAGGTAGCGTTGGTTCACATGCAACTCCGACCAAATAGTGGGCAGACCTATGTATTCCAAGTGTCTGCTGGCACTGTTCTCCTGTACGCTGAACAATTATGCTGTTGAAAAATTGAATTAAAGGTTAAGCTTGGGATCAAGTATTTTCCCGAAAAGATTTCATCAACTCAAATGGATTAAATTTGACAAATCAGGTTGACCTTTGTCAATTGCGGAACCGGCAATAAAGCTAATAATGCTAAGGTACGAGAAACTTGGATCTATATTCTCAAATTGACGGTGATTGTATCATTATTAGTACAACAAGATGACAATTTTCCCAAGTTTTTCCACTGAGATACAAGTTTATTAACTGTCGCGTACGTATATTCAAAACAGACACGAGAGGTTATGTTTGCAGGAACTTTAGATTTTCACGCAGTTGATCGCGGGTACAGATAGAATATACTTGAAAATAAACAATTCCTCTGATTACAACTAAATTCTGCTCGTAGCAATCGAATAGTTACTAATTACTTTGTTGATTGATCAACATAAGTAGGTATCGAAATACGCGGCGTGTAAAATCTGTCGAAAAAAATGTGTTTCAGCTAGAATTTGGGGTCTTTTGTTATTTTTCAAACATATTACGGACCTGGTATTTCAAAATGGAAAAATTTTTACTCATCGTAATACATTACACGTCGCACGGTGCCGAATGATTTCATTTTTGTTCTGGCTAATTGTTAACGAGATATTTCTTGGTATAAACAAAGTTTGAAAATTCTTAAAGTTGTGGCAATTGTCTAAAATTACTTATCGTTAGTAAAATAACGATTACAATCTCCTTTATATTGAAAACTTACCCGCGTCCGATGTGCCTTTGTTGATGTCAGCTTTTTCGAACCGTAGCCTACCAATCGTTGACTAACCCGGCGACGCTGGACATCCAACGTAGTTGATCGGGATTCGGGGAGTAGTTGAATTTCATTCATGATATTATCTGGCCGTACACGAAGTTGGTTTCGGAGGCGACGATATGCTTTAACCGTTGACACCGACACTAGGAAACTGTGTGAAATATCCGGGGATTATACATATATATCTGCGATATCTTACACCATTCACTAATCGCGAGAAATTTCACTTTATCAAGGAGCACGTTGGTCAATTCGTTACACAAATTTTCTACGTTGAGCGGAATGCGGGTCCTTATCAGCGACGCCTGTTAAAAGAGCTACTCACGCACGCACCAACCTACCTCGTCGACGTCGCGAAGTTCACTGAACCTCGTAGCACTGCCGGCGCTGAGATATGACGACTGGGGGGGGGGGGGGGGGGGTTACCGTTGTCGTAGGTCAGTTCACGCTGGTGGCGCCATCGGCTAGAGAACTATGACACTATAAAGAGCGTAAAATCGTAAAATGATCCGCGGGTCGCATACGATGAGGTGCACCGTTTATTCCTGATTTGGCAATCGGACCGTCTATTGATGTATAATAATGAATAATAATATTAATGGGCATATATTCATCATATTAAATACGTATATGTATAATAAGATATCAACGACATATGCGTATTCAATAACACGCTTTTTCACAAACTGTCCCCAGTCTCCGTAGCTCCTGTCCCAACCGAAATGCCATTGTCATGATTTTGATTTCCAAACAATGAAAGGGAAAATTATGGTCACGATTTCTCGTAGGATATCTAACAAAGAATACAACGGTTTACTATAATAATGCGTGTTCGTTGGATCAACAGTTTCAATACATGATTATTTCATTTAAATATAGCTTCAAGTGCAATCGTAATATAATCATGTAATATTTCGCATTTTTATAATATCCACATCATGTACAAATTATTTTTCATCAAAATTATAACTAGGCTACAATAAAACTATAAATTAATCCCTGTCGCGATAAATTATAGAAGCCAAGGGTATAATTACTAAGTAGATTATTTGCACATTGATCTTGTTTCGAAAAGCGGGCTGTTCATTTCAATTTTTCACACCGAAATACTAACAGATAGCATAATTATTATCAATACAATTTTCGTTTACAATAATAATCCAATAATGTCATTTCTCTGCGTGAATAGTCGAATTATTTGTTACTGTACAAAATACATGTTGCTTAAATATAATAATGATGCTCTCTAATTCAAGGATCGCTACATAATCTACTCTCTATTAATTGCGGACAGTTACAAGGTAGTGGAGTACTACCACATGTATTCATATCATAAATGTATAAGTTATGCCCTATTATTTGAATTATTTTAATCTTACTCATTCAATCATGTTGGATCTGCCTCCAAGTTTCATCGAACTATTCTTTTCAAAGTACATTGAGCTCGAATAAATAACAAAACATTATTGGCCGAGGTAATCAGACTCGTCCCAATTTTCAGGTTATCACCCAGCAGTGGAATACAGTATCATGAATATATTTCTCATAACGTATTATTCCGAATTCTCATCTATTCCGGAAAATTAAAAGTCTTTTCATTGTAGGATTATAATATTACCATATCAACTATTCGCGTTTAACCTGCTACAGTACAATAACAAGTTTATTTACATTTATAACTTATAGAAATAATGTATAATAATTATCTATTCCATCACAATGCGGCATGCATTTGTTCGTTGAATTCATCGAGATAGCAAGTTGAATGATACAAAGGTGTTGTTTTACCCATTATACTTTTAGTCTACTTAAGCAGATGTAATTATTTTGAAACACCAACAGCATGTCTTTATGTCTCTTTGTACAATCATTTTCTGATAATAAATATCTAATAATTTTCATCTTACAGAGAATGAGCAGCAGATACTATGAAAAAAGCTTGTTGCTGTTACTAAACGTGGATAATAAAATTGTTTTAAAATTTGCCACGCATTTATACTATGTTACAAGGTCTGCAGACTGAGAATTATTGAAAACAAGCTCAGATTGTGTTCTGTACGACATTTTAAACTGAATTGATTATCAGATTAGAAACGAGATTTTATCGTAATTGATTTCAACGGAACTGCAATCACGGACTAAATTCTGAGACTTAGAAGATTAAGACTATACACTTATACTAGTTTTGTTTCACTTTTCAGCGCAAAGTTGTCTAGCAGCCATTGCCTCGGTGCTTTGGCTGCTCAAGTCGCCAATGAGAATCGTCATTTTGTAGATTTTTTGAAGAGATTTCTATGAAGATGTGCAGAAACTTGTATGCATCGCTGAACAATGTCTGTAAAGATAAAAACAAAATCAACATACAGTACATTGGATACGTGAACTGAAAGTGTTGTTTAAGCATATATTCTCAACTAATTATCAAACAATATTCAACTGTGATCATACATCTGATTCAATGAAGTCTTTTATAATGTCTCCTATGATTAATTTTGTAAGCATATCTGAATCGCTTCCAAATGTAATATAAACTTTAAACCATTGTAAATAGCAGCAAGAACTTTAATATGTTCGTATCAATATACTGCGGGAATGAATAGATTTTACAATCCTATCAATTGGTACAATGAGTACCTGAGTACATGAAACTAATTTAATGCCAATATTGAATTGTGTTCACTGTTCAAAAAATAAATCTGACACCTGATTGATTCAACATTAATTTACATTGCATTCATTTCCTAGTTTTTAGATTCCTATCCTCGTTACTCAAATATCTCCCAATTACAAATTAAGTTCATATTTAGAATACAGTGAATAAAATGAATCTGTATTTTCTTAAGATTTATGAATCTTTTCCACTTTTGTCAATATAATGTAAAGATTCAAGTCTGAACCCGATGCACATCTATAGCTGTGCTAAATTTTGTTATTAAAAAGAAAGAACTTATGGACATTTAAAACTGGTATACCCTCTCTTTTAGAATTATCTTATAATAAGATATACAAATATTACCACGAATAACGTGGAATTATTACCTTCAGCTATATGATTATGTCATCTGAACTACATCCCTCGAATCTCAGCGGGATGAAGTCACCATGAAAGTACGTCAAAGAAGAACGAACATATTTCCTTTGCCAGTCTGCTTCTCATGATTCTCCCTAACTGCTCACGTAATTTTGAAAAGATTAGTGTCCAGATGACTCAGCTTTATGAAATATCCAGATCTCATTTTCCCAAATCCGGAATTCTGAAAGACAGGAGAAAATAATGCCAACAAAAAGAAGAAACTTGAAATAGATACATATTATCTATAAAGCAAATGATATAATAGAGTACAAAAGAAATGTAATTGTACTATACAATTTACAGTAATCATTGACATAACAGAAAGATAATTAATGCAAGTTTATCAAATGAAACTCCCTAGCGTATTTATATTTAAAACAATTATGTATTTGAGGTTATGTTTATAGCAAAAGATTTTTACCCAATTATTTGTGGGTACAGATAGAATATAATCGATAATAAATAAGTTTTTCAACTGTAATCAAAGTCTGCCTATATCAGGCACAGAATAGAAATCCAATGATTACTAAATGTGTTGATTAATGAGCTACTTGTCGAAATATCTTCCTGACACGTGAAATCTGTCAAAAAAAATATATTTCAGTCTCAATTTTGAATCGTTCGTTATTATTTAAACATATTTCACGTAAATGATCTATAAAAATGACTAATCCTAATTTTTCACAGAGCCGAATGATTCGATATTTATTCTGGTCAATTATTCAAAATTTTTTTTCTCACTCTAAACGAGCTTTGAAAATTTTCAAGACTGCACCGATTGTTTACACTTATTTATTGTCAGTAAAATAGCGATTTTCATATTTAGATCTTACTCACGTCCAACCTGCTTTCGTTTAAGAGAGTTTTTAGTTAAAGAAATTACAAATCTACAATAATTAACGCCGATAACTAGTCGAGAAAAATCTCACCCTGTCAAGGAGAACGTTGGTTAATTTGCCACAAGTTTTCTGCATTCAGCGGAACCTTATTTCCAACCTTTGTCACATAACCCTCCTGCTAACGTAAACACCATATTAACACGTCCACACCGGTCCACGCTACGAGGCTGACTGAACCTCGTACTCCGTGACGTCAGCCGCGCTACTTTTACCGTCGAGTAAAGCCGCAGAGAGTTCTCACAGTCGGTCAGTAGGTTTCCTATGATTGCTAGTAACGCCATCGAGCTTGGAACTACTGAACTATAAAGAGCGTAGATTGATCCGTGGGTTGCATGTAGTAAGGCGTACTAATCCAGCGATACTTTCTGCACGAATCAATTAATTATTCACGTATATGATTTATTACTAACATTTCATGATTAAGCATCGATACAATTAATGTTTTAAAAATTCTTACACGACTGTAATTCGGTTGATTTGACTCACAACTATTTATAACATTTTCTCAACGTCAGTTAAACGTCGTAGAAATCGTACAAACAATTTTACAATACGTACAGGTAGAATGTTAAAATTATTTGGGAAGAGGGATAAATTGTAGATTCGTTAAACTTTACAATAAATTCTTGCAGCTATTTTTTCACTGAGCAAATTTACACTGCGAATTACTCCAATGTCAAACTAGTATCAATATTCGCTAGCAGTTCACTATAACCCTGTGAGAAAAGGATGTTTGCTGATAAATTTTCTGTTCAAACATAAGTAAGTCTTAGGCACCCTCTACCTTACTCTAACGAGTACGAGATTTGATTGACAAACTTTACCACATCGTTGAGCACCGCATATACCTAGGTATAAGCGGATCTACGCAAAGTGTATTTGCAGCTAGCAAACTGCATAGGAACTTTGAAATGTGGTTCAAAGTTGTAGGAAGTAACTGCAGTGGGAACCGGGGCACTGATTTTCATCTGGCGTTCCCAGCTCCAAAACCATAAATCATTTTAATTCACTTTTTCTCACTCCGTTTCTACTTCGTTGAATGCATTATCTAAACTTGCAGAATCGCAGAACGGAACAAATTTTTTTTTTTTTTAATACCTAGGCATATACTTACACATAGAACTACTATGTTTCGTTCGTTAGTATAGGTATAATGGGGCTGTAAAAATAACTGGGTATTCATGTTCCAGTCAACACCTCAGTTTCATTTTTTTTTTCTCCCCTCAGTTCATATCGATAACGTTGAATATTATCTGTTTCCCGGTTATATTGTGAATTCACGGTGCATTGCAGAAAGGAAGGGACAACGATGCGACGGAGAATAGAAACTGGCTCAGTTTGCATAAGCAGGCTCAATCTACTTTACCTTGTCCTCATCCCACGGCACGGCTTTTCTTTCTCTTTATGTTCAGCAAAAAATAACCTTCCAACGTTTCTATGACTGTACTGCGCATATATGCATTACACATACCACTGTACATCTTATCCACCCTCATTCACTACGGAAATATTCCGGAGCTTAGTATTTGCAATGAATATGCTCGCAATAAGAAATAGAAATAGTTGGAATGTAGCTAAAGGGAAAAGAAACTGCCACGATAACCAAGACGGAAATCGTAGGCGAGCCCGCTCAGTTTCAGTTGAGCGAAGTAGTCGCGGTTAAAGAATATGACAAAAAGTAGATGATATATCCCCGGGCACTGTAAAATAGTGAACAGAAATGAATCTACTTTAACAGAAATTCGCAATCTACTCAGTATTGTGCAATTTAATTATAATTTAGAAGTAAATTTTCTTCATTTCATATCCAATACTCTGTACATTACATACAATGAAAGAAATAGAGCAGCCCTGCAGTATAAAGGAAGTTATAATCTGGGTCACTTAAAGGAAGCTAAAATCGATTTTTACCGCCTCTACTCAACTAGGCCAGCTTCCAAAAACTGACAAACTGTATAGTGCTTTAGCTTTAAAAAAAATTTCTATCAAATCCAGTATGATATGTAAAATGATTTCCAATATATTCTTAACGAATGCAGAGTCCAGTGCCTTATCTCTGCAGATAAAAATATTGAATGAAGATTCTAGAGTAAATATATATATATAGCGTTAAGCTTGGACCAGATCTTGAGGTATAAGGTCTAGACTGAAAAGAGTGAGGTTCAAGTGTGCAGGTATACAGTGTATCATACACACGACATGACACGAAAGGGGGTTGCATGCGCTTAATCTGTGCGATGAATCAAGGCTCGATCAAGGTCGAGGGAATTCCCGACCGTGAATAGGGGTGAAAAACGAAGGAATAAATAGAACTTAAACTCTGCAAGCTCAAGTGCAGCTACGTGTCCGACCTTAGAGATTTTTACTTGTCAGAGATAAACACGCCGAGACTACGAGCGATGATAAATTAAGGGTTGAAAGATGAAAAAAAAAAAAAAAAAAATACACAAAAAAATAAAAATAAAAATAAAACAAACAAAAAAACTATCTCCAATGCAGTTAACGAGCTCGTGTTACAGGTTAACACCATGATATTTATGACAGGTCCCCCATATTAAACCACGCGCTGTTATTATCTAGGTGAATAACGAGGTCTGTAAAGGTGTACTATATGTATATACAACTAAATACTGTATGTAACCTACCCAACACCCAACCAGCACCCTACTACACCAAATAAAGGGAAACCGCGCCAGCAATGCATACCAGAGTTTCTAGACTAACACTAGACTGCTTACCGCATAGGCTGTAGAACACAAAGTACATAACACAGCTAGCTCTCTCTCGTACGTGGTTTTATGTTGTTAGCAAGTGGTAGTCGTCCCTGATGCAAGGGTAGATGTGTTGGTCGCATTCGGGGCTGCTGCAATGCGGAACGAGCAGACATCGTCGCACCTGCAACGCGTCCTATACAAACGTGACTTGGAACAAGGTTTGAGTTCCTGCACGATCGCTAAAACTGAACGTGGATCCTTTTGACACATAAATTTGTACTTTTTTTTTTAGTAACCAGAATCATCATCATTTGTACATACATACATACATACATACCAGAAATTAAATTATTATTCTTAGTTTGATATAGCAAGTTAAGAAATATTTGAAAAATGGTATCAGCGAATGACTGATTTCACTTCATCTTTGATTAAAATTGATGAGAAATCGTTCATATTTTTCATCCAAAGAAGTCAGTTTCATTTCTCCTATAGTGAGAATATAAAAGGAACTGTTATACCAAGAGATGTATTATAGAGATCAACGAAATTCTCTGCTCTAAGACCCTTTTCTAATTGTCCATTGGAGCTGTCAGACTTAGCAAAGAAAGATAGGCCAAGGGAAAAGGAAAAGAGCCCAGAGGTAATCGATACTTAAACGTAGGATGAGATGTTGGAAGAGTTTGGTACAGAATTGTATATACCTAGACACGAAGTAATTCCGATAGCCTTTGAGTACTTATATTTAGTATCAGTTAGAGATATTACTGTATACCATGGTACAAATAGGGTATAGGTATTACGTTTAAAATAGTTCTCGTATATCTGGTTCCAGACTTCCAACGTATAAACTAGTACATGTGATGATATGACGATTCTTTTATTCGCCTTCCACCTTTGAAAGATAATTTCTTATAGAATAATGATTCTTGAAATTTATGATAATAGTTAACTACCCAAGCAAGGTTACGATAATTGCATAAGCTCTTTCATTATTGTTAATTGGAGAAACTTCTCCTTTGCTAATGAGTCGTCGCCAAAAACCTCAAAGAAAACCACTGAACTGGGGTGAGGCTTAACAATTTATCAAGAAATAAATGAATGAATGAATGAATGAATGAATTCAAAGAATCTTGATCATATACTTGACTGTCGTCATTGTAACAGAGAAGTTTGAGTGGAGGAGCCTAATGCTCAATTACAAAATACACGCACTGTTACTAATTATTATACTGTTATTAGTGAGAGTGCCTCATTATTTCTATATCATAAATAATACAGTATAGGTATACCTTATACATATACGATGCTGGGATGAGGACGAAAATCGCTACTCGTATAATAATTTACAGTACGTATGTATAATGTATGTAGGTATGTATTGTATTCCCTAAGTATCTAGTTTGAATACTGAGAAGGTGGGTGAGACTTTTGAGTAAGACTTCAAAGTATCTAGGTATATGTACTTCGATGCTTAAAAATAATAATAATAGTAATAATAATGATGATAATAATAATAATAATAATAATAATAATAATAATAAAAAGACAGTAAAATTCCTGATCCTAAGACTCTGCCAAACTCTAAATAAGATTGAAGGCGTCTTTCCAAAAGTTTAAAACTTTCGGAGCTTTTTAGTCAAGTTAAGTTATAGGTATACCTAAAAATATATAAAGAATGTTTTAAAGAATAATATACTGAAAAAGATATCGATCATGGTAACCATATACAATATATGTATGTATGTACTTATATAGGCATATGTATAACAAAATTTTCAAAAAACAATCTTTATTTCGACCGAATTTTTGTTATGATATTTTTTTTTTTTTTCTTTCTTTTTCATTTAATTCATTAAATAAATTATCATTAACAAAAAGAAACATGAACATTTAAAATATAATCATATGATTATTTTCTACGATCGTGTTATTACTATACAATATAATATATATGTATATGTATAATATACCAATATATATATATATATATATATATATATATATATATATATATATATATATATATATATATATATATATATATATATATATATATATATATATATATATATATATATATATATATATATATATATATATATATATATATTTCTCATACACTTACTATTTACAATACATTTATATATATATATATTATTATAATCTTACTTCGATTATTTGCTTATTTTCTGTTAATACACCTTTAATTTAATTTCAGGATAAATTAGTTTTATTTATGTATATATAGTATATGTATATTTATATACCTATTATACTATAGTCACAATTTATTTATCAAGAAATACGATATAAGCGAAATTTGACAATTTTTATTTTGATTTGTATTAAGATTTTTTTTTTTTTTTGTGCTTTTCTTTATTTCGAAAAAATTACTAATTTTAGTACAATTTATGATTGTCTACGTTGCTGTACATTTGCACGTTGAGTCCAGCTGTAGTGTGTGCATTACTACATAATTGTACAGGTATAGATATTACTGTTTCGTTAATAATATGTATTGTGATACTGACGATTATAATTATAAACTGCGAGGCTATTATCTTATTATATTTTATTATATTTTATTTTTATAGTAAATACATGCATTTTAGGGATTTTGCGATCATTGTTTTCTGTAAAAAATGAAGCGTCGTGTAATTATTTTTTGTATGAATGAAATCGCGAAAATACAAAATACGTTATTTAGATAGATAGATAGATATAATATTTATTCATTCATTTATTGATCAGTTTAAAAAGAAATTTCGCTTATATGATCCCTATACATATATATATTATTTCTTACCAAACACTGCAAACAATTTTTAATCTCCATACGAATATTATAATTATTCATCTATATATTTATTTTTTATTATTATATATACCCTAATTAGAAAATCTTATATACAGCATGGGCGATATATTTATTTAATCGTTTATTAGATATTTATATAGGGTATATACCTACGAGTTTATTATACATCGATCTATTTCCTAATTAGATATGATAAAGTATCAAACGTGAGGGTTTTCTTTTTTGTCCTTTTTTTTTTCTTCGTTTTCATTTTTTTGTTTACTTTTTTGAAAAATAAATCAAATTTGGCATTATTCGTCATTCTCTGGCCTACATCCTCACCCTGTATAATGATCATGAGAAAATACACGTATTAAAACAATGTTTAAGTAATTATTAATTATCGGAATCAGAATTATGTATCAAGTTTTTTTTTTTTTTTTTTCTTTTTTTTTTTTCTTTACTTCTTTTAATAAGATTTCACATGCACTCTACTGCATACATGGTATATATCTATACAAGTTACATAATACATACTCTCCAGAATTATTTATTCGCTGTTGATGCTATTATATTATAACGTTCATGGTTCGTTGCTATATAACATTATATAATATTTGTGTGTTACGAACTTTGTGTGGTTTAAAAAAAAAAAAAAAATTGTTTTGCTTTTTTTTTTTTTTTTTGATTTTCTTCTTCTAATATTGGTCGTTTCACATGCTTGGTAAGAAGTGCAGTGTGTGATATCTCTTGAATAAAAATATCGTATTAATTATTTTACCATTTCGATTTTATTATATATACGTGAATTTGAATAGTTTTGAAAAATGACAAATTATTCTTGATTTTTTAGAGCAAGAAATTAATTTAATTTAATTTTTTGTTTTTACATAATTATATTATATGAATAGTGTCTGCACTTCGTTACGAGCACGTTTTTATTTATTTATTTTTTTAAAATTATTTTATGTTTATTAATCTTCTTACATCATGGTGTGCGTATAAATTTAATAATACGATGATAATTATAATGATAATAATAATAACAATTAATTGATTTATTTATTCGTGCGTATACAATGGGATTATTTTATATTCATTTACGGTTATGTATATGGATATATGAGTATATATGTTTAGGGTATTTGTGTAATCCTTATTTATGACAATTTTTTATATGATATTGTTTTTATATTTCAATTTATTATGTAGAATGTGTATACGACGAAATGTATTACGGTATATTTTAACGGTTTTTTTTTTTTTTGATCTTGATTTTTATTTTCTTCCTTTTGGTTTTCTTTTTTTTTGTTTTCTTTTTATTCTTTTGATACATCTTCATTTTGATTATGCTGCCCGACAAAACCATAGCTCTATTGGCTATAAATAATAATTGGTATATATAATGTAGGTATATCTTTCTTTTCTCACGTATATGTATAGTAACAACTCTGCGCACTTGTTCAATCAATTAATTAATATATTCATATATAATTATATAATAAACCTAAATAACTGAAGATTCAGTTACTATTTGAAAATATTGCTTATCATTAACGTATAGGTCATATATTTATATTTGTATTTATATACCGATTATCATACCTATAACATACCTAGATATATATATATATATATATATATATATATATATATATATATATATATATATATATATATATATATATATATATATATATATATATATATATATATATATATATATATTTACATTTATATAATTATTATATATATATATATATCTAATAGTATTATATAGTTTTTAGTTTCTGTTCATATAATGTGTATTTATTTAATTCTATTTTATATTCACAACAACGACGCGAAGCTATAAATAAAATCTCATCAAATTTTCCACATATAATAATAATAATAATAATAATAATAAAAGTCACTAGACAGTCTCTTGAAACTAAACAGTCGACAGCGCAAGCGTGAGTTCTACTAATTCAGGCTGACCATACCGAGTTTTAGCCTTCAAACTCTGTTAGAATCGATTTTAGAATTTCGTGCAAATTGGCTCCGTCGTCTCACAGGTTCAAATATCATCGCAGGACGAACTCGCCGACCAATGAAATTGAATTGTTTAGTTTCAAGAGACTGTCTCGGTATAGGTTTAATTATGTATATTAAATTTTGATTCTGAATGAATCTTACGGTGTTCTTTAAAATTGTTTATTTTTATAGGATAGGTATAATATGATATAATGATAATCATCATATACTATATAAATTATTAATTTGATTTATATATTATACTGTCGTAAAAATTCTTTTCTTTTATTACAAGTATATATATATACCTATATTATTTAACGGATGTTTATTATAATGATCATTTCGTGGTTTAAGAACATTAATTATTATTATTATTATTGTTATTATTAATTCATTTTTGATTTTTGTTTCTTTGCATTTTTATTTGCATTTCCTTTGAAATATAAAACAAATTCAATTATTCACTATTTTTTTTTCAAGGATTTTTTAGTTTTTTCTAAAATTTTGCGTAACTAGGTAGAGAACGACGTACATACATACATACATACATATATATGTATGTATGATGCATATTATGTGTGCGTATATGAGTCAAGCAGAGAAAATAACTTTCTATTAATTAAAATCTGAGTAACGAGTAGGAGGTATGCCCTGTTTATGCCCTTAATTAGGAGAACATTTTGCATAAAGTCTGCAATATAACGATAGCGTGCAAGCCGCGTTTTTCTCTAGTTAGGTATATACAATAATATCGTATAGCTGTATAGTAAGTAATTTTTTTTTTTTTTTTTATGTTTTTTAATTCCGTTTTTTTTTTTTTTGCTTTTGTTAAATCTTTATATAAACGGCTAATTTGCGTGAGACGCTGGCATTTTCATTACAGTTTACGAGCTGAACGCGACTTCGTTTGTTACTAACGTGCTCGCGTTTTTTTTTTTTTTTTTTTTGTAATTATACATCGTGTCACAACACCGTTGAGTTTTTACACATTTATAGGTATAATACAACAAGAAAAATGCAGATTGTTATCTGTTTTTTTTTTAAATAATACACATGTATAATAATAAGAAAAAAAAAAATCAAAAGAACAAGTCGGTCGAAAATAGAAGAACGAAAAAATAAAAAAAAAAAGGGACAGGGGCAGGGGGGAGGGAATATGTATTTGAATTGAAAAAAAATTAATGAAAATAAATTAGAACCGTATATAAAGAAATTTGTAAGAAATGCATTTTTGCAGCGATAAATTAAGCATTATTGTTAATATTAACATATTTTCTTTCGTTTTTGTGTTAATATGTTTTTTTTTTATGGTATACGTATACCATTTAATACTATATCGTGTCAAAATCAAAGATCGTAGTTAGGTATGAATAGGTAAGTATAATACAGGCATGGTACAAATTTTCGCGTGTTATGTAACACGAAATGTATTTAATTATATATATATATATATATATATATATATATATATATATATATATATATATATATATATATATATATATATATAGAGATTTATTGTGTAGCCATGAAATGAGATTACTACAAAAAAAAAAAAAAAATAAATAATAATAATAATAATAATAATGAAGAAAAAAAAATAGGAAAAACTTTTATAACATAACATAAGTCTCACCTTATAATTGCAGTTATATTAATTAAGAAAGTACTGGTTAAAATTTGAACAAAAATGACAAAAAAAAAAAAACAACAGAAAAAAGATTAAAACAAAAAGACGAGACCTGAAATATATAGAAGAAAAAAAAAAATTAAATATAAATACAGAATACATACGTATATACGTAATCGAATTTTGCTTAGATATTATAGCCACTATTGAGGTATAAGAAGATAAAATTATGATGATTCGCGTGCCAAAAATCCAAATTTATTATTGATGATGATGATGATCGCGGGTTTGAGTATTATTTGATTTGCTTTTTGGTCACGTGACTAGAGAAAATAAAATAAATTTGTTATTATTAAACGCACAACTATTTCTATTTAATGATTATAACGTAATCATTATTTTAATTGATAGATTAGTTGTGTAGTATCATAGTTTGGTTTAGTTTATTATTTTTCTTTTTAAGGGAGGCGGGGGGAGGTGGAGGGGTTGTTTTTTTACATTATAGTTCCAAGCATGCTGATAGTAAGATTTTGATGAGAAACATACATGTACACATAACATATATATAATACCGTTCAATTTTACATATCTAGCTCATTTCTGTATATATTCTGTAGGTATATTATATATTGAGCGCATTTTTATTCCTACAACGTTTCAATTCAGGCCCTTATCATTAAAGTTTTTTTTTTTATTAATTAAGTTAATAAACTTTGACTTGTTAAGTCGAACAGGCCTGCAGTTCTATTATGCGTTGCAGGATAAATGCATATAAGGTTTACCTATATCAATTTTTTTTTTTTTTTTTTTACTTTTTTTTTGTTTATTTGGTTTTTAAGTTTATTTTAATTTTTTTTTTGGATATTAGCTCGTAGTTATTTCACACAATTTGAATATTTATTTTTTATTTCGTTTTTATTTTTAATTTTACCTCTTTTTTATATATATATATACTATATATCTATACATATAGGTATATGTATATATTTATTTATCTAAATGCCCTATTATCTAGTATTGCATTTGATTGTTGACACGCAGGGCTATAATCGTCATATTAAGAAAAATCTCTATTGAAATTGGAAGATACGGTTTTGATTATTCGCGTCAAGCCTTTTTTTTGGGTTGTTTTTTTTTCTATTTTTTCACTCTTTTTTTTTTTAATTTTTTTGTTTTTTCCTCCACAAATATTATTATATTTACACGTCGTATTTACAATTTATTATAGATATATGTATATTATAATATATTTATACGTGATCCAGAGGTTTTTAAAAATCCAAAAAACAAATAACAAAATTAAAAAAATTAATAAACAAAAAATAATAACTAATTTACAAAAAAAAAAAAAATAAATAAATCAAAATTTAGAAGAATTTCTAATTAGAGAGCTCAATTATTATTCAAAATATTGTTTTCTTATATATATCATTCACTTTTATCTAGAAGTTAGTTCTGTTATCATTTCTTTTTTTTTTTTTGTTTCCTTTTATTTTATTTCGTTTATTAAACAAAAACGGTAAAAATTATTACCTAAAATTACAAATTAAATATTAAGAAATAACAATAAAAAAAAAACTCACTCGAAAATATTATATCATATTATATATCATAGATATTATAAGATTAGGATTGATCGAAGCGAAAAGAACAGGAAATAGAAAGAAATAAAAAAAAAATAAAAAAACGTGAAAAAAATTAAATAAAAATGATTATTGGATTGATATACATATATATTATATATACCTACCCATCGTCAGTATCTTATTTAATGGCCAAAAAAAAAAATAAAAAATAGTCAATAAATATAGTAATATATATATCGTATGTATTAATTAATTGATATATGTGTGTGTGTATTAAAAACGACTGTAATTTTTGTGAGATTATTAATCACCTATAATAAAATAAATGAACAATTTATATACGTATTACTAATGTTAGAATCAACCTCTCTGTTACTCACTTTAGTATATACTATATATATATTACCTTTCTTAAATGTTAAGTATATATACCGTAATATCACTTTTGAGCATTCCTTTGATTCAAAAAACAAATAATAAAGAAATAAAAAAAAAAAAAAAAAACAAAAAACGAAGGAAAAAAAATCAGCCAGACAAATATATTGCAACCGTGTGTATAATGTATACGTATATATAAAGGGTAAATATAATTAATTTCGAAAAAACGAACAACGCAGGGTATATATATTATACTTTCATATATATATATATATGTATATAATATATATATATATATGAAATAACTTCCATTATATAATTCATAATTTATAATAAATAGAATAACAAATAAGTCTTAGGCCATAAATTTGTTTTTTCCATTTCCATTTCCATTTTCATTTTGATTTTGATTTCCATATCTGCAATTAGAGAGGATAAGACGTATGGATAATAATTATATACATTATATAATTGCCTGGAAGTGTTAATGGTATTATTAATTTTTTTTAATTTTTTTTTAATAATAATAATAATAACAATAATAATAATAATGATAATGATAACAATGATAATAACAGTTAATTAAAGCTTCATAAAGTATCACTAGCCGCGCAAAAACGATTAATATACATATATATCCCGTCAACACATACTCGATTCGAAATCTACAATAGATAAAATATACGAAAATATAATCTTAGCTTTGAAAAGATGAAACAACAAAAAAACAAAAAAAAAAAAAAATAAAGAAAAAACAAAATCATTTCCACTCATTACATGTAGGTATGTATTTGTTATTTATTTATTTATTTTTTCTCGATTTCGAAAGTCGGATTATTATTCTGGTTATTTTTATTTTTTTTTTTAAGTTTTTTTATTTTTTTAGTTTTTTTTTTGCTTTCTTACGATGAATTTGAATATAAAATTTAATGGCAAATGTGATGGTTACGAAGCTTTTTTTTTCGCCTTAAACCTAACTTTGGCAATAGAATTATATAGATTATATTTTATGATATACATATATATGTATATACCTCTTTAATATATATCATATTTTTAATTTCTTTTACATATACATATACACACCGGCTTATACATATATATCATAAGTTTTTTTTTTTTTTTTTGTTTTTTTCTTCTTCAAGACGTATGGAATATATGTATATTTATTGTTAATGTATGTATGTATGTTTAGTATGTCTATATACTATTATGTGACATACCTAACGTATGTACGGTGTGTGTAAACATCGCAAACATTAATTTGGCAGAATTTTAGGAGTCGTTTTTTTTTTGTTCTTTTTTTTTTTTTTTTACTTTTTTGTGTTTTTTGTTTCTTTTTTTTTTTTTTGTTTTTTTGTTTTTTTGGTTAGGTGACTTAAAACCTAAATTTGGTCTCATCTCAAAGACTGCTTCCAAATTCACTCGATCTTCTACGGTCGATGTGCTTCATGTAAGTCTCTGAGTAGATACTCTTCGTTCTATCATCGTACCTGAATAATCATAAATTGAAAAGACAAAAAATAGATGATTTTTTATCAAAATCGCTGAAGGCTATAATAAGTCAAATCCTTTGAAATGCAAAATTTTATAATAAATATCTCGATTACGTATTCTTATTCGGAAATTTCAATTAGCCAACTTTAGAATTTGTGTATATATTATAAGTATGTATTATATATAACTACCAAAACTTTTTTTATATATATATGAATATATGCAAACGAGAAAAATTTAGAGGGAATAATTTTTTTTCTTCGCAAAAAAAATTAAACTGGGCGTGAAAATTTTTGAATTCAGAATTTTAGAAAATATTTTTTGTCTTCAATACAATCGCTGCATGCTTTATACATAATACAACTATCTAAGGTATATAGGTATATAAAAGTATAAAATATAATATTTTATATGCAACGATTTTGAAAGAAGAGAATAATTAATATATCATACTAATTAATATATAAAATATCGAATGTAATTGGATAGAAAAAGAAGGATTAAATATTTTATTACCAATACAACGAAATGAAATTATTTGCGAGAAAAAGTAAAGAAATTTTTTTTGTTTTTTTTTTTTCCCAAAATTGATCAAATACATCGATTGCAATTACGAGCTTACAAACATGCGATTGAAAATGAATGAAATTTGATAAATAATTAATGAAACTATTATGATGTATAGATATAAGATGCGATCTGTAATAATCTGCAGCAATGCATGCGTGTAAATTAAAATTCATACATAAGCGCAAATACGTACATATATATTTTGTAGTAGACCGCTGGATTAATTCCTTGTTAGAAGCTAACAATATAATAATAAACAGATGTATAATTCCTTTTTTTTTTTGATATAGTATTAATATATGGGTGATTAATAAATGTAACTATGGTATTAATTAATTAATTAATTAAATAATTAATTTTGATAAATCTATCGATATATGCATATAGAAGATATATAAACTATATGAATATGCATAGAATTAGTTTTTTAATAAAATAATTTATAGCAATATACTATAATATATAAATAATATTCTAATGATAAAAATTTCCAACGTAAAAATTAATATACTAATTAATGATGTTTTAAATTCTATATTAATATGCAGACGTCTACGTATATGATAATATCGAAAGTCATAATAATAATAAGCAGCAGCAGTAGCAGCAGCAGCAATAATTTGGAAGAGGCTGGATTGAAATTCTGAATTTTAAATATTAGGAACGGTAAAAATTCCGAATATATTTGCGGAGATTTCGAATTTTTAGAAACATTAAAGTTCAGGATATTAAAATTGAGAAAGATCGTAGTGCAGATAGTTAAAAACTTGGAAAGTCAAAAAGTCCAAACGTCTAAGAATCCGTAAAGTTTTAATGAAGGAGAACGACGCTAAATTCGCGAATTTCTAGTTTCGGAGTTTTTTGCCCCTTCGGATATTTAGCTTTTGAAATTTTGAATCTCCGATGTTTTTCGATTTGAAGAGTTATTTTTTCGATCGAATTACCATTTCCAAAAACTCTGATTCAGTGGCATTGAAATGTAGAATTTTTTTTGTTAATTCAGAACTTCAATCCTACTTCATTTGAAAAGAAGAATAAAAAAGAAATTAATAAATAGAGAAGAAAAATAAACTGGAAAAAAAGCGCATATATGTATAATGTAAAGCCGATGAAGAGAAGTGAATGTTAAAACTCGTACCTCTCTTTAGATCAGACCATATCGTACCTGAGGGAAGGTCGCCGGAAGTCAAGTGCTTCTAAATCCGATGGTTCCCTCCTGCAAAGTGAGCAGAATGCGCATTGAAGTGTATTTTTAAAAGCCTCCCGAAAATCCCGATTGAAATAAGCGTATATCAGTGGATTCAACGCTGAATTTGTATATCCAATCCAGAATAATATTGCTATAACAATATCCGGACATGGGCAAGTGCTTCCGCAAAGACTAGTGGTGACATACCACAAGAAGAATGGTAACCAACAAAGAATGAAGGTACCCATAATTATTCCCAACGTCCTCGCAGCCTTGTGTTCCCTCTTCATTTTAATCATATTCTTATCTTTAATCGGTGTATGTAAATGGTCTGTATTTATCTCGTTTAAAGTAAGTGTCTTAGATGAACCACCGCTGTTTAATTCACCATTCAAATTGTTCATATTGTTTAAATCCTTGCTGGGTCTATGGCTAAGTAACATAGCGTTTCCCATACGATTGTGCATCTGTTTTTCCTGTTTATTTGCCTCTTTGAATATCGCGTAGTATGTTAACGTCATTATCGTACATGGTATCCAAAACGATATACTAGACGAAAGGATCGCGTATCCTTGGTTAACTTTGAACAAACAATGTTCCGGGTGTGCGTGCCTGAATATATTGTTCTCTTCTGTGGTGTACCAACCGTTAAATATCGGTAGGAATGATATAATAGCCGGTGATATCCAACATGCGAGAAGCATTATGGCAACAACCTTTTTAGTCATGTTTATCGGGTACTTTAAGGGTCTTACAATCGCGTAGTATCGATCTACAGATATGCACATTAAATGCAGTATGGAACTTGTGCTGAAGTATACGTCAAGTGAATTCCATACGTCGCACATGAAGTATCCGAATACCCATTTCCCGGTTATTTGAACGCTTGCATTGAACGTCATTGCGAACATTGCGACAAGCATGTCAGCCAAAGCGAGGGAAACGACGAAATAGTTTGTTATTATTCGTAGTTTTCGATGTCTCATTACCGAGACCATTACTAAAAGATTTCCAAATACTGCTGTGATTATTATAGAACCGAGAACGCAGCCTGTTATTATTGCAACTGGCATTTGCTGCCATTCTTCTTCATCTTCTAAAGAAGTCAAATTCCCGTTTGGATCCCCTGTCGATAAGGGAATCGGCGACGATATATCCCCCCGTAAAATATCCAAGGGTTCTACGGTCGAAGCCATTTTTGTATATCGAATCGGTTCTTAATTTTAACCGGTTATTTATCCGGGTATTTAGGTAACCGACGAACCTTCTATTGTGCGTAATTTTATACCCTTCATTTTTCATTAACGATAATGGTTTCTCACAGAACAGACAGAGGATAAATTTTTTTTTTTCTTTTCTTTAAATCTTCAGGGTAGTATAAATCAGTTGTGAATGAATGAATATTATATATATGTTTTTTTTTTTTTTTTTTGTGTGTTTGTGTGTCGTTCTTTTTTTCTTTCTTTCTTATTTTATATTTTTTGTTATTTTTTTCTTATGACAGGAAAGTTCTCTTTGAGGGATATTCCAAAGATTCCATAAATACGAAAGCCGCTTCACAACCTGGTGATTCTCCCCCCCCCAATACTCCTTTTTCAACTTTATTTTCTTTTTTTTTATTTCTACTGCCTCCAAGATGAAAAATCTTTATCGTGTTCCTCCAGGTCTGTTGACTTTCACTGTGTTCCTTGCGACTCTGAAAACATAAGACAAACAGAAGCTTCAGTCAAATCAAGCATCGCTTTTACCTTCGAAATACACGTAGCAGGTTAGGGGTAGCTGCGTATACAAGAAAAATTTTCTATTTACTCAAAATCGTTGAATTTTTACAATTTTTTATTATTTTTTATTTTTTTTTTTTTTATTTTTATTCCAATTCAACGACGCGGTTAAATTTAAACAGATTTTTTCTCTTTTCACATCTTCTGATCATCACCATCACCATCCTTTTCTTTTTTTTTTTCTTCTTCTTACTTCTTCTTACTTTAAATAACTGCCAAATAAAACGCGGATTTACAAACGACAAAGAAAATCAATTCCGGTAAGAAGAAGAAGAAGAAGAAGAAGAAGAAGAAAAAGAAGAGTAAAAAAATTCTTCATTAATTAAACTCGAGCAGGTATATACCATACCCTATACATTATGGTAATAAAAAACAAGAGTTGCTATGACTTAAAGTGAAACAAGTTACCGAGTTACTCCTAATGTTATATACGTCAACGAAAATTCTGATTTATTTCATAATTATGTACATTTTTTTTTTTTTTTTGATTCAGTACTCGCACCGATTGTTTGCGAAAAAAAAAATCTCCTATTTTGTTTAACGCACAGCATCTGGGATTCAAATAATAAAAATTTTATTTACTAGAATCAGTACCTATATTTTTAGAATTTTTTTTTTTGATATTTGTCTCTCTTTTTCTCTAATCTCTGTCTATCGTAAATAAGTATAGAATTATATTGACGATTTTTTTTTCAAGTACTTCAACTCGAGATTCAAGTATTTTAAAACTGTCATCCCACTAGCGTCCTTAGCTTGGATAAGATTTCATCTCAAGATCTCCTTTGAAGTGGTTCAACTTAACATTGTATTTGTTCGTTCATTTCCATGGTAACCCGTAGCAAAAGGTTTGAGGGTTTGTTTAGGCGTATACCTTGTACCTTATACATTGTGTTATAAGATAAGAGAATTTGGCTCTTTTATACCGAACCTGGCCAGGTTGATATGAATTTACTTGATATATAGGGTTACAAATTCGAGTAATGAAAAGTACGAAAGACGACTTCATTTTTTGCCCTTTCTTCCCTTTCCTTTCTTTATTTATATTTATTTTTATTTATTTATTTTTTTCATTCTTCTTCTCTTTGTCAAAAGTATACGAAATATAACATAACATAATATAATATAATATAATATAATATATTAAAGGAGCACGGATAGAAAATTCGTCGAGTAAATATGAGGCACACTCCTTCAAGCAACAGGCAGCAATAAACGACGAAGATTGAGAGCCTTTAGGGGCAAAGGAATTTCCGTCGTAAATTACGCGCGAGCCTTGCGGATCTGACCTTTTCCTTAGTAAATCCAACTACGTAGGTATATACATATACATATATCTATATGTATATAAGTTTTCGTGTCAGCCGGTGCTAGCCCATCAAAAATCGTTCAACTTGAAATTCGTGCTCGAAAATATAACTCGAAATCTTCAGCTAGGTATAGGTAGATATGTATCTATGATGTACATACATATATATACACACACGTATATAATTTTATAGAAAACTAAAGAAATAGAAAAAGGAAGAAAATTTATCGTAGAAAAAAACGTTCAAATTGATAGAGATATGGAAATTTTTCAAATAAATCTTTTCAAAATGTGTGTAAAAATCTTGTAATTTTTAAATTTTTTCTTTATTTTTTCATCCTTCCCAATTTACGAAATCTAATTGTTTCAAGTTTTTCGAACTGAGTAAGGGTAAAGATTCATCGAAATCAGTAAAGGTCATCTTTCTTATATAGCCGAAACACCAATAAACTTTTCTTATCACGAAGAAAATGAAAAGTAAAAACGAAAACGCGGGTATCGATTATTATTATTATTATTATTGTTATCAGTATATTTGTTGTTATTATTATTATTATTATTATTATTCACGGGAGAAAACTGAGCTTAACACCTCTTAGGCTGGAACAGAATGTTCGGAGAAACGATTTTTGAAGCACCCGCGTCTAAGCACCGTACATTTGTTACTCATTTATTCTCTGGGTATTCATTCACGGGGCACCTTTATACTTCTGAAAAGGTTCTTTACCTCCTTTTCCTTTTCCTTTTCCTTTTCCTCCACCTATTCCTACTCCTGCTTCTACTCCTACTCCTTCTTCTTCTTCTTCTTCTTCACCCAGTGATTTAAGGTGTAGTAATAGCCTTATCGTTGAGTAACTAGGGTATGTATATATATGTATATAAAATTTCTTCGATGCAGCGCGTTTAAACCGCTTTCGCAAACCTTTTTGTATTTATTATATTATTATTTTTTTATTTTTTTTTTGAAAATTGAATAAAGTTAAGGGAATAATAAATCACAAGTTGTTTAATTCGCTCATATTTTAGCATACTTAGGTATTCATATATATATATATACATATATATGTATACATACATATTTACCTTTCTCGTAAGATTTTTCATTTATTATTTATTAAAGTTATATATATACTTATTTACGGTGAGGTTTGAGATTTTAAGTCCCATTAATTATCTTGATTTAAATTATATGCGTCTGAGATAGGAAATTTTTTTGTTATATATATTATATAAATATTCAAAACTTTTCATATACTTTGCAAAGAAGAAAAAAAAAAAAAAAAAAAACAGATAAACGCCATATTTAGTTTCCTGTAATTAAAACTTTGTGGATTTTCACCGCGCAGGGCATATAAAGATAAAAATATAGAATCGATAAAACTTGTCTTCTGAGAAATAAAGAGAAGAAAAAAAAGGAACTAAGAAAAGAAGAGAAAAAAACCAAAAAAAAAAAAAACATTTGTCCTTGCAAAAAAGCTGGGGCAGCATTCGTTTGGCTTGGTTTAGGACGACTGTAAGGCGTCGGGGACTCGTCACGTCTTGTGCGTCGCGATGTTGGGGTTGAGGCGCCTCTCCTAAATGAACCTCTCAAACCCTCGCACAAACCAGCCTACTGGTACTGGTGCTTCTCCCTCTGGGGGTCTCCGGTACCAACATTCTTCTTAACAACCTTATATCTCGGGGTCCAACTCTGTCTTACAAAGCGTTACGGTTCTGACAGATTTCGAGTAAAACTGTTAATTGGACGTAGCCTGCTGCGCCGTTACCCATTAGTTAAATGACTTATGACAAAAGACGTGAATAAAACTTGAGAATAATGGAAATAAATTTTATAGACAATTTTTCAAAACGGAAACAAAATATTAAGTCAGTCCTTTTAATTTCGTCGTATTCGGAATTTGGTATTCGCAGATGATCAAAAAATTTTTACAAATACATAAATAAAGAAAAATGTGACCAAAGCCCTTGCAGATTCTTAGAGAAATTCTAAGTCCTGCCCCTTCAAAGTTTTTGAATTTTTTCGATTTAATAAAAAACGGTTTTTGGTACTTTGCGATTATTTTTTTCCTAACGCAGTATAATGGCTCCGAAAAATCTGAAATTATGCATACTTGTTACTCATAGTAGTAGGTATATATATTTTCTATGAAAAATCAACAAATTTTGAACGCCAAAAAAATTTGTGAGTATAAAGAATTGCGAAGAATAAGGAACCTTATTAGATTATCAAAATTTGAACATGACCAATTTACGGACCACCTTTCGTGCCTAGGTTTTAATATAATATTTTTTTAGTTTCTTTTATCGTTAGTTTAGAAAAACGATTTTAGACTTCCACGTCTATGTATATAAGTATATTATGATATTAAAATGTCATTAGTTAAAAGATCCTCCAACAACGAACGTCGCCATCGTCCATGGTCGAGGATCTCAATGTCGCACGTTCAGGAATTTTATGGGAATTTCTCGAATTTCATACCCTCATGCGACTATTGGGATGGAATACAGATGAGGTAGAAAAGCCACGCGCACGAAGTCGAAGTATTCATGGATTGTTAACTGTTTTATAATTTTTTTTTTTTTTTTTTTTTTTATACATCAGATCGATTTTCTTTCCCTAATTTTTTTTATTTTCTTTACACTTTTCGTCCGAATGGATATACATTATATACCTACATCTACACACAATCTATACGAAGATTGAATATTCCGTACCCTAAACCTACGTTACATACCAACATGTATGTATGTATGCACTTGTTTGAATTTCCATGTTTACCTATCTGATCTAGGAGAATATATAGGTTTCTTCGACAAAGGTGCATCGTCAAGGATGATCCAGTATATAGGTATAGGTATAGGTATAGCTTTAAAGGTAGGTTATAGTCAAATATGCATACCTACGTGTGTATATGTGTACACACACACACACACACACACACAATATTTCCATATATTGGCAAACCGCTCGAATGTCAAGCCAGGGATTTCCTCCTAAATTGATGTGTGAGCGAGCTGGTTCACGGGGATCGGATATATCCTATACTCAACTACGAAATCCGCCCACGGCTTGTCGCCTTTACCTCGATCTATATGTATTTACCCACATAAGAAGATGTCGATTCTACAGTGGGTTAAGGTTCACTATATTTACATAAGGATGGACCTCTAAACTCAAGGAACCAAACAACTCCACGTTAAATACAAACATGATCTCTTTCCATTATAATTTTAATTTTTTATTTTTTTAATTATTTTCCTTTTTTTATTCTTGGCTATGCTATTCCAAAAATTTCACGTTTTCTCGATCTCTTTATAACGTATCTGAAGTTTTGTAGGTGCCTACCTACCTACCTACCTACCTACCTACCTACCTACCAACCAACCGCGTCGATATTACGCAGCTGGTATTTGGAGCGAGGTGAAATTATAATATTGAAATATTCGCGTTATGTGAACGTTGAAAAATTTTCTTCGTCACAATATATTGGGTACATACACAATACACATACACACACGCTGTTATAACGTGAGAGAGTGATGCTGTAGCGGGAGCAGAGGAGTTTTTCTCTATTTTATTTGTTTGTTTATTTGTTTTGTTCTTCTTTTTTTTATATTGAAAAGCTTGCAATTATTCCTGACTTCTATGTATATCTTGATTATATTTACGACTGACTTTATCGCGGAGAAGTGTTGATAAAACTTTTTAGTTTATTTTTTTGATTTTCTTATTTTTTGCAAATTATATAATCTATACATAGAAATATTTAAATTCGTATACCTGCCTATATAAATATAACATAAATTAATATCACTAGACAGCTAACATTACGCTAACCCCAAAAGTACCCAAATAATCAAATACAGAACTTGCATATAATTCAACGAAAGAGATGCAGGGAAATTACTATGAATTATTACACGTTAACCACTCGGCAATTCGCAGTACCCTCTAGGCTACAGATATATATATATATATATATCATTCGGGATGAACTGTCCTCCCCTAATTGTTAATCCGTAACCGGTATGAACTAGAAGTGAGAAATAAATCGCAAACCCCCCCCCCCCCCAAAAAAAAAAAAAAATCGTCACAATAAATTAGTTTTTTTTTTTTTTTCAATTTTTTATGAATGTAGGTAATAAAGTTCATTGAAAAACTAATTTCTCTCAAACAGGATGTGTAGAAGAAGAGTGCAGCATTATTATGCAACTGATATACATATAAAAGAAAAAAAGCTACTAGGCTTGTCTCTACTTCGTTTTAGTTTTTTTAATTTTTTATTTCTGTCTTTTTTTCTTCCTCATCTTTATTGTAAGCTTTATAGAAATGTACGGATATAAAGAGACGTAAAAGTGTATAGGAATAGAGATTGTCATGGTATATGAAACTAAAGCTTGCTACTCTCAGTCAGTAAAAAGTTCAGAGAATTATTATGCCTAGCAGCTAGCCTAGCTATATAAGCTATACAACCAGCTGACGCCAAATTCATTGCCCATATGTCTGGGATAAACGAAAAAAATATACCCCTTTGATCTACGAGCTATGTGTAATATACTATATACTATGATAAAACATATACCTATGTATATATGTATGTACATATTATACTATAATATACAACCGCACTTTTGATAATATACGAAAATTATTAGTCCGCTTGGGGAATGAAATGAAAGAAAGAAAAAAAAAATAAATAAATAAAAAACGAAAAAGAAATTTCGAGAACGGAGGGTTATGGCTTATAATCACATAATTGTATCATATAATATAGCATCTTAATCTGAGATTGGTGTAAAACTGATATTTCATTTATATTCAAACGATTTTAAATTCTACAAGAAAAATTTTAAAGTTGGAAATATTAAAATTGGGGAATGTAAATAGCTGCTAAAAACTCGTAAAGTCGAAAACTCCGTAAGTCCGAGAATCCGAAAATTTAGCTCCAAATGTTTTTCTCTCTAGAGATTCTTTAGCTCTCGAAATTTAGAATCTTTAGTATTTTTCGATTTAAAATTTTCCGGAATTGAGTATACATATATGCAGACGTTCAGGTAAATCAACTTTTCAAAATATATGTTATATTCAGTATAATATTAAAATTCAGAACTTCAATTTGTCCTCGAACAGTTAATCTCCACAGTGATTAAGACTAATACGGATTACGTATGGCGGGTATAGAACCTTTGAAAAATATATTAATATGTACATAGGTACATAGATATGAATACATGGACGTTATTAATTTTTGAAAAAAAAATTGAATAAAAATTTTTTCATCAATCAGAATATTTTCTTTTTCATTCTCATTAAAGTTGATTTTTAACTCTTCTTCTCGATATCTTTTTACTTTCATTTCTTTGTTCGTTTTGTAACCAGTTTTATATGTATAAAATAGTAATTAAGCATACATATATAAATATAATTGTGATCATACGTATAAATAGCGTGTGAACTCAATTAAAAAGGTCGTTCTGTACTGTCGGTATATACAGAAATAGAACATATGTATAGATATATACATATATATATATATATATATATATTTTTTTTTTGTCTTTTTTTTTCATATATTTATAAACTACGTGATCGCATCTAAGTCTATTTATTTCAACTTGACCGAGAAGGGAGAGGCTCACAGGGTTAAGGCAATGTAATAGCTATACACTAATCGATTTGTTCAAACGCGCGTGTCCAGGTTCTAATCTATTACCAGTACATACATTATTATATTATTATACATATACAAATATATTTATATATATACACATATATTCCTTATATACCACGATGTAAGTAAATATACTGCACATATACGTTTAGATGATAACCAATTATGCATATACATATATATATAAACTTCCCATTATTACTTATTCATTTTCTTTCCTCTTTTTGTTTTTTTTTTATCTATAGCCAAGATAGGTAAATACGTATATCATATATAGGGACTAATGTACTTATTTCGTGCGAATAAGTATCGGTTTCAAATTGCTAATGGCTAAAATCCGCCTTTCTGTTTTCAATTTTGTTGCTTCTACTTTTGCTTTCTATTATTCTATATGTATGTACGTATGTACATACATGTATATATATATATATATATGTAATAAAGTTTTGTCTAGGATATACAAGGGATACGGTTTTTTCTTTTTCTTTTTCAAAATAAATATTTATCCTAGTATTACCTACTCGTACAAATATCGTTGTATATATAAGAAGAGAGATGTGTTTCTGTTTATATCAATATACTCAAATATCAAAAGTCTAATGTTTAAACGTAAATTATAGTCTAAAAAATTTCTGATATATATCTGATTTCTTAAATTACTGTTAAATCAATTACGTATCCATATCTATGCAAGAGATGAAAAGCCTACAAAATTATAATTAGCGAAATGATTTGTATATATATATATATATATATGGCCAAGTGTAGCGATCGATTATACGGATCTATAAATATCGCGTATTATAGTGAATCCCGGAATTGAAAAAAAAAAAAAAAAAAAAAAAAAAAAACGGCTAAAATTTTGTATCCTGAAATCCTGAAAACGATTAAAAATATTCAAAAAAAAAGAAAAAAATTTATGAAATAGATGAAAAAATTTTTACAGCACGACTGACTGACCTTGCGTGACGATCATCAACGACTATAACAGAACTCTAAGGCTATACATAGATGTGCCTTTATACAATACATTATCGTTGCTAATTATGAGTTATGATTGAAGTTATTATAACCGCGATTCAAAATCCCTCCGAAGATCTTACAGCGGGGAATTACCAGTAACGAATATTCCTCTTCTTCTTCTTCTTTATTTTTTATATACTATAAGTTTATATACGTGTAACGTTTGTCTAACACTTTAATGATATATTAATAGCTAAATAACACGCTATGCGAATCGTCATTAAGTATATATTTTCCATCAACAAAAAAAAAAGAAAAAAAAAAAGAATTCATCCAAAACTGCGCATAGATTTGTTAAATAAAATCAAAAAAATACAAATAACAAAATTACCAAAGAATATAACAGAATCCAGAATTTAGTTCGATAAAATAAAATGAGATAAAATTTCGACCACTCGATCGATCGCGTTTGTGTAATAATATCTAATCCTCGTCACAAATTAATATCGAATAGGTTTAGGGTTAAAGTACATGAAGCGTAAGATATATATATATATATATCGAAATCGAACCGTTTTGTTTGAAGGTATAGAATTTCTAAGGAAAGTCACGTATCTGTCCAAGTATAACCCCACCGGTTGGTTTAGGATAGTTTTCGACGGGTTAAACCACTGTTTCTGTTACATTATAAGCACCGGTGGAATGCTTGGCATTTTCCTTTGCCTTTGGAGTATGAAGGTATAGATCGTATAATAGATTTTACCTTGGCAGAATATCGTCTCTATGTATATACATATATTGTAGTTAGGTATCATAGTATGTACGGACGACCGACCCTTGACCCATAGAAATGATCGATTCCGCCGGAACTCGCGACCTAAAAAACCGCGATCGAGAGGTTCATTAATTATTCTTGTAAATATTAATTCGCTCGGTTAAACGTTTAAAAATTTATAGAAATATTATTTTTTATATATATATTTTTCATCGATTTATTGTCCCAAATTTTAATTATTTCAAAACACTGAATATATCGCACCGTTTCATTTTTATTATTCAATGGAATGAAAAGATTACGGTATAAAAAGAAAAAAAAAACGGTAATAAAATTTGGTTTCATTGCGCGAAAACCTTTTTACCATTTAATTGTTATTCCCAATTTTACATACGGGTTTATTCAACGTTAACTACCTACCCAAAAACGCATATATATATATATATATATACATGTATATACTTTGTTTAACTTTGTTTCAAGTTCCCGGATATATAGCTGAGCAATCATTATAATCTACTTCTAACAAGAGCTTGTACGTTTATTTTTAGAGAATATACGCCTATACCTACATACAATATACATATACATACATAAAACAGAGGTTAGTATGAATTATGTACGATTTAACGCTTATATGCGTAAATGCGCGTAAACCTCCCTAATGGATTCTCCGTTTGTTGTGTCATGGAAAAAAAGTTTATTATTTAACAAAAAAAAAAAAAAAATTTACAAAAAAAGAGAGAGAGAAAAAACAATCGGGGGAAATACTTTACCCGATCGGTTAATTTGTTTTTTTATTTTTACCATCCTCGATCGTTAGTAGACAACATAATACAGTACGTATATATATATATTTTTTTTTATTACGTGTACGAATTTTTACCAAAAATTCTTATAACATAAAAAAAAAAAAATTGAATTGCTTTATCTATATAGGTACTAAAACAGATTACCACTCGCATCAAATGTGTCTATATTCTGTATATATATAAGTATAATGTATATAATCAATTGCAGGATATTCAAGCAAAGTCTGGTTATTGAAAGTATAAACCTAATAAACAAATTTTGTTAAGCACCGCGGGTTATTAAATCTCTTCGAAACATCGAGTTTGGTTTATTTTTCCGATAAGTTTATTTATAAACTAGTAGTTTCTCAGACTATATACATAACTGCGTGCAATAAAATCGTATATTTAAATCAAGTCATTTAAAATTCAGTTAATTTATATCTATATTAAATTTTCAATCTATATATATGTATATATATATATATTTATTTATTTATTTATTTATGAACATGCAATGGGTATTTCAGTTGTAAAATAATTCGCGAATAAATAACCCATACATAGCTGCATTTATTCGTAAAGAGCCTTTACCTATACCATATATATACATCTATCCACTTCGTGAGATGAGAAATATAAATTAATTTCGAGTAAAACTAGGTACATACATACATATATATACCTGTATGTACAAGTATATTTATACATATATAGGTATATATGTATACAGTGAACTAAAGTAAACTGAACTGTACGCGTGTGTTTACCCATAAAACTCGATTAACCATCATCATCATACCGCTAGGTACCCGGACTTTTACATTATCTATGCATACATACTCTCTGCAGCAGGTTTAGCGTTGCATCGTTCGTTGTTTATACACTAAAAGCAACAGCAACATGAGAAGCAAAAGCAAAAGCAGAAGCAGAAGCAGAAGCAAAAGCAAAAGCAGAAGCAGAGTAAGAGGCGTAGATATACTAACAAAATTTGAACAATATTTTACATATTTTATCGTTAATTCATTCAGTTTCATTGAATTATAACCGTCCAACGCTCGCTATATTTCCCTCGAGATATTTAATTACGCGAACTTTTAATTAAAACGGCAATTTTTTTTTTCTTTTTTTTTTTTTTATTCTCCCTCTATTCCTCTTTTTCCTTCTTCTTATTATTATTATTTTTATTCTTTTTCTTTTATCTTCTCTGCTTCATATCTCTTTTCCCCTCGCTGAAACCCACGTTCTCAAATAATCGACGTTCATATTAACTCGAACTATCTGACGTATTAATATATCCCAAGATATAGGTTTTCGTTTTTCTTCGTTCATTTCTTTTTTTATTTTTTAATTTTCCTTAATTTCTCACTGCTTCAACTTTATAACTTTTTTTTTTTGTTTTTTCATTGGGCTTTATTTTGAAACTGCTTTATTTTATGTGACTGAAGTTTTCAAAGCTGTAATCTTCATACATACATATATATATATAGTTATGTAATTTAAGGGATTTGTGTTGTATGAAATTTTGTGGGATTAACATACAGTATATAAGCTACACATACGCTCTGTATGAATTGCCAAAATCGTTAGGTATATATGTATATGTATGTATGTAGGTACATACATATAGAATTGGGGATTGAAAGGGACTCTGGTTCAAAGGATACTGTGTACTAGTACCTCATTTCCATGAGTAGCTGGACATCACGGTCCAAAACCAAAGCACAATTATAATTAATAGTAAATCGAGGTTTACCGCACATCTGTAAATATATTTTCTATAGTATATTATTATTATATATATATACAATATATGTATTTGCAGTTCATGACGTGGACCTCAGTAATAGTCTCTTTTATAGTAATTGGTATTCATGTATAATACACAATATACGTATAAGCGAGTAACACCAAAAGAGAGAAAGAAAAGAAAAAAATTGCTCTTTTTTCTATTTTTTTTTTTTTTGCAAAATATCGTATCTTCTGTATATATATATATATACTATATACTTCTATTGCTGCACATGTGTATATGTGTAGTATATAGGAACATAGTAGGAGTGCTGGTTAAATTAGTAATTTGAATCGGGGTTATTGTTAGCAGGATGTTCTTTGTTAGGAATAAAATACGTGCCTGTGCAGTTCTGACGCTATATGTATATACATAATATATGTATATAGATAAGTATGTATAGGTAAAGATCGGATGTTGAAAAAAAAATATATATATTTTAAATCGTAGTTAAAATCGTGAATTTTTTCAACAATTTAAACTAGTGCTTGTTAATACGAGAAATTCATTCGTTACCGATCTATCGTAGAGTATAGGGTATATAACATGGCATATTCGCTAATGGAAATTTCCTGAATTTAATACCAAACGGATGGTGACAGAGCCGTTGAAATTCCATTACACAAATTGCCGGGCGAATTGACGAGAAACCATAGAAATCTCGTATATTGTAGCTATTGTCGTTTTTAGCTGATGGAACGTAGGTAGGTAGGTAGGTAGGTATATATGTATATATACCTACTATATACGATCATCCTTACAGATTCATTTTATGTTTTACATTATTAATTTCATTCCATTCTATTCAATTCTCTCATCATTTATATTCTGCACCTAAATTACGTTCACTGTAACACATTCGTTTCTCATTTTCCATTCAAATTTGTTAGATTTTTTTTTTTATTTTTTTTTTTTCCTTTTCAATTTTCGAACAAAAAATGAGAGAAATTAATTGTCACAGTCAAATTATTTTCATTACATATAGATATTAAATGAAATATATCTATAGTCTAGTCTAGTCGCAATTATATACCTACTCGAGATAAACAAATCAATTAATAGACAATCCTAATAATAATAAAGATAATTAAAAAAAAAAAAAAAAACGGCCTTATATCTACGCAGTTCTTTAATGTAAGTTAATAATCTCATATGGACCTACAGCATCAGCGATATAGAATGAGCTGAAGACAAACTTATCTGACTGACTCATGAAATAATTATTCTATTGTATAAGTAAAAACTTTTTGTTTATTCTCTTTCTTTTTCTGAATTTCTGGTTTTTGTATAAAATGAAAAAAAAAAATAATAAAAAATTTTCTTCTATTTTTCATTATTTTCTTTTATACCGTTTTAATATAAGTATATAGGTATAATATGTATAAGAAATTCGCGTTTTACACTCGTGTTATACACCGTACATACATATAACCTGGGGAAATATATATAGGCAGGTATATAGATATATGTATAAGTACATACAGGATAAGTTTCGGAGTCGAAAGAGCTGGTAACAAATTGGTAAAGTTATCGCCCCGCCCGAAGCTATATCGCGCGATAACTTTAGACACGAAAAATCCGCCTGTAAAAGTACCCTGGAACAACAGAGTCATTCCAATAAAAAGAAATAAAAAAAAATAAATATACATGTATATATAAAATAGAAAAAACGAAAAATGAAAAAAAAAAAGAAAAAAGAAAGAAAGATATACATTCCATGCCGTTTTGTTGCTCCAGATTGTCTGAGGTAAAGAATTTTTACGCATGTAGGTAAAAATACGATAAAATTTTAAACAAGAAAACAAAAAAAAAAAAAAAATTGTTCTCATGTATGTATGTACATACCGACGTTCGAGTGAGTTTCGTAGTAAAATCGAAAGGTAAGAAATGTACGTTTTGATAAGAAAAGGAAAAGCGAAATAGAAAGATAAGAAAAAAAAAAAAAAAGATGAAAAAGAAAGAAAATAACTATCTATAAAAATACAATATTAGAAGGATGGATTGGGAAAATCCTTAGCTTAAGGACTTCCAGGATTCAAGTTGTGAAATATTGCTTTCTGAGTCTCCTAACTCGGGATTTCAGTCCTGTCATTAATGAGGAACCGATGACCCGTGGATCCAATCTAACGGACCTCGATCACGTATAGCTATAACGACGGCTAATTCTTGGATTAAATTTTCAAGATATCTAATAATGATAATGAAAGAAAAAAAAAAAAAAAGAGTCGTATAAGTGCGGGATGAGGTAAAAATATATAAACAAAAAAAACAGAAGAAAAAATTTACAAGTTCTTACGCATATCATTTTTTTTTTACCATACAGAAAATATCTATATCGAAATCATATTTATACCCATATTGAAGGAAGTTGATCGTTGATGGGTATAGAATTTTATTTTTATTTTTATATTATGAGTAAAGCCTTTCAAACACTGCAAAAAGTGAGAGAGAGAGAGAGAGACCAAGAGGAAGAGAAAGAGTCAAGTAAAGTAAAAAAAAATTACCATAATTTTCCTTCTACTTTCTTCACTTCATCATCAACCGAATATATACATGTATACCTATATGTATATACATATATGTTCATTTCGAAGTTTCTGACACGTTTTTAACTCTGAGGAGTCTGTTCTTGTTGTTTAAAAGTGTGAATGATATCAACGACGATATAATTAGACGACAAAAACTTTATCTAAGATCATATTATCTCATTCACAAACCCGTCTTCTTCCTCCTTCTTCACGATGGAATATATAAGATACGAAGCTTTCACTAGCTATATATATATATATATATATATATATATTACGAGTAAGATATTGGTATGTGTAGAAAGGAAGCCCAGACTGCAGTGCTTGCCTCTTTGCCTTTGCCTTTGCCTTGCCTTTACTGAGTCTCGGTCTCTTATTAAGGCATTAACCAAATTGGCTGCTGTCAGCTTTACAAGCGTACCTATCTAATCGTGTGTAAGCTTCAAGGATAAAACGCTGATTCCATTGAATAGTGTATAATATATATTTTCTAAATTGAATGCTTCCTCATTTTTAGTTCGATATATGTATATGTATATTATGAAAAACCGTTAATATATACCTGTACACTACGGAATTATATATCTTTTGTATTTTCTTGTTTCAATTATGCAGATTTTTCGAAAAAAAAAAAAAAAAAAAAGAGACAAAAAAAGAAATACCGTGAACAATTAACTCCACAATCACCAATGGGAGAGAGACGTTATATATCCTCCACTTGACACTAACGTATGTATATATAAACCTTACATACAACAATCGACAATTATTCTGTACATGTAAAGTATACTTGCGTGTGTATATATGTATGTATGTATGTATGTATGTATATCTAAGTTCGTAATTAAGATCTCAAGGAAACATTCTCGAGATATTACAACAGCTGTTATATATCCTCGTTAATTCCTCTCTCATGTATAGATATACTTAATAAAAATTCTCGACAGACAATTGTTGTTCCTTATTTTAAACAAAAGGAGATGTTTATTTTTTTTTACGAATCCGTTTCACACGTACCAAATTTTATTTTCAAAATTTGTTGAAAATTGAAAGAATAGCATGTTTTTTTTTGGGGGGGGGGGAGGGAGGGGGGGGGATTCATTTTAATAATTTAAAAACCCAAAATTATGACTGAAGGTAATTTGAGAGCAAATTCTGGACCGAGTTGCACCCTTCTTTTATTTCCTCGTCTTTATCTTCCTTTAGAAAAAAAAAAAAAAAATGAAAAAGATGAATAAAAATCCAGTGTCCGTTACCATGCGTATATAATGAACATAAAAGGGTATGTATATGTATGTACATATACATATATGTATACATAAGCGTTGAAGGGTTCGTAGTGGATTTTCTGGCGAGTTTGTACGTAGTAATGTCTCATAAAATGAGACTGACAAACAAATAATAAGTAACGTAGGTGTGTACATACATACATACTTATACGTAAAAATACGGTTTCCGAAATGTAGAAGATGTTTGATAAAAAGTAGAGAGAAAGAGAAAGGGATTAGGAGAGACTCAGAATCTGAAGATAACGAAGAAACAAAAAAAAAAAAAAACACGAGATAAGGTACAGGGGTGACCGAAGATTACTTTTTTTGTAAGTAAGAATACGAGGAGTGGCTTTTGCCCTTCAGGGCAAGATGAGAGAAAGAGAAAGAGACAAGGAGAGAGTAGGAAAGAGAAAAAAAAAAAAGATTGTCGTAAAAAGGGTGTTAACCAAAGCTAACCTGAAGATATGAGGTGATATTTAATTGTTATTTCGATGTAGGAGTCTAGCTTGCACCCTCACCTTCACCCTCACCCTCAACCTCACTCTCAACCATCCTGGCGAGGCTTACTTTAACCATAATTGAAATTAATGAAGCGGTAAGCTCGCGTAGCTACTGACGATAAGACAGCTTTTCACGTCTAGACTAATACAGATCTGAGATGTTAGTTATGCCTACGTAAAAAAATTTTGAAGCCTCTGCAATTATGCCATAAATAAATTTTTTTTTTTTTTTTTTTTTTTTTTAATTTTAACTAATTTTTTTAATTATACAGTTCTTGCCATTCTACTTTTCATATTAAACCGTATACATTTACCGTATTACCTTTCTTAAAAAAGAAATTGTAACGGAAGTTGAAGCAGTTTTTCCGCGATGCTGCAGATTGGCTATTTAACGAGTGTCACCGCGAAATGCGCACTACGTAATGCGCATGCATATTATAGAGTAACGTGCGATTTTTATTCGAAGTACTGTTTTATTATCGTGTCAAATTTACAATATTTTGTCAAAGGCATCAAGTTATATAAACGTTGGTTTAAGATCTACGAATTTTAAAACTGTTTAGATTATAATTTATATACCGATTACGATGTAAGTTTTTTTTTTATCTCAAATACACTTTAAAAAAAAATTAAAGCAACACCTAAACTCTGGGGGATTAATATTGAATTTTTCAAATGGTTGTGTCTTGCATACATTTTGGAGCTCGCAATCTCTTCTTCAACATTTATTAAACGAATGTCAGTTATCGTGTCTCGTTTCAGAGAAGCATCACTTTGAAACGAGCAGTATGTAAATTATCTATTTCTTGTAAACCTTAATGAATTGCACGGGACACAGATATTTTTTTTTTTTTTTCGAAAATTGAACTTGACCTACAGTTAGGAAATTTTCTCATCTTTAAATTGCGTTTCTTGTCGTCTCTCTACAAATTTTTCTCGCTGAGATAGGCACGTTTGAAACAGAAGACTGCGAAATATCTTTCGATCGCAAAATTTTGAAAATTAAAACAGGATTAGTTCGATGGCAATAATTTTCAGATGATGAAAACCCATTTAAAAAAGTGCTGGAAAAATTGCTTCACGATGAGTCGGTCATAAGTTATGGCAGATTGAAGATTTTTCGAGTTGTCTTATTCAAACTTACGTAACGATCTCTAAAAAAAAGTTCCTCAGACTTGAATGATTTTTCTGATGTGGTTATTACGAAATGCTGATACAAAAAAATCAGTTTCGATCTAAGGGAGAAAGGCTTGACGTTTGGACGTTTGGATATTGGGTATGTCCCTTGAAATCAATGTTTAGAAATGTGTATGGTGGATAATTAGCTAACGCCATTTGATTGCATATATATCTTGTAACTACAGATTTTTAATTTCATGTACATCTCTATGAATTCCGCGATAGAAAGTTCGTGTCTTCGCACAAAAATCTAACTTAATGAAGTCTACTGACTCACAAGATTAAAAAAAAAATAAAAATATCTCAGACCTGACAGATTTTTCTATGATGGTTCTTGCGAAATGCTGATAGAAAAAAAAAAACAGTTTCGGACGCGCGCGTGATGAGCTAGTATATTTATATGTTGTATTATATTATATTATTATATACCGTATTTTATATATCTGATCATATTCATCCAGCGCCCTATATAACACTCGACTAACCCAAAGCAATTCTATTCGTGGCGTTTGGATGGCACAAATTCCGCATAACTTTGGTATTCATTACGTCCTCACAGATTGGTACCGTGGCCCCGTACACCGTTATAATATTTCGGTCCAGCACGTTTTGGCACATCATTTCATCAGTCACTCGAGTCCAGAGCCCAGTCCCACGGTCAAAAAAAAAAATAAAAATAAAAATAAAAAATAAAAATAAAAAAACCACAATTCGACTGCATTTGCTCATATACAAATTTATATCACTTCATTTTTATATTCGATTAATTGATTAATCAAAACGAATACGAATCAACCTATAACATTGTTCCCACTTATACATAAAATCTATACATGTATTTATCTCATTCTATATATCTGTCAACATATTTTTTTTTTTTTTTTAATCTGGCAAAAGAAGTATCGGTTATTTTCACTTGCGACTATAATGATACTTCCGGTTCATAAATCGAAGACTATTTATTCCTGTCGTTATCCCTCTCTCTCTCTCTCTCTTTCGCATATATACATGTCTAATATATTTACATCGAAGCCAAAAAACATTTTTTCATCTCTGTCAGTCTGGTCTTTAGATCTTTTATCTTTAGTAAAAAAAATAAAAATAAATAAATAAATTTATGAAAAATGAGAAAAGTAGACTCCGTAAGATTATTTAATTTAATAAGTATTTAGAGCCAAGTGTTACAAACAGGCAATAAGAATTCTCCTGAATCTGTTACCGGGATCAAAAATAACTGTTTATAGAAAACTGCGTATGAGACAGACGAGGTTTCTCGCATGAGAGACCATTGTGACAACATATGTACATGTATGTGTGTATGTATGTATATACCTACATATGTATAATATAATAAGACATTCTTTCAAGAGGATAAAAAATAATTCAAGGCAAATGTGTATATATCTACGTGTACGTGAACTGTGATAATAAAATTCAAGAGTAAAATAAGATGAATGATGGTACGAGGTAAAGAGAAAAAAAGAAGATAAAAAAAAAAGAGAAAGAAAAAAATTTCAAGTTTCATTATAAAATTAATAAAATAACGAATATATTATGTAAACGTGTAAATTGTAACGGATAAAATTGATAAATTGAATTCGAAATGATGTACAAATATTTTCATGTTGTTTCCGTATTATAATCGTGGCATTGGAGAAGAGCTTGTTGTAATTGTTAATTAATTAATTAATCATTTACAGTGTTAAACGCGGATATGAATTTTTCCATATAATAGGTAATGATAAAATAAAAATTAAATAAAAATAACAAATAACAATTAAAACATAGATAGCCAACACTTCCGGATATATGAAATAAACCGAGGTATATCGATATTTATATATCATACAGTAATTGTAATAATTTAATAGAAATTTAATTATGATGAAAGAAACGGATTGAGGTGAATAATCACACAAAAAAAAAAAAAAACGTTTTTTTTCTCGATTAAATTAATTTTTAATCAATATACTCGATATGTCGAATTTTCAATGAAAAAAAGGAAAGAAAGAAAACAAAGAAAAGTAGGTTTTACTTAATCTGGATAATAAATTTATTATTTATTTTTTATTTCATGGTCTTTTATGTTATCCTTGTTTCTATATTCTATCCTCCAGATTAATAGATTTTCAACACGGTTACTTCCGTTCGCCTGTTCATCACATGACTAAATAATTCAATACCCTCTATAAGGTACTATATAATATACATATACCTATATACCCACACATACATATAATACACACACAGGTATATACCCGTATGTATATACGTGTATATATTTATATAGAAATACATGTACATACGTATACCGGTGTAGTAAGATAAGAAGAAAAGGGTCGCGAACCCTGCTGGTGCAGGTTAGTAAAGAAAAAAACGAAAAAAAAAAAAAAAAAAGGAAACAAAAAAGATATAGACCGATCGGAAGGATCTTAACCCTCGGGATTCGGAGGGTTGAAATAAAAATCTTCTCGCTTCTTAGTTTTTTTTTTTTTCCTCTTGGTAGGTAGCTACATACACAAATACCTATATAAGGGGCTACTGCAGGTTTGTAATCCAATATGTGATTTTTCGTTCCTGGTCCTTTTTTTGTTTTTCTTTTAATTTTTTTTTGTACGCGGTTTTAAACGAGACACATGTATCGGTTGGTACATACTATAAAATAAAATTTTCTTCTATTCAATGAACTCAATTCATTCATCAAAAAGAGAGAGAAATAAAAAATAAAAAAGAAAACAGGCATTCGGTGTTAATTAGCAAAGATAATATCCCCGGCGTACCTACATCGCAGGGATTTAAGGAAAACATACCTCAACTGCCAGTAAACAGTCTTGAATATCGAAGGTACAGCTACCCATACCAAGCCATGTAATTTAACACACTAATTCCCCGATTAATGAACACTCGTTAAAGCTGTCCGTTAAATCTTAAATGGTAGTTTAGCCCAGCACGTAGTGGCAGTTCAGTTTGGCCATTTGATTGGGGGTAGACAATCTTAGGAAAATTCAAGAGAGTAAAATCAATAATACATTAAAATTTGATGTGAGAGGAAAATAAATTATGAAAATAAAAATAGGAGGGAGAAGAATAAAAACGAAAAGAGAAAAATCTTATCACGTTAAACTATCACACATTAAATTATTGTAGTGAGGTGAAATAAAATGCCTTTTAAAATATGAGCCTTTAATATTAACATTCGGAGGTTCCTCATCCCAATTTTTCATTTTGTTCACAATTAATGTGAACAATAATTTTGTCTGTTACTTCGGAATTTTATAACTTGCCAACGGATGAACATACGAAAATATACCTAAGATACATTTTTCTAGGGAATTGAACGTTCTACAAAAAAGATCCTTAGTCATTATATGATAAATCTAGTCGTTATAAAGATATTCAATGTCAAAGTTGAATTTATATAAAATTTTTACCTTGAAAGTGGAATTAATTATTATACATTAACCAAAAAAATTAACAAAAAAAAAAAAAAAAAAGACACCGATTTGTATAAAGTTTCTTCGCTTACTATAGAATGCGAAAAAATTATTGAAATTTTTTTTTTTCGTTATGTTTTTCGAAAATATTTTCTGGTTCTCGATATATTAGGGTAGAAATTTTTCAAATCAACACCCTGTATAATAATAAATATTTTTCTTTAAATTTATTATGCTCATGTTTTTATATACATATGTGTATATATATATATATATATATATATATATATATATAGATACATGCAATCATACATATACAGCGATAACGTTTATACCGAGCTAAAAGCGTCCAAGATAATCAAATGTTATAATTATTGGCGTTAATTATGTGGCGAGGAAACCTCAAGTTTGATAATAAGAAAAACTACCAACAAATGAAAAGAAATGTGAAGATAAAAGTAAAATGAATAGGCAGAACTTTGGCTGATTATGTTGAAGCTAATTTATTTATTCAAATTTATAAATTATATGTATATATGTATATATATACCATATATTACTTCAAACTGATATATTTTAATTAATTATATTTTAATTAACTATACTATATATATATATATCCGGGTATATACTCCGGTTATATATTCTCGAAGCTTTGCCTATTCTCTTTCCCTGCATGGCTTCAAGCACGGATTGCTAAAGCTACCATACACGTCTAGTAAAATCCTCAGGATTACCGGATCCAATTTGACGGTAATGAAATCTACTAGCTAGCTAGATGGCAAATTTAGAAGATACTATTTAAGAGAGACAAATTTATTAGCAAGGATTTTCACAAGATTTAATTTTATCGCTGCTGTGTTTTAGTTGATTAATTATATATGGGGCATTCCAGTTATAATCGAGCGGCCATTGCCTCGACATTTTTTTTTTTTGTGATGGCAAATTTTTTCACAAGTACTTTTCGACAAAACAAAAAGACATGCGTATTCCTCAAAACAAAATTATTCGTCATCCGGTTCTAGTTTATGACCTTTCGAAGCGGATAAAATTTATTTTCGACTAGAGTGTATCCTCCGATTTTTCTCAAATAAATTCACTAAAGAGTACATTAAAAACCGCATCTTTTGGTGGCTATCTCATCGTGGAGAAATGATTTTTCGATTTTTTCTATTTCGATGAAACTGTGAAAAATGTGTTTTATTCGTAAAAAAAAAGTAAGTAAGCTTACTTGTCGGTAATTGTAACCCTTGCCATAAATTCGACAATAAGAATAATAACTGAAGAATGGAAAAACATTCACGATTTGCAAAAGAATTTATATCCGAACACGTGTACTTACCAGTACTTACTCCTTTTTTACGAATAAAAACACATTTTTCATAGTTTCATCCAGATAAAAAAAAATCGAAAAATCATTTCTCCACGATGAGATAGCCACGAAAAGATGCGGTTTTTAATATACTTTTCAGTGAATTTATTTGAGAAAAATCGGAGGATACACTCTAGTCGAAAATAATTCTTTTTCTGCTTCGAAAGGTAATAAACTGGAACCGGATGACGAATAATTTTTTTTTTAAGGAATACGTATGTCTGTTTTTGTTATACGAGATTACTTGAAACGATTTTTCATTTTCGGATTATCAAATTCCGTAATATATATGTAAAACAGCTCACACCTACTTTGTTATTATAAATTATAATCCGAAACTATAACACGAAAACTTGGAATAATTTATAACACGTACAAGTGCAAAATGTTCAGACAACAAAGTTCATTATACCTTAGAGACGACTTGAATTAATATAATTACTCTTTAACCAGTTGGGTAGTTTGTTTCGGTGATTAGGGACCCGGCAGAGTCACATAGAGAATAGACAAACTGCTTTATAGGAACTGGCGAAATAGTTGTGCGGTGCAAAACGTCGAGCAGGCAAACTTCTGCAAACTATACTACAGAGATAGAAAGAGAGAGAGAGAGAGAGAGGAAGAGACTAAAATTTTCGTGTGTTCCTAAATCCCTTAGGTATTCCTTACGACTTATACCTGACGACGTTGTATAATTACGAATGTTTCAAATTCACAATCACATCTTTAATAGCCAGAAATCAAACGGTGAAATATCGCACGTTATATCTTAACAAAGAAAAAAAAAAAAAATATATGCATACAGAAATAATTATATCGTAGATTAATTATTATCGCGAATTTTATATAACACGTACTGATAAATACTCTAAAGTAAAGCACACCGTGGAGGTGAACGTATTGAATTGGTAAACAGGTATAGGTATTATATGAATCGACTAAACGTTGAGTGATGAGAATTGGATTGGCCTGAGCACCCTTCATGACGGATTATTAATTATTCTAATTATTCGAAAACGTGATGACAGCCCACGTTTAACTACACATTGCAAGTACCTGTAGATATCTATCCATCCACAAATTCGTATCATGGTGATTAATGATCTTGAAATATCGACTCTCCCGTATTATAAATACGAGACGAGAACGTTTGATGGGATTTAAGTCAGAATTCTGACCTTAAAATTTTTTACCTTTTAATTTTATTATTTTCTTTTTTTTTTCATTCAGAAAAGAGATAAAAAAAAAAAAAAACGAAATTAATCATACATATATATATATAGATATATTTCATCCACGCATATACAGTCGAATTAGTTATTCACGCATTTTCAATAATTATGCAAAGTATGTGGTACAAGGCTGAGAGGTGAAATACCGAAGATCTTAATTCAAATTAGAAGAAAACAAAAAAAAAAAAAAAAGTATAAGAAAAAACTTTGAGAGGTGTTCTAACGGCGTTAGCTACAAGCATGTCGAGTAAATCAATGAATAAATAAATAAGCACTGCTAGCTTATGCATTATTCTTACCACTTCTGTAGCAAATAGCTAAGTTTCACATCGCTTATTCTCTAGAACTTAAACCACTCTCAGTTTGTTCGTTGGTAAATTTTTTTTATACTATATATGTATATGCATAGGTACTTTAACAAAAATCTTAAACTAAGACACTCGATTATGAATATTTTAAACTTTTAATTTTTTTTTTTTTTTATTTTTACAAATTCCGGTACAAATTCTATCTATAACTCTTCTCTGCTCTCACTATTCTATATATATATATTGTATATAGGGCGTGTAATTGTTCATTATTCCACTTGTATATTGAATTACAATATGCCAATTAGAGAGGAAGAAGAAGAAGAAGAAGAAGAAATCAATGGTCGCTGACAAAGAGTACAGAAGTAGATGAGGTATGGTGTATATATATATAGATATAATACCTATACATATTATCTCGAGTTTAACAATCCGAAACCTCGAGTCAAGGACTTTTAATTAATCGAAATTTATTCCATTATATCTTTAGCTCGATCTTTAGAGTTTTAAAGCGCTTTTATGACTACCCAATACTCACAATCTCTCTTATATATAGGTACAAGGTACTTAATACCTATATACATCTTGTTTGAAGATATATTTGATAAATCGTCAAAATTATAGATACAGCCGCTGCTAATTCGTTTTCATTATTTATTTATTTTTTTTTTTGTAATTTGAATCTTTTTTTTTTTTTTGCTATATACAAGATGTAGTTTGAAAAATTATAATTATATCAATCAAACTTTTTAATTACCGCAGTATTGGTGATGGAAACGAAAAAAAAAAAAAAAATACTTAGTAATGTTTCAGCTTTTCTGTATTTTCTGTACATATTTTTTTAATTTTTTTTTCTTCATTTATATTTTTTATCTATCAGTAAGAAACAGGAAAACAGATAATTGAAAATGAAATTTAGTCCCTTGTATACATATAATAGAAAATATAGTCACGTGATTAAGAAATTCTACGAGATGAAGGGAAAAGAAAAAAAGTCTCTCTAGTATAATATACGAAACGATCTAATTAAAGTACAGGGTAAACCAAAAAAAAAAAAAAAATGTAACTGAAAAGGAAAAGGAAAAAAAAAAAAAAATGAGGAAATGAAGAAATAAAATTTATTCGATACCCGGTGTCGTTTGTATTCGTTAGGCGATACCAAAGTTAGACCGGATTTAAAAACAAGAGCCAAATTTTTATTTACGATTTTATTTTTCATGTCTGCGGAACGAGACGTTGGCGGAAAACTAGAAAAAAAATTAAAAAAAATAAAAAAAAATTTATAATTGGTATATATCCCCCGTTGCGTTAGAATTTTAGCAAACTTCGCAATTATTGTTTGGCTTATTTATTCATGTCATGCGGTATAATTTATTTTTAAAATCGTGCAAATTAATGAATTAATATATATATATGTATATACCTACATATTATATACATAATCTCTACACATGGAAAATATTATTTTTTATATTCTTTTGGAATTTTTTTTTTTTTGTATTGCACTAATTTCAGTTTCTTTTCAAATACCTACATAATACCTATGTATCTACTACCTTTCAGCAACAGAACATGGCCAAAACGTGACTGCAGTATTTTCTAGGCTAGTTTCACTATCGCTGATCGCCACGACGTACAGGTGTAACATATGTCTAAGCTGATAAAAATTAACCGACGGACCTCGCAGTGTGTATATATACATATATAGGTATATGTATATGTGTATATATATATAACGACAGTAAGAGGTTACTACCATGAATTACAATCAGTCACTATAGTCGATAAATTATACCATATCGAATATGGTTAACTTTATTATTGTTATATATACAATATGGGTATAGCTGCAGTATTAAAAAAAAGTATAGGTATAAGATGAACGTCAATATGGTAGTGACACAACAATATATCTATAATATACGAAAAATTTTGTTGTAAACGATATTAATGGACGGAATTGTGCATAAAATAAATAAATGAATAAATAAATCGAAAATAAACATTTCGGAAAAAAAAAACCTGCGATAGAAAAAGAGGATAATACTGTTTCGCAAAAAAAATTTTCATTCGTTGCGTATACTTTTGACCTGTAGGTAGGTATGTATATATAGGTAAAAATATATTAGCGATTTATGAGCTTTTAAAATGCTTTATAAAAAATTTCGTACTGCATAATAGATAATAATTATACCGTAACTTTTTTTTTTTAACGTGGGAAATATATTAAAGTATGTACTAGTTGAAATTTTAGACAATTGAAACCGTTTATAAATTTTACCACGCATATACGTTGTAACTTTAAACGAAGTTTTTTACTTTTCAGTTTTTTTTTTTTTTTTTCTGTCATTTTTTGTTCTTTTTTTTTTTTTTGTTTTATAAGCTGTTACACAGTTTGTTCTACTAAACACATAAACACTTATAAACAAACGGAGATACTCAATTCGTGGGAATTAAACTTAATTTTACTTTTTTATGTTTTTTTATGTTTTTTCTTCTTTTTTTTTTTTTTTTTTTCAATTATACCAAAATGAACATCCGGTTAAATTTAAACAGTAAATTAAATTATTCTATTACACGTAAGCTTGGACATTCGAAATGGCGATCCTCCAGAATATGAAAACTTATGCGAAACCAAAAAAGAAAAAAAAAAAGAAAACGTTTATATAATTAATATGTATCACGTTTTCGGTTCTATTAATTAATTATATCATTAATCAATACGAATGTGGTAATTTTACAAATTTTAAAAACTCTGAACACATCTGATTTAGCAATCAATGAATTTTTTTTTTTTTGGATTATCTCTACAAATCGAATAATCTGATCGAATTCGCGATGTTAAAGTATTCGTTCTAGAATAAAATTTAACTCCCGAGAGTTATGAATTCAGGATTTCGTCATTTGTATAAATATCAATGTATATAGGTATATAATATGTATGTATATACATACATACATATATATATATATACATATCCACTGCCTAAGTTAATAAGAAAAATGAAGAGATCGGTTGTAGGTAGGTATATATAAATATATGATACCTATATACATATACCTATATATTATTGTATGTGAGAGGTAAATAAACGAAATAACCGAAATACCTTAAAGATATCATTACAGGATATCCAAATATCTTTGTTGAGCTGTAAAAATTCAAATCATTGATATACCCTGAGTGAAGAGAAAATTTGAAAACCAAAAAAAATATTCCAAGTTATTAATTAAATAATAATTATTATCATTATCATTATTATTATATATATGTATACATATATATATATAGGTATATGTGTATACATTGATTTTAAAAAGATAAACTAATATTATAATTGAAGTAAGAATTCCGAAAATAGACTTTTGGACGTTACAGAAGTTACTTATATTCATTTATTGATAGCTCTCAGCTGTTTTGGTTTTGGCACCGATACACGATTCTTGAGACATATGAAACGAAATTTCGTAATACATTATTGTTATTTTCAGCATTGTCGCGTTTAAGAAGACGAAGGTTCTTCTCGCTGTATAACTACTTATATTATTTAAATAGTTTTAATACAAATCACGCAGAATTATTAAACGAAAATAAATGAAATAAAAATAAAAAAAATTGAAAATAAAAAATCGCTTAATTCTTCTTCAAATTTTGTTTTGCAACTTCGAATATATAAATCGATTTCCATAAAAAAAAAAATCACGTATATGTACATATATCGATGTACAAATAAATAATATACAAGATTATATACACATGGCTATATATGTATGTACATACATACAGGTAGGTGTGTATATATACTTGACGGATTGTATTTAAACACCTGTTAATGTAAACAACACTTGGCAATACTTGACAGTGTGTATACATAATAAATTTATCACAATTGTGATACAGATATACATATATAGATGATTTGAAATTTAAGGATTGATACCACGTATGTATACAATTACATGTGTGTAGGTATAATAGGTAAGAAATTGAAAAGGTATTACGATACCGATAATATATGATGCCTATAGATAAAATTCATTTCTAGTTATTATACTTAAAGAGTTCAAGATCTTGTTGTAATTACATCGAGTGTGTTTATAACGTAGAATAATAATATAGATATAGTTATATATCTGAGGAAATGTCATTACTTTACCATGCGTGCAAGGATATAGATAATAAGAGATATTATAGGTACGTATGTAAGCGAACAAGTGGTGAAATTAACACGGCATGTAATTTTTTTTTTTTTTTTTTTTCACTTTTCTAATCGTTGAATCAATGATTCGAATCGTAAGACATGAGCACTGTAAGTAAGTAGGTAGGTAGAAATAATTACTATCGGTATATATAAACGAACGACGAATATATATAAAAAATATATATGTATGAAAAGAAGAAGAAGAAGAAGAATGAGAAGTAAGAGTTTAACACATTTTTGTTTTTTGCTCTTTTTTTTTTTTTTTGTTCGTTAGAGATATTAACGTACAAAACATACACACACATATGCATATCTATAGAGTTTGAACATAAATCACGACGTGTGGTATAAAGAAAAGAGAGAAGAAAAAAAAAATAAAAAAATAAAAATTTACAAGCTTGTCAGGGATTCATGTTTCTCAAATCTGTCAACTATAATCTGTGTTTCTCATTAATAATATGTATATATAATATATATAGGTATAATCAACTCACATGCCATTTTTAAATCCCATTATATAATATATATATATATAAGTTTGAAGTAAGATTTTTCTTTTTGCCACTACGTTCTTCGAAAATTTGATTTTTATTGATTATTTCTTATTATTTTTATATTAATTAATATCTTCAACATAAATATATATATTTTTTATTCTATTTTTTTTTTTTTTTTGTATTATTTAATAAATTTCACTTCTTCACGATCTATATATTTATACTTGCTAGAAATAATTCGCGTTTAATTTTATATCGCAATCAATACGATCCATATATTTATACATAGATAAGTATATATACATATTGTATCGAATTCGATGACCATTTTTAATATTTATTTATTATTCATACTTGTTGTTGTTTTTCAGAAAAGAATCTTAATTATATTTTATATCAAAAGAATGAAAAATAAAAGAAAAAATAAAAATAAAAAAAAAAAAAAATAAAAACCAATCACTCTGTAGGTAATATCGTATGATTTATTACTTCTTTCGATTCATCACACTTCTTATTTTATACACACCTGACTTGCAGATAATTTATGAAACCTTGTTTCATTTATTTATTTATTCTTTATAGACTTGTTTTCATTTATTTGGAAACCAACAAATAAAATAAAATAAAAAAAATAGAATATCAAAAAAAGAAAAAAAAAACCACAATTATCCGTTTAAATAAATAATAAAATCAGAAAAAATTAAAACCAAATTACCGATATATAATGTCTTCAATAATTTGTTATACTGTTAAAAAAAAAAAATTGCGACATAAAATAGAAATGATAAAATTCAAAGAAAGGAAGATTTTATTATAGATCTCCTTTCTCTGTCTCTGTTTCGCTCTTTTTCTATATACGAATATGATATAATTATTGTAAAAACACGTGATATATGATAATCAATTTATCCATTCACGTAGGTACACATCTGACACTTATTTATTTTCTAAATTATTTGTATATGTATATATATCATTTATTTATATTATTTATTTATATTTATTTATTTATTTATTTATTTATTTATTTATTTATTTATACGATTGTTCGTCAGTCCGCATCGATGTATGTACCAAGCGGCGTGGCGGGTCGCCCGCGACTGAGCTCAATTTCTGAGGGTCTAACGCTGGCAACCTGCACATACGTACATACATACATATTATATATATATATATATATATATATATATATATATATATATATATATATATATATATATATATATATATATATATATATATATATATATATATATATATATATATATATATATATATGTATGTATGTATATACACATTTACCCATGAATACATGTGTATACGTATATATATATAAGTATGTATATCTCTATACGGGTTGTGGTAAAAGAGCTTGCAAGCTCTCTTCTCTTACTATGTACTCATCTATCCTATATAACTTTAGATATTATATGAAAGGGATCCTATATCTGCAAGTATCAACCAACTTACTGCTTGGCTCATGAAATATATGTACATACATACACGATGACAAGAGATGTGCTAGCTTGTTCTAGCTGATCCTCGTATCTTAATACTAATTAAAACTATGATATATGAAGACTATAAAATAATTTGTAACATCTTATACGTATATACAAAAATATATAAATTTTTATGATAAAAGAAATGTGTGTAAATAATGTTTTTATTTTTTCTAATTTTTTTTTTTTTTTCGATTTTTACGCCAAAGTTATAGAAATATCGAGAGAGAACGAAAATAAAAAAATTAAGTGTGTGAAGGAAAAAGGTATAGAAGGAACGTCACGTCACGTGCACATCCAGACGATATATCAACTGACTCTTACTCCTTCTTTTTCTACTTTTCTCTTTGCTATTTTCTCTTCTCTTCTCTTCTCTTCTCTTCTCTTCTCTTCTCTTCTCGTCTTCTTTCTCTGGGGAGTCTGACAGTGTTGGGAATTACAAATCTATGCTGACGCGGATACGTGCTACCCCGAAAGACTCTCTTATTCGCCACTTTCTGATTTCCAACTCCACTTTTCGTCTATATCATCATCCTCCATTCTCTTCTCTTCTTTACTTTACCTTTTCTTTTTTCTTTCTTTCTTTCTTTTTTTTTTTTTTTTTTTTTTTTTTACGATTTTTTATTTTCCTCGTACTTCAATGTCTTCAAGATTGAAGTAGGTATATATGTATAAAGGAAGAGAAGGAATATTTCGTTTTTCCATATCTACATATAGGTTGCAGACTTTCCTTCAGTCCCCAAAGAGTAAAAGAGGAAAATATAAAAAGAAGAAAAGTACTGAATACACGTAACCATGTATATGTATGTATGTACGTAAAGAAACATTAATCAAACACCCTGTGACTTTCCTATACATATACTAAAGATTATATATTATATACTCATATATACATATACTATCTTATACTGTTTATATATACAAAATACCATTCATTAATCTTATTCCGTATACCCTAATATACCTATAATGTATATTCGACAATGAATTGACACGACCGTGACAATGAGTTCGCTTGCCAACTTCGATATAATAACAGATAATTATGATGATAATTAAGCTATCAAGCCGAGCCTTATTCCGATCAAATCACACGTACAATCTATAAACGGTTTTCAAACGACTCATTTCATTCAGATTTCATTATACCAAACTTGGCAGGTTATATATATATACAAGGACAAATATTTATTTATTTATCCTCCTTTTGACATTGCGTACTTTATCCCGTAATTGAAAGAACAAAAAAAAAAAAAATGCTCTTTTTTAATTCATTTTTTATTTTTTTTTTTATAATTTAGGTAAAAATCGTATTCAGTATATAAAATAATCTATAAATATATTATTTTTTTCTTTTCTTTAAATAGACAACAGGTGAACGCGCGCCGCACAACTGACTTAACCTTATCGTCATTGCCATTACTATTGCAATTGGAATTGCAATTTCATTTCATTTCATTTCATTTCATTGCATCGATAGTAATTAACGGTTAAGCACGTTTCTTGCTTACGGTATAAAATATTACGTAACAGTGACCTAAGTCCAAGAGACATACCAATACATATATACCTACTACTGCAGCAAATTTATTCGTAATTATTAAAAAAAATTAAAAACAGAAAAAAAAAAAAAATGTCATACAAAATTTTATATTTATTTTTTTCAAAAACAAATTTATTCAACGTTGCAATATTTATGGCTAATTTTTTCAAACCTATATACTGTATAGACGTAACTTTATATTCAACCGTTATACATATATATTATGTATTATACTACTTTTACTGCAGATTGAATCATCTTACTGACTGCAGATAATTAAACATAAATCATATAAGTACATACCTATATATACTTAGGTATATGAAATTTCCACGAATTGTTTATTACTTCTACTTCTTTCACAAATTTTATGATATTATATAACCGTTTGATTATATGTACATACGTATATAACATGTATATAGAAAAATATGAAAAGAAAAAAAATTCTGCACATCTAATAAGAGCTAAATAAATAATTATTTATGTATACTATACCTAAAAACTACGGTTGGACTATATCTAATGAAAAACAGGTTGGTTCAATTGTTTATTATATACATATTATACGAGCATCAATTTGCAGTATGACCACTCTACCGTAATAGCCAATTTACTGCACGCGTTACGTAGGTATGTAACGTAGCTTGGCTATTTGAAATACGTAGTTGTATATACGATCGAGAACCTCTCCTAATCATATATGTATAATATATATTATAAGTTATTACAATATCCGAAGCTTATCGGTTGTTTAGATATATGAAAAGCTTATAACCGCCACCACAGATTCTTTATCGAATCATACATCTAAATGCGATTTAGATACTGTATACTATATATACGTATATGAATTATTAAATTGATAATTTACGTAATGCTAAAACCGCAAGTTTTTACTGTTTTCTCATTTTTCGTTTTACTTTATATTCTCATTTTTCTTCTATCCGAATAAACGACAAAATTATTTTATAACGAAAAGAAAAAAATAAAAATAAAAATATTAATTAACTAACGTATGTAGAAATTAGTAAGCTATATGTATGTGTCAAAGTTTTCGGTTATACTATTACACTCATACATTGAAAAAGATTTTTTCGTTTTTTATTATTATTATTTTTATTTTTTTCATAAAAAAATGAGTATAAAGGCGTGACTCTCTCACGGCTCGTACCATCTGGTTTAAGTTTCAGCTTTCAGGATATAGACGATAATTTTTCGGAGAGTGCTGGGGCCGATATTTAGGTGGTTCTTATCGGTAAAAGGGTTAGGCATATACCTACCTACCTATACATACCTATAAGCTTATAGAGGATAAATTCGGTATAACCTATATACATATATAGTATAGCTATATAACAATCCCGAATAAAAACACATTTTTCCTAGTTTCATCCAAATAGAAAAAAATCGTAAAATCATTTCTCCACAATGAGATAGCCACCAAAAGATGCGGTTTTTAATATACTTTTTAGTGAATTTATTTGAGAAAAATCGGAGAATACACTCGAGTCGAAAATAATTTTTTTCTGCTTTGAAAGGTCATAAACTGAAACCGGATGACGAATAATTTTTTTTGAGGAATACGTATGTCTTTTTTTTTTTGTCGAAAAGTACCTGAGAAAAAATTGGCATCACATAAAAAAAAATGTCGAGGCAATGGCCGCTCGGTTATAGCTGGAATGCCCCATATATATACCGAATATTCTACATGTACCTATAGATACAGTAGAAATTGTAGGAAGTAAAAAGCGAGAAAATTTCGTATAGGTATAGATTTTTCTTTGCAAATTTAAAAAAAATTTTTCTTATGTATATTATTCGAGTTTTTTAATAATTTTTTTTTTTTTTTTTTTTTTCTTTCCGGTTTAGACGAAGTAAAGTTCACATATTGTATAATATATTTTCGCTTACATACATACATATACCTTCTTCACCATGCAAATCATGGATATAGAAAATAGTTTGAAAAATAATTAACTTTCTAGTAACTATCGATAAACAGTTTGGAAACCTTGTATTATAAACCGAGCTCTAAAGATTACCGATAATTAATTTCAGCAATATAAGCTTGATAAGCGAGGTATTATAACTGTCGGAATATGATGTAGAGCCAGTTAATAATCAATCCAGAAATTGTAATTCTTGTTAATTTACTTTTTATTATTATTATTATTATTATTACTTTTTAGTTTTTATTTTTATCATATACTTCTTCGTTTTTAGTTTTTTTTTTTTTTTCTTCAAAGGAATTCAAATAATTCTTTGTCAAAATAGAGAGAGAGAGAGAGAGAGAGAGAGAGAGAGAGAGAGAGAGAGAGAGAGAGAGAGAGAGAGAGACAAAGAGATGGAAAAAAAAAGAGATAATCAGATTCTATGAATAATGTATTTATTTTAGAATAGAAAGACACCATACCTCATGAGAGAGAGAGAGAGACTCCTGTATCTTTCTTTCAGGAGTAGAAAATGAGAAATCTGAAATAACTTTGAAGATGTTATATAGGTAGATAGATAGGTGGGTATATATATATACAGTCTCGAGATTCTCATCACATTTTCCTTTATTTTATATCTTCTTCTTCTTCTTCTTCTCTATAACATGATGAAAATTCTAGCTTCTCAAAGTTTGGTGAATAGTTTGAAATTCTTTTTCTTAATATAAAAGTTTGAAAAACGAAAGGAAAAAAAAATTAATAAAAATAAGAAAAATTTACATATTTAGTTTAAATATTAAATATATATATATATATATATCAGGTACTTTTCTATATCATACCCATGCATATACCTATACCTACTATATACCTGTTATAGTTATAATATATATGTAAACTAAGTTTAATCTTTTCTTTTTCTTCTTTTTTTTTTCTCCCTATACATATCCCAGCGAAAATTTCAACTTCATATTATTGCAGATTATTACTCGACGATATACAATATGTATGTATGTACGTATACATACATGTACGATACGATATGTACTCGTAAATATTTTTCATTAAAATTAAATTTAACCGACTAACAACGTTATATTATCAGAGACTATGGCAGAATTCTGTCGTAGTTTTGTTCCCAACAACATCGTCGTCGTCGTTTTCCATCTACTAACAAAACCTCGTCTTATCACTTCTCGGACATATGTCTGCACACGCTGACCATTCTATTCGCTATTCAATAACGGAAACAAAAACGGAAATACACGATGGACTCATACTTCCCAACTGTTTATATGTATATGCAATATATTATATCTACTGCACACACACACACACACACTATAGAAACACATATATCTGTACCATACACATGATATTTATATAAGCACTAGCTGAAAATGGACTAAATTATAATTGAACAAATTGTTAACGAATTTTTTGCAAACTCAAGACTTTAGACAGTACTTTGATTATTCTTTTTTTTTTTTTTTTAATTAAAGTATATACGTGCGAAAAGTGATATGATTTCTATTTTTTTTTTTTTTTTTTTTAATTTTTATAACATATATATTTAAAATTCAAGAAAGAAGTAAATAATAATTTTTTTTTTTCTGCAATAACTATTATACTAGCGGGAACGTGATTATAATCTGATCTGAATTTTTTCTCTGATGATAAAACTGACGACGAGAAACAACAGCGAACATTTGGTAAGTGTAAAACTTTTCCCCCCTCATCTAGCTTGGAGAGCTATAAGTTTAGTAATAATTCCGTCTTGATTGCCTCGTTGGTTGGTTGGATAATTTCGTCTCTGAACAAGCTTATCTCGAATGTTGTTTATGAGATTAGCAGTAAATTAGGCGTTGCAGTATAGGTATTATCGTATTGCAAAACAACTGACATTAACCACACACAGTAAATTGGATTAATGATCGTTGCCAATAATCGATCGGTAATATAATTAAGAGTTTGAGTTATACCTATGAGATAAATTATTGCCAATGGAAAATCTCTACAAGATTTGTTGTTTTTTTTTTTTTTTTATCGAGTAAAAATTAATAATAATAATAATAAAAAATTAGCTAACGTTATTCCGGAAGTACAGTACGCTACTGCCTTTTAATCGAGGTTTTGTTTGAACTGTGCAGTTCATGCCTCGCCCACTGGTAGGCAGTAAACTTCAGTTTTCCTGACAAATGACGCGTAAAGCATTTTGTTTGACAAAGAAATCACGTCCCGCTTGAACAAATTTTCATGTAAAACACGAATAATCAAAAGATTTTCTATACAAAGCCTCCATACGTGTATATTCAAAACGCGTTTAACCTATTTGAAATAAATAAATTAATTAATAAAAAGCTGTAAACTATCGCCAAGCGTAATGTCAATACAGCAGAAAATCATTGCAGACGAATTACACTTGGCTACACCAAAAATCAAAAAAATTAAAAGACTGAAGCAATACGTGGCGTCTTTTATAGGTGAGATGATATAATCAGATTGAAAAATAATATTCATATCGTGGTACTTTTATTTTGCTTTTTAAAATTCCGAAAAAATTATCGACAATTTTTTTTTTTCTCTTCAAGTATGTGGAGAATATAAATCGGCAGTCAAAAACCGAAAGTCTAATTATTTTTTTTTTTTTTTCATATCAAGACGTTTCTTAGATAATTCAGCAAGTTTTTTCGGATACTCTGGAGACCTAAAGGCGTAAAAATCCGTCTAAATGATCGAAAGCCATTTTTCTTTATAAAATCAAAAAAAAAAATAAATAAATAAAATAGAAAGAAAGAAAAGAGAAGATTATTGTGTTATATATCGTTTCAGCATCTCTAGGGGGTTTCTCTCTGGGCGTATGTCTAGGATGGAATTCGAGCAGTAGTGAATTATTAAAAAATTACATGAACGCAGATTCTACTGTACTCGGTTTAGTAGGAGGAATTTTCAACCTCGGAGTGTGCATAGGGATGATATTAGTGCCGATTATTTTGAAGTGTTTTAGCAGAACAGGAGCCATGATGTTGACTGTGCCTGTTCTCTTTCTCGGATGGAGTTGCGTTCTTTTTGCTGGGCAGACGGTAATCCGGTAATAAAATAACTCGAATCGAAACACCAAAAAAAAAAAAAATGAAATGAAATGAAATGAAATCGTGACTTATCAATTTAAAACCCCGAATGCCCTTACGATGTGAATAAAAACTTTGAGGGTGAAATTTTTTTTATTTTTTTTTTTCTGTCTTTTTTTATTTTATTTTATTTTATTTTTTTTATTCAGGTGGCTCTTCTGCTTCTCGGAAGAATACTGTGCGGTTTTTCGGGCACGTTTTGCCTCCTAGCTCCAATCTACATATCGGAAATAGCTGACAAAAATATACGAGGTACTCTCGTCTCGATTTTTCAACTAATGATAAACCTTGGCATAATGTTCGCCTTCGTTCTCGCCTACTTTACAACTGATGAAAAAACGATATGGTTATACAGCCTGGCTTGTGCCTTGACCACAGCACCTGTAGCTTTAGTTATCCTAATTCCCGAAAGTCCGTTGTATCATCTTATAATGAAAAACGAAGAACAGGCAAAAAATTCGTTAAAATATTTTCGAGGAAAATATTTCGATGGATTAGATACGGAGATGGAAGAACTCAAGAGTCTCATTGCAATAAAAGAATCTAACCAAGTGAGTAAATCAATTTATTATTTTTTTTTTTTTTAAATAAAAGCATTGATGTTCGCTTTTATTCTTTTCCTTTTTCGGTTTGCAAACGTTTAGATAAAATATTGAGATAAATTTGTGTACATTAGTTTATTTTTTTTTTTTTTACTTTGTTCAGGAAAAAAACGACAAACAAGTTCGTAACTTTTATTTGTTAAACATTTTGCCCGCAGATTACATTGCGAATTTTAAAAGACAAACGTTTCGTCAGAGGTTTGATTACGTCTTTTGGTGTGATGATTATGCACCAATTCAGCGGTATAAGTCCGTTTATTTTCTACACTTTGATAATATTCAACACCGGAGGATCGGCAGATATAAGTCCAATTTTTCAAACTCTTATTGTTGGATTTTTACAAATTATAGCGAGTATTATAGCGACGATATTTATCGACATATTTGGAAGAAAGATTCTTCTCGTCATTTCTTCGGCAATCATGGGCACTTCCTTGGTTCTACTTGGTAAATTAAACCAAAAAAATAAAACTAGTATACAATTTTGCTTTATTTCTCTCCCAAATTATCTGCCTCAAGGCAATTAATAAAAAATATAATAATAATAATAAATAAATAATAAAGAGGGAATCGAAATAAATAGCCGAAAATCCGCTCAAATTTATCAACCGAATCAACCCTTCGGGCATATAAAAAAAAAAAAAAAATCAGAAAATAAAAGGGAACCTGAGGCTCGATTTTTCATTAATACGATTGACGTTGAATCCGATTGTGATTTTAATTGTTTTTGTCAGGTGTCAGGTATCGGATTTTCGTAATTTGAAAACCCATTTAATTACCGTAAATAGAATAAGATATGTAATTAAAAACGTAGATTTACAGTAAAAAATAGTCTTTCATCCAAAATCAAAGCCTGCTTCTATATAATAACTGAAAAAAAATAAATAAAAAATCAATAAAATAAAATATATATGATTTTATATCTGCCGCAGGATGGTTTTTCAAAGTTCAACAAGAGGACCCGGAATATGCTGATAAATTATCGTGGATGCCATTGACATGGATTTCTTTATTATTCATTGGTTTTAATCTCGGTGTAGGACCAATAGCCTGGGTATATTTAGGTGAAATTTTTCCCATTTATACAAGGCTTGGATCTGGTACAGCAATGGGTATATTTAACTGGCTGATGTCACTGTCTTTGACGTTATCGTTCGGTGAAATACTCGACGGAATTGGAGAGTCAAAAACGATGTGGTTTTTCGCAATATTTTGTTGGATCGGATTAATATTCACAATGATATTTATAAAGGAGACTAAACTTAAAAGTTTTATAGAAATTCATAAAAATTCATCCCTAATTACAGACTCGACAGAACTATGACGCGTATATAATAACGAAGAGATAAATAAACCGTGAAAATTATATAACATAATTTATTAAATAAATAATTTCAAAATAATTGGCAATATATTTAGATATATATACTAAAATCTATAATAGCTACAAAACTCACTCGTTGCCAATAATCTTGCTGTTAAAATATAAAACACTTTTTCCAATTTCGTATATATGTTTCTTCATCAATTTTTATTTTATATCTTGAGCTAATCTCGCAAGACGTTCTTTCTATATATCTATAATTAATTTTCATATTTTATTATTTTTATTATAAATAAAAATAGCTTCTCAAGCGATTAACTGAAAATAAAACTTGAGAATTTATAACCTTGATCTGTACATAGGTACGTCGTTAATAACTTGTATAAGACTATAACAGTTAGTCGTAAATTTAAAAGTCTATAATACAATTGGGGGTTTGGATTGTTAATTACTCTTCAAATATGCTTGTAATATAATTTTTAATTAGATTAATATAAATCAGGTGAGTAAACTGCAGTCCGAGAGTCGTTAAAAAATTAACAGAAGATAAAAAAAAACAAAATAAAAAGAATTAAAGAGAATTAACAGCAGAAGATGTATAAGATGAGAGTGTGTCTTGATTTTATTAAAAAGAGGGAAATTAGATGAAGAAAAAAGAAGGGGGGGGGGGGGGGGGGGGGAGATAATATTTTTTTTTGTATTGGCTTTGATCCAAAGAGATAAGAATTGCTCAGTATTCTGTTATAATATATACCAAACGTCGGAGAAATATTACTAACAGCTGATGATGTCGCTGGTGCCTTAACACTGAGTTGGCTAAATATAACGAACTTATATGCGGATTCGGTTTGTGGATCAAAATTATTTTTCTTGTCCTCATACGCCCACTTGGATTAACAAAACGCCTATACGAATATTAAATTTTTAATATTATATTTAATATTTGCCTTACATTAATTCAAACGATAAACTAATTTTTCATTCATTCTATTTTTTGAAAAATCTTTAAGTAAAATGTATATATATATAAATATCGAAAAAAAAAATAAATAAATAAAAATTTTATATAAGAAATTCGCTTCAAGGAGGCTGATTTTTACTTCATATTTTTGACGAATGATTTTTTGACGTTGCGAAAAAAAAAATTTCAAAAAAAAAAAAAAAAAAACAAAAAATAACTCAGAGTGTTCGTTCGCTCGTATATATTTATTTACGCGACACTTGATATCGACCTAGTGTTTATATCCCTTATCGTTCGAGGCCGTGTAAATATATGGAAAAGGGAGGAAAGAAATATTCGCACGAATATTCACGAAAGTGAATTTTCCCCGTCGAGAAATACGTGAGCAAGCGAGTGAGTGAGTGAGTGAGTGAGTGAGTGAGCAACCGAGTGAGTGAGTGAACTTTGTTTGAAAAGAATTTCTATTTTTATTTTTTTATTTTGTAAGTGTCTCTTTTATTTCATTTTTTTTTTATTTTTATTTTTCGTTGATTTTCCTTCTGTTTATTATTCCGCATATAAAACGGAATATTTTTCACTAGCGAATACGCGATATTATAGAGACAAACTGTTCTCGACGGGCATCTTTTTCCCGATAAAAGAAAGAGAAAGAGAAAAAGAGAGAGAGAGAGAGAGAGAGAGAGAAGAAAAAAAAGATTTTGTGAATATTTTGGAAAAATACGTATGTACATACCTACTGTACGATGTTAGGAAATATTAATCTCTGTAAATTTATGTAATTCCTATTTTATTCTATTCCCTTTGCTGCATCTTAACTCATGAGTATTTCTTTATTTATTTATTTTATATATATATATATTTTTTTTTTGATTTAATGGGTAAAGGTAAACGACGTGAATAAGAATCGCGAATACTGAGAATATAATTGGGTTTCAAGATATCTCAAGATAGGGTAGGTATACCCACCAGTCTCTGTAAAAAGAGTCCTTTTTAGAATTTCAACTCTAGCGTGCAACTGGCAGAGACATTTCAATGAAATTTCATTTGCCGCAGGTATATTTATTGTATTTATTGATCTCCTCTTCAAAGTGCAGTTACAGAACCACAAAAGAAAAAGGAATAATTAATTGTTCAAAGAAACATTCAAAAGATATACGAATTTATCCAAAAAGATACACGTTTCAAAAAGTGATTCTAATTATGTATCATTTTTATTTTTTTTTGTTTGTTTTTTCTCTAAAACGTTAAGACGATTCATTAATTATGATAATTAAAAAACGATAATCATTATTTGAATAAAGAATTAACGTATATAGGGGTTGTACACCTGAAAAGCGAAATTATGTAGACGCTTATTTTTATTTTCTTTTTTTTCGATTTTTTTTTTTTTTTTTTTATAGCGGTTGTTGAAACGAAAAGAACAAACAATAATTCACTGGAAAGCATATAATATGAAGGCAGGTATGTATGTTCACTTTCCTTTTCCACTTTTTATACAAAAAAAGAAAAAAAAGAAAAAAAAAAAGGGGGGGGGGGATGATGTTTGCTTATGTTGGTAAGTACATACGTACGTTTTATGTATATAACCCTGTTCGAAAAGATTTTGTTAGCTCTTACATATATATATATATACATAAGGCATAATATGTGCGAGAGGTAAAAGAGAACGAGAGGATCGAGAAATTCTGTACTGAACGTTGAAAAACTAGCGTGTAAAAAAAAAAAAAAAAAAAAAAAAGGGGGGGAAGCAGAAAAAGAAAAAGAAAAAGAAGAAATTCTAGTCACGAAGACCAATAAATTTTGACATCTCTGAGAAAAGTAAGTCTTGCAGAAACAATCGATCAAAGTCCAGATTCTCTACCAAAAAAAGAGAAAAGAAAAATATGGAAATGGAAAAAAAAAAAAAAAAAAAAAATTCGACGTTGCTTATCGCTCCAAAATCCCAAGACAAATAAAACTGCGTTTACTTCTTGTTATGTATCTTGTTATTTTTTGGATTTGCTTACTTATCTACGTCGTTTGAGAAAAGATGTGCAAACAGAGTCTTGAAAAAGGGAACAGGCTAACCCTAAACCCCTTAAAATAAAAAATGAAATATAATAATAAAAAATAATAATAATAATAATAATAATAATAACAAAAAGAAATAAATTCAGAAAAGTAAAAGAAAGTTTGAAAATCTAGACCCAAAAAAAAAAAAAAATCTAAAATAAAGGATTAAATCACTCCATGCATGTTTTTTTTTCTTTTGCCCCGTAAACTTTTTCTGGAGAGTGTGATACCGGGGGATTATTGATGCGGGAACAGCTTAACCCTCCTACTCAAGGCTTGACCCTCTGACCTGCTTACATCCGCTCTCAACTGCTCCCTAACTAGGAACTCCAAGGTTAATCTTCCGGCGAAACGGTTAAGCCACTCAAGACCAGTTTACTCTACGCGTCCGTCCTCGTCCAGTTCGGCAATAATTACACCATGAATTAATTCTCTCGAAATACAAACAAACAATAACTGTACCCGACTCTCAATACTGTTCTGGAACTTTGAACTACAAAGTTCGAGCTTATTTCCGAAATTCAACACAACAAAAAAAAAAAATAATAAATAAACAGAAATAATAAAAACGAGATGAAAAACAGAAAAATTCGTTCATTTTTGCTCGAAAATTATCTCCGAAATAAAATATGTAATCAAATATAAGGATGGTCACTAGCCTCACTAGTCATGGGGGGTCAGTGTGGGATCAACCCTCGAGAGTAAATGAAACCCGTTATCCTTTGATCCACATCGAATGTTTGGATTCGTGTGGTCACTTGACTCGGTCAAACAGTATCGATTTATACAATCCCTTTTCATTCCTCGTGTCTTTAATCTGACTATTCATACGAGAAGAATATTTCACGGATTGATATGACTCTTTTAATTATGAGAAATATTAAAATTCTTTAATTCGGTATTATATTTTTGTTTTTTGATACAGGAAAATCATTTCAATTGATTATAGGTGAATGGTATGGCAAGTTATTTGCTTTTTCGTTTCTATACCCTTTTCGTAAGTACATACAATTTTTTTTTATAATATAGGTATAATGAAAAATCTCTTTATACTTGATTATATAAAAAAAAGAATATTAAAAAATCCCCATTCGTTCTTATTGTAAAAAAAAAAAAAAAAAAAAAAACAGAAAGAAATTTTTTCGTTTTATTAAATAGTGTGATTGAACGAACTTGGTCATGTGTTATATATGACGTATATACATACAATTTTTCAAAGTGTACAATTATATAAAAAAGCTGTACATCCATATGGGAGAACGAAGAGGAGATATTTATTATTATTATTATTGTTATTATTATTGTCTCTCTTTTTTTTTCCCTGACCGATGTCAATGCCAGTTACATAACGTTTCTATGATATACAATATTTCAAATCGGATTTTATACTCGCGGTTTTGGAGTCTAGGTATGACATATCGATATGGACGTATACATGTATGTCTATACTAAACAAAATATTCGAACAATATATCGTACCGTTACAACTCAACGATTCAATCATACATATGAAATTGAAATTGAATTTAGAAAGTACATTATATAGTGTATGACCGGGTATATAAAGTGAACGAAATTCACCATTAAAAAAAAAAAAACTTAGAACCATTTTTTTATTTTTTAGAAATATAGAGAAGTGCTGTCTAACCCCGGAATAGGCAATTTAGAAAAAAATTTAAAAGAAAATAAAAAATGGGTAGAAGAGTTTGAAAAAATTTAGCACCTCTCTCTCTCTCTCTCTCTCATTACTTACGGAAATTATATTATTCAAGTTAATGACGGGTAGCTCGTTAGTTGGTTTAAAATTATTACGAGATATATAGGTATAATACCTAATGAAAATCGCACTAACTAGAAGATACATGTATATAAATATATATATTTTTCGAGATAAATTTTCATGGTAAAATAAGAAGAAAACTTTTATTCAAGGATGATAATTTTCACTGCATTACTTACCACCTCCTGATTCCGCCAAACGAATCTGAAAAATGAAGAAACAAAAAATAAATAAAATGAATTAATTTTCAGTATTTCACAAAAATTTTAAATAATTACACTGGTTTTTTTTTTTTTATTTATTTTTTATTCAAAATGTGTGAACAGTAATTTGTTCAGAGGAAAGAATAGACAGTTTTACAGTTTCCAGAATCTCTTTAAGTTATCTATTGATTTTTTTTTCTTTGAATTAACAAAATTTTACTTTTCAACGGTGTTAAAATTTCTGATAAATCATAACGATTTTATACGATAACTATATGTATATTTTATCATAGTAGCGATATTTACTCCAGGTCCATTTTCATCTCTCTTAGTAAGAAAATACGATTTTTTTCCCCTATTTTTTTTTTTTTTTGCTATTTAATTTTTTTAGTTTTTTCAATTTTTTTTTTCTTTTTTATTATTTCTCGGCAATATATCAACGCCCATATCTATATTTATCCGACGCGACGCGATGCACGGTAAAACGAGCAACCTTTATTCGCGACGGAACATACATACATCTGCAGTGTGTATGGTATATGGTAGATACATCACTACCCACGTACACATACATACATATATATATATATAAACTTACGTGATGGTGACTTAAGTTTCTTTCACACATCTCATAGAAAAACCGAGTTCAAAATTTCCATAAATTTATCTTTTCAAACTATATAATTATATCTATACTAACCAATGAAACGTTTTTAAAATTCAACTATATCCCACATTTTTTTTTTTTTTTTCAACAGTTGCCATCCTACACGTCTGAGTAGTAAAAATTATTCAAAAAATAGAATCCGTGTACAATTTTTATTATTATTATTATTATTATTTTTTTCTTTCAACTATCGTGATGATAAATTCGTACAATGAACAAAATTCTTTTGATTTTCCCCTTTGGCTATTATTTTCGTTTTTATTTTTATTTTTGTTCTCAAAATTTTCTGTTCTTTGTTGCATAACTATACAATAATGTGAAGCAACGCACCGGCCGAAACCACCACTTAGATAAAATCGTTATCTAGATATCAGATGCTTTTACGTGATACCTACCATAATACAAGAAAACTAGCTGTAAAAGTAAAACGTTATATAAAGAAATAAATAAATAAATAAGAAAATAAAAGTTTCAAAGTTGGTTCTAGGTTTCGTCTCAAAACAGCTTTTAAACTTAAAGTCCCAAAGGCTGTGGACGTGAGTCGTTCGCCGATCTCGTATAGTAGAGAAGTAGCGGAGGAGTTCGGTATTAATAAAACAGAATATTTATTCATTTTCTCGTATAAAATCCACACACAACATTCTACTAGGTATATTAAAATGAAGTAGCTGAATCCTCCGATGTTTCAACCACATAGTTTCAAGATTAAGACAACAGCCTATAATAGAGAGAGCTTTTCCACCTAGAAAACTAACTCAGTACCTACTCCAAATAACAATTCGAACTTATAAAGATAGAATAAATTCTTCCAGGATTGAAACTCCTGTATATGGAGAACCTCTGCACATATGCTACTGCAAACCACGCGGTTTCCTAGTTCGATTAAAGTTGCAATAAAAGCACCATGTACCAGACAGCTACAGCTACAGCAGCAGAAAGAGAGAGAATTTGTCGTGCGAAACTTTTATTGCTCGGTTTTTTTTTTTTTTTGTTTGTTCTTTTTATATATCCAGAGAGAAAAATTCTCTAGCCAACAGAATTACATTTTCAACATGTATATATAGATCTATTCACCTTGCTTATTTTTCTCATTAAAAAAAAAAAAATAATAAAAAAAGGAAAAGTAAAAAAATAATAAAAAAAAAAAAATTGCAAAGGTTGATTTTTCGAACCCCTCGATGCAATCAGTCAGAATATATGATCCCTCGAGGGATGTTTATCGTTTTTTAGATCGTGTTAAAAGTGAAAAAAATGAATAAAATAAAAATTCTCTTTTGCAGTTGTCAACGACGTGTAAAACATTGGATCGGTTTATGAACCGAACTTGCACATTATAATCGTATTTGCCACAGTATAGCATCGCATCAGTTTTTGGCAAGCTACGAGGGAACAGTTGCTTGCATCGAGGTGATATCAGTTTGTTGGTAGACTGGTGTGTGGTCTTGAAATGTTTTGGACGCATTGCAAGCTTATTATTAGCGGAGTGATGCTACTTTTGAATATAGTGGTCAGCCTCAGCCTCTCAGTGGGGACAACAACAATCGTAAACTCTGACGTTAAAAGCTTGAGATCACAAACAACAACGACGACGACGGTACGATCATCACGAACGAGAAAATACGGTTTTAAAACTGCACACGTGCAACTATTTATAAAAAAATTTTTTTGGAATTCAAGTTTTTCTGTTTTTTTTTTTTTTTTTTGAAATTTTTTTTGTTGTTTAACAAATCTGGAGAAAAAAAAGTCGATGCTCTGAACAAAATTAATAAACAAAAAATACGATCCTAGTTTTTTCTTTTTTTTTTTGAAATTTTTATCCCAATTAGCTGAAAATTTGAATGACTGAGAATCGGCTATTTGCAAAAAAAAAACAAAAATATATACAAAAAATTTTGAGAACAGTCCTGCGGTTTGAAATTTTCCGATTTTCTATTCTGCTATAAGGATATGGTATACGTCGGTATTTCCCTGCGCACTATAAGTGACAAAGTTATTTAATAATAGAAGCTAGAACATCGAGCAAGGATCAAAGTGTTGGTATATGGAATTAACATAGATTAACCCGTTCGAAACCAGGCTTATCGGATTTTGGTATACGTCAGTCAAGGTCGTATAGACCATGAAGTTTAATATAGATATCTAATCACGATTACCGCAATAGTATAAAGCACGTCGTTTCACATGTATGTATGTACCTATATACATAGTACATATGGGGCATTCCAGCTATAACCGAGCGGCCATTGCCTCGACATTTTTTTTTTGTGATGCCAATTTTTTCGCAGATACTTTTCGACAAAAAAAAAAAGACATACGTATTCCTCAAAAAAAATTATTCGTCATCCGGTTCCAGTTTATGACCTTTCGAAGCAGAAAAAAATTATTTTCGACTAGAGTGTATCCTCCGATTTTTCTCAAATAAATTCACTAAAAAGTACATTAAAAACCGTATCTTTTGGTGGCCATCTCATCGTGGAGAAATGATTTTTCGATTTTTTCTATTTGGATGAAACTGTGAAAAAACTGTGTTTTATTCGGTTGTTTATAGGTATATACATATATGTATGCACGAGAATAATTATCTCATTGAGATTAAAATTTTACTCTGATTTACCTAAACTTTGTCTTCGATCGTATTATTACTCAAGATTTATTTCCTTTTTATCTCTTTTTCTCTCTCTCTCTCTCTCTTGTTATATCTTTTTCTTCTCTCTTTTAGGGATAAAACTTTTTTCATGGGTTATACGGTTCTACCGAGAAAAAAGTAAAAAATATATAAAAAAAATAATAATAATAATAAACTTTTCGACTCTTTTCGAGGGGGGGGGGGGGGGGGGGGGAGAGGCTATAGGTATAATACAACCTACGAGAAAATATCGGTCTTCTTCTTTTCATTATTATTTTTAAAAAAAGAAAAAAAAAAAAAAAGTAAAATATCGATTTAGTAATTTCAAGTTAAGTCCAACGATAAGATTAAAGTTCAGTTTATACCTGGGTAGAAAAGTTTCCAAATATTTCTTTAGAATTCGCCTCTTTCCTTTTTCTTATTTTACTCTTATTTTCTTACTTTTTATTTATTTATTTTTTATTTAACATATTTATACTTTTCGTTCTTAAAACTTGTTCATTTTATATCACCGTCTTAATAGTCACTCGAAAGGTGACCGTTTTAATAATCGAGACTAATATGTGATAATATCGGTTAACATTTGTACCTCGTCTTATCATCACGTCCGTCTCATAATTATCTTTAATCGCTTACCAACTCAAGGGTTTGCTTAATATATCGACTTTACGATCAAGCAGGTTTGAGAGAAGGTAGATTATATATCTATACGTATATATGTATACTTATACCTATATATATATATATATATATATATATATATATATATATATATACCCATCTATACATACTACCACCTAAATACCACTGTGAGCTAAAACTTTGGTTAAACTTTGATTACTAACCGTTATCTAAAGTCGTTATCCGTTGAATTGCTTCATAACTTCATGTTCCAAATTACGTTCTTCATCGTGTCTAATCATTTTACTTGTATCTACTACGCGGCCTCGCGGTAACTAATATATCTAATGTAAATTTAAAGTTAGGTATATGTATCTATGTATGTACATACATACATATGTATGTACCTAATACTTGTATACAATAATTATTATTCAAACATTATTCATTATTCTTTATATACATACGATGTAAGTACTATTTTCTATTTTCAAAGAGTAAGTCAAAAATATTGTTCCAAATGATGAAAAAATAAAAATGCTGTCAAAGTTTGAACTCTTAATATTAATATTAAGAGTTGCCTCATCGCGATTTTCTATTTCCCATCTAAATAACGTGAGAAATTTTTTTTTTTTTTTTAACTTTGGAATTTTATAACTCGTCAACGCATTAGTGTACTGATAAGACCGGAACATATTTTTGTAGTGAATTGAACGCTCTATAAAAAAGGTCTCTTGTTCTTTTTCGATAAATCTAGCTATTTCTAAGTTGGTCTATTGGTTATTAATGATAATTAATCATGACTAACTTGGAAACAGTTGGATTCATCGAAAAAGACCAAGATACCTTTTTTGTAGAGCGTACAATTTTGAACAACAGTACTCATGCAGAATCTTTCTAAGTAGATTAATTTTCAAGATATAAAAATCGAAAAATTCCACAAGACCATTTCCCATGTTATTTAGATGGGAAATAGAAAATCGCGATGAGGCACCTCTTAATGTTAATATTAAGAGCTCAAACTTTGACAGCATTTTTTTTTTTTTTTTCGTCATTTGGAACAATATTTTGATACGTATAATATATAGGCAATATATTCTTAATATACAAATTTTCGAAAAACAACTATTATAGGGGTTACATATAATATCAGGTCGATACCTTTCGCATATTGCTTTTAGTTTGAACATAATATGCAATTGACCACAAACCGGTAAAGTTTAGTGCAGTATATACATACATATATATATATATATATATATATATATATATACGTATGTGTGTATACGTTTGGATATGGAAACTTGTTTGTAAACGAGTGCCTAAATTCTATATGAAACTTTGTCGAGTAGATAGGTAAGGGTAGGTGGGTATATAATTGATAATATTCTATACATGCGATAGTTGGCTCGAGAAACTTTGCTAACAGTACGGTTACGATTAGTTTCTCTGTCAATATAGAACTTGCCATTTTCTCTATGTCTATGTGTATAATATGGTACAGGATAAACCACAGAAAACAGAAAACACAGAAAGCGAAAATTCCCTCGTTTTAATGATGAATAAAGAAACTATCGATCTATACAAATATATGAAAAAAAAAAAAAAAAATTTAAGTCATACGTTGATTGACTTTGAGTTTCGTTTTCTCAAAAATCCTAAACTTTGCATTTTTCTCCACCATCCACTGTTCAATATTTTTGAAACATGTGTTAAAACAAAATAAATAAATAAATAAATAAATTTCGAAGAGATGATCATTCCTCTTTAGAAAAACGCGCCCAGGATAATGGAAGCAAGAAGACGCGTCTACCCTTGTCATCCTTTCTACAAAGCAGGACTCTCTCTACTACACGATGACAAGAGAGTAAACAAGACTTTGAAAGGTACAGGAGAGTGGGGGCAGGATGAGAAAGACGTTCTTCGCACTCAAGAATATGCGGGCTTTCTGAAGCTCTTTGCTCAATCGTTGTATATATACATAAGGGATCGATTCTCTGAAAATCATAAGCGCGAAAAAAATAAATCGAACTAAATTAAATTTTTGAAAAAAAAAAAACTTGTAATTATAATTCTTTTGTATTATTTTTGCTTTTTAACGATTTATCATTAGCTGGGACAGATCGGGGTCTGACATGCCGAGTTCGAAAGGAGCCAGTTAAGTAGAGGCGATTAACGATACGGATGAATTCCCTCTCTTGAGGGTAGTTTCGCACGCAACCCAGAAACGCCACAAACTAACTAATTCCAGTATACCAGCTAACCAATGGAACGGAAACACTTCAACTAAGAATTCTATAGCTTACGTTAAAAACCCCCCTTAGTGAGAAAATTTTTTTTTTTTTTATTGTTAAACCTACCCTTACGCTGAAGCTACGGTAGATTCACGTCCGAAGGCGGAGGACCTTTATTTGACTCCGTTAACTTTTATTAACGAGAAAACGTGCGAGGCAAGGTATAATAAAATCTAGGTACAACCAGTAACCGAAATTAAATTGTCAAATTATTTCGAAGTAGCTATTTCCAATTTTCTTATATTTATTTATTTATTGTATAATTTTTTTAACAAAAAATTTTCTTTTCTTTTCTTATCCGGTAGATTTTTTTTTCGTTTTTTGTTTTTATTTTTACAGCCCCAGGACCCACCCGGACTGTAAACTTTTTTGACTAAATTCTTAACTGCATCACTATACATCGTTTTTTTTTTTTTTTTTTCTTTTTATATATCGTAGAGAAGAAACTTTATTCAAGGTTACGATGGTTAACAATAAACGTTAAGAAGGAAAAACGGTTATAGTTCCGAGTTCAATTTTCAAGGTACAAAAATTGCCTGGAGAAAGCTTTAAACTTTTATCCCTGAAAAATAAAGTTTCATTCAAAAGATCCGAAAGTACGGTACCTAAAGTACCTACCTACGCTATTTCATTCTATCTCACGGTCTAGAGAAAATGTACAATTATATACTATCGTATGTTTTTTTTTTTGCCAAAAAAAGCACTAACAAAAAAAAAAAAATAAATAAAAATTGAAGAAACTAATTTTATTCTCAAACAAAAAATTACGGGGATCCAAAGAGGAAGGTTAATCATTTTTTTATCACCTGATTGTACCTATAAAATATGTGATAAACTACACCATATAATGTGAAATATCTATGGTTACTATAACCGGCTAATATCGAGAAGGAAAAGAGCTAAATCTATACATTAGAAAGAAAAACCTCTTTCTCTTCCTCCTCCTCCTCCTCCTCCCTCTTTCATCCTGTAAGAATTTATAGTAGATGGAAAATTTCCAGAGGTAGAGAGGTAGGTAGGTAGATACGTACCACCGTGTGCCACTACTTACACAGTAGCAATAAATTAACGGGTAGCACTTGGGGGATTCCTGGAGGATATAGAGTCAATGGGGCGAGAAAGTTGAGTTTCCTACTAGGACGGTGTGCAGAAAATGGTATACAGAACCCGCAAGAGATCCTAATGGAAAAGAATATATCCAAACCACCTTCGAATAAGGGCACAACCACCAAATTCGTAACGTAGCTGACTCCACTTTCTTCAGTTTAACAGCAGCTGGTAGAATCCCAGGAAACGGTGAATTTTTCGAGACAAAAAGAATATAAAAAAAAAAAAAAAAGGAAGAAGACGAAAAAGAAAAGGAGAATAAATAATCGACCGATTAAGAGAGCTAGGGGTTCTTTTTCTTTTTTTACTTTTCTTTACTTTTATTTTATTATTATTATTATTATTATTTTTTACTTCTTCTTCTTCTTTTTCTTTTTCTTCTTTATTGGCAAACGAGACTTGATTGTGTACAAAACCTTTAGAACAAAGAACAGCTGATATAAGAGGGTTCGAGAGGATTCGAGGGCTTCTTCAAGACGATTTTCAATGTAATTATTATTCCTTTTTATTTTGACCGTTTATTGAACTTCGAATGATTTACATCAAAATTCGTGCGAAAAAATTTATTTATTTATTTTCTAGCCGATTATCGAAAGGTTAGAATAATTTCTCCGAAACTTTAGAACGACAGTATCTAACACCATAAAAAAAAGAAGAATTTTTTGTTTCAATATTTCCATAAATTTTTATTTATCAAAAATCTAAAATCGATCATAATCGTTAGAAAATTGTTGAATAAAACGATGGACATTGCTTATGTTTATTCTACCAGCATTAATTCACTATAGAATTTTTTGTTTTTTTTTTATGGTAAAGAAAGGTTGTATAAGTAAATGTAACAATGGGGAATAACTAGACAAGCTGAAATAGGATAGCATTTATTCAGACAGTGTGCATCCTGCAGTGCTTACGATTAATTGGCGCTTCGTATTTCCTCTGAACTTTAAGCTGGTGTATGTAGACTGCATAGGGTTTGTGTTTCTATGGTAAACTTAGCGACAATCACTCCGGGGGTCTATTCATACCTATACATATAAACTACACGCTGAATTTCTCTGGTTAAAACTTTCTCTCTGTACCTACATCTGCATTTGCTAGAAATTTACAATTCGCTAATTCCCTACAGCTATTAGTCTCTCCCCATGCGGAACAACCATCACCACTAACACCACCACCATACTCTATATTATAGGTATGTATATTCCGTCTACCAGGAATATGAATCATAGGACTAAACGCAAGCGTTATCCTTGCCGAAAATTCGTCTCAAGACATTTAGAAAATTATTTTATATTTCAGAAGTTTCGAGAGTCTAAGTAGGTAATCAGTTTTTTTTTTTTTTGTAATAATGGAAGTCAAAATTATTATTCATAAATTCGATTCGGTATATAGTGTGCATCTTTTTTTTCTATCTCTTTGCCAATTAACCTGGTTTCTCTTTTCTTTCTGACCAATCGAATAAAAAAAATAAATAAATAAATAAAAAAAAAAAATATATATCTTCGTTGATTGGCTCAGAAATAGGTCAATGGGGGCAAATAAAAAAAAAAACAAATAAAAAATAAAAAGAACACCTGACAGAGGCAATTTAAAAAATCCCGGAGTTTATCAAGGTGTGATTAATTGGACAGGAAATTTACTAACATTTTCAAATCGATGTATGTATATATGTATACCATCTCTCTGCAGGACATTCGAATATATTTCGGACACTTAAACCACGTAGCTCGATGTTCATCCGATCGTCGTGAGTTCATAGGGTTCAATTTTTTTTTCATCAAACTGAAATCGACGTACTGGACACGATATTTTTTTTTTTTGTTGTTCACGGTAAACTCAAAAACGGAATCCGTATTTATCTTTCAATTATAGAAAGAAAAAAGAAAAAAAAAAAAAAAAAAAACAGAAAAATTCTGTAAATTTTAAACAAATTTTTTTTTTTTTTTTTTTTTCTAATTCATTTCCACGTTTTTGCGTAAATCATTAGGCGAATTTCGATAAACAGTATACGTATAGTAGATTCGTTTAAATGATCAAATTTTTCTTACCAATACTAATAAATTTCTACTTTATAATAAAAAATTTTATTTAATTGATAACTGATAACAATTCATGTATTTTACCCCGTCTAGAAACTCCAACATGCAGTTTACGCTCGGTTAAATATACGCTCACGGTACCAAATCAGTTCCAAAAGTTTTCAACATATTACCATATCGTCAGTCAGTAATTTTCGTATAGTAACAAATCGTGAGTGAAGTGGGTTTACATTGTTTAAAATAATTTTTCCACCCAACTAGTTGAGAGAATATTGTGTAAAGTTGTTCAAATGCAGATGAGTGAAAACTTTTGAATTCTGTTTTGAATGATACTAATAAAAATTTGATAATTTCACATGATAAATTCGTAGTGGAGATTCTCATAAATTTATGATTTTCTGAACAGATATCTCGTTTTGTATATAGATAATTATCGCGTTTTGAATATCAAACGATGAGAGATAGGAGAGAGAGAGAGAGAGAGAGCTGGCAAAAAATTATTTAAATATAAAAAGAAATATACCATATATGTATGTATATTAGTGTCTCAAAAAAACCGACTATTTTTTTTGTTCAAAGAACATTGAAAAATCGTCAGAGTATCTCTAGAAAACGACCCTGTAAAAATATGAGCTCTTAATATTAATATTTAGAGGTGACGTTTTGTAATTTTCTATTTCCCATTTAAATAACATGGGAAAATTTTTTATCAAACTTTGGAATTTTGTAACGTGATAACGAGCTACTTCATTAGTATGACAAAACCAGCTCTTATAGAAAATTTGATGCTCAACAAAAAAGGTCTGATTGACATTTTGCGTAAGTCCAGCCGTTTCAAAAATAATATTTCAAACAGTCTGAAGTTTGAGGCTCGATATTTTTGAAACGGCTGGACTTACGCAAAATGTCAATCAGACCTTTTTTGTTGAGCATCAAATTTTCTATAAGAGCTGGTTTTGTCATACTAATGAAGTAGCTCGTTATCACGTTACAAAATTCCAAAGTTTGAAAAAAAATTTTCCCATGTTATTTAAATGGAAAATAGAAAATTACAAAACGCCACCTCTAAATATTAATATTAAGAGCTCATATTATTACAGGGTCGTTTTCTAGAGATACTCTGACGATTTTTCAATGTTCTTTGAAAAAAAAAAATAGTCGGTTTTTTTGAGACACTCTAATAAGTATATATGTATAACTTACACATATCTACTCGGATCTTATACTATATTTATGTACAAATCGTAGATTATGTATATATGTAAGGTATATACTAAGGCAGATATATATATATATATATATATATATATATATATATATATATATATATATATATATATATATATATATATATATATATATATATATATATATATATATATATATATATATATATATATATACACACACACAGATATTACGATATATGTGAAAAGGTTATCCCCACGCGAGTATAACGCTCCCTTGAGAATCCGGACCACGACACTCATCGAGAAAATTGTATATATATATATATGTGTATGTATGTATATATGTGAAACAGAGAAGGGTAGAAAATTGGTTACACCAAGTCCCGTACATGGACCTGGACCTGGACCTGGACCCCAGACCCAGACCCAGCTTACCCAGTGCTCTTCGCTGTGATATTGAATCAGCCCAATCAGGGCGTCACTTCGAGGTTTCCTCGAACCGTTTGTGAGCTGATTGTCGAAGGCGCACGATCCTTTGTCTCTTGTTACGATCCCGAGTGTCGTCAGTTCGATAAATTGTACCAGTGAGTATCTATCTATATGTATAAAGGCTCGTTTCATTTCGAGATTGGTATAAGGTACCTACCTAACTACCTTCGACTAAAATCTTTCGAGAAATTAAATTCGATATTGAAATAAATGCGATCAATTGTATCTACCTACTACTCCGGATTGAAAAAGGGGGATGATGAGGAAAAGGGTTGAAATGGTCCTAATTCCTAATTTCAATATTAACGGTTAACAGTTTTTAGATAAAATACTTTCTCGAAAGTCTGCATTATAGTCGATTTAAAAAAACTTCAAAATTCCGAAACTCAAAATCCAAACATAGAGTTTTTATTAAATTTTTGGATTCCAAGTTTTTAACTCTCAGCATTCGGGTAATTTCGAATTTTAATATGTCTTAAATTTAAAAATGTCTAAATATTCGAAATCGTCTAAAATATATTTTTCTTTATTGAAACGAAATTTTTTCGCAACCGTTTCGCTAATCTTGAATTGCTAATTAAAAAATAGAAAAATAAAAACCTGAAGTTTACACACGAATGGACGTATACGATATAACGATTTTGTATTTTATCAAATTGAATTGGAATAAAATTCAATTGATTTTAGCTGATTGGGGTATATATATATATATATATATATATATATGTATGTACGTGCGCGTATAGTAGCTGTACTCTCTATGCAAATACTCGACGATCAATCATCATCGGGAATTGATATTTTTTCGTTCGACATTTTATCAGTTCCGTTTCGTTCAGATATAGACGCGCTCAACGCGTCCGACTCGACACTCGACAACCTTTGACGTCTTTTTCAATATTTCTATATCAATCGCGGTATATATATATTGCGATCAGAAATTTTCCCGCATGAACTGACAAACACTTTCCTATAATTTCTTATTTATCGTTCGCTTTGAGATGCTGACAGAAATTTTCTCACACAAACGAAATTTCGTATCGATTGTAATTAACTTTTGAAAAATATATTCCTTCTCTTTTTTGAAATAATCTAAATTGGGGGTAGAATAAAATAAGAAAAAAAAAAAAAAAAAAAGAAAACTAAATGTATAAATAATTTTATCCACGGTCTATCACACCGCGTCGCGGTCGCCCTCTGGCTTCTTCTTAATCCTGGTTCGTCGACTTCGATCGACGCCTGGACGTATATTTTGAAGGCTAAAGGAGCCCAGCAGCACCTGGCCGTCTGTCCGTTCGTCTGTCGACGCGATGGTGGTCGACAGTCGCTAGATGCTGATGCTGAATGCTGAATTCTGGATTCTGGATTCTGGATGCTGGATGCAAGTCCCCCGGGTGAATCGATTGAGCGCCCTCTCATACCCTTACCGACTAAAATCCCCTACCTCTCTGCCTTTTCCACAGCCAACCCTTACTTGCTATTCGAATATCGTTCTCTCTCACTCTTCCTCTCTCTCTCTCTCTCTTTCACTTGCGCTCCCTTATAGTCCTCAGGCTTTTACCAAGGCGTGTTCCTTCGCTCTCTATTCGTCAACTCTCTTAATATATATATATATATATATACCTTATATACAGAGAATAATAGGGGTGATAGAATTTTCCATTATTTGAAGAAAAAGAGAATTTATTTATTTATTTTTTATATTTTTTCAATAAAATAAGATCCGAAAGATATTTTTTTTTTTCTCACTGTAGTTGAAGAATTTTCAAACAATTCCTTTGATTTTTTTTTTGATTTTATATTAAGTAAAAGTGGAGGAGAAATAAGTGGATGAAAAAAAGCGTTTATTTTCGATTTCGATTGTGGAACTAAACTCAATTTCTTTCTCCTCGTTTGATGTATAAAGTATATGTATATATATACAGACTATATATATATTTGAATGCCTACCTATATATACCAGTGTAGAATAAATTCAGTCTGTAGTAGGTACTGTGGTTTTTTTAAAAAATAAATATATATTTTAAAATCTCTCACACCGTTTGAGAAAACGTTGTTAAATATATATATATATATATATAAGGTATACAAGGTGTCTCTATAGAACTTGCAGTACATATACGAACGCCCTCGGGACATCTTTGAAATAATTTCACTGTCTCAATTGTTCGTCGTCGTTTCGAGAGAGAAACGATATAATTTAGAAACACCGTTTCGCAAGCTTTATTCTTCCTTTGCTTTTACAGATATATATATATATATATGTATATAAAGCTGAAATATATATATCACAGTGACAATAACAGAAAAAAAAGACAAAAAAAATACGGTTTTGAAAGAAAGAATAATCAGAATACAGTTTGGCATTAAAAAAATAATTAGAATTCGATTTTCTTTCTTTTTTCTAACTTTCCGTAATGAAAATTGAAAATTTTCATAAAAAATGGAAGTTATTGGTTTCGGTCCGATTTTTGAAAATTGAGTTTTCATCAGATCTCGTCGTTTTGAAGTCCTAGGAAGCTATTCTGACTATTTTTGGATGGACGTCCGTATGTGTGTGTGCGTGTAAACAAATTTTTGTCGTACGATATCTTTAGAACGAATCGACCGATTTGAATAGTTCGTATGGCGATCGAAAGGGTTTATCAAGACTTAGATCTGATTAGATTTTGGAGTCGATCGGTCGAGTAGTTTCAAACTTATTTGAGAAATAAAAATTAAAAACAATTTTTTTTCGTGTTTTTAGCGCGTAACTCCTAAACTGTTCGTGCGATTAATCTCAAAACTTAATCAGACTTAGCTCTTGGATAGCCTTTTCGATCGCCGTAAGATTCATAAAAATCGAACGATTGGTTTAAAAGATATTGCACGACAAAAATTTCTCTTTTTGTCGTACGATACCTTTGGAACGAATTAACCGATTTGAATGATTCTTGCGGCGATCGAAAGGGTTCATCAAGACTTAGATCCGATTAGATTTTGGAATCGATCGGTCTAGTAGTTTCAAAGTGATCCCAAGAATAGAAATTGAAGAAAAAAGATTTGTATACGGAAAACTAATTCTACTTAAAACCTTCTTTAATTTGTTATAAACACAATAGTATCAATTAATTGTACCGTATTTAACACAGCGGGAAGTTTTCGGGTTAGCCCACAGGTCAATCGGTTTCCTAATTTTTGTTTTTTTAGAGAAATGATCACAATAGAATTTTTCAGATTTCAAATATTAGATATTTTCTATCGGTGAGTTCGAAGATATTTTTTCGGATTTCAAATATGGGACCTAATAAGAGTGTGAAAAAATTCGTCGTAGACGCATCATATGTAACAAAAGTTATTTTCGATCCTGAAACCAATACTTTTATTTCTCATAGTCGTGTATCACAGAAAGATCGTGATGAAAAGTAATAACTCTAAGAAAGAGTTCCAGACTTTAGTTGTCGTCGTCACTCAACCCCATGACATAAAAAAAAAAAAAAAAAAAAAAAAAAAAAAACAAATAAAGAATTTAGCTGGAGATATATAGAAAGAATGAAAAGACTATATAGAATTACATCGAGACTTTGACGTCTGATTTCAACACGGTATCGAATTTTTTTTTTTTTTTTTTTCGTTTTTTCAAAAAGTCAAAAAGCTTGGAAAATATCGTGATAACAATTTCCTAAAAATTTATTTATTTATTATATTCATTCCACATTTTTTTTTTTATAGATTCTTTCGGTTCTTATAACAGTTAATTCCCTCCGTGATTATCAATCCCTGATGCCAAAAGAACAAGACAAGACCGAAGACAAGACAAAATAAAAATTGTATATCAGAATTTTTCTCACTAGATTCGATTTCTTTTTTTTTTTTTTTTTTAAATATTCAACAATATCGCAGATGATGTGTTCTGCGGGTATATTCCTGACATTTTGCCATGAATTTTAAGATAACGTTATACAGTAAAAAGTATGTATACATACCAACTACCTAAGATATACAATTTCATCGCAAATTTTATTGCAACTTCCGTAGGATCGTATACTATATATTTAACCTATCTACAAATCTCAGGAATCCAATAGGAATATAACATGATATTTTAAACCATAACGAAAAATTTTCAAAATAGTCAAAATAATAAAAATAAGATGACAAAAAAATAAATAATAATAAATTTCAACTGATTCGTATCCTTTTCTTTCTCTCTCTGACCTATATAATGATTTGCAAAAATTAATCTACCATATCCCCGCGAGGGTCGTGTAAAAGGTCAGGACAAATTTATCTACACGAAATCTTGTTAAGAAAAAATAAAAAAAAAAAAAAGATAAAAAATTGCATATACAGTAAGTAAAGTAATGATTTTATATTCTGGAATAATTAGAAACTATCATTATTATTATTTTTATTATTATTATTATTATTATTATTATTATTATTGAATAATCAGCGTTCTTCAGGGACTTCGTGTACATTAGGTACTTATAATAGTCAAGGCAAAGAGAGAATCAAGAATTATATGTGAGAAGTGAGTAAGAGAAATTATTCTACTTGGGGTTTTAATTAGGACACGAGGGAAAATCAGACTCGCAATTAAATGACCGCCATTTCTAAGTATTCGTCCTGGTTTTACCACCTGGTGGTTATCATGGGGAATTATCCAGACTACGACTCCTTGAGCGCAGTGCGAAAAATTAATATATAAAAAAATCAAAACTTGAATTGAAAATGATGAAAGAAAATATTTTTTTTTTTTTTCTAAAATAAAATTATTAATGAGCGAAAAATTAATAGACGAAAAATTTTCAAAACCTATTTGTTTTTTTCTTTCTTTTATCAAAATTTATCAACTTTTGAATATATCGGAAGATAATTCACGCGGTTGGATCAATTCATTAGAGAAAAAATTTAACCGTGGATCATCACATCCGGGTTATAAATTAATACAAATGGACCATAATTATTATCCTTAGTAAATTTGATTTTGCTTAACCGACAACTCAGTTTTCTTTATAAATAGTTAATTTCATAGCGTTATCAGTTATCACACAGTAAGATTGAGGTTGAGATTGATAATCGGTATTCTCTCTAGAGAAAGAGAGAGAGAGAGAGAGGACACAATCATCGAGTGAAATCGTTGGTCGTAAAATTAAACTGCAATTAATATCTATAAGATATATTTATTATATGTAATAAATAGAATTCGTATTAGCTTTTGGTTCTAAACGTTATTATATTGGTCAGTAGCCGCAATGCGGTAGATTCTGTGTATATATATTTATCTTTTTTCTCAATCTTTGAAAAGAAAATAAAAGAAAATAATAAAAACTGAAAAATAATATGGTAACCTCCAATCTTTTGAAGACTAATAAATATCGAGTAAATTAATTTCATTATACTACGTCACTGGAGCACATATATATATATACCTATACCTACATATACTTATTATAGTAGAAAGATGAAGAGAGAAGTGAAAAATTGAAATTGGAAATTCGACCCCATAAATCCCGGGTGCCAGAAGCCTCAACAATTTCCTGGGGTTTCATCGGCACGTCTGATTCAGCTACATCCACAATATCAATGCATGTGCTTCCCAATTCTTAATATTCATCTTGATCTTCGGTCTAGGTATCATGTACCAATATACTTTATGATAAGAACTTAAAATTTTTATTTCATATTTCGACCGCTAAGAAGGTAAAAATTATTCGTACAGAATTTTAAATATCATTCGCAATGTTATGAATAAATTTTGTTGTTAGATAATTTGTTAATATTGGGTTCAGTTTGATGTCTAATTTTTTATTTATTTTTTTTTATTTGATCATGTTTCTCGAATTTTGAAAAGAAAAAACAAAACAAAAAACGAATGAGTAAGTAATAAAAAAAAAAAAAAAAAAAAAATAGAATGAAGTTCAACGTATCTTGAGATGAAGAAATACTTAGATGCAGAAATTGGAGAAACGCGTATAAGAAGTAAAGAAGAGAACAAATTTGTCGGAGATTCCGGGGCTCTGAAGACGAGAGCGAGGAAAAGTTTCTATTCGATTACCGAGTTCGCTTCTTCTCCTTTCTTCTATACTTATACCACCACCACCGCGATTCGATATTTACTTTACTTTTATAGAAGGCTTTGTTTCCCAACATCGTAACCAATGCTGCAGATACCTACTCTGAAGTATGTATACAATTGTTAAGAGACAAGGAAAGGAGAAACATGGGGGTTGGTTTTATGTTACAGTAAATCAGTTAGAGGATCTAAAATCCATCATTTCAGAGATCTGGATTTTCTCATTCTCCAAAGAATCGTAAATTTGTTAATTATTACCGTCTCTTTGAAATCTATGAATAAATAAAAAAAAAATAAAAATAAATGAATAAAAAATTCTATAACTAAAAGTGATTATAAATAAAGGTAAAAAAGAGAGAGAAAAAAGGCGTATACACTTTGAAAGATGTAAAGCTGATGTAGACACGAGTTTTCCTTATTTTATTTTATTTTATTTAATTTTATTTTATTTACAGAAATGTCAATTTTTATCAATTTTAAGGATTTAAGTAGTAAAATTTAACGAGGAAGTCGTAGTAAGACAGAAATAATTTTTTGGAATCAATGGATATGATATTTAATAAAAAAGAAAAAAAAAAAAGTAAGATAGTCACGCACGTTGATTATCGAAATGCTTGAATAGAGAACTTTCATAAATTTCGTATATACATAGAATCGATATTTCGGGTCTCGCAAAAATAAATGTAAACTGTCGAGAAGCGCGAACACAAAAAGAAACACAAAAAACACAAAAACATGCAATACCCATGTATACATACGGCGTATATATAAAGTATAGTAATTTAGTGTACCTCCGTGCTCCAGTGTCACGATCGAATTGAAAGATATAATGACAGATTGCGTTCACTCGACGACAATAATTCATGCAACCGGTCATTTTCAATGTTAGATCAAAATCTCTTATGTAGATATATATATATATATATATATATATATATATGTAGTATATGGTAGGTGTAACGGTTATAGTATATATCGCCTAAACAACTGGCGTGCAGAGTTGAAACAAAAAGAAAAAAAAAAAAAAACCGACACGAAACGAGAATAAAAAAAAAAAAAAAACAGGAACTTTAAAAAAAAAAAAAAGTATCTTTTCACGGTATTTTTCAACGCCTTGGAGAGAAACTTCCATGTACCTAATTACCGGAAATACTATCAAGCATGTGTTCATTTTTCATAGAAAAAAAAAAAACAAAAAAAAAAAAAATGTGCAAATTATATTAGAGATATGGCGAAATTTTTTAACGTCCATAATAACTATGTTGATGAAAAAATTCTGTAAATTTTTGGATTGTTTTTTTTTTTTTATTTCGCAGTTTCTACAATTTCTTAAAATCTCTGTAACGGTGTATATTCTCCGGATTTCAACATTAACGAATTATAGTTCGCTGGAAAGAGTGATTACCCCGAAAGTCTGCATAGTCGATTCAAAAAACTTTAAAGCCCCCAAAAAAAAAAAAAACATCAATGGTTCAAAATTCCGAAATCTAAAAATCCGAAGGGTCAATAGTCTGGAATTTGAAATTCGCTCATTGGGTTTCATGCCTCTTTATTAAATTTTCGAATTTATGAACTTTTCAAATTTTTATCCGTCCGCATTGAAAATTTTCCCAATTTTATAATATTTCGAAAATTAACATTTCTGAAAATTTCAAATCGCCTAAAGCGAATTCGCAATTTCGACCGTTCGGAACTTGAATCAATTACGGTGACAACCTAATATGAAAAACTATAAAACATTTTACGAAAAAATTTCTAAGTCCTTTTTGAAATGGGGTAATTTTCGTTCTCTGGTTATCATGCAAGCTCGCTCTCGTATAAGAAATGTCCGACGTTTCCGTACTGGGAATGTCATGTGTCCCGGTCCTAAAATACGGTAGGGTAGGTAGGTAGGTAGGTATAGGTATATATGCGAATGGGGTTGTTGGAAGTTCAAAGGTCAAGTCAAGGCCGGGCTTTTTTGGGGAACGAGTAAAACTAAAACGAGGGAAACTGTGAAGCACACACGAGAAACCATCCGACAATGTCCAGCCGAGCTCGACCCAAGGGCGTCGTTTCTATTTATGCGCGTTCGCTGGAAAACAATTCGTTCCTCAACGGGCGATGTGGCATGGCGGGCGCCGCGGCTATACGAACAACGAACCGGACCCGGTTGAGTTATCGAAGTCACCCGGGTCTCGTTAGCATTTGGATAAGCCAAAATGGTCTCCCTCGTAGTAGAGAGAGAGAGAGAGAGAGCGGGTGGGGATTGCCAGTGGTTAACGGACGAAGTTATTTCTTCGTTTTTCCATTTCCCCCTTTTTTTTTTTTTTTTAATATTTTTTTTTTAACCGTTCCAAGTCTTGGAATGAAGGGAAACAAAAAAACCATTCTAAGAAACTCGCAGAAAAGAAATTCGTGAATGATACCAGTTTAAAAAAAAAGAAAAAAATAAAAGTACAGAACGCCTTAGAAAACACAGCGTAAATAATTCAAACGACGAAATACCCGACGTTCCTTAATTCTATTCATGTTACTTCTCTATTCAGATCCATTGCCAATTACATTTAGGAGATCCGTATTATAGAACTCGGGCTCAGAATGAAAAGCAGAAAAAAATTAAAAATAAAATATAAAAAGATGAATTCAAACTCTGAAAAATGTGGAAAAATATATACACACGGGTCTTGAAAAATTTTTTTTTTTTTTTTAACTTTACCTACTCTAAAAAAAAAATAAAATAAATTCTCTGCATATTACATTCTCAAGATGAAAAATCGGAATTCTGCAGACTTAGAGCAACCCCCCTCCCAAAAAAAAATCGTCTGTTTTAAATTCTTGATAATTCGAATATGAAAAATGAAAAACCAGATGTTATTTAAAAATCATGTGTAAAGTTTAATCAAATTTTCATTCGATTTCTTTAAACCGTTAAAAAAAATTCGATCCTGTACTAAAACGTTGAAAATTGACTGATTTTTGAATTTCCATAAAAAAAAAAAACAAAAACAAAAAGAAAGAAAATAGCTTGAACAGATTACAATTTATGGGTTTAGTTAGGTTACGTTGTTGAAAATTCTTCTCTCTATGTATATATGCATTATTATATACCTTGTGTTACGTATATGTATAAGCGTAGCGTTAGTTTATCGATAAAAATTGACTTCATCAAGGCCTGTAATTCGCGTTTTGATATCAGAGTAGGTATATTTACTGGCTAAGCCCTGCAAATCGCCCTCACAAACTGATATCAGTATAGCCCTGACCCTGACACCGACCTTTTACTTTACAGGTCGCTTACATCACGCGAGAACCCAGCTAGCTATAGCTTTTCCCCTCATGCCTTAATCCACACGTTTTCTTTTAACCGTCCTTGACGTTATATCTGATCCCTCAAGCTGTGCATTTTTTCTCAGTAAATAAATACTTCCCTTTTATTTTATTTTATTTATATATATATATATGTATATAATTTTTTATTCAATTGTTTTCTTTCTGTTTTTTTTTTTTTTTTACTTCATGATTGTCGTTAAAATGACTTTAACGAAATATATATATGAAAATGGTGCAGGACGTTATACTCGGCTGATTACAGCGAAGATTATTCAGCGAGTTAAAGCATACCGCTTATATACCTGCCTGCCTGCCTACCTACCTAACAAGGACAGTAAATTTTGGCTAATAAACGGATCTCTGTTGACAGACGTGCGATTCACGCTCGAGAAGTTACGAATTAAAATCGTCCTGAGGGGTTGGTTTTGGCTTGGTTTAGTTTAGCTTAGCTTGCCCGCTGTGTGACTTTAGCTCGTGAAAGGCTGAAGCAATTCTCAAATTTACAGGGTAATGGGAAAATTAGTATTCTCATCGCGTATAACCTTCTATACTCTGAACCGTCACAATCTGGGCTTCACAACGAAAACTAGATGAATCGTATTGTACTTATAAAATCTACGTTAAATAATGTTAAACATCTAGGCCAAGCTTTCTTTCTCTCTCTCCTGAATTGAAAACATTTCAAAAAATGTTCAATGATTTCAAAAAATAAAAAAAAATAAAAAAACACAAGAATTTGTATTCCCTCAAAAACTCAATTAATTTATTAATTTATGATGTTCTGCAGTCATGCAGCAGACTTCAAATTAATTCAATACCCAATCCTCTACTGTGAATGAGTGAAAATGCTAGAGTGACGTGAACACAACCAACGACCATGCGATTTACATTTGTGCTTTAGAGAAATTGCGGGCGAGAAGAGGGGTAAATCGATAGTAAGGACTGACTGGTTCCCAACGAATTAGCATTTCGTTACATCTACAACGACTATGACTCGAATCGTAGATCGTATATAAAGGTACGAGTTTTCCAAGTTAGTAAAGACGTATATATGTGCCTTCCCTACCTACCTACCAAAGATTTACGATTCTGAGATATGACATTCACCTCTGATCGTGGTGTGCTTTACTGTGCTGGAGTATCAGCGCAATAGCCACACGCACACCATTTTATAAATACATATAAATTTTTTTTCTTTCATTTTTTTTTCATAAAGAAAATTAGAGAGATTGATAAATTTACAAAATTTATAACTGAAAATCTACATATCGTGCAGAGTTTCCCCATGTTTTTAACTTCCCGCAATGAATATTGTAAATTTTCATAAAAAAGGGAAGTTATTGGTTTCGGTTCGATTTTCGAAAATTCAGTTTTCATCAGATCTCGACGTTTTGGGATCCTAGGAAGCTATTCTGATTATTTTTGCATGGTCGTCCGTATGTATGCGTGTGTGTAAACAAATTTTTCTCGTACGATATCTTTAGAATGAATCGACCGATTGAAATGGTTTTTATGGCGATCGAAAGGGTTTATCAAGACTTAGATCTGATTAGATTTTGGAGTCGATCGGTCGAGTAGTTTCAAAGTTATTTGAGAAATTCAAATTAAAAAACAATTTTTTTTCATGTTTTTAGCGCGTAACTCCTAAACTGTTCGTGCGATTAGTCTCAAAACTTAATCAGACTTAGGTCTTGGATAGCCCTTTCGATCGCCGTAAGATTCATCAAAATCGAACGATTGGTTTAAAAGATATTGCACGACAAAAATTTCTCTTTTTCTCGTACGATACCTTTGGAACGAATTAACCGATTTGAATGATTGTTGCGGCGATCGAAAGGGTTCATCAAGACTTAGATCTGATTAGATTTTGGAATCGATCGGTCGAGTAGTTTCAAAGTTATTCGAAGAATAGAAATTGAAGAAAAAAAAGATTTGTATACGGAAAACTAATTATACTTATAACCTTCTTTAATTTATTATAAACACAATAGTATCAATTAATTGTAAAGTATTTAACACAGCGGGAAGTTTTCGAGTTGGCCCACAGATCAACCGGTTTCCTGATTTTTTTTTTTTTTTTTTGCTGTTAGTAAATTCTGTCACTCTGATCTTGAAATTTCAAGATACTAATTAATCACTTCGAACAACAACTATATACCCGAACAGTAACCGGATATAGATATTTTGTGAAAGGAGACATTTAATTATCGATACATCTATATATACATATACCTATACGTAATAGCTATGTTGGTAGAGTATAATCTGTGTAGTAATTTGACTTTATACAAGAATATATATAGTTTGATCGAAAGATGAGACCACCACCGTATACATATATACATTAACAATTTTGAAATCTGACGCTATTATGCAGTGAGGCATGGCTGTATCGTAGGATCACAAATACGAATACGGATAGAAATATCTATACACACACACACACACACGTAATCTTACACATATGTATTATAAACTAGGGGATCTATTCATCGATCACATGCATTGTTTCCGATACCTAAGTGTACTCAATAATAGCTGCTATGCATCCATTGCTTTATTGTCCTTGTTCCTTGTACTGCCATGCAGGTCTCTTCGGTGGTTAGATGGAACGAGGTAGAACCGTGCCAAACGCACTAGATATAATCTACGTGATTAATTAACAAGTGGAATTCCTAATTGCTTCTAGAGATATGAACGTAGGCAGCTGTATAGTTAAATAATTACGTATATATAATAACGACTGAGTGTAATCAAAAGCAACGATATTTTTTTTTTTTTTTTTTTTTTTTTTCATAAGAGGAATAGGAATAAAAATTTGTGCCCCCATTAAAAATAATTTTGTTTTCTTTTTTTAAGCAACAATAAAAATGAAAAGAGGAGAAATGAAAAAACTTGGAATTTACATTCTTATTTTGTATCTTATGTTTTATCTTTTTTTTTAGAAATTTTTTTTTCTTAAATCTTAGCTCTTATAGGTAAAACTGTGCGGAGGTAGGTAAACGCCTATGGCAACGCGTGACTATATAAAACCGTTACTTAGCTCGTGAAATTTTCGCGATGATGCGAAGTAAGGAACGTTGGTACCCCGTTTCACGTCCTAGCAATTTTCTTTTGAGATAATGCCTCGCCGGAAGATACCGGAAGGCAGTAGCTGGCGAAGGCTGACGAAGGGGTTCGAGAATGACGAAGATAAAGGAAGCCAAGCTTTTAAGACAACCCTTTCCCAAGGCTTACCCATATAACATACCATGTCCAACCGTTCGACTTTCTTCCATAGAGAAAGAAAAAAAAAAGAAAAATTCCAAAAAATAAAACAAGGAAACCGAATTTCATTTAATTATTGTCAAATATTTAGTTTTTTTTTCTCTTCTAATAAATTCTATAAATTCTAATAAATCATTGGAATTGAATTTAAATTCAATTTCAAGTAAACATTTTCGCTTTTGCGAACGGACTATAGATGAACGAAAAATTGTTGGTGTTAGTATCATCGCCTGTGGGAATTAACGCGCAGCATCAGCATCAGCATTAGCATCAGCGGTTGGTATCAGACAGTATACGTATATATATATATAACTCTTTCCACTTTCTTGATCGAGAATTGAGAAGTTTTGAACTAATATCAATACCATTCCTGGGGCAAAGTCGTTTAATCTTACCGCAAAGTTTAATCAGTATCCTACGGGGTACCGCGCGTAACCTTTTAACTAATTGCTATATACCAAGAGCGCAGGGTCGTTACGGTGGATATTTTATTAACGGTGAAGAGAGAGAGAGAGAGAGAGAGAAAGAGAGAGAGAGAGGGAGGGAGTTATTTGTCGAGGGGATATAATAAATTTTCTTCTTAATTAAAAAATCAAATTTTTATTTCTATTACGCGGTATATGCGGATTGGAAATAGACGAGCACCGCCAGGGATGATTTTGCTTACTTCACTTTACCTACCATTTGCAAATTTCAACGTTTCACGATTTCAATTTCCGTTGATGAATAATTTATTTTTTTAAAGAAACATCTAGCGAGAGTAATTTTCTTTAAAATACACTGTTTATATCAACAACGAAGTAACTATAACGCCTTATATAACGAAACTATACCAACAGCTAGCCTCTCCTCTGGTTATACTTTTGGTTATCTCACACCAAAATGCGAACTCTAATTACCTCAGGGGTAAAACTGCTTTGAAATAGAAGCCTCGAAGCTATACACCGTCAGTTGTACATAGTATATACGGCTTCGAAAACTCTTACCTTAAATCTCTAGCTCTCCGCAACAACTAGGTAGGGGTTCATTGCGGTTTCTACCTTAATTACAAATTGCACTAACTTGTTATACTCAACGTTAAAACAAAAACACGAGAAATTAATTATGATTAAAATTCTAAAGCCATATATTTACGAAATATAAAAACTGAACGGTTTTTCAATTAAATATACTAACCACGAAATCATAGTCAATGGAACTTCGAACCTCCATAAAACTGAAGAAAATTGAAAAATCGATAATCCGAAGAAACTTTTACTGCAGCAATATGAGCTCATATTTTCATACAAAAAAAAAAAAAAAGATGGTTTCCCTAAAATGTTTGGTTTTTTTTTTAGCAAATATATCCCATAGGTATCTCCCTCATGATTGTTAAGCGTCCGAAAGCATAGGGCATATGATATATGCCGAGAGTTGTTGCTTCGATAAATATTTACACACGTATAGTGAAGTAGGATGATGGGGGTGATGTGGTCGAGGATGAGAAAGGAGTCTGTCGTCGTCACCCGATCATCACCCTCTTACATAGAGTCGGTTTCCTAACGCAAGGGATGATCACCTGTGTGTCTAGAGGTAATCTGAGTTTGCCTAACGCGATGTTGGTTCCCTGGAGTCCATTTACCAAGGATTTTCATGCGGTCACAGTACAGATTGTATGTATGTGTGTGTGTGTGTGTGTGTGTGTGTGTGTGTGTGTGTGTGTAATATATAGAAAAAAGAAATTTATGCGCATGACGATCGGGAAGAGAAAAATAGTTCGAGAAAAATAGAAATATAATTTTCAAGAAGAAAATAGAAGAAGATTATTTGTAAAATGAATTCTTTTTTTTTCATATATAGGTATATATATATATATTTTTGTTTTATTTATCGTTAGTTATAATTCAACGATCGTTCATATCAGAGAAAAATAATATCGAGTATGAGAAAATAAGAGAACCGAATTGTCTCTCGACGTTGCTTTTGGTACTGTTATACGACACGAGAGTGCCCCTGTGGGAAATAAAGAACCGAAGAGTATCTATATATCGGGTATAAAAATTGTGTTTTCTAACAGTACTGTCTCACTTTCTGCGAGAAAAATACCAAAGAGTTATCAATCGGAGTTGTTTTATTTATTTTTTTTTATTTTTTTTATTTATTTTTTTTTAACCACGAACGCGATATATACCTATATCAGATCTTGAAATTACTTGTGCTGCAGAGAAAACTCTTATTTCTCATAAAAGAAGATAAATCCACCTTGAAGATTTTACCCATGAGAATAATTCAAAACTGTACATTTTATTTTTGACAATTAACTACAACCGATAAAAAAAAAAATAAAGAAAGTAACAGTAAGAAAAATTTATTTGAAATATATCTCAACGACGTTATCTCTCCATTGAGTCAAAACGTGTAATAGTGTAACCGTATGTTACTTCTGGACTTGGAATGAATTTCAACGTGCTTGCAGCGTAGCTTGTCTCTTATATACACTGCACAGTAGCTATATCGTTGCATAACATATGTATATATATAGTAACAGCACCCTTCGTTGCCACTAGACAAACTGACACCAACCTAGGCAATAACCGAGATACTATGCTACACGATACATACACACATTGCTGCCATGCTATGCTATGCTTTACTCTACTCTACAGTACCCTGCAGGCCAGGGTATTTGTCTGACGTATACCTTATACCCCTACGATGTAACATATACATAGATATACTACATATATACGTGTATAGATACTAGCGTAGTACCTATTTAATTAACAAGAATCTCGTGCAATGCTGCATGGGTAGTTCACTCTCGCATGGTTACCCACCGTTCAAGAGAATAGACAATGCATCAGACGTGATGATGAACAGTTATACCATCATTGCACGAGGTTATTTTAAGTTTGTAAAGTTGATGTAACAAATTGCAATAGTTTAACTTTTTTTTTTTTTTTTTGTATAGTTTTTTTTTATAAAATCTTATAAGGTATATTAATAATGTTATTTACACCTTGGTGAGGTAATCGTATGAACTAGAGATGAAAATCGAGTTGTATATAGATAATATAAAATATACAAAGTACCTTGTAACAAGAGGAAACGGTATATGAAATTGTGAATTTCCAGCTTCAGTAGCAGTAAAACGTTATTACTCCATTCTCCGGGGCACTTGAAAGCGCATAAAAATGTACGAAGAAGAATTATACGCGAATCTCAAAATGCTCGTTTTATGATAAAATAATAATAATAATAATAATAATAATAATAAGGTATATCTAGATACTTGTGTATACATTCGTTAAGTACAATTCTACCATTTGCTGTACTGATTTTATATACTACCTTCATGTACCAATCATACTGTACGAAACGTGAATTTCATACCAATTTAAATCCACCAATAATAAATCCTACTAGTTTTTGTTTTTTCCTTTCGAATTGATTTTAAAAATTGGAAGACCGATCTACATACTAGGTGAATAGTTATAATGAATAAGAAAAAAAAAAAAAACAAAAGTAGAACGTTCAAGCGCATTTGAGCTGAATATTATTCATACAAATTTTAGGTGTTTCTACTCAAACCTTTTCTTACTCAAGAAGCAAATGCTATCATATAAATTCAATTTTAACCTTGAATAACTTTCGAACTAGTAGGTTTATCAAAAAACAACACGATTCCTTTTTTGTAGAGCAATTCATTATCTACAAGAATATGTATTGATAATTTCAGTACGCTGATCCGTTGGTGAGTTATAAAATTTAAAAAAAAGCAAACAATCTTTTTACTATGTTAAATGAATGGGAAATCGAAAATCGCGATGATGCACCTATTAATATTAAGAGTTCAAATTTTGAGAGTATTTTTTTCGTTCGTCATCTTGAAGAATATTTTCCATATAATTTTCGAAAATAAAAAAAATAATCGATTTGTTTTTGACACAGTCTAATGTACATAACATATGTAGAAACTTGGATACAAACAATGTCTGATTTTTATTCGTGCAATTGAACTGTGCAGTATTATCGTTACCTCCGAATAAAAGAACTACATTTGTCTATACTAGCTGCGTTTGTATAGAATACGTTACAAGTATCCCATGTGGCACTCGTTGTCGTCTGGCTTTAAAATTAACTGCTCATATATCAGTCAGTTTATACAGCGCTTTGCACCAGTACCTATACCTGCCCCTACCCCTACCTTACCCTACGTATATCGTAGTGCAGTGGAGCCGACAGAAGCGTAGATACATGGTGTGGCTAATGCTATGCAAACATGCGGGGGCTTATTTACACCCCGTACTACCATTATGTATGCACAAACGTGCAGTATATAGGGTCAAATTCGCGTAGTTAATTACAAATGGCCCTGTGTGTCCCACCACAATTCTCATAGTCTATTTACTTCATGGTTTTTCTTTTCTGCACCGGTTAAATATTATTATACAGATATATTGTGTATAATTAATATCAAGAATTGATTGTTCCCATCAGAATATGGGATCGAGATTAACCTGTATTGATTGATTTATTATTTGATTGGTTAATTAATTAATCAATTAATTATCAAGAAATTGGTTTCATTCGATTTTATACACGAATTAATTTTTCCGTCTCCGCAGTTTGACCAATCAATTTCACGAATGACACGCTTTCATTGTATAAATGTATGTACATACAGGTTATATAGCTATACATGAACCTACTCTACTTGGAGAGAAAGAGAGATAGAGAGAGTAGAGAGAGTAGAGAGAGGTGTTTGTGAATTCATTTGGAAAATTGATTAATCAGTCAGAAGTGTATAATATATTATAGGTATATATGGCATATAGTTATTCTCGAAACTATACATACCTATATACCTGCGATTCGTTCTATATTTCGGTTGATTTAACCGTTGTTACTATTTTCCGTAATTTTTCAATGTATTTTATCGCAGAGGTTTTCTCTTTTATTTTTGTAATTGAGATCGTTGTTTTCTTACCTTTCGTGAGAATTTCCGCCAATTATTTCACTGTCGTCTTTCTTATGTGGATATAATTCGCCTTCAGTTCTATAGACACGCACGCACACACACTCGTACACACACACACACACACACAGGTTAAAAAATAACTTCACTATAACCGCTATTTAATAAAAAAAAAAAAAAAAAAAAAACTCTACCACGAACACAATAAAATATTAAACACAAATGTGTACGGGTATCTATTTTTTAATTTATTTTCAACAGAACAAAACTATAAAAATTAATCATTTCATTTATTTACTTGTTTTCTCTCCGTGTTTGCGAAGTATCGACACTGAGTTCCGCGATTAAACTGAAATTACGTTAGATGGCACGAGAAACCGGCGAATGAATTTACAGATACATACATCGTTGGTTTACGTCCGATTTTCAATTTTAACAAGACAAAATTACTTTCTCCACAATATAAAAGATTAATTAATACTTATCACATAGTTTGAGAAGGTATATCACATCATATTAGCTCTGAAAACTAATATAAATGATGGAAAAACACTTACGCGACTCGAATGCAACGTTAAATCTACGCCGGTTGACTAGCTCTTTTGTTTTCACCCCGCGACGCACTCGGGGTAATTTTAAGATGGCAGTGGTTCTGTTTACTATATCCGTGAAGGTTAAAAAATAACTTCACTACAATCGCTATTTTATAAAAAAAACAACTCTATCACGAATACAATAAAATATTAAACACAAATGTGTACGGGTATCTATTTTTTAATTTATTTTTAACAGAAAAAAACTATAAAAATGAATCATTTCATTAATTCACTTGTTTTTTCTTCGTGTTGCGAAGCATCGACACTGAGTTCCGCGATTAAACTGAAATTACGTTAGATGGCACGAGAAACCGGCGAATGAATTTACAGATACATACATCGTTGGTTTACGTCCGATTTTCAATTTTAACAAGACAAAATTTACTTTGTCCACAATATTAAAGATTAATTATTACTTATCACATAGTTTGAGAAGTTATATCACATGATATCAGCGCTGAAAACTAATATAAATGATAGAAAAACACTTACGCGACTCGAATGCAACGTTAAATCTACGCCGGTTGACTAGCTTTTGTTTTCACCCCGCGACGCACTCTGGGTAATTTTAAGATGGCAGTGGTTCTGTTTACTATATCCGTAAAGGTTAAAGAATAACTTTACTACAATCGCTATTTTATAAAAAAAAAAAAAAAAACAACTTATCACGAACACAATAAAATATTAAACACAAATGTGTACGGGTATCTATTTTTTAATTTATTTTTAACAGAAAAAAAACTATAAAAATTAATCATTTCATTCATTTACTTGTTTTCTCTCCGTGTTGCGAAGTATCGACACTGAGTTCCGCGATTAAACTGAAATTACGTTAGATGGCACGAGAAACCGGCGAATGAATTTACAGATACATACATCGTTGGTTTACGTCCGATTTTCAATTTTAACAAGACAAAATTTACTTTGTCCACAATATTAAAGATTAATTATTACTTATCACATAGTTTGAGAAGTTATATCACATGATATCAGCGCTGAAAACTAATATAAATGATAGAAAAACACTTACGCGACTCGAATGCAACGTTAAATCTACGCCGGTTGGCTAGCTTTTGTTTTCACCTCGCGACGCACTCGGGGTAATTTTAAGATGGCAGTGGTACTGCTTATTATATCCGTAAAGGTTAAAAAATAACTTCACAGAATCGCTATTTTATAAAAAAAAACAACTCTATCACGAACACAATAAAATATTAAACACAAATGTGTACGGGTATCTATTTTTTAATTTATTTTTAACAGAAAAAAACTATAAAAATGAATCATTTCATTAATTCACTTGTTTTTTCTTCGTGTTGCGAAGCATCGACACTGAGTTCCGCGATTAAACTGAAATTACGTTAGATGGCACGAGAAACCGGCGACTGAATTTACAAATACATACATCGTTGGTTTACGTCCGATTTTCAATATTAACAAGAAAAATTTACTTTGTCCACAATATTAAAGATTAATTATTACTTATCACATAGTTTGAGAAAGTATATCACATAATATCAGTGCTGAAAACTAATATAAATGATAGAAAAACACTTACGCGACTCGAATGCAACGTTAAATCTACGCCGGTTGACTAGCTTTTGTTTTCACCTCGCGATGCACTGAGGGTAATTTTAAGATGGCAGTGGTTCTGCTTACTATATCCGTAAAGTATAATCTTATTATTTTGATACAGAAGGCACGTCATAGAATAAATAAAATGGCGGCATAACATAACGACTAACTAAACAGACTCATGTCGCGTGATAATAATATTACAAACTTTGTAAAAGCTGTTCGCAAAATTCAAACTAAATAAATTACGTGTTATATTTATTCGAAAAAAACTACTAAAGTCGTTTATTGACGATTATTCACCCTCGTGTAATTTGTGCAATAAAAAAATAAAAGTCAAATTGTTCGAATAAAAACTAGTGGTTAAAAAGAAAAAGAAAAAAAAACAACAACAATAACCAACATCAGCGATCAGTTTTAATTTAAACTGTAAACTGACCGGAAATTTGAAAAAAAAAAATACACACGCTGCAAATTTCTCGTTGTTTATAGTACCTTGTGAAGTTGTAGCAATACCGTGACATCAGCGTTCAACGATACTAAAGTGTTTCCGGTTTTTATTCAATGTTTGTATTAATCTACTCGCTTCGAGTACCGGTATATCGCCTTGTAGTCCGCACCCGTAACCATAGTGTAGTGTCGTGTCGTTCATGCAATAGGTGAGTACCTATAGTTGTTAAATTCGAGTGTTTCCAAGTGATTGTTTACGTTCGTTGACAACTGTAATGAGAAATCCGGAAGCTGACCGTGACTCTGACTTATACATACCCATACCGGACGTCGTATAAACAAACACAGTATTCATTTGTGTGATGTGAAGTGATGCGTAGTGATGTAAAGTTGAATAAATTAGCTCGGAGCGAATTCACGTGCACTTCAGGGACCGCGATATGTAAGTAATTAAAGTATTATACCTAATTTGCATAATCGTATGTTGTTTATCGAATAATTTGTATGTATAATAGCAGAAAGGATTAAGTTCTCGCAAAATTGATATATACTTGCCTACTCCAGCGTACGAAACTAGGACAATAATAGCAAATTGAATTCGGTAAAAAATCGATCTATCCACGCCGGTGGAGAAAAAGTTTTCTAACGAATGTAGAGAGTAAAATTTCATTATCGGAGTAAATAAAAGCACAAAATTTGCAGGTACTTTTTCTCCAATAATCTGATATGATTATGTGTACCTATATAGGAAATAATCAGAGAAAGTTGTAAAAATAATATGTAAAAAAAAAAAAAAAATAAGAAAAAATCAATAATAATAATAAAAAACAAACTTTTTCGTGAATTAGTCAGAAAATCTTAATCATCCGAAAGTAAACTTTCGTACCCGCGATCATCGCGATGTTAGAGTATAGGTTAGGGTAGTATAGGCAGAAACTGCGATGCCTCGTCTCGTAACAGGATACTTTAACCCTCGGAAAACAGCTGCCAATCAGCAGTTATATAACCTTAGAAGAAACTTTACGGAGATATATAATTCGTAAATCAAATCCTTGCAGGTAGTACCTATACAGAGTTACACAGCTATAACGACTAACGTTAACGAAAAGTTCAACATGCTATAGATAGAAAGCAAAAGAGAGAGAGAGAGAGAGAGAAGTTTGTTTCGGTAAAGCAAACTTGAAGTATAAAGGTAAAGGGCTTTATTCGCTGATCCATATTACAGCTCCTACTTCAAGATAGGTATTTCTAATTCCTTTTATTTTATTATTATTTTACATCGAAAAATTTTTCGACTAAAATAGTTTTATATAATACATATATGTATATAATATAAAAATTGGTTATTTGATAATATTTTCGAAATATGAGAAAGAATTTATTGTATACTGCAGCTGTTGATTTCTATCACTTTTTATGTGTATTCTATGTGTACAGACATACTGTACATTATATATAGGTAGGATTTCTATAACCCCGAGGTAAAAAGCCGATATATCGAGTTGCACTGCAGTGTAAACTATATAAATTTAGAACTACATACATATCTAGTAGCTAGGGTTTGTACGGATTGTTGTTTAGTTCGGAATAAGGTTCAGCTCGGTGGGATTTATATTTTCGTTTTATATTTTCTGTATTACAGGTATATACATATTCGTATATGATTAACATCTGATTATTATAGTTTTATTATTTTACAAATGAAAAATAGAAAATCGCGATGAGGAACGTCTCTTAGTATTAATATTAAAGTTTCAAATTTTAATAAACTTCTTATTTCACCTCACTTCAAGTATATAAAATCGGTTTGTAGATTGAAAAAAAAAAAACAAAAAAAACTGTTGATCTGAAATGACACACCCTAAGTCTTTTTGTTTTTCTATTCTTGTTATTTTTTATTTATTTTTTTTTTAAATTTTTTTACCACGCCGATGTAGGAATTGAAATTTTTGGATAATATCTCTGGACTTCTTAGGGCAGCAAATTTTAGCCATATTATTCGCCGTCGTTCGTTCGTTCGTGCGTGGGAAGTTGATCGAGATGATGGCGCAGTGCAGGGGTTTTTGGTACCTATTATTTTTACGATTTCCTGTCACCCTTTTCTGACCCAAAGAATATATATGTACACACTGACCCGGCTTCCGCTATAGAACCGAGCGTCACATTGCGTATACAGTCCGTTGGAATCTAAAATTGATTTTAAAAACGTGAAGATAAAAAATGAAATATTTCTCTCCCTGGTATATATGACGTCATTATAATAGATTCCCAAAAAAAAAAAAAAAAAAAAAAGAAACAAAAATCAGGAAACCGGTTGACCTGTGGGCCAACCCGAAAACTTCCCGCTGTGTTAAATACGTTGCAATTAATTGATATTATTGTGTTTATAATAAATTAAAGAAGGTTATAAGTATAATTAGTTTTCCGTATACAAATCTTTTTTTTCTTCAATTTCTATTCTTCGAATAACTTTGAAACTACTCGACCGATCGATTCCAAAATCTAATCAGATCTAAGTCTTGTTGAACCCTTTCGATCGCCGCAAGAATCATTCAAATCGGTTAATTCGTTCCAAAGGTATCGTACGACAAAAAAGAGAAATTTTTGTCGTGCAATATCTTTTAAACCAATCGTTCGATTTTTATGAATCTTACGGCGATCGAAAAGGCTATCCAAGACCTAAGTCTGATTAAGTTTTGAGATTAATCGCACGAACAGTTTAGGAGTTATGCGCTAAAAACATGAAAAAAAAAATTGTTTTTTAATTTATATTTCTCAAATAACTTTGAAAATTTAATAAATTCTCAAATAAAATGAAAATTTTCAATTTTCATTGCGGAAAGTAAAAAGAAAAACATCAAAGATAAGATAAGGGATCATCCGGTTTCTTTATTTTTTATTTCTGAATGTTATACGTATGAATTTAAACGCGTACATAATATTTTTAACAGAAATTTTCTTGTTTTTTTTTTTTCTACAACCCTCATTATTATTATTTACATCTTATTACCGCTTATCCACTTCCATCCTCATCGTGAGTAGATATATACGAACCGCATGCCTCCGTGTGAACCGCAACCGGGTAGGAGTGGGTGATTAATTAGCTACTGTAGGATGAAGGGCGGATTTAATCAGTAGAATCAGTGATCAAGTATACCAAAGCTACTTACTCGAATAATCAGACTTTCGTACGGCTTAATTATTTCGGGAAACTAAAGATTTTTACCCTCCTTGAAAAAGTTTGGATATATCTTTATGGCGTAAATGAAGTAAAAGATATTTCGTAAGAAAATTTTTGCCCCAGCTTCTAACGGCATATATGTATATAGAACATAACCTAAAAAGTTTAAAATTGGCCTAACAAACTTTTGGACCCCGATTGATTTTGAAAAAAAATAAAAAATACATAAAATCCATCGGCAAAAGACGAAAATACAGTCTTGAGAAAAAAAAAAAAAAAACTAAAAATTAATAATAATAAAAAAAAAACGAAGCAAAATTCATAAAATTCGTAACGGCTTGTTCAATTACATAGTATTACATATAGATAAAAAAAAAAACAAGATAAAAAATTGTAAACAATTTAATAATAATAATAATAATAATTTTTGTAATATTAAACAAAAACAAGGAACAAAACCGAGCAAAAGTTTGTAATTTTAACCCTCTATTATTATGGTATGATGGTGTTTTTGCTCCGTTTTGTGTTATAGTAGTAGAATTATGTTTGTTCAAACTTTGATTAAAACGGTAAGACACACACATTCACTCAAGTTAATTGTTGGCAGATATACCGTTATACACTTTCGCCTATATCCTATGTAGATTTTTATAGCTATACATGTATATAGATATATAGATTATACAGGTATACATATATAAAGATTTAAATATTTAACTATATGTATTAAACAATGAAACCCTTGGATTATCATACCTATATATTATAATAAGGTTTAATTCATTGAAAATTGAAGAACAAGAAAATTTGTATATATATGGGGCATTCTAGCTATAACCGAGCGGCCATTGCCTCGATATTTTTGTTTTGTGATGACAATTTTTTTTCAAGTACTTTTCGACAAAAAAAAGACATGCGTATTCCTCAAAAAAAATTATTCGTCATCCGGTTCCAGTTTATGACCTTTCAAAGCAGAAAAAAAATTATTTTCGACTAGAGTGTATCCTTCGATTTTTCTCAAATAAATTTACTGAAAAGTGCATTAAAATTCGCATCTTTTGGTGTCTATCTCATCGTGGAGAAATGATTTTTCGATTTTTGCTATTTAGATGAAACTGTGAAAAATGTCTTTTTATTCGTGAAAAAGGAGTAAGTACTGGTTAGTACACGTGTTCGGATATGAATTTTTTGCAAATCGTGGATGTTTTTCCATTCTTCAGTTATTATTCTGATTGTTGAATTTATGGCAAGGGTTACAATTACTGACAAGTAAGCTCACTTACTTTTTTTTTACAAATAAAACACATTTTTCACAGTTTCATCCAAATAGAAAAAATCGAAAAATCATTTCTCCACGATGAGATGTCCACCAAAAGATGCGGTTTTTAATGTACTTTTTAGTGAATTTATTTGAGAAAAATCGAAGGATACACTCTAGTCGAAAATAATTTTTTTTCTGCTTTGAAAGGTCATAAACTGGAACCGCATGACGAATAATTTTTTTTGAGGAATACGTATGTCTTTTTTTTTGTCGAAAAGTACCTGAGAAAAAATTAGCATCACAAAAAAAAATGTCGAGGCAATGGCCGCTCGGTTATAGCTGGAATGTCCCATATACATACCTTTTTATATGAAAATTTGAAGAATTAAATATAAATTGTTAAATGAAGTATAACATTTACCTGTATATCTATAACATTCCTTGCACGTGTAAAAACATTAATAATGATAATGTAGATATTATAGGTATAAAATTTGAAAAGGATTTGTTTTTTATACACACTAGAAAAACCAGCGGTTCTCCTATATACCGTTTTATCAAAAACCCACCCGCGGTTTCGTAAAGGTATAATATGTATATATATATATATATATATATATATGTCTTTGAAGATATGTATGTATATACGGTAAATCCGTAACATTAGTGGTAAAGGCAAAGGAAAAAGCCGCTTAGGCTCCGGACCATAATCTTTCACGAAGCAACTCTACCAGCTCCGGACAACCCGTAGTAGTAGAGAAAGAGGATGAGAAGGAGGGTTTCCTGGCTGCAAAACCATTTCACGAAATTAACTTCTTTTTTTTTCTCTCTCTTCCTTTCTCTCTCTCTCTCTCTTTTTTCTCTTATTTTCGTTTCTACCCTACAGCTACTCCCCAAATTTTCTCTCCTAATTATACCAATAATCTTAATCCACGAAGAGATTCGAATTTCTAGCTAGGGGAAAAATAATCCCTTCGGTATTTTTACTTTTCTTATTTTTTTTTTTCTAACGTTTTTTTCATCAACTGTATGTCATTACCCGTTCAATAACTCAAAAGATCAATCGTAAAAAGACTTTACTTAATAGTCCATTTTTTTTTTTTTTTTTTTCTTTTTTCAATAAACTCCGAAGTTTGATTTTTCTTATTGAGCTAACATAAATTTATGAGGAGAATTATTTTCACGTCTCATGCACACAACGTCCTATCCCCATCACCACCCACTTCACTCAACCTAATTCTGGAAGAATTTTCTTTAATGGCAATCAAACACAATTATGTGAATCAGTGAAGCCTGGCGAATAAATATATATATATGTGTGTATTCATATCGAAATTATTAAATTTCTTACAACGTCTACTCGATTTTTCCAGTAACGTAAAAAAGGGAGATGAAAAAATGTTTATTTTAAAAATACCTACACCGAAAATAGCTGAGGTGAAACAAAAAAGTGAATTAAAAAATTATCGACATATATTTAAATAAGGAGGGAATTTTTATTTCTAATATCGATTTACTTATCATATAAATTTAATAAGGCATATACATTTATTTCAAAAGAAAAAAATTACAAAGAATTTTCGATGTCTTGATAAATATTCTCTCGATTTTTGGTGATCAGTGTCAAAGTGATAACCATCGGATGGATTTTCGGGGTCTCAATTTGTCAGTATTTTTATTTTTTTATTTTTTTGGTTTTTTTTTTCACTTTTTCTTTTTTGCAAGCCGACGAAATCATTCAATTAATCAAACCTGCATCAGGTATACGTACACGATGGTAAATAGTAGTAGTAGTAGTAGAGTCCTCGCTTTATAGGAGAGTTGTAGGTCCTCGTCAGGAGTGAACGCGAAGGTTTGATAAATAGTTTGGAAAGTCTGTAGGGAAAGAAAACTGTGAGATGTGAGAACGTGCAAAGGTAAAGGTAAAAAAACTACCGGGACTGAAATAAAAAATATATACATGTATATATCGTCCAGGAATAAAAGAAAAAAGAAAAAAGAAGACTAAAGCTAAAAAAAACTAGAAATGAAAGTTAGTCTAGACTCCAGAACTTATTCGAACTAGCTTCTGGCCAAATTCGGGTAAGCATGTTACACATCGAGGAAAATTTTCTATCTATATGTGAGAAAATAGAGAGAGGGAAAGTTCATAAAAAAAAAGTGGTAAGGAAATAAAGAAATAAAGTTAAAAAAAAAAAAAAAAAAAGAATATAAAGAATAGGAAAAGGAAGAGGAAGAGGTCGTGATAGATAATAATTACAAAGTGAAGTGAACACGTAAAGATAGATAAAGGGCGAAGGGATAGATATGTATACAGCTATGCCGCAGAGGGTACAGCACACGAAAGTTTATGATCGTAAAATTATGATGATCAAGTTTGAAACTAGGTTGTTAAAAAGTAAGTCCTTCGTTGCATAATATATTGGGGCTAAAAGTGCTTAAAATATACATATATATATATATATGTATATACCTATATAGAAATTTATAAATCTTGTCACGTTATTAGCTCCTCTTCATTCCGCGAAAAGTTCTTATACTTTCCCTCCTATTATACATATTATGTATATATAGGTAAATTTATATATATAAGACGGTAATAATTCGTTCTTAAGTAAATTACTATATATTACATACAATAATTCTTGAGATCATAATTATAGACGTATATACATATACAAATATATCATTAAATTTTGTTGCATCTGTAAAAAATTTTTTTTACAGCTAAATTAGGGATTGATTTTTTTTTCAATTGTGGATTTTGAAATTTTTGGATGAGAAATATTTATCATATATTATATGCACTGCTCTATAATATAGATTTATATATAATGAACCGAAAAGTTATTAATTAATTTATTATTATTTCAAACGAAATCGAAACACAATTAATTTTGAAAGTAGATTTTCAACTTCTAACCATCGTTGCTATTATTATTATTATTATTATTATTATTATTATTATTATTATTATTATTATCATTGCAGTTATTATTAATTACAATTATTCATTGATAACAAACGTCCAATTATAACTTCGACTTTGACTTTATCGTTACCACCCTCTCTCCCTTACCGAAAAATTATACAAACTTTTATCAATTTAGGTAGAAAATATTTGATATACTTTATAATTATATATATGTACGTAAATGATGAGTAAATGACGGTATTTAATTTTTCTAAATCGAATATCGTTTACCCTAAAATTTTATAAAATTTTTATTAAAACTGCGAGGGTTTTTTTACGGTTTAGAATTTTAAATTTGGGAAATTTTTTTTTTGGTTCACAAACGATTTGGAAAATCGTGTCTTGCAAAAATAATAGCAGTTACAATTTTTTTTTTTTTCTTTTTTATTTTCTTTTATTTACACGAATTTAATTTATTTATCATGAATATTTCAATTAAATATATTTGAAAGAGTCGCTTTTGATCTTACGCGTTATACGGTAACAGGCGTTTATATACCTGGTCTGTTGATTTTTTTTTTTTTTTAGTTAAAATAAAGAGAGTGAGAGAGAGAGGGAGAAAAAAAACCGAAGAAAAAAAAAAAAATCGAAATAAAGATAAAACGAACAAAATTGATTACGCGTTTTCGTCATCGTCGTCGTCGTCGTCGTCGTTGTTGTTATTGGTCGCGTTTGAAGTGTTGATAAATAATATTCATGAAATAAATTACTTTTATATATATATATATATATATATATATACACACCTATATACCTACATATATATTATTTTGCTCTCATCGCGGGGGTCTCCCTTTCTCCGTTTATTATTTCACCGATTTTACCAACATATACGACTCAATATACACCTATGTACAGAGTATATATATATATATATAAATATATTTTTAGGCTTAATTTTGATTATTGACGACCGTTTTCTGTCGTCGGGATTTTAGTCCTTCACAGATTTATAGTTCTTAATTATAATCGAGACCTTTAACCGCTGTGCGGTTTTACGAAACTATATCACAAGCAATTTCTGGCTTAATTAAACACGCCTATATCGTACCTATGTATGTAACAAAAAATATCTCAAAATATTATATCGCTACATTTTGCTAAAAAAAAAAAATATTAGAGCCTTAATCAATTCATAATATAATTTCAAACCGGCCATAATATATGTAAGGCATTAATATTGTGTATTGTAACGTACATATATATATATGTATGTATGTATATAGAATTGAAATTGAGTTGTTCAATCAAGTGGTAAATGAATTAAAATCAAACGATTGACGTAATAATAATTAGGATAATTGAAAATTTTTATTGTTTTTTTATTTTTCCAATTTTCGATTCTTAATTATAATTATATAATTTATATGTATGTATAATAATAATTATTATTATAATGGGCTAGAATTTATTTAAAAAAAGAAGAAAAAAATTACGTCAGCAGGTTTTTTTGTATGTAAATCCTCGTTCTTTGCTGCAGCAACAAAAGAACGCAATGAAATTCACAGAGAATTGTATATCAGCAATAAATACGAATCGTAAATCACGTTCTGAATTCAATAATATATATGTATATATATATATATATGTACTTACCTACCTATACATAGGTATAAACGTACAGAATTGAAATAAAAATTTTTCCATATATTCCGAATACATATAATAATATATTGAATAATACCTGCTGCATATAATAATGTTCATTTTTCATTCTATGTATATAAATATATATATATATATATATATATATATATATATATATATATATATATATATATATATATATATATATATATATATATATATATATATATATATATATATATATATATATATATATATATATATATATATATATATATATATATATATATATATATATATATATATATATGAGCTTATAGTATACATATACATACATATAATTTGTGTGAGCAATTTAATGCAGATATATAAATCTGTAATGGTTTCTTAGATTTTTTTTTTTTTCTTTTCTTCTCTTTCTTCTTTTCATTTTATATACATATATAATATGTATAAGAAATTGCGAGGCGAAAAATTGGCATACCTATTTCAACAGAAAATTCCAACCTTTTGCTAGATCAGAAAAGCAGCATCCATCACACTGGTTATACTTCATCATATCGTTTGCTGCTGCAAGTAAGCAGCTAGGTATGATATGAATTCAAAGACGTGATAGACATAAGATTCAAATTCAATCATTCATCAAAAAAAAAAAAAGCAAATAAAATCAGGAAACTGGTTGACCTGTGGGCCAACCCGAAAACTTCCCGCTGTGTTAAATACTTTACAATTAATTGATACTATTGTGTTTATAATAAATTAAAGAAGGTTATAAGTATAATTAGTTTTCCGTATACAAATCTTTTTTTTCTTCAATTTCTATTCTTCGAATAACTTTGAAAGTACTAGACCGATCGATTCCAAAATCTAATTGGATCTAAGTCTTGATGAACCCCTTCGATCGCCGCAAGAATCATTCAAATCGGTTAATTCGTTCCAAAGGTATCGTACGACAAAAAGAGAAATTTTTGTCGTGCGATATCTTTTAAACCAACCGTTCGATTTTTATGAATCTTGCGACGATCGAAAGGGCTATCCAGGACCTAAGTCTGATTAAGTTTTGAGATTAATCGCATGAACAGTTTAGGAGTTATGCGCTAAAAACATGAAAAAAAATTGTTCTTCAATTTTTATTTCTCAAATAACTTTGAAACTACTCGACCGATCGACTCCAAAATCTAATCAGATCTAAGTCTTGATAAACCCTTTCGATCGCCATAAAAACCATTTCAATCGGTCAATTCGTTCTAAAGATATCGTACGACAAAAATTTGTTTACACACACACACACACACACACACACACACACACACATACGGACGTCCATGCAAAAATAGTCAGAATAGCTTCCTAGGATCCCAAAACGTTGAGATCTGATGAAAACTGAATTTTCGAAAATCGAACCGAAACCAACAACTTCCCTTATTTATGAAAATTTTCAATTTTCATTGCGGGAAGTTAAAAAAACGTTTTATTATCACTATACACACACGATTTTCAAAATTAATTATCACACCAATTTGAAGATGAATATAATCCGACGGCTAGAATTAATTTGACCAAAAACAGTCAGACAAGTTTTGAACTTTGAAATTAATTCAAGCATAAGATTTTCAGGCTTCAGCAACACCGTTCCTAAAGGCAATGATTACCCAAGGCATATCTCAGGTTTCTTAGCAAGTAGGTACGTATACGTTGGTATACCAAGTAATCTCGAGGATAGTAGGTGGTAGGCACTGATACCTGGGAAACGTAAATCTGCACAGGGTTATAACGCGGAGATAGATATGTATGTATATATGTATCTATCCCAACACAACTTGATGAACCCCAAAGCTCAGTTTCAGTAACGGAAATAGTATTCCTTTGGTCCCTGAGGTGACAGGAAGTCTCAGGGGTCTCAATGCAATCAGATTTGATGCTGATCTCTAAGGACTGAATGGATTTACCGGACCTATGGCTGTTTTTGAAGACCCCTACAAACCTCGAGGGTACAGATATTAGACTACTACGAGATATTGGGGTGATTTCTAACGATGTTGTTGCACGTCGTTATGACACATCACGAAATAAACATATTTTCTTTTTGTTTTTTTTTTAAATTCATGATTTAACGATCTAATTTCGTCCTAATTATCAAATAAAATTATTTCATCTTTAATTCTTATTTAGAAAATTATAATATGAGGTAATAATCGATTTAAAAAATGGTGAAAAATTATTTTTTAATAAAATTTTAATCACAAACCTGGATGTTGGTGATAGACGTAACTCGGCATTGATATTCGAAGATTTTTTCTTCTCACGGTTATTCTCATCGTTTAATTTCTATGTTGAATTTTTCCAAGAGATGATCGATCTTCGAAAAGGTTTTACCAGTCTTTCATCAGGGCTGTAAACGCTAGAGGGGGACAAGTTAAAATCATTTTAGATGAACAATTATACACATACGGGCAAAGAGAGATGGGTTTGAAAAAGTTTTAAAAGTATTAAAGATTCTTGAAAATTAAAAGAATTAAAATACTACGTTTCAGAACTCGAAAAATCTGTAATTAATTAATTAATTAATTAATTAATTAGAAATTTTTAGATACTTTATTAAAGGCATAATTATATGTGTTAAATACCCCGTTACAAACTTATACCCTCCATTCGTTGAATTGGTATACGATAGGGTACGAGTTTTCGTGTAAGTCGGGGTGCGAGATTCTGCGCCAAAATTCTAACATTGATTTTCTCTCGCACAGAGAATATCGGACTACCATACCAGCTATGGAGAAAGAGAGAAGAAAGCCTTTCGCAAAACCTGAAATGGAAATCAAAATTCCAACAGCATCACGAACGTTAATACGAACTAAAACTGAAATAGCGTAGCTCAGCTTCTTCTTCTTCTTCACCTTTTCCTTTATCTTTTTTTCTTTTTTTTTCGCCATAATCAACACCCGGTTATACTAAAAGAGCCTCGAATTTGTTTCAAACTTATATTATTATGACATCGCAGAGTTTCTCCCCATGGAGAAACGCGGCATTTCCGGTTAACAAAGAAGTACGATTACGCCTAGTTTTATGGGGAACATCCAGTAGATTTTTCTTGTTCCCTTATATAGTTTAGGGAAAGAATTTTCTCTACTCTAATCGTAAAGATGTAGTGCAGAAGCCTTTGGGCGTTGTTTTCAACGTATTTCTAGTTGGTGTAAAATTTAATTAACTCTCGCTAATTGTTCGTATAAAAGTCAGAACCTCAAAAGAAAATATATTTCATTCGATGATAATAATAATAATAATAATAAAACGTGAGAAAAAAAAAACGAAAAAAAAAATGAAATATATTTTTTCATCCTTCCACGACGATTTAAAAAATTCTAATTCCAGGTGAATGACACTCACTCAAATAGTTTTTGTATAAAACAAAAAAAAAACGAATCTCTTTCTCTTAATACTCAGTCGTGGTATACCAAGCAGGGATAGTAGGCACTAGGTGGACCAGCACCACCGGCTTTTCAAAGTACCGGATTAACCGTAGGGGCTCCTATCTTCCCCAGGGATTTTCGGATAGCTGTTTCAGGTGGGTCACGGGTGGCGATTTCACGTGTAATTTCTGACATAAGTGGTACTGGTACTATGGTTTATAGTTACAGAGGCGCTTATGGATATTACACACCCTTATATGAGCTTTTTGGAGGTTAATTCCGTTGGACTAGAAAATTCTATGCAGTTATCTGTATATGGAAAATTAAAGAACAATATCTTTAACGGTACGATATCTTTAGAACGAATCGACCGATTTGAATAGTTCTTATGGCGATCGAAAGGGTTTATCAAGACTTAGATCTGATTAGATTTTATAGTTTCAAAGTTATTAGAGAAATAAAAATTTTCCTCTCAGAAAAGGTGTCGACATGTCTGAAATAATAATTTCATTTGCTATAAAATAAAAATTGAAAAATTTAGAACAGGATGCATACCCTCGAAAAAAATAACACTAGATATCAAAAACAATTCCACAGTAGTTGTAATACGTGAAAAATCGTTATGACTAATTTGTACAGTATGAATGTGATCGTTGCTGTAAATTGAAACGATTCAATCGAAATGAAAAGTTAAATATTGTTTTTTGTTCCAACATTTTTTAACTTTTGAATTGACATTTAAGTCCTCATTGGCTTTTTACTCTGGTTTACTCTATTCATACATAAATCTCGTCCCGTTTAGTTTTATGCGAAAATATTAAGGACCATTTACTAAAACAATACCAAATTATTTTATATTTGGTATACTCGATCAGGTGAAATGGAATTTCTGTAAATATGTCTGATTGCAGAAAGCCCTCTTCTCTTATTACCGAACTTTTTAATCGATCGAGTGTATTGAATCGGGAAATAATTAATGTTCTGTTTAATTATCCGGTTTAGGATTGACGTACTGATGAAGATTTTAAACCTGAGATTCTGATCCTGACAACGGTTTTAAATCCCATAAAAGATCTGTACATCCCGATAATAATATTGGATCAGACAAAGTTCGGTCGGACGAATGAACGGGACCTGATATTGTCTGGGCTTAGGACATCAGATTTTACGAGAAGATCCTTGAATCTTTGAATGGGTTTCTTCTTTGGCTCCAAATATTTTCTCACCTCCCTTATTCTTCTTCTTTAGAAGTTTTTCCTCTCTCTGATGACGACGACGACCATGATAAGACCTCGCTCACTCTCTAGCAGCTATCTTCACGAGGCTCTTCATCGAAAGTGGAATTCTCAGTCTCATTCTCCTTATTTCTCTTCCTCCTCTTTAGTCATAGGCTTTGTCTTTCCGTGATGTTCATTTTGTTTTTCTCCTTTTTTTATTTTTTTTTTTATATATTTTTTGTTTTTTAATCCCACGCCTCATCTTTATCCTTGACCTTTGACGGCTCAATTAAAGTATCGGAATTTAGTCCTGGGACTAATTCACCCGGATTTTCCGGCTTTTTCATACCCCTTTTTAGACTTTAGAGGACTTTCTAATCCGGCTGACGATGAACTATGTACATACATACATACATATATACTATTCAATCTGGGGTTTCTCGTATACCCCCGAAATCGATTCCGGGGATGCTTCTTGCATTATCTCCCTTTTTTTCACAACCAATCCAACTTATATACAATTCTTGAAAAATCGTTTTAAGTGATACTTTACAGCTCGTTTCCTTATTCATCTCCATTCACGTTTCTAACACTTAACACTCGTCGTATACGGAATTAAAAACTTGAAGAGGTTTTTTTCGTTGAAATTTTTTATCTGATTGGAAAAAGTAAATCCGTTCTTTTTGTTTCACCATTGTCTAAATCTTCGAGTTGTTGTCTATGGTACTTTTTATTCTCATTCATTTTACTTCTCCCCCCCCCCCCCCCCCCCCCATTTCTTTTTTTTTTTTTTTTTTCTTTTGTAATCTGGATTCATCAACTCTTGAACCGCATGAGTACGAGAAAAGTACCTTCGCAAAAATTGGTATTTAGACCTCGTCAAGTATATCTACCCCTACTTAGATTTTCACTAATTCAAAATTCGTTTTACGTCGTTATTACAATTTCTTTAAAAAAAATTCCAAATTATTGATCTGGGTGTAGACTTCCCGAAGTAACAGCTTGAATTATATCACTGGTCATATTTTTCAGGAGTCCTGTCACTCGGTCCTTTTATGATGGCTCTTCACGTCTCCTCGTTTGCTAAAGCCAGTCCGATAAATTTCACCTTCATATCTTTTCATTCTGTGTGGGTTAGGGTATGATATAATTCACAACGAAATCTTCAGCTTTGGTGCCAAATTCTTGAACCATGTATGTATGTACATACATACCTACACATCAAGCGAAAATATGATAACTTCCTTTAGGCAGATTGTATGCAATTCGATTTTTTCTCTTTTATAATCATCTCATTTCTTTCTTTTTACGTTTGTTAAAAATTGTACCTTTCGTAGCTGCATTAGGTACAATCAATCGATTCAGTATTTATAAATTAATTATCTTTACTTAAGGTAAATTTTCAGATATGAATTTAATGGTGTAATTAAATCTTCGGCGGTCATAAAGCTGCAGAGTCTAGAAGTACGCCTTGTTCTTTTTCCTTTTCTTTCTTCTTCTTTTATTTATTTTTTTTTTTTTTATTTTTGTTTTAATGCCAATTTTCGATGAATGATATCAGCAGTTAAGGATAATGATGGTAATAACGTCGAGTTTCTAAGGCGCGAGAAATTCTTAAGCCAGTAAAGAGTAAAGGGGTATGCAATTAGGGTTGATCGAGAAGATTACGAAAGGAGAAATTATGCAGTATAATATGAAAAAAAAAAAAAAAAAGAAATATATAACCGAATTAGGTTAAATTAGAAATGATGAAAATACAAAAGTCTTATTTAACAATAATTTTTCTGAATTAAGCTACCGTTTTCTTTTCGTTTCTTTTTTGGGGGGGGGGGGGGGGGGGAGGGGAGGGGGGTGATGATTCAGGTCGAGCGTAACAAATTTTGTGGGTGGATACCTCGAGACATTATATAAGACTAAATTCCTTTTACACAAAAATTTCAAGGGCTTAATAGTTTCCGAGTTACGAAATATTTTAATTGACCAATCACAGAGCCTGTGAAGCTGACCAAGTCAGGGTCAAGTCAAAAAAAAAAATAGAATTAGCAATGCCCGTGGGTCTCAAGTTGTAAAATTTTGTTTTTTTCATTATTCGACAGGTATGTACGTCGACGTGACAAAATTACATACATACGTTAAAATATCTCGAGGATCTATCTATCTATCTATCTATCAAAAAAATTTCTTGTTCCCTCAAACTAAATCAGTCTGTATACCACACGTCAGCAGAAAAACAAATAACGACTTTTTCCACATGTAATACGGACACGTTTTCAAAGTATTACCTATCTACTCTCAACTTTGACCGGATAGGATAGCCGATACCGAGTGCGTGGCGAAAATAAAAGAGAAAAAAAATAAATAAATAAAAATAAAAAGAAAAAAGTACGTGAGATCTTTTTCAATGGTATCCTCGATACCTTTGAAAATGAGTAGGTATAAGTTTTCTGAAAGTTCGTTTCTCTTCGAACTCTTCTTCACCTCGGTCGAAAAGTGTTGTTTTTTTTTAATTTATTTATTTTTTTTTTCGGGTTAAAGATTTTTTTTGTTATATTGTTTCATTTATTTTTTCGTACGTTTGATTTTTTTTTTTTTTTTTCTTCCTTCGTTCCATGGCACTCAATTCTGCAGGATTCCAGTGGGAGGTGCTTTCAGAGTTATCTCTCAATTCCGAAACGAATGGATGGCTGCCGCAGATAGTTGCTGGTGAATAGATTCGATACACCGAAGCTTCTTTCTCGGATATATATATATATATATATATAGAATATTATATTATATATATAGTATATATCGCGAAATCCATCGAAATAAATAAGTCTTCGGGAAAATATATAAATTTTCACAAAATTACTGAGGGGGGGGGGGGGGGGGGGGGGGGATATACACCGCCAATTTTTATATACAAAATTTATTTTATTATATAAAAATAATAACTGACTGTTCTTTCCTTTCATTTTTTTTTTTTTATTTTCCACTTACTTTTCTCAAATTGACAAAATTTCGCAAAACCAATTGGAGCGTGAAAAATTTGCAAACATTTCTATAAATCGAACGTATATTTGCTTCTATGAGAAAAAAAATAAATAAATAAATAAAAAATGAAAAATAATTAATAAATTGAATTCTTAATTTCTTTGAATGTTAAAGTTAATTAGTAGATGAAGATTTCGAGTTGATGAAAACGAAACAAAATGTTCACCTCGCTGTTATAATCGTTATACCTAAATAGGATAAAATAATTTATAAACGAATAACGAGAATCGAGGTAAAGTGAAAATTTCGCTGATTTCTTATTCGTTTAAAAGGATGTCTATGGCTACTACAAACGGTTTAATTTAAATCCTCTATATACGGTAAAACGCGAAGTTCTATTGAAGATTTCTGTGTATATATATGTATATATGTATATATAGGTACGAAGTAGGAATAAGAGGAACGGTTTGCTATTGGAAAAAGAGGAAGAAAAGCGATAAAAACGGAATAAAATTCTTAGAGATAGTCAAGTTTCGAACAACTCTTGCTGCTCTTACATGGAGAAAATAGGAAGAAAAGAAAAAAAAAAAAAGAAATGAAAAGAAAAAAAAAACTACACAGGGTTAGAAATCCAGTAATTTTGTCCGCTTTGAACTCTCCCTGAACAAATTAGACGCTATTCAAGACTCCGTAAACGTATATATAGGTATATATATACATATATACACATATAGATCCTTTAGATACGAGTTTGAGAACAATTTCTGATCAGAAGTCAACTTTTTTCTATTTTTTCTCTTTTTTTTTTTGGTTCACAAACTACACATAAACCAGATTATCCGTATCGATACGATACAATATTGATAATCTCATTGATTCTCTGCAATACATACTCCTCGGCTATGTATACGTATAAGATAAAAAAATTTCACGGCTTTCTAATTTCTGCAAGTAAAAATAAAAAAAAAAAATAAAAAAATAAATAAAATTACAATTTCTATTAAATCCGAAGACTGCTGTAGGGGTCGGATGAGATTGGCTTAAAATATTAATACCTATGTATATATATACATATAATAATATAGCGAAAGAATCTTTTTGTTTTCATAACATTTTTCAGTAAGCGAAAAAAAAAAAAAGAAAAAGAAAAAAAGGAATAAATTATACACGATGAAAGGAAGGGAAGATTTTCATCTGTACATTCATGTTGTGTGATTTTTTTTTTTTTTTATTTTATTGTTTTTTTTTTTTTTTCATTTTTTCAAAATGAAAGAGAGATCTTTGATTATCCCTCAGCGTCAATTTTATGTTTAATATATCACACGGCTTTACGATCGAAGATATTTTTAAGCTTGGCCTAATTTAAAAAAACAAATAGTTACGTACCTATATACCTGTTTTTTTATGTCGATACTTAATAAAGTACCAGTCGGTATGTTCATAAGTTTGTACACGAATTTGCAAACGTTTGCATATAAAATCGTGATTTTTGTGATACAGAGAAATTAATAATTGTGAATATCTTGGATATAATTCTCTTCTACGTTAACGTGTATATATATATATGTATACATAATATAGCCCGAAGGAATTGAACCTCGTCAACTTTCCTCTCACAATCAGTATTTTCATCCAGCTATACTGTTACCCATTTTTCCACATCCACCCTCCCTACCCCTCTCCCTGTTTATATTTATTCCCATGCTTCAGCAGAGCATTATATCCCTTATTTTCCCGTTTTATATATGTATATAGGTATGTATATATGTATATACACCGACAAGCATATATACATGCATATTCTTTCACCCTTATATAAATCAATGTTTAATTATAAACCACGGTAGACGAACTCACTTAGGCATATATATACCCAACGGTGTGAAGTGTTAATCATATCCTGTGGTAGTTTCAATCATGTTTCCTTATGTACTACATCTTCCAACACAATTAAGGCTTACTAATGGAACTTAATGGTTCTTAATGTACCTTACACTGTACTGCACTCTGATTCTCTCCACATGTAAAAGATATCGAAGCAAAACGCTTATCATTAGGAAAAAAATAAAAAAGACAAAAAAAAAAAAAATATTAATTTACACTCACACGTTGATTGACTTTCAATCTCGTTTTATTCGACAAACGAATCGATAGGTCTGAATTATAACAGCTTTCAAGTCTTCTAGAAGTAGATTTCATATGCTTTCACAAAAAAATTTACACCATTCATCGTTGATTTGATGAAATAATTAAAAAAGATATCAATCAATTCATCAGTTCGTTTTTTTTTTTTCTTTTTTTCTTTTTATTTCGTATTCAATTTCGAAGTTGTACAATACGAGATAGTACAGGTAGGAATTAATGGCGAGTTAACACTTGAAAGAAATTAATTAGAAGACCAACGAAGCATCCAGTTCAGAAAGCACAATTAATTATTTAAGTTTCTAGTACAGAGAAGAGAAAATGGAGAGAGAGAAAAATTTCTGGATAATAGATCTTTAGAATTTAAACGTATTTTTAATAGTCAGGTAAACGTATATGTAAAGTTTTGTGATTCTTTGTAATAATATTCGTTGCAGTATAGAAGCTGGAGATTGGATTTAATTTATACAGATTTATTTTAAACGATATAATTATCTTCTAAAATTTAGACGAATATTCCCAAGTCTAGCCTCTCCTTGACTATTTAATTTGAGAAAATTCAACTTACAGTCTGTGGATTTTAATCAAAATTGTACTTATTCGCGGTTTACCAATCTGCGCAATCAGACTCACTTGTGTCACGTTATTACATTCTATACATATATATATATATATATATTTTTTTTTTCATTTTGTTTTTTTTGGAAGGTACTTTTTGCTCGTAACCTGTCGCGTAACTCTTTAACTCTGTAAAATAACGTGCGAATCGACGAACTGTCAGTCAAAAACTCTGGACTTTACATCAATTTGTTTTCTAAATGAGGGACGTGACGTTGCTCGACGTTGACGCTGTGACGTATTGTGACTAAAAGATTTTTTTATTATTTTTTTTTATTTTTAGAAAGATTTCGAAAAATTGACAAATTTTTGCTTCATTTATTGTCTTTAGATAATAATAATAATAATATTATTATTAAAGAAGAATCTCGCGATTTAAGATACTTTTTATTTTTTTTTATTTTTATAAAATTTGTATTTCGAATTCCCGAGGGACAGAGGGGAGGTGTCATTCATAATTTCTTTTTGTTCATTTTTATTTCTCTCCCTTTTCTTAATCTTCTTCTTACTTTTTATTTTTTTTTTTTTTTTTATCTATCAAAATTTGCATAATTTTTCTTAACTTTGTTTCTTTTTATCGACGTTCGCGACGGAAGTACGATTTATATATTAAATACATAGATGTATAATATGTACATAATTTCATTTGTTTTTTTTTTTTTTTTTTTGTTTTTTGTTTATTTTTTATGTAGTAAATAATTTTCGCAATTTTCATACTTAGTCAGTTGGAAAATGTATAATTTGATAAATTTGTATACGAGGATTGAATCGTCAGATAGAATGATAATCTCGTTTGTCGTTATGACAAAGGAACTTTATATCTTTAGCTCTCGAGGTTTAGACATCGTAACAAATAAAGGTCCAGGTTACGAGGTAATATAATTAACTAAACCAGCAGCTACAATTCAAACGTATATATCCTTCTTATATTTGTATGTGTAGTATGAAATTCTGGAAGAGACAAAGTTGCAATTAAATATTCAAAATTAATTCAATCAAAACAGTTGAAATTTATAATCTAATTATTAAGATATTTTACAGCTCGATATACACGGAGGGGTAGTAGAGATATGTATATTGTTATATTTCAAGACGCGTAAAATCCTTTGCGTAATTTATAACAGACTTATTATATTCCTTGAAAAATAATTTTAAACAAAATAAAAATAAAAAATAAAAAAAAATAAAAAAAATTCCTCACGTCTTTATAATTTCGATATTAAATTATTTATTTATATACAGGTACATATATAAATGTATATAAAATTTAGAGAGCCTGTAGAAGATGAAAATTATTTAAAAAAAAAATTAGAAAATAAAACATTTTTCAAGCCTTGATTAGAATTCTGTTTAATCTTCGCGGGATAGCTCCGTGTTATTTATTTATTGAAAAAAAATTAAAAAATTATTTATTTATATACATACATATGGGGGTGTATTATATATATATTTTATTTGTTTTTTGACGACTCTATTTGTCACTTGGATTATTTAATTCCCTGTAGAATAATTATCTGTAACTAGGTACGTATATAATACCTACGTGTATAGGTATAAAACGTGAAAGAAACATTATCCCAGCTCTTCGTTGGTTAATAAAAATATAAATGAAAATATAAAATGAAAATAAAAGAATTTTTTTAATTTGATTTTTTTTTTTAAATACATACGATGTCTCTTTTTCGAATTTATATACATGTATCTATATATGTACCATATATAGATTATAAACACGTTGCTAACGAACACGTAAATCCATTTGAATAAAAACTCCAACTTTTATTATACCTACTTTTAATCTACGATAATAAAACTAGAAGAAAAAAAAAAAAAAAACACTATAACAATGAAAAAAAAAAAAAAAAAAAAAAAAATTGCTGTTAAAAAATAAAATTGTAAATATAATTATTATTTCATTGCATATTTAATTATCGCTCGGTGGATAAGGAAACTTTTATTCATATGTATGAACAGAAGAATCAATAATTTAAAAATAAATTCAAAAAACATTTTTGGTATCATTGTGACATTTTTTTTTTTTTAAATTTTGATTTTCCAAAAATTCTACACATATACAAAATTATTATCCTCTAGTCAAATTTTATATTTCATATACAGGGAAATATATTACCGAATTCGGATATGATGGGATATGGTTTGTTTAATTTCTCCTGAATATAATATGCGGGAATAAACAGGGTCATCATTTCCGCGGTACATAAATCAACAAATCCACAAAGTAATTGCAACAGCTATATATATATATATATATATATATGTATGTATATGTATATGTATATGCAGATTATTATTGGAATGATAATGGTAGATATGTGTATGTATTATATGCTTTTGTGCATACCGACTTATATCTGCTATAACCAGCTACCGCACATACCTACATATATACCTAATACCAACTCACACACACACACACACACACAAAGTCGCGAATCGCGAATTTGAATAGCCATCGGTTATCGAACGAACGTCGCGTCGCCTGTTATTGGAACTATCAAAGTGTTCGATAAAGTATATATGTGCTAGTAGAGAGATATGCATATGTAACATACTACGTACGTGGACAGAAGACCAAGTACATACCTGAAACTCCATTCTGATATCTGGTGGTCTAGTTACGATGAAAAAATCCCTTTGTACAGGTGTATACGTATATATTATCAAATTTTTACACGAATCTTTACAGTCATTAATTAGTTTAATTGGTAAACCGTCAATATCTATACGATAGGTAGAAATAAAAAGAAAAATAATAGAAAAAAAAAAAAAACGATTGAAAAAATAATCAAACTTTTTTTTTACACATTTACATTTGCCGATATACATACCTATGTATGTATTGTATGTATGTATATGTACATACATACATTTGATTCTGGACCATCAATTTTTGTTTATTCATTTCTTGTTTACCGATATTCAATTTATTATTAACTATATAGTATAGGTTATATGTATATTTTAGTCGATAGTAAAAAATAATAAAAAAAATATCTGTGGCTTCACAATTTAATCAAAATTTTTCCTCTCTCTTTCTCTCTCTTCGTTATTTAGTCTAATTGCTGAACCGTATATATCGTCTATATTACCAATAGAAGTTAAAAAATTCGCTGATTCGAATAACGATAAAATAAGAAAATATTTGTTGAATAATCTAATTTCGAATTTTCAATTTTACAAAATTTACTTACAGAATATAAACAAAAAATATATATATGTATATAAATCATATATAAATATCGATGGGTTATTAGTCTCTCTCTCTTTTTTTGTTTTTTTTTTGAGTCGAGTGATCAATCGTCGTCTATTGATTACGTATAGATATGACATAATAATAATAATGTGCCAAAAACACTCGGAAGTTAGGATTTTTCTAACGCTTTGAGAGCAGCCCTCTTCACATTATATCTATATACTACATGTATAGGTAAAAGGTATATACATATATATTGTAAAAGCATTCTCTGGCTAGATGATTGCCTTGGCTTCGTTCACAAAGAACCACCGGAAACTCATTGCCTTTGGTCGTGTTCCCTTATCGATACACCCGAGTTATTCGAGTATACAGAGAAGAAGAAAAAAAAAAAAAGAGAGAAAAAATGTATGAAAAAAACTAAATGAGTTGTACAGTATTTTTAAAATTATTAAATTTTTGGGACAAACTCATTAATTTCCTTATTATTATTATTATTATTATTTGTTTTTACTTCTAATTATCGATATCAACGGTCTATATATCGCCTGCAAAATCAGACGTCTAATTTAACGGTTTATACATGTATATCGTTTGATGTCCTGTAGATGTAGGATGCAGGATACCCGTATTGCCAATATCAGGTAATTATTGGCTAGCCAATGGCTATACCTATCACGTTATGCAGAATTTAGTTCGCGCTTGAAAACGTCGAGAAATTGATTCCACGGTATTCGGTAAATTGATTGAGGATAACTCTATCGCAGATTGGAGACACCACAGAGAATTTCAGGTCACAAATTAACAGTTTTGAAACTGATGGAAATCCCCTTTAAAAAAAAGTTTGCGAAAAAAATTGCTTTACGATTAGTCGTTCATTAAATTTATGACAGATTGCAAAATTTTTCTCCAGTTGTCTTATTCAAACTTACGTAACGATCTCTGGAAAAAAAAGTTTCTTAAATCTGAATGATTTTTTTAAGATGCTTCTTACGAAATGCTGATACAAAAAATCAATTTTAGACGCAAGCATATAGCTAGTCTTTATAAAATATCTAACCTGTCAGCCAAAAATATCTCTGTTGCGTAGAATCGAATGAGTTTAGTGTCCATATTATACGCCTACGAGAAGGAGCGAACTGAGGATAGGTATCTTATGAAGCGTAAAGACGAGAGCTTGTGTTTGAAAGCGTTCGTAGCCATAACCCGGGTCCTAGAAACTTTCAACCCTGAATTAGGGGCAAATTAGTGAATTTCCGGCCACCCAGAAATTCGACCTCGACAACCTGCAACCAGGATAATGTCTCGCTTGGGAATCGAACTTTAAACATTTCTCGAGGTTGGCTAGATATTCAACCCCATTTAGTTACACACCCTATATACTCTAACATGCGTTTATAATATCCATTCATAAACACTGATTTATAACGTCGATTATATTAATCAAAGATAACGAAAAAAATCTCCTATTTTTTTATATCAACAATTTATTTACTTATACTGTGTCTTTTTTTCTACTCATTCCAGATGGTACAATTTTACCAAATTTCATTCAAACTCATCTTGGAGAAAATCTTGTGGCAATATTGAATCCCGCCGTTTGTCCTTACCAAAATCGAATCTTGTGTGATAGAAATATAAGGGAATAGGTATCGACTATGATAGAACGATAAGAAATACAGATTTTTATCGGACACATATTCCATACCGTATCGTATCATCTGACAAAGTGGGGTAAGTGATTCAAACAAATATATACAATATATATATTTTTTTTTTTTATTTTTTTTTTTTTTTTTGGAATACAGCGTATGTGATGAGTAGATCCTGCTATCGAACACTGATTAGTATCGATCAGGTATTCGTAATTAAATTAGAAAATTATATAGTAGTCAATTTAAAGGATGTCCCAATTTAATTATTACTGTGTAGCTGCATATAGTGATTATACCTGCACATATCAAAGAGAATTATGCAGAAACGTTTTACAATTATGTTACTAATTGCGAATATCGTTACATGAATTATGGATGCATTGGGGATATTACATAGTAGCTAGATATAAATAGAACGTTGTAGATATGTAAAGTTGTAGAAAAAATTTTTCTACTATTTTAAAATATATATTATTTATATTAAAATCCCTGTATGGTTGTCACTCGCGTATATACCATATATATATATAGATATATTTGAAATAACATAACGTATATATAACTTCTCTACAGATTCAGCGTATATAAAGTATCAAAAGTATAAAGTCAAGTCTGTCAGATGTATCCTTTACTTCGTTGAATTATTGGACAAACATATGCCCCAGAGTATATTTCGAATTTATAACCCGTACGGAGAGTTCTATTTATCTATCTTCTATACTATCTAGAAAAATAAATTGAAAGAAATAGACAAAAAAATTTAAAACAAAAAAAGAAGCTTATAGTTAAACAAGAACGTCTTGCCTTTACTGAAAATTACGTTTTCTCATTTCGTTATTATTAAAAAGTAAGAAAAAATTTTTTTTTAAATCTAAAGAAGATTGACTAAAAAAAAAGTAACATTTCTCACAAATAGTTCATCATCTTTATCTTCAAATGGACAAGTTCATCGATTTACTAATTTCCTGACCAAAAATCACGGTTTTCTTTTTGTTTTTTTTTTTTTTTGTTTTTCTAACCCGTTTGTCGATTGAGAACAAAAACTATCCTCCTGTAGTAAAAGAGGCACTTGAGTATTACGTCAAGGATTGCACTCGGTTTATCGAGCATACTATAAACGATGCACTGGATATCCGTTAGTAATTCAGGAAGCACTTCAGCAGAGGTAAATTTTCATAATTTAATAGGAAAGACACGATTCGAGCTATGGTCTGATACTTTGAAGACACACGTTTATGATAGTTGATTTTGTATATTTTTATATATACTGTTTGTTTTTTTTTTTTTTTTTTTTTTTTTTTTCGAAAAAGTGAGAATAGTTATATATTGTGTTAATTATTATAGTGATCGATTTTGAGAAGATATATTTATAATTCTGAAACACGAATAGAGAAATAACAAAAATTATTGTATAATAATAGATACATACCGCGAGAGAAATATACGGATTAATTAATTCAGCGTTGATTGCAGTCTCACTTGTTGATTATCATCATTAATCACAACTACGCATCGTGTATTATTTGCAAGTAATATGAATCGCCATAACGTTTCACTGGCACAATGCACCCGTGAGAGTTTACCATTAGCATATTGCTGTGTAATATGCATGCACTGTGGTTCACAAGCCTCTATAGGTATATTAGAGTCATACATATGTGAAGCCCACGATCCCACGGTTTCGTATACTCAAAGGGACTAGTTGGACGATGGCCGCTATGGGAATTATAAATTTTTTGTACTAACTACTAGCTGCGTAGGTAAACTATTACTATATATACATATAACCGAAATTTTATCACTGAAAAACGATTACCGATAAGTACATACGAATTTTTGGTTAATGAATTCTTCGAGTAATTACAGATGTTAATCATATCGTAATTAGAGTGGTTAAGGTACTCACTTTGACAGTGCATCATAGTTAATGAAATATCTTGTTCAAGAGTGCTTGTTCAGAGCAAAAGGTGTCAATTGCTACTTACCTAGTTACTCATGGAGGATCGGCGAAGGCCGTACCCTCTCAGAGGTTTAAATTGCTAAAGTCGATTGTTGAAATAGGCCATTCATTTGGCTGGATATCAATGCATTAATTATAACACTTGTAATTGTCGTCTTTTTGTATTCTCAGTGAAATTACTTTTTTTTTTTTTCTCAATGAGGTAATTTGTGGCAGTGGTCTATAAACAGTCAGTCAAAAATCAATTATGGTGTTATTTTATCAATTATTAACCTAAGGTACTTAATTATTGGAATTTTTTTAAGGGTAGGTAGGTAAAGTTTTAACGCAGAGGAATTTTTTCGGTATAAGTCAAGGGTCGTTAATTCGTAAAATAAGAATAAAAAAAAAAACTAGAAATATATGAAAGCAACGGTTGATTTTCTCTAACAGACCACAATGGTATATGTAGGTTAGGGTATAAGTTAGTACGACGTTATGAATTCGTGGCGAAAAAAGTTTTTGATACAGGATACGCTCAGAGAGAGGAGAGATAGAAGATGGGGTTGGTTTGTAGCCAGATGATCTCGCCCAATTAGCAGAGCTAATTGCACGGGAATTTGAAACTCCCTACTCTGAATTAAAATGAATAAATTGTAAAATAAATATTTTGGTTTTTTTTTTCTCGCGCGTGTGTGTGTGTGTGTGGGGGGGGGGGGTATTTTTTATTTTATTTTATTCTGATTCGTTTGATACGTAACTTTGACTTTTAAAAATTGACGCAAACGTTGATTTGAAATTGAAAAATCGATACACCTATACATTAATTGGACTGTGAGATTATCGTACAGTGTTAAAAAATTTACATCAAACTTTGGGACAGACGAATCCCAGCGTTGATTATCGTAATTTTATCATCGTCGCAGAGAGTTGTAACGATGAAAGTCACTCGATTTGTTTTATCAATTAAAAATAAAGTTATTATTAGTTATTAATATTATTTTTATCTATATGTGAGTATATGTGGATAATTATACCGAAAATTTATTCACTAATTGTTATACGTCATAATTTCGATGATTTTAGGGTTTAGGATCATCAAACTAAACCGTTGAATTTTGTACTGGATGGTTTGATTCCGGTTGAATTTCAAGGGTTATTTACTTTGCCAGATATAAATCCTCTCTTTTATTTTTCTTTTTCGAGTACAGCTGCTGTTTGGTTCGTTGGATTTAGTCCGAGTAATAAACGAACATTGAATGGAATAAAATAAAATAAAATAAAATAAAATAAAATAAAATAAAATATAATATAATATAATGACGAAGAAGAAGAAGAAAAAATAACTACTGGGTATAATCGTTGGTAGAAATTCCGGCTTGTGGATAAATAATAATAAAAGAAAAAAAGAGAAATTTTTTAATTGGTTTTCGGAAAAGCTAATTTTTATTTTGCATGTGAGGAGGAATATATTTATAGTTTATAACGTATACCCAAAGATAAGAGAAAATCTCATAAAAAATACGGTAGGTAGTTATATTTCAGTCTGGATTTTAGGTATGTATGTATGTACAGAGTGAGCTGATTACACGAAAACCGGGTACCGTGAACTACGAGAGGAGCTTATCGCTTGTATGCGCTTCTCTACGGTAATAATTTACGTAATCCAACGCTTAACCCTGGCAGAAATTTCGTTCTGAATCAGATACTGGCTCCTCTAAACCTGGAGGCATCGGTATTGCTGATGAAATACTCCATTCTTCGTATATTGCAAACCCTCTTTTCCTCTCTGATCCCCCTTCTATGGGTACTTCTCTGCCCCTCTTTTTTTTCCCTGATTTTTTATTATTTTTTTTTTTTATATATTTTTTTATATGCCTTCCGCCCCTTGCCCTAAATCATTTTCATTTTCTCTCTCTTTCTCTTCTTTTTTTTTTTTTCTTTTTCTCTCCTTCTCTTACTATCACCTTGTTCGCTTGTTCTCTCACTTATTCGATGTGCCTTGAATTTCGAATCAGTGAGGAAGGATTTAGACGTGGGGGAGAGCCGGGTTATAATGGGGCAGGCACGAATAAGGATTAGTTTGATTTCACCCTTTGTAACGAATAATCAAAAAAGAACGAAACCGTTCTTCGTGAGCTGACTGTGCAAATTGTCTTGCCTCACCTTTCGAAAAACCCTTCGTTCGAAAATGTAAATCCAGATCATCTACAAGTCGGAAAATTTTTGCGGTCAGTTTTTTTTATTTTTTTTTTTACGTAAAGACAAAAAGAAAAAAATATGGGATTCAAAAAATTTTTTCTAGCTGAGATAAACAACGAAAATTACTTTGACAAAAAGAAAAAAAAAGAAAAAAATTGTAATTTTTCCTCTTTATTTAAATTTAATTATTTTTACAACCCTCAGGTAACTTGACTAGGGAAAGTAGGTATGTAAATTGACAATCAACTTTCTAAAAGTTTGATATTAAGGTGCTTTGATCGTCGACTGCTAGCTGACTTAAATTTCATATCTTGGAAGAGCGAGCTCTTTTTTTTTTTTTTTTTTTTATATATTTTTTTGTCGTCGTTCATAAACCGCGACGGAGTGAATCGTTTACAGTTATGAATCCTCGTCATTAGTGAAAGCTTCTTCTCGGTAAGTAATGAAAAAAAGAAGAAAAAAAAATATACATATATATATTAGCTGTAATATAAAATCAGAGACATTGAATCCTGTGACTAATATTTTTAAAAACCACCCCTGTTTTTTTTTTTTTTTTGGAAAATTTTAGCCATTGGTTTTTTTCTCTCCACTGTAACAGTGTGCAGTAGTAAAACACCGAATAGAACGGTGTATCAGAATGTGTCGCAGGCTCAGTGTACCCCATGGGGACTCTAGAGTTACCCATTTCGAATTTTCCAACCCCTATAGATATCCGAGCTTTGCGAATAAATATAGCGTAGTAGTAGCGATAAACAACGGGACGTTATCGCTCTATATCGTATATCCTAAAATATATATTAATCACATACCCGTAACATATGGTCGGTTGATTTACGTAGTATTTTTTAAAATCTTTATATTCAAAGTCCTACACCGTAGCCACGAAAAGTTAGATATTGTAGGTCGTCCTTATTCTAATCAAGCAGATAAAATATAAGGGATGAATAAGATTTCGACCCTAGGTAGAGAAGGATAAATGAGAATTCCTTGATTACATTGTCTGGGGGTTCGGTCGTCCTTCTACTACGCCTCTTTCTCATCCTCCTTAACTTCCTTCCTTTACCTTAATTCAGAACTTTCAAAGCTCTATGTCTGTCCTCTGGTTCTAGAGAGTCGATAAAGTGTGGTTCCAGGTTTCGGTAAAGGGATTGGAATTGGGAACTGTAACGGTGGAGGATCAAGACAGGGCTAATGTGTCTATAGTCTTGCCTAGACTTGGAATGGTTTAATTCGTTCATGGGGGTGAAACTTTTCTTCTGGTAGAAGAGTTTTGGGCACTAGTATATATGCTAGGCTAGTCACTATACCTATAATATATCTTTTTGAGATAAAATAGAATTGCTTTACCACCGCGAATCCGGATCTGGTTTATTCCCGGATTATATAGGTTGGTAGGTAAATTTCGTTTGTATAAAATAAACTATACGCTTGTCTTCCCAAACCTTCACACGGGTTTCACGGTTCGCCGAAAAGGAAAGGGTCCTCCGGCAAGAACGACGATCTATTTTATGTCCTGAGGCTCGAGAACATAACGGGGAAAGAAAAGGAATAAGAAGAAGAAGAAGAAGAAGGGATAAAAAAATCTGTCAATCCTATTTGTAGTTAAAGTGGAAATAAAAAGGGAAATATATATATATATATATATATATATTTCTTTTTTTTTTTTATACACATAGGAGGTTTTTCGACCCGTCTAAAAGCCGGAGGTTGCACTTGAGATAAAGCTTTTGATTTTCAGTCTTGAGTTAAAAAAGAAAGGAAAAAACTGTACTACAAGAATCTGCGAAGGTATAAAAAAAAAAAAAAAAAAAAAAAAAAAAAAGAAAAATTATGCCATTCGGAATTAGGAATTCAAATTCCATTTTCTTAATCTCAAGGATCGAAGCCTCGACACTTGAATGCAAAATAAGTTTCTTTCTTTATTTCATCTTCTTTTTTTTTGCATAATAATGAGTAGCAGCTCTTGATAAAGACGAGAAAAAAAAAACAGAAGTTAAACATCGAACGATTATTTCATACGAACTTTATGATAAAAAAATCTTTAACCGTTAGTCATATATAGACAATAAACACGAACAACTTGAAAAGTTGAAAAATCTATACGCGATGGTAATTTTGAACAAAGGTTCGATTACCTATAAAAAAATAGAGAGCCTATGCATAAAATGTGTATATGTGTGTTGAAAATCCTCAATACCTTTCGTTGGGTTTAAAATTTTATCTCGGAGATTTGGGCTCTGCTCAGCTGTTAAATTAAATTGGCAAGTCGAGCAGTATACGAGCGTTCACATGGCTTTCAATTCGTTTCGTTTCGTTCATCTGTTCCAAATTCAGTCACTATATATAAAAAATAGAACCAAAAAAAAATTATGTTTTTTTTTATTTTTTCTTTCAAAATATCCCCAATTTTCGTATTTAAATATTTTCTCTTCGCACATTTTATATATTATATATGTATACTGATTTGTAATCTCTCATTTTATTTTATAACTCTTCTTACTTCTTCTTCTTACTTTATTTTCAATTATATATTTAATAATTTTTTAGAAATTTAATTCTAAACAAATATTGATTATAGAAATTATAGTACCGATCATATGAGTATTCCTGAAATCAATTTCCATTTATATACCTACGCTGTATACCGTATTGCATCCTCTTCATCAAACAGTGATGGAGTTAATTACAGACGGTTCAAAGTGACGGGTATAAAAAGCGCAGCTACCCTTGAGGCCATGGATATAGTACCTAGCAGCAGCAGTAGCAGCAGAGAAACGTTTGAAAAAAAAAACAAAAATACAAAAAACATTTAAAAAAAAAAAAAAAAAATAAAAACGTTTTTCAACTGCACGATGGATTTCTTAAATTAAGTAAAAGATTAATATCTCACGTTTTTCATCAAGAAAATAATAATTAAGAACTGTAGCAACTACTAAATCCGCGTCACGGTTCAACGATTCACGATGAGTAATGAGATTATTGAAAATGTCTCTTTAGTGAAATGTTTGCATTTATTTATTTTTTATTCATTCTGTTACCTAGACTATGGTGTATAATTGATTGAAAAAACCCTAATCAAGGAAACTGATAAAGTTTAGCCTTCAGAATCTAAAAAATTGAACATAAAATAAAGAAAGAAAAGTTTTTAATAAATAGAGAGAAAAAAAGAAGAAAAAAAAAACTGTACTGAAATGAACTCGATCATGATTGGAGATATCGAGGGATGAAATTAAAACGTGGATGATCCAAACGGCTATGCGTGATATCTATTCACTATCACGTTTTATTGCTGAATTGATGGAAGTTGGGCTGTCTGTAGTCTCTATGGCAGAGGTAGTAATACGTCTGTTAATTAATCCATGTATAGGAATTTGCCTGGATGAACTGACAATGAGATCCACCAGCGTTGAATTTCACGGTGATATTCAACGAGACATTTCTACCTAGCCACAACGTCGCGTCGTTCAAGTCAAGTCAAGTCAGCAGCTCGGTTTTCCCCGGATTCCCATCTCCCATCTTCAATTCTCTCTCTCTCTCTCTCTCTCTCTCTCTTTCTCTATATATATCTATACCTATCTTTTCTCTCTCTCTCTCTCTCTCTTTCCTCCATTTCAAATTCCTCAACTACCTTCTCTAAAGCTCTCGCGGCCTAGATATTGTCGCTTTGTTAATTGATTCGTTGATCATGTCAAATATACGGAAAATTAAGCAACTTAAAATATCCAATTTTTAAAATATCATTCATTCATTTCTTCAATCACTTGGAAAATACTTCATAGAGTTTTAAACTTTACGCAAAAATATACTTTAGGAGTTATCAATTGCTAAAGCGATTTTCGTCCATCATTTTAATCATCGAAAGAACTTTCCATTCGATTTCTTGGATGTATATTAGAGCAGACCTAATGTTATAGGACATCTTTTTGAAGGGCACGAAGCGTACTCTCCATCGAACACAATGTCATCTCTTCATCTTGATTCGATTAAGAGTTATGAACTGTTGAAGCAATTTTTACTATTATTTTAATCATCTAAAGTCATCTCCTCATCTCTATTCGTTTATCAAACTGTATTGAAAATAGTTTGAGTCTGCAGTCCGTGCGATATACTGTCTGCACTATCTCAAACTGAATTGTTATTTGCGAAAATAGTAACTCAACAAGTATATAGGATTTCAATGATGATATAGTCGATATATATTTGGTCAAAATCTGCACATAAATAAAAACACATCATCATGTATTACACCCATACCGATATACCTATATATAAGGCACGTATATAGTAGATAGTCGTAAGTCATATCCAGTTTCACGTGAAACGATCCCGCCCTAGTGTAGTACATTGCAGATATCCTGCGGTCGCAGATGCCTCGATATTACCATCCCAAATCCCAGATCTTGGGATCTACCCTCTACATCCAAACCGCCCAATGACTAGGTACTATACCTCAGCCACAGATGAACCGTGAATTCAAAATACTGCAGTGCAAGAGTTATTTGTTGTTATATACTTGGAAAATTCGATTTTGGTGAATTTAAAATTCGTTATTATATTGAAAGAGGTATGCAAATTTTTTTTTTTTTTTAGAATATCCTCTAATAGTCTCATCGAAAGTCGTCTAATTACTTGCAAAAAATTTTTTTGTACAACACAATATATCTTCTTTTAGTTCGTTAAAATTTATAAGACAATCCATCATTCGTTGTGTATAATTGGTTTTAACAGCGCAATGTAAGAGCTCTTCAATTACTGTTGGTTCTCATCAAGCAGTAGCCTAAGCTTTGTACAGGATTATAAGTAGGTAGTGCTGTCTTTTTCGACAGATGAAGATTAATCGTTTGACGTTCTCATAATCGCGTATTCAGGTACATGTGCCTTCGCTTTCCTGTGTGTCTGTCTAACTACTTGCAGAAAACGTCGACGAGGCTTCTCTCAAGTTGACGAGTCGTTGATGAAATGGAATGGAATTTTAAAACCCTTTTACCTTTAAAAATAAAAGAAAATAAAAATTAAAAAAATTAAAAAAAAAAAAAAGTTCTACCTTCGGTTCTATGCGGCTTTCGAAGCTTTAGAAAGCAACGATATTCCTCTCCAGCTACCACAGAATTTTTGAGGCTCCCTCTCTAGACTCTAAACTTTATAGATTCTGGAGAGAAGGGTGGTCCAATTTTAATTGGAATTCTTGCCATATCGCGTTATGGATTACTCTCACCAGTAGGTATATGGTAGGTACGAGAGCGGACGTCTAGAGTAGGGAAACGGAGTTAGTCAAGTGAGAATTTAATTCCCCGGTGTAGCACAACCGGAAACATAAGTGCTAAGGTCAAATACCAGCCCATTGAAAAAGTCAATTCAAGATTAGAGGACCGTCAAAAAAAGTATTTAAAAAAAAAAAAAGTCGTATAATTAAAAAGAAAAAAAAAAAAAAAAAAAAGGAATTGAAATCTGCGATTCTGAATCTAACGGTATATAAAAATAATTTTCAAATAAAGTTACAAAATTTTTGCCACGAAATATCGGTTTTTTTTTTTCACAATTCGTCAAAATGATAAAGAAAATTTTTTAATATTTTTTTTTGTTGATACACGAAATTATTATTCCCTCGAATATATATACACATACTATATTTTCATTTACCTCGTGTTGAGTTTAGTATGACTGAGAGAGTCAAGCGAAAAGTAAATATCCGGAGTAGGTAAAGGTATATATGTATACGTATGTATAAAATGTCAGAGTATTAATTTTCATTAAAAAAAAAAAAAAAAATTAAAATACGAAAAAAATTATTGTCTTAAGCTCGTTTCATTAAAATTTTTATAAAATCTCGCTTTTTTCATATTATATATATTTTTCATGTATACATATATATTTGCATATAATTGTCTATAAGTATTTTTAACATTAATAAAATAAATTTTGAATCTTTTTTTCTTGACATTCTGTAGAAGAAATTTTATATATATTTACTAAGTCTATCTACTATCATCCTAAATAACTAGAGATTCGCCTTTCGTGGTAATTAATTATCACAATTACTCATCTCGTCAGTCAGAAAGCGTATTATAGTGAGATAAGATCCCAGGAAATGAAATGTTCGTCGATATTATCCTTGAAGATAATTATAATTAGACTATGAGATGTTTATTAGGATCATGTATGTACATACATACATACAATTATTCACGAATTTGTACAAAATTAAAAAATTTGTTTAATTTTTTTTTCTAATTCAACAACGACATTATAAAGTCGTGTTAAAAATTTAATATTAATAATTATACATTATAAAAAAGAATAGACATATCACCTTTGGAGTTAGTTGATCGACGCCAGTTCCGGCTAAACTTATAATATATCTTCGATATTGTATATTAGACGATCGAATTGATTAATAGAGTCAATTTATTTTACTAAGAAAAATTTTTCACTTGGTTTTATTTTACGATCTTAAATTTTTTTTTTTTCTTACGCACATTTTTGTATGTCAATCGTCTCGATGAAATCTATAGAACAATTTTTTTTTTTTTATTCTATTAAAAAAACGTTAACACGTTTTGTTGCAATAAATGACACGATTTATTTTTCTGATTTATGTATAAACTCGTACAGCTGTTATTATAATTAATTTCCTTCATTACGTTCGACAATCTTCAAGTGTGTTAATTATCGTAAAATTCTTTTATTCTAATGTTATTATTATTACTGTTATTATTATTATTTATTTTTTTTTTTTGTTTCTAAATACGTTAATTAAATATTCATTTTAAATTACTTCACACTTTTCATTTGTACGTTGATTACAGTTTACCCAATTTTAATTTATTATTTTTGAATTTATTATATATATTATATATATATATATATATATATATATATATATATATATATATATATAATTCTGAAAACTTTAGATTTAAAAAAAGGAAAATTCTTTCAATCAATTTCTACAGACATCGAATAACTATACGTATTTAATTTTTTAAATTCTTCTTATTAACGTTTAAAATATTTATTTAATTTTAAATCGCTGACAACGAACATTATATGGTATTTTTAATATCCGTTAAAATATATAGTGTATTCTTATTGCGGATATATACATATATATATACATATATATACATATATGTATATGTATGCATATAGGTGTAGGTGTAATTAATTAATTATTAATAAATTAAACACGCAGAAATCATCAACGACTATAATTTATTGTATCTAAATGTTTCAAAAAAAAAAAAAAAAAAACAAAAACAACACCAATTTTTAAATCGCGTTCGATGATAAAATTAATGATATTAACAGTATCACTCCACAGAGAAAAATATTCGTTCTTTAGATATCGAATTTTTTGATAAATTTTAAAACGAGCCAAAGTCAATAGGGCCAAGTTTTTTTTGAGCTTTCGATTCGTCACTCTACCGAAGAATAAAAAAAATTCATGCCCCGGATCGGCAGCCAGCTGTAAAAGCTCTGGGTATCATTTTGAAAGAAAAAAAGTGTTTTGATTTTTTTTTGATTTTAATTTTTTTTTTTTTTCAATTTTGTTTCTTATTTTTTCTATTTTGATTTTTATTCAAAAAATATTCCGAACATAAAGTGAAAATAAGAAAAAAAAGAACGGAAATTAAAATCACAGACGACAAATTTCCCCTGGAGCTTACGAGCCGCGTGTCGGCGTCCCGATGTCCGCGGAGATACTACGGCCATCGCTGAACTAACCCCCGCTTTCAACCCTCGTTCTACCTCCCTGCTTGCTTGCCCGGGTGGTGTTTCTCTGTCTCTTTCTAACTCTAGCTACACCTCGACTGAAACAACCCCTGACTTACAGCTGCTGGGTAAGGTACGAGATATAGAAAAAGCTCCGATATTATTATTTTTTCCCTAATAATATCTATATATATATTTTTTTATCATTTTATTTGTTCCAAAAATATAAAATTTCCAAATTTTATTAGATTTTGAATAAAAACTGGGCTGCGAATATTATTCTTCAAATATAAGAAAAAAAAAAAGGAATAAAAATTAATGAAACTAAAGACGTTTTATTTTCCCCCATACTGGGAGCTTTTTTTTCTATAACTGCACCTCATCGCTGTTGAATTATTTTTCTATCAAATTTTTAGCAATTGTATTATACTATAAAATTTATAAAGTAGTTTTATACATCGATTGGATATGCAAGAAAAAATCCAATCAGCTCAAAGTAGGTATACTTACTTAATCTGAACGAGCTTACTTTGTCGGTAGGAAATAGAAGCACCGAAAAAAAAAACAGAAAAAAAGAAAACTAAAACAGCGAAGAAACAGAAAAGAAAATTCTGATAAGTACGTAAAACAAAAAAAATAAATAAATAAATTAAAAAAAAAAAAACGAAGAACAAAAAAGTATCCGCGCAAAGCTCTACTGATTGATGTATTAATTAGGTTGCCTAATGAACGGTTCGAAAGCTCTCTTAAATTTTTTTTTTTTCTCTTTAATCATATTTCTTTTTTTTTTTTTTTTGACCCCAACAAGCTTTTTATCCAGTTATTAAAAATAATTTTATCCCTTTATACATAATTAGTTGCGAATTCTCAAATTGTATATTTGAAACTAACTTTTATAATTAATCCAATTAATTTGAGAATAGTTTTTCGTTGCGATTAATAAATTTTTTTTTTTTTAATTCTCTTTATTCTTTTTCTTTTTTTTATTTTTTATTTCGATCTCAATGAATTTCGAGATAATTTAAAAATTATTTTTAAAAACCTTCGATTTCGTCGTCGATTATTTAATTTTTTTTCTTTAAAGAAATCTTATGCAGTTTAATTATTATTATTATCTAAAATCGTAAGAAACCTTGCTTACAATTAGCCAAAGATATGAGTCTTATACACCCTGTTCAAAGTAAAACAAAATTTACTAACAAACAGTTGCCTAATTGAATCTGACGTAAGGAATTTCAAGTAATTTTGCTTCACTTGCAGAGTTTAACTTTATCGTGATTTAACGCTTGAAGTAAATTAGGTATACACGTTATAATTCAACGTTTGAAAGTAATCGTAAGTAATAAATTAAAAATCAATCTACGGTCTCGAAATAATAATAATAATTTTTTTTTATTTTTTTTTTTTTTTGTGTAATTGAAAACAAATGAAAGTTTTTCAATTATTCGTTTCGAAATGATCTTAAAATTTCATTGATTTCGTTTATTATTATACCTACGTATCCTAACTCCATTTTACAGTGTAAAACGGCCGGGACTTAATCACCTTAACAAATCAGTTGAAATGTGAAATGTTAACAAAGCAACAAATCGTAATTCCCACTCGGACCCCCACCCACACCCACACCCATACCCCATTGCTACAAGCAAAGACCAACAATCCTGGTAAACAATGCCACGCGGTACTGCAAGCTTTTGTATTATCCGCGACTTGCGGTTCGTATTAATTACTCTAGGTACAACCTAAGCCAACAAACTCAACAGAAATACACGAAATTATACAACTATTTTATATACCCGGTTTTACCCCTGCGCAGACTATAAACACGATTAACCGTAATTATTTTTATAAAACCATTTGGTCCGATCGATCGATCGATCACAAGATCACGCTCTTATCCGTTTAATGATCTGTAAAATTAATCTGACTTTAATCCTAATCGATATTTAATTTAAAAAGAAAACAGAAAAAAAAATTTTTGAACCTTCAAACGTCGCATTTGATCGACCTCAAATTTTAATGAGATATGGATTATTTTTGCTGACCACTATACCAAGGACAGAGATTGTTCTCTTTTTCAACAGTTTTCTCTTTTCCCATCTTTTTCTATCTCTTGCAGTTTTTTGTCTCCATTTTTTTTTATTTTTTTATTTTTTTTTTAACGCTCATTATGAGTCGAGAGTCGTGATAAAAACATTTAGTTGGTACATTTTTCATTTCTACCCCTCGTAGTCTCACCTCGCTTTACCTCGCTTCGTTGTTAACTAGCAGCAAGAATTAGCCTGCAGTTATATAACTAATTTAAAAAAATAAATAAATAAAAATTTGTAACGTTAACTAATTGCGTTTCTAGTATATATATATGTATATAGACGTTATGTACTGGTCAAAATTTAGACTTTTCTTTATGAAATGAGTTTGGTGTTTTTAATTTCGAATATCGATTACCTAGATTATTTTCAATGATTGTCATCAGATTTTCGCATGCGTTATTGCAATTTCTCTATATCGTGTGAATAAGTACGTACCTATATACGAGATGAATATACGTAATTTTCGTGGCGAGTTCTAGAGGCAGTCTAAAATAGTATTAGGACTCGAATCGAATGGATAAATTCTAAGGGTTTGAACGTATCTGATAAAAGTAAGTATGGAGGAATGTATAAGGTGGAAGTTGGAAGGATGGAGGGATCCTTTTAAAATAAAAATCCACTTTAAGAGAGAAGCCGATGGATGCGAATAAGAATAAGAAGTAAAAGTAGAAGTAGAAAAAGAAGAAGAAGAGAAGAAGAAGAAGAAGAAGTTCGGGATGTAGAGGAAACGGAAAAGGTCTTATCTCGTGTATTAATGGTTGAACGTCAGCTGCTCTTAAAACCCCCAAGTAAAATTAAGTCAGGATCAAATCTCTCTCAATATATTTCAACGAAGCTCGTTATATAGCTCTTTCTAGCATTAACTTCAAGAGGAAGACGAAAAACCCAGAAGAAATGTTTAAAAAAAAAAAAAAAAAAAACGAAAAAAATCAAAGTAAAAAGAATACGATATACATATAAATGAAAAGAGAATGAAAATGCAAATTATCTTCTTTCTTAATCGCTGTAATTACTTCAACCTCATCATTTTCTCCATTTTTTTCTATCATAGTAAAACGATCGTTGAAAAAATCAGTAATCTATATCCAAATCGAAGAGTTCATCCTTACACAGTCGGTGATAATGAAAACGTTTGAATAATTCGCGAAAGAAAAAAAAAAAAAAAAAATTAAATAACGAAATTGCAATTCATGTGGCATTTATTTTAATTGGGGTAGACGATTAGGGAGTATAAACAAACGGTTCTTCATGTGGTGGATAGTCGTTATCCTTTGAGACGGACGTTTGTTCCGGATCAATTGGATTCATTGAAACCCATCAGTTAGAACGAAACGATGCAATCAATCTTCGTTAATCTACTTTCCTGATATCCCTGTAGCTAGAGAATCCGATAATCAGTGAAATTCAGAATCGTTAGCTATAAAAGAGACAAACATTAAAGTGGAAATGACCGTATTTTTGAATCTTTTTAATTAATTATATTTAAAAAAAAAAAGAAATTTGTTTATATAGGTAAATAACATTTTTACCATATACACAAAATTTTAGTAGAATTATGTATATGTACATTAAATCGAGGGGGTGGAGGTGGTGCCGTAGTAAATGACACTGTAAAATCAATATCTAATCCCGTATACCCATCGCTGTTCCTCCTCGTCCTTTCGGTTTGAAGAAAAAAAAAAAAAAAACTACCCTTTCGAACGAAAGCACGGAATCACTTTCCACCACATTCTTTATGGGAACGATTCACAGTTTATCACTTCCTATACCGATATCTCGTTCCTCTCGCACCTTATGCTGTAGTCAACGTCAAACGACACATTCGGTTCGCTATTTATCCCACGTGTAGGTATACCCTAAATCCATTCTGTTTAAAAAAAATTTTTTACCAAACATCAAAAGAAATGAGAAAAAAAAAAAAAAAAAAATCGATAAATAAATCAAGGGAAAAATCTTTTTTCTTTCCTTGTTTTTTTTTTTTTTTTGGTTTTTTTATTATTTATTTATTTAGCTTTTTTTTCGGATTCCCGTGCGGAAATATTTCACTCCCTCTTTTTTTTACATATAGTAAAGTTATATTTTCAGTCACGATGTATATGTAACATGTACATATATGTATATATCTATATACATGTATATATACTGAAGAAAAATTCGCGAACGTAGTCGAGGTATACAGTATGCCTACATTTATTCTGGCCACGGAATTCTGAATTTCTCGTAACTCCATCTGAACCATATACAGTCTTGACTCGTGTCAGCCCTCTCAAGAACTGAGATACTGAGTAAAATGCGGAGAGCTACAAGGCTCTGGCTTTGGTATAAAGGAGAGAAAAAAATAAATAAATAAAGAAGAAAAAAATAAAAAATAAAAAATAGAAGAAAAAGAAAAAAAAAAAGAAATTTCTAGCCGAAAGATAAAATGCAAAATTTATTCATGCGTGGGAAGGACGTACAGGACAAGCCCTCGTACGGTAAGAAACCTTTTATAGAAACGTTAAAAATAAGAAGGTGGTGAACTAATGTCTTTCAACTACAATTTCTCTTTTTTCTTCTTTTTTTTTCTTTCGCTTGGTACGATAAAAATATTTGCCAAATAATACCGGAAAACAGAAAAAAAAACAAAAAAATATTAATATTATCTATAATCATCGCAATCAACGCTAAGTAACGATCAGTTACAGCATTAGGTATATAGACCCAAAAACTGTTTGATAGACGAGTTTATCTTGAGTAGTTATTTGTGATCGTTTACTGCAGCTGATCCACTTTGAAACATAACCAATTTCCGTCAAGACCAAAGGCAAATGACTCGATCAAAATCAGACGTTTGGTTATAGGTATGTATATATATATATATATATATACCTAATGTATATATATACATTATATACTATATCTACCTAACTTTGTATAAATCTGTGAAAGATGTAACACGGATTTGGTCATTTAAATCAGAGTTAAACCCAATTCGAAACTGATATATATGTAAACGGTGTAACGTGTATAAGTATAGTATTTTCGGTAAATCTTGTTTCAATAAAAAAAGATTGCTGAATCTTTTTACGGTACCTTTCTAACGACTTAACATTTGCAACTATCTCTTCGACCCATATGCTAGAATACCTTGAAATGATAGTCAATAAATCATTCAGAGATCTCTAACCATTTGGATTTCAAAGATTTCAACGTAAATTCTAAAATTTAATACATAAGTGCAGAGCTTTGATTATACGCGATCCTGAAAATCGTTTAACAAAATTTGAAAAACGTGAAGAATGTGATTTTTAAAAAATTCAACTTCTTAAAATCTACCTGTTTTTCGTTATAACGATAAAATTCTAAAGAAAAAACGAATACAAATGAATAAATAAAAAAATTAGGAGTGATTCGTTCCCCGGCGTGACTTCCGGATATAACCGGAAACCGTTGGCACGTTCCCACGCGAACCGCGACTCACGGGACGACCCTTCTTCCGCTGTTTATGTATTATTATTTTATCCTATAGTATATATGTACTTTTTTTTTTTGTTGTTGTTGTTTTCTTCCATTTTTATTTATTTATTTATTATTTTTTTGATTATTATTATTCCACGTAGAAAATGAGAATAGCAAACTAGTTGTAAAAACTTATGCGACCACCTATCACCGTGCTATTTTAGATTTATAACAAAGAAGAGGGAAAAAGAATAAGAAAATAATGAAATGAAATGAAATATCTCATTCCCACAAACGTCGTTACCCTAATCGAATAAACCCCGGCCCATGGCTTTGCTGCAGAGAATTAAAACGTCACTGAATTTCTTCATCCATAGTTACACGTATTAGCATTCTCTCAAAGTTTTTTCCAAAAAAAAAATCTTATCAGATAAATCCATAATTTTTTTTTGTACCTCCCAAATTTTTACTATAAGAAAACAAAAAGTAAAAAATTTAAGGGCACGACAACGACTTGAGCTTCAGGGGATGTTTTTATCTTTTACATCTACACTACAGACTGCAAAAGATTTAAAAAGTAAAGTAATTTCACCGTTTATCACTTCATACCATGACACGATTTTATCATACATAATTGTGCCTTTGGGATCGGGAAACTAGTTGCCTATTAACATACCTATAATGTTATCTTCGTGTAACTTCGGAATTATAATTCACCTGGGATTTACTGTATATAGAGACTATATTTCCACGTTCCTATAATATACGCTTCACATTGCTAATGGGTCTTGATGAGTCCTATTTCCACATACGTGCAGGTATAGATCTATAGATTAATAATACACAGTGTTCGTATATTACCTATATACGAGATTTTGGATTAAGGATAACTATAACAGGGAATAACTTTGTTATTATTGGCATAGGAAAATCCATGTTAAAAATCACTTAAAACTTTTTCTTTTATTTTTATTTTTTAGAGAAATTGTAAAAGGATTGCCTTATCCTTATACTAGTGTAATACACATAACATTTTATTCGGCAAACACCCCGTACGTGATCAGTCCTAACCCTAGAGAGACTTGAAGGATTGATGTATATATGCTTTTAGGGAGTTTACGTAACGTGGAACGCGCTGCAGGGTTAACGGGAAGCAAATAATTTCACAAATTGGTTACATGTCGTACATTAATACATATATATAATATAGTGATGTGAAGGAAACTTTTGACATGATCGATTATAGGCTGATATTTTAATCTGTAGTTCCTAAATGATTAAAATTAAGATAGGATCCTCGGGACGAAAATCAACTAATTTAAATGTAATTTTTTATTTCGTTCATAAAGTCGAGAATCGAACGATATTAAAAGAGAAAAATCAATCATTTAATTAATAAAACTGAACGAGTAAAGAATCAATTATACCTACTCTACGATTTTAATTATTATAAATTAATTTTGTGCAGATCCGAGAGTAAAATCTCGTCAAAGATTTTTTATTAATATACTCTGTACTCGAACATTATTAATATTAGATATTTATTTGAGTTTAACTTCACCTGGGATTTGAAAAAAAAGAAACGAATCGAAAAAAGTAGTAGAAAATAATATAACAAATCTTCGCTAGATTGAATTACTTTTTCATCTTCTTCGAAGAAATTCTCGTTCTTCACAAATCCAACATAAAACTCACTCAGTCATATCCAACGACTCGCGAGAAGTAAGGACAAAGAACCCATCAGAATCCTAACTGATATACCCCAATATTTATTCCGTGTCGTTGTTTTACATGAGAAAAGGTTCTCGGACTTGGAGTCTTGGTATCTTTAACGTAGGCAGCTCTGCTATACCCTGTAATAATTTGCATTAATTTGTAGAGTATTTGCCACGGTGTATTCACGATTTGTATATACTATACACCAATTTACAGTCAAGATTATCAGCATCTTTTCTCTGCTGAAGGTAAATGTAGAAAAAAAAAAAAAAAAAAATGTAAAACGGTCTTTACATTAAATACTCCTTCCTTATATGATTATAATGATAATAATAGAGTTGCCATTTTTAGCGAGACCTTGAAACCCAAGTGATATTCTTATCTGAATAAAGAATAGAAATAAAAAAAAAAAAAAAAGAAAATATTCGTTAGCTTACCTCGTACTTTCATGTAAGTATTGTATCTACGGTATACCCCCTAACATAAAGCCAACCAAGTAGTGAGAACGGAGCTCTGGCCAGGCACAAGTAGTCACGTACCGGCTTTGTCAGACCTCAACTATCGCCGCTGCAATCTGACCTCCAAAGCTACGACCTGGTGCATTATGCACGCCACAAGCTTACCTTACCTTACCTTACCTTACCTTACCTTACCTTACCTTACCTTACACCTACCCTTCGACTTGCCACTTGAAACCGAGCTCAACCATGCCCTTGTACATATATAACTGTGTATGTGTTATATGTGTGTGTTTTGAAATATCATGTACACGTGATGAAGCCTGAGACTTTTTTTCGTTGTGTTATTAATTGATTTATTATTATTTATTTTCTTGGGGAAGAAATATGTGTATGAGAAATTTTTCAAGACACAATTTGACGATTTTGTGAAGCATTTAGATTGTGTAATACAATTATTTTTTTTTTGTTTGTTTTTCATAGTTCTTTGAATGCAGATATCTGATAGGTAAATGTAGTATCTAGTAGAAGTTTCAGTGACTTTGACCTTGCGGTATAACTTGAGACGTTACAAGCTGTTTAGACACTTTGAGGAAAGTTATTGTACCTACATAGTTGTACAGATCGTGATAGGAAGTGGTAATGTGATGAATAATTTAATACTCCACGAATTTGCGTTATAAATATAAGATTCTGATATTTTCGAGGGTCTTAATAGTGGGATTATAATATCATAGTTATATATAGAATCTGGAAAATATCACAGAAAATATATAAATACTCATACTTACATGTATATACGTATGTATATACTAGATAGTACTTCTTCGCCTCCTGCACTACAATTAGAAGGCTCTTTAATTGTCATGATTTTAGAGGAAGAAGAGCGTGTGAGCCCTTTCGAAATTCTAATTATGTAGATTGTGACCTAGAGCGTTAAGACGACGTAGTGTATACCCTAAAATAAAAGAGAAATATTAACTCTTCGCGGACACCTGCACAGGAAGCATAATTATTAATTAACAAATAAATAAAGGAAAACAAAAATTCAGTTAGAATTATCTCAATTTCTAATTTTTTGATTAATTTTTTATTTTTTTCACCTTTTCGGATATTTTGTCTTTTTTTTTTTACTACTGTCAGTCCTAATTTTATCCGGTCGGAGTCTTCGGCTCAACTCATACGTTCGTGGGCATAAAATCGACCCTGTGAACCTTCCCTATGCATAATCTAGACCTCGTCGTCGAATGCCTACCGTATAAGAGGGTAAGAATAAGAAAGGAAAAAGAAAAAAAAAAAAAAAAAAAAACCACCAGGTCTCGGTTTTACAGCCTCCTTCGCGAAACGTATGCGAATTATGCGAAGTAGAAGAAATTTCTTTCGGGATGATGTAGGACGATCATCGCTTCTTCAATTTCGGCGACAATTTTAAAACTTCTTTTCATTTTATTATATCATCTGTTATATACCTATACTGTATATATGTGCATACAATTAGGTCAAAATATATAAACCTATTATTTTTTTATTTTTTGTTCTTTAATTATACGTTTTTTTTTTTTCAATTTATATCACTCGAGGAAAATTTAATTTTATACCTATACCTACTCGTGCAAATTGATTTGAAAATTTCAGTTACCTACAGTGTGTCATTTCAGAGTAACATTTTATTTTATTTATGTTTATTTTTTTTTTAATTTTCAATTATATGCATATATATTTTGAACTTCGAACTCGAATATCATTTGAAAGGTTATATTGATGAAATAAGTTCACGAGATCTTTTTTCCTAATGCGTTCAATTCTCTATAAAAAATATATCACATACTAATCTGTAAAATAAGTCATTATCGATTTATAAAATTCCAAAAGTGAAATTTATTTTTTCCCTCATTATAGATAAATAAAAAATAGAAAATCGCGAGGAGGAACCTCTTGATATTAATATTAAGGGTTGAAATTTTAACAAGCTTAAATTATTTCGTCTTCCTGCAATTATAAAAACTGTTTTTAAATTAAATAAAAAATTTTTTTCCTCTTAAATGACACACCCTAATGTAGGTACGTATATTATGTACTTATACCTATAGCTATATATTTAACGGGATATAGGCTGGAGGCTGTGGTGCTTGTGGGCCTTGGGATAACTTCTAAGATTCTGTAGTTCGAGAGGAGAGAGAGAGAGAGAGAGAGAAAGAGAAAGAGACGGAATTTCCCGAAATACCATTCGTACCTCGCACATAGGGGTAAGCTCTAGTCAAACGAGGGAAGATTCAATACGGAAGTTGGCGTTTACTCGAGAAACACATCCGATCCCTAACTGAAAACTGGGGTGTATGCCAACGCGTATAGTCATAATTTATAAGACAGAAACGTAAATCTAACCAAAAATATTGGCGTCGAGTAGCAAGAAGTGAAATGTATAGCGTTAGCTAATGTTATACATGAACTAAGCAACGTGATAATATATAATTCAGAATGGTATTAAGGTTCGAGGTATATAGAAATGAGTGTAAGAATATGGAACAAGTAGGGAAAGAATAAGATGGCAAATTTTAGCGATCATATTTTTCACTATTTTTTTTTTTTTTTTTTTTCTTTCATTACTTTTACTTTTATTTTATTTTTTTTCTCTCTTTTATTTTTCACCGTCATTTATGGCCATAGCCGTATGATCGTTAAAGCCAATTCTTATCTTTTCTCATCCCTCATTTACGCCTGCGCGAATAAAAGCTTATAGAGGAAAAAGAAAACAGAAAAAAAAAAATAAAATAAATAAAAAGACGGGGAATAAGGAAAAGAAAGAAAAAAAAAGTTGAAAAAACTTTATTATTGACGTGAGATGTGTCGATACGATCGGACAAGAACGTATATTTCCCAAAAAGAACAAAGAATAAATAAAACTAAACGAAAGGATTTATTTTCGAAATAAAATAAAATATCTAATTTTTTATATTTTCGCAATTCAGCGATTTTAACAGCTATTTGCAAAATTTTGATTATATCAAATAATTATAAACGTTATATACGTATATAAAGGGAGAATAATTAATATAATTAATGAATTGTTTGTCAAAAAGCATGAAAATGAATATACAATATATACGGGCTGTTCGTATAACTTAATGAACAATCTTGAGTATTGTTAAAGTACCTAGTTTCTAATTAAACTTTCGAGTTTTGAGTAAAAACGATTAAATTTCAAGACAAAAGGTACAATTAAACCATGTCGAAGACACTGACTATTAATCAAGGAGAGTTGATCAAAGCAATTGTCTCCACGTTGAAAACGGGTGTATATCTCTCCATATACATGGCATATACATATACATATCTTGTACATACATATATACCCTAAATCTTAAACTTCGTCTGTGTTCTCTGCCTTCCATGCAGCTCTTATATACCTTATTCGTCTCGAACCCCTAATCGCCAAAGTGCTAGAATGTAGGATAGAACATCAAGCTTGTCAAAGGATATGTGAAACGACTTAATTTTACCTTGTAGCAAGATAATGGGCCTAGAATTAAGTTAAATTCTATCTATTTCGCTCAAGGTGTATTACACGTTGTTGTATAGTGATCCGTATGCACTCCGTGAGTATAGTTATCGTGTATTAGCTTTCAAGTTACTTAATCTGATAATACACCTTCCGGCTGAATTGTATATATTCGATAAAAGCTGATGGCTATAAAAGCACCAAAAATAAAGGGGCGAGTTGAAGTATCGGACTTTTAAAAACGTCCCAAACGGTAAAAATTCCGAATTTTAATATTACGATCGAATCACAGTTTTTAGAAAAGTTATTTCCCCGTAAGTACGTACAGTATAGTCGATTTAAAAATCTTCAAATCGAAAAACATCAAAGATTTTAAATTCTGTATACTAAAGATCCGAAAGGCCAGAACTCTGAAATTTGGAATTCGCACATAGGGCGTCGTGTCCTTTAATTAAATTTTTGGATCCTTGGACTTTTGGAGTTTAAGACTTTCCGAGTATTTAACTGTCTGCATTTTAATCTTTACAAATTTTAATATTCCGAACTTTAACGTTTCACAAGAATTTGAAATCGTCTCAAATGAATTAGGGATTTGGTCATTCTGAATATTTAAAATTAGGAACTTTAACTCAGCCCCGAATCAAATAGAGAAAAAAATATACTACGGATACAAATATGAAAGAAATAAGTCAATTCGAGTCAGTAGTATCACATACCTCGATCATGAGACAATTGTCTTAAAATTTAAAAGCCAGAAATAAACTCTGGCTTTTATAGTTATGATTTTTTATCCCCTATTTAAAATTTTTTTATTCATTGAGAGACGTCGAGGAAGAAGATGATGAAAAGGGTACAAAAATTGCGATTACAGTTAGTTTTTTTTTTTTTTTTCTTTATTATATCTAATTCATTCGTATAACAATTATGATGAGCTAAATTTGCAATGTAAGTAAAATTTTTCATCGCATATATAATATACCCCTATAATAATATATTGTTACAAATGAATTTTGTATTGTAAATATTTTATTTTTATTTTCATATACCTATATGATATAATAATATGATATATGTACAAGTAAAGCTACATCAGCTGCGAATGATGAAAGAAAAAAAATCAAACTTTTTTTTAACCAACTATCGTACAGTTTGAGACATGTGAAGAGGTGTCAGCATTAGTTCAAAAGCTGCATCCTTCAAATTAGCACCTCGAAGATTTGCCTCGTGAAGATCAGAACCGGACAAATCGCAACACTGTAAATAAATTTTCAAAAATTGTTTAAAGATTTGTAACGAAGTTAGTTTTTTTTTTTTTTTTTTTTTTTTTTAAATTTGTTTATTTATTTTTTTCTTACCTCTAAATTGGCACCAGCTAGAACTGCGGTTCTAAGATCGCAATTTTTCAATTTTGCATTCTTGAGTGTTGCTACGCGGAGATTAACGCCGGCCATATTACTCCCTTCAAGATTAGCTCCCTTAAGATTAACCCCTTCCATATTTGCTCTGAAGCCTGATGGATCCTCGAAATTACAACCCTGTAGATTAGCCGCCTCTAAATTAGCGCAGAGCATTTTAACTGACAAAAGTTGTGCACCTTCCATATTTGTTCCGGACAAATCTGCTCGTTCGAGATTACAACCTGATAGATTTGTACCGAATAGAAGACAACCGTGGAGATTCGCATACTGAAATAAAAAATTATACATATATGGGTTTCTATATAAAATGAAAAAATCGGCTTACTGATCAGAAAAAAAAAAAGTTTTTCAGAATAACAAAAGAAGAAAAAAAATATATATTGTGACATTATTTTCGATTCTCAAAGAATTTTATTCCATAAAAACGTACGCTAGTAATTAAAAAACCGTATTAACTGAGAGTAAAAAAAAAAAAAATTCTTCTAGTTGGAAAATTATGGAAAAGTTCAAAAAAAAAAAAAAAAAATCATTCCATTAATTAAAAAAAGAAAAATACAAAAATGCTTAATTTTCATTGTTTTAGCAGAGTATTTGCAACAACTCGCAATTCTAAAAAAAAAAAAACGTGAAGTTGGACGATTTTAGGGTAACACCCTATACTTATAGCTATACATTTTCAAACAGGTGAAATAGGATTGGGGTTTTTTTGTTATATCTTTCGGTCTCCACAACTAAGGAAAGTTCGAGGTCAATTATGTCGACATAATTTCAAAGTTGAACGGTTTATCCAGCTTCAAAGGGTCCCCCCCCCCCCCCCCCCCCCAGCGATATCGCGCGGGTTATCTCAGTTGAGATAATCCCGCGTCTGCACAGGGTCCCTGAATAATTACATGTTCTCCATCGGATAACTACCCCGGTATGACTATACAGTATGGTAGTTTAGTCTTAATCGACTAGCCTCTTCGACCTTTTGAGGACATGAGTTTAATACAACCATATGACACCATACCGCGCGTATAATCATATTTGTATATATATAAATTGAAATTAGCTAATATACGAAGACTTTCTTGGTGTTTAAAAAAATAAATAAAAATTGATTAATTTTTTGTGCTTTTTTGTTGTTGTTGTTGTTGTAAATTTTAGATTAAAATTGAAACCTTTTTTCCGACGATATAATTCCGCATGTATTGATATTAATACTTCAGGATTGTATTATCCTGTAATTAACTCACCTTGAAATTAATATTGCGAAGATCTAGTCTCGAGAGATCGGCACCAGCTAAATTAACCCCTTGAAATCTAAGTTCCTGGGTTGTAGGGGTTGATAATATTGCTTTCAGAACATCGCTGCGTGTTAATGGGGCCGTTTCGTTCTCACCAATTCCAAAACCGGCTACTATTGGCTCTAAAATTTCTACTGCACCTTCTATACCGTAGAATCTAGCCTCTTCCAGAACTCCTGATCGATAAATAATAATATTAGTAATTTTATAATTTTCATCCAGTGATCAGATTTTATTCTATTCATTAAATGTGTAAATCAAGATCATATGAAAATTTCAAATCTCAATTTTTTTTTATCATTTAATTTCGTATTATATTATTAGATCATTGTAATCAGTGTATGTGGGATGGGATTGCGGTAAAGTGACGGTATTATATTATAAAATAATCTAAAATCTAAAATCTGTAATCTGAAATCCAGAGTCTAGACGTTTGAAGCGTCAATCTATTTCAAAGATAGTGGGTTGAGGAGCTAGCTGACAATCGAACAACGCGAAGCTTAAAATTGAGTAGGGTTGAAGGTCGTCAAAGGTATAAGGATAAGTTACATTATATACGAATAAATGTGTGTATGTGTATACCGATAGTTAGTCTATTGAGTTCTCTATTTGTAACCGAAAACAAGGTAGATGTCTATAATTCTCAGAGAACATATTTTGGCAGACAAATTAGTGACTATAGGGCCTCTTAGATAAAATAGCAAAATATGATATCGAAATTTTGAAATGATGAAAATTGATGAAAATACGAATTAAATATATAAAAGACCTCAAAATTTTCTTTTCTTAAATTATTATTATTTTTTTTTTTTCTTATTTATCGCGTTTTTGATACACATATTCATGAAGTTTCTTACCCGCAGCGTTTATGTTATTGTCGATAATCAATTGACCGTGTCTAAGGTAATTTAATAACGGTTCGAAATACGCCGGGCTTCTATCGATCAAAAATGCCCCATTTTGATCTCGTTCACTGGGTTGTATTCGCCATTCAGTATCGACTTCTTGAGTGAACATTCTGTCGTAAATGTATAGAATTTATTAAAAAAGGGGGAAAGAAAAGACGAAGAAACAAACAGTAATTATATAATTACTTTTTAATTTTTCTTTTTCTTTTTCAATTTTCTTTTTATTTACCTAGCCAACATGCTCATAGGTTCTTTATTCGTTAGAGTACTTCTAGTAGTAACGAAACATTTACCACCAACATTCAAAGTTAACCATTCCGAATTTTTATTCGGCAATATTTGTTCCTCGATTAATTTTTTCGGTATAAAATCACCACCGTTAGATACGTATAATACATCATCGTCCCTTAATCAAAAGAAAAGAATTAACTTGGTTTATTTTATTTTTTTTTTATATTTCAAATTGCATTTTTTATTTTTCATTCACCTAATTAACTTCAAATCGTCAATTTCCCCGCCTTGAGGTGTGAACAGTCTTTTAGCGATCATATCAAATTTCGAACTTGCTGCCGCCAATAATTCGTCGATAGAATGCGTCACCATAAATACCTACGATTATAAAATAAATAGACTCTTTTTTTTTGAATTCAAATAAAACCGCGCCGCGCGCGCGCCACGCTTTGACATACACGACGTTAGTCAAGCGAGTTAAATCATATTTTAAAAATTTTACAACATATTAAAGAAAGATTTTGATATCGTCAACGATTAATTATTCTCATTTTTAATTCAGCTTAAATGTTGTCCTCAAAGTTATTTAAAAAAGAAAAATAATAATAATAACAACTAATACTGTACCTTGCCATTCACGTCAGTCCCATTGATGAATAGAACAACTCTCTTCATGTTTGTTGAATAACTGTTAATTAATATAAAGCGAGGATTTATTAATAAACAAATAAACAAGCTGATAGTAAAATAAAGAATACAGATATATATTTTTTATTTTTTATTTTTATATTATTATATTATCGGAGTAGAACTCTGCATTGACGTTCAACACGGAGCCATGTTTTAACACAAGTTAGTTATTCTCCGCCATAACAGGTGGCAGGCGCATGACAAAAGAGACAATAGAGCGATAAACACGCCCCCTTTTTCGTTAAAGAGTTTAAATAGTAATAAAATACGGTAAAATTATATCCGAACAAGAATCCGAGGTCTCTTAATCGGACTTTGATTATATTCTAATATTATTTATTCAAAACAGTTCATCTTTCGCGCTTAAATAATCGAGCTTTGACATAATATATCAATCGTCTTTAAAAACTCGCACAAGGGGTAGACGTGGAATTGAAACAAGATGGCGCATCTATGCTGACGTTTCTTTGCACTCAGTTCGTTAGTTCAATGCGTTCAAATGAATAGAAAAACATCTGGATAGGTTTATTCGAGGCGTTTTATAGAAAGTATATAGCTGACAAGGAAAGGTTATACGGCAACAAGATGATGAACATGTGGAAAATGCGGGAGCTTATGGACAAGGCGTGAGTAAAAAATATTTCTTAAGTTAACACCGCGCGAACAACCTAACCTGATTTCGAGTTTTTCATTTTCACCGATTTACTCTCACTCATCCTTTCGATTGAATACACCGAATCACTATCCACCGATTTTTTACTCTCGATAATAAACAGCCCAAACAATTACATCGGCGTATTTTTACCCAATGTTTATTAAGTTAAAAAATCCTCATTCAATTAATCCAGGAATATTTTCTTAGGCTGATTTAAGGGAAATTATACTCGTCATACGCGAATATTTTCGTTTTATTACGACCTTGAAGTATTATTTAGACTTAAATAAATATGTGTCATAAATTCCGAGCTTTATGACATGTCTTTCATCTCTTTTATCCTCCAAGCTGTTCTCTGGTTCGGTTTAGTTGTATCTAAAGTTACGGTTAAAGATAGGACATTATTCTACTGCTTGTTGTTGTTTGATAGTTGATTACATCGATGCTTCCTGATCATAGAATGCATTTAGTCAAGGACAAAATGTTTTACGTCCGGCTCACGTGCTTTTATATATATATTATTTTGTTACATAGAGGTGTTTGTATCAGGCAATAAATTTTCTGTTATGTAAGGACTGATAACGTATTGTCACAATCAGTTGCCGTTGAAATCGCTGCTTAATAAGCATTTTTTTGTTGTCGTTAAATCTTTTTTCAGGCGCGTTATTCTTTCAAATGAGTTTTCAAAGCTGAAAAAAATGAGGAAATATGATTTTTTATGATGAAATACAATTCCTTGAATATTTTCCTTTATTTTAAGGAAATATATTGGATTTATTTGTTTTGTTAATATCGAAATTATCAGAGAGTCAATTGAGACAATTCTCAAATAATGATACCAATCAAGGAAGTGAAAGTTGTATGATTATGTAAATATAGCTTGTTCGGAAGTTTGTGTAGAATGTTTTATCTCAACGGATTTAAAACTGCCCAATTTTTATCAATGTTTTGTTATCCATTCACAGGACAAATGTTGTAATGAACTATACAGATACTGAAGCCAAAGTTAGAGAAGCAACTAACGACGATGCCTGGGGTCCAACTGGTGAGTTAAAACCGAACCATAAATTAAAATCGTACAAAAGAATTGAAAATGATTTTAGAATAAACAAATGGGAGCAAATTCACGATTTAATAGATTCTCAAGCTCTTGCTTTAAATTTGCTGATTTTAAGTACGATTTAACAATATTAACTTGAAAATTGTTACAGCAAATGACCTAGAAATATAATCTTTCTCGTATTTATATTTTAAAGAAATTCTTGAGCAAATGAAGAGCCAATTCATGATTTAAATGCCTTGTAAATTGTTTGAGAATAACAAAGCATAAAATTTTATGCTTAGAATAGCTTCGTTTGTTGAATAGTTAAAGAGATAATTTATGGCATAATAATGAGATAAAACACTAAAGTCAATTGAGAGAATAACGACAAAAAAAAAGTAAAGAAAAAGTAGTGAAGTAAGATGCTTTGAGAAGTATTTCAACTCCTGTAATAAAAATAGTAAAGATCTAAAGATTGTACGTAGCTAATCGGTCAAAATGACCCTAATATCTTGAGTAAATAAAAACACAGCGATAGGCAATCTTTTAGTACGATATTCAAGACTTGATAACTGAATTTGTATCAGTAGTGATAACGAGGGATACTTCTGTCCGATTATCACTTTGATCGTATCAATTTCAGGAGCTATGATGCAGGAACTAGCACAAGCCACTTTTACATACGAACAATTTCCCGAGGTAATGTCAATGCTGTGGAAAAGAATGTTACAAGAAAATAAACGCAATTGGCGAAGAACGTATAAGGTAATGCCAGTTATTATGAACTAATTACACAGTGTAACTAACTACTAGTCAATAATACCAAAGGAATAATTTGAACATAATGTATTATAAAGGAAACTTAATATAAAAAAAATACAAAATCTGATGAAATTATTTCTTTACAATTACAGTCATTACTATTGTTGAATTATCTGGTTCGAAACGGCTCAGAACGTGTGGTAACATCATCTCGTGAACACATCTACGACCTTAGATCACTTGAAAATTACACATACATAGATGAGTTTGGTAAAGATCAGGGAATAAATATTAGACATAAAGTAAGAGAGCTTATAGACTTCATTCAAGACGATGATAAGCTAAGAGATGAAAGAAAAAAAGCAAAGAAAAACAAGGACAAATATATTGGAATGTCCAGTGAGGCTATGGGCATGAGATTTGGTGGGGGAGATAGGTGGACGGACAGTCCAAAATGGAACAAACCAACTACAGAAGGAGGCTACAATGATTGGGATAGAGAAAGTAAAGGAAGAGGTTTTGAAGATGGGAATAACAGGTGCGTAGAATATCAATTCTCCATTTGAAAACAGCTTTTTTTCCATATATTAACTCGAATTTATTGCTACAGTGATGATGGGGAAAGAGAAGATTCGGACAATGATACTCCTTCAAGTCCGAGACGAGGTGGTAGAGAATACAGAGACACAACGGAGAACATAGATAGAGTTGGAAAAACTTCTCAGCCTTCTACACCATCGGCTAATCAATCGCCAGTAAAAACTCCTCGAGTTTTTAAGAAGGTTGACTTAGGAGCTGCTGCAACCTTTGGGAAAGACCAGTCGAACGTAAGTTTGATTAAGAGTCTCAATAAACTAGGAGAATCATATTTGAAGATTTTTCAACGTTTAATCGATTTTTTGAAATATATTTACAGAATAGCTCACCAGTTAAACAGAGCAACCTTATGACTTCGCCGGTCAAAGATCAGAGAAGTAAAAATGAGATATTGAACGACCTTTTTGACTCTCAGAGCGAAGTTATTAGTCCAAATCCCGAGGAGGAGGACGACGAGGACTTTAATCCAAGAGGGAATAATCATACCTTGGGACAATCCCAGAATCCAAATAGTACAGACTTTGGAGATTTTGCTAGCGCTTTTGGTGGAGCTACGAACAAAACTAACGATGGGAATGCGGACGAGTTTGCTGATTTTACATCCGCGTTTGATGCTGGTGTTACTATTTCTAATTCTACCAATCAATCACAGCCTCAAATTTCATTACTTGGAGCTACGATACCCAACATTGGTAATCCTATGAGCGGTAACTTGACTTCTCCGTTATCTTCTTCTCAAAACATCGCAGCGCCAGCTTTTGGAACTTCGATATTACAGAATTCAGCTGTAGGAAATAATCTTTTCAATTCTCTACCGCCGCAAGGACTCATCAATCAGTCACAGTCCATAAACAACAGCAATAATAATCCAGGTGATAATTATTAACGATTTTCAATTTTATTTTCATTTTAACAACAATATTATTTTACAGTTCTATTCCACTAATTTTTGCTCTTTGAGTGATTTGGGAATTGAATTTTCTAGCGTCTTCGAACACAGACCTTCTAGCAGACTTGGGAGGGTTTAACTCATTGCCAACTATCTCGCCGATAGGAAGCAACGTGAATAATGCAAATTTATTTGCTTCGACAAATCCTCTTGATTTAAATTCAGGTGCGTAAAATCAGAAGAATTTTTTTTTCTAAGTTATTTATCGTGTCAAAAGTTTATTGTTTTTCTTATGATTTATGTATTTTATTTTTGTAAGATCGAATTTAGTATTCGTATATTTCTGCTTGGAGATGTAATGCCCCCAAGTCAGACTTTCCTTGCAGCATCAAGACCGGAAGGAATCAGCTTTAAGAGAGTTGGAAATGAGCTTTTGGATATCCTACGACGAATTGAAGACATTAAAAGTGGCAAGGACTTGGATGAAATAAAGTCTAAAATTGAAAAATACGTTAAATTCTTGCCCGGATTTTATACTCCGCAAAAATACGCCGGATTAGACAACGAATATATTAATATTGACGTTATTTCTTATGGGAGAATATTGGAGAATGTTATCGATAAGTTTGATCATAATTGGCCGTTGGTTGGCAATAGATTAGACGATTTAATCAAGGATTTGTTTGTTATCGAAGGATCTACTAGCATTTTGTTAAACGAATCTTTAACTGTACTTACCGATACATTGAAAAAAAGTAAAGATGAGAAAAAGTCGCGTGTTATATCTGTGATATTAGAAACATTGATTAAAAGCGAAGCTTTGTGCTCTGCCATCGTAGATGTTTCAAAAATTGTGGTAAATACTAATTCTTTAACGAATATAGAGGCAGAAAATAACTGGGAAAATATTGTTCAAATATTAGTTTCATTGCCAGATAGAGTGGCGAATAAATTGAGTGGAAAAATGCCAGATTCGTTTAACTCTGAAACTTATGCGAATATCGTTAATTTTCACATAGTAAAAGCCATTAAATTTATCAACGATGGATTACAGAAATTCAATATACAACCAAACGTTAGATATATATCGATATTATTGAGCAAAAGTGTTTTAATCTTGAACAGAGTTGGCCTCAAAGAATTAGCCAGTATATTTACCGATTGGTGTTTTACAAATGATAACAACATTAGGAATCTTATTGAAAGAATTTTAATCGGCGTAAACAGCCAGAGCATAGAGCCCATCGCGGTGATGTTTCTGAAGCAAAGAGTCCCTCAATATGGAATTTATTACGTGTTTGGTAATTTGATATCAAATTCTAACTGGAAATATATTCTTACCAGTAAAATACCTTTGCTGTCTTTTTATGATGACGAATATTTGCCGGCTAATTTAGTTTCCTATTTATCTCAAAGCTGTAAGACTGCTTTACCTAAATTGCTTATACAGCTTTTAGAATCTTGGAGCAACAGAAGCATTTTAAATCATATCACGTTCGAGCAGCATATATTTATCACTAAATTAATGATCTTGTCTATAAAGGAACTAGGCGATCGGTTTACATCTACTGAAAAGAATACAGTCTTGAGATTAATGTTCTCTGGCACTCAGGCTCATCTTGAAATGGTTCAACCTAAACTCAGGGCTATAGGCATGGTAACTGCGGAAATTTTCACTCAATTATTGAACAAATCTGAAGCTGGTACAGAACTGAAATTTGAGTATGAAGAAATGGGGGAAGATGTTGTTGAAATGACCAAAGCACTCAGAGTGATAAAGATTGTTCACAGTCAAAGTGATTCTGAAATAAAAACCGAAGAATTGGCTGTTGGAAATGTCGAGTTTTCTCAACTGGGAGATAAAAAACTTTATGAACTTGGGGTCAAGGCTAAACTATTGCCCAATTTAACTTTAACAGAAGATAGTCTGGCAACTCAGAGTAAGGGATTTGTTGAAAAAGTTGAAAGACTTGACGATGAAAAGGATGGGAAAAACAGCAAGCCAATAGAATTATCACCGGATGAAGATCTAGACAGCGACGACGATTTGGTGCCTTACGATATGTCTATGGACACAAAAATATCTGAAAGAAAAAGACCAGCTTATTTACGCGATCTTCGTGATAATCTTACCGATCCTCAAGGGAAAAATGACCCAGATGTTTTCGCTGGTAGTTTAGAGGTTTGCGAAGAGATGATATTGTCACAATTACCAAGCGACGACGTCTCTTTTGGAATTGAATTATTGCAGATTCTTGTTACGTTAGGAGAGAACAGTTATGTTGAGGAATTTGATAGTTTAAAATTCAAATCTTGTACAGCTATTGTAACTGTGTTTCCAAAAGAAACTGCCGAATATTTATGTAGAGAGTTTCACGCGGCTATGGGTACGTACTCTATAATGCAAAGACTATTTTTCTTGGATATCTTGCAAGAAGCTGCTAGAAAATTGTCAAATTCTGAGATCAAAGAAAGCCCTGCTTCAATATCGGAAGATACAAAGATTCAGCATCAAAGGAAACAGGGAAAACCAATATCGCTATTCGTGGAGACGGACAAGACTAAAAAATACGAAACGCTATTTGCTGATGATTTTCAAATGAATGAAATTAACGAGAATACGGTGAATTGGGAAGACGTTGTAAACAGGAGAATTTCATCCAATACAAGAAGAATAACGCATGGAACAAAATCCCCAAAAATTGCACTTAACAAATTTGCAAATGTTGCATCTTCATTTTTTTACCCATTATTATACGGGTTTGGTAGAAATGGAACTTTTATGTGCGGTACTCAAAAAATTTACGAAGATCAAGATTGCATCCTGTTAGTTAACTTTTTAAAAACTCTTTCAGTTCTGATGGTATCAGCACAAAATTGTAGCTTAGCACCTAAAATGGGTAAAGAAATTTTAGATCTATCTTGGACATTGAGATATCATTTTGAAGGAAAAGTTAGAATAGCTGTAATACAAAATATTGCAGCTGTTATAGTTTCTACACCAACATACGTCCTCACTACAGAATTATTCGAGCAAATATTTGATGCCAGAACTTGGCTGGCTGATATTTCACAAAATACATTTAGAGGGGATCCAAACAGTACTTGTAGAAGTCTCGGTATCAGTGTATTATCTCTTATTGATTCTGTAATCGGTTCAAGTTTCAATAAGCTATAAGTTTTAAAAGACTTACAGTATATTTAATAAAGAGAAAATGTCATCCAAAACTATTCTTAGCTTTAAAAATTTTTATCTTTTTTAATTATCTATTGTATTGATTTTCTTATGAGTTTGCTGTAAGTCTTTTGCAAAAAAAGCAATAAACTTTCATTTTATAATATTCATTAAATTGTACACAAACCATTTCATGGCAATGAATTTATTTTAAAATACATCCATATTTGATGCGAATCGAAAATTGAGGTAAATTTTCTAAACGAATTTATTTAACTATGATGTTATTGTAACTAGCTAAATGTTTTTATATGAAATTTTTTTCTTGATACAGGTCCAATGAGCATGACTGGTGCAACAAATCTTCTGATACCTATGTCTACTAGTGTCAAAGGACAGCCTATAACAACTGGCCCAAATATGACACCAGTTGGATCCACGTGGGCCGGAGCTGGCCTCAATATTGATTTAGACAATATAATGGGTAGCAAATCTAAACAATCTGGACCTGCACCGACGATGAATCAATTAGCTAGCAATAGCCCCCAACATCAACCGAAGGGAATGGGTAAATATGAAGTTTTGTCACATGTTTGAAATTTTTTACTGCAAAACTAAAAATGAAAAACTATGCCATTCTTGAAATTCTTAACAAAATTCTGTTGCGAAAATCCTTCAGTATTTTATGTACAACGTATGACTTTAAAAACCATATTAATAGAAAGTTTGCGAAATTAAATTTGTGAAAAACGAGAAGAATGAAAACAGGACTAATTTGCTGAGCATAACACTGGTCAATAAGGAGAGTTCAAAATAATCTACTATATGCATGAAAATCATCTCTATTTTATGCTTAATAATGGCAAATAGTTAAATAATGTGAAAAATCAACATAAAAAATCGATTATATATATTATAATTGGGATATGGTATCGGAAAATAGTGATTAATACATATTTAGGTATCTAGTTTTTAAATAAGTTCTTCTTTTTTATTTGTTCTTCTTTTTAAAGAGGAATTTTTTTCAGTAGTACCGTCTGTGGGATTAATTTCACCTACGATTCAACCTCAGCAACAAACGAACGCAGGATATTTTCCTGCATTTCAATGAAATATAAGTAAAATCGAATTAATTTTACAATCATTCTCCGAATAGATATTAAAATAATAATAATTAGTTATAAATCAGCGAAGGCTTGCTTTAGTGAACCCACACTGATTATCGGTTCTTAATACAAAATAGAATTTTATTTTTGATTTGATTTTTTTTGGTTTTTTTTTTTTCTAATTTTTAATCTTTTTTGATCGTGTTTCTGATTTAGAACATTATTATTTCATATTCATATTCAAGGCTTAAAGTTATAAGGTGATTATGAATCTGATGGTAAATATCTATAAACCTAAATTATGAACAACCGTTTTTAGCCATGCTTAATAGAAAACTGAATAACTGAAATTGAAATTAAAATAAAATTGAAATCAGTCGAAATGTGTTCGAAACACTGCGTGTAGAGTTTGAAGAAAAGAACAAACACTATGATCGTATACTGTGTGTGTTTATTTTACCACAAAGAAAAAGAAGAAAAAAAAATTGATGTAAATAATTTTACCTGCTTATAAATCACTGATCGAGGGATGCCAAAGGCCTTGGGTAAATGCTATAGCAGGTCTATATTAGATAGGTAAAAAAAATTTTTATCATTAAATACGTGAGAATGATAAATAGTTCATTGAGATATGAAAAGAAAGAAAATAACGAAAAAAAAAACTGAAAAAAAAAAACGAAAAAGAAAATGACCAAAATTTCTTTGGTCTTGTGGTCTTGATATGCAATGGCAGCTCTTTTTAATATACTCTTAAACGTTGTGATGCATACATACATACCTACTTATGTATAGATGCTTTGAAAATATTCATATCCAACAATTAATGATACGATAAGTTGATTGTTACGCCTCTTATCTAAACGCAAATGGCTTTTGAAATGTTGGCAAACAACAACTAAAAAGAACTATTTCTGCTGTGCGGTTTAAGAACTTTTTATTATAATATGTTGATAACTAATTTGAACATTAATATTTGCATCTTTTTATAAAGTTATATGTTTATAAAAAAAGGTGCCTCAAAATTCAACAGATCGTTCTTTTAAATCCGTCATTAATGTTATGGATTTAAAAGATTCATTCATATTACAAAACACTGCAACTCGCACAGCGTTATATCATGTTTTATCGGACAATATATATAATAGGATGATGGTGCCTAAGACATCTCGCAATTTGTTAACTGACCAAATCAGCAATAATATATTAATAATTGTTTAGGAATGAAATTAGAAGAGGCACTAAATGGGTCAGCTAAAAATGAGTGTGTTTTAAAATTGAAGTTCCGATAGTTGTTTTTATTATTCCGTTCATTTCTATACAGTATTTATATAATTTAAATTCATCAGAATATTTTACAACTAACGTGTAGTTCTGCTTCCTTGATTTTTTATACATAAATTTCGTGTCAGGGCCATGTAGCGTAAAACTGTAAATAATGAAACACGTGTATGTTATTATTATAATATACTTAATACTAGATTGCGATAAATGAAGTATCTAATAGTTGAAAGCGTTGCAGCTTATAGGCCCAATGTTAATACGTGCTTCCAAAGCACAAATCTAGTTTTTCACTGACAAAATAATTATTAATTATTATGATGATTATTATTCAGCATAATAGTTAAGTGTATAAACTATACTACGTCTGATACTACAATACTATGATTAGTATGGTATACATAGGTATGTATATGTAGACTTATAGACCTTAGTCACTTTAGCACAAAACTTAGCGCAATAGTTTGTAAAAAAAATACAGTTTAACTTAGAGATATTCGTTAATGAAATATAATTTCACAAACATAGAAAAAGAAAAAAAAAAAATATTGAATGAAAGATTCCTGTTATTTGAACATTCGTTATTTCAATTTTCATTTTTGGTTTTTTTGTACAATTAATCATTCTAGACGATTAAATTTTATCTATGATCTAAACATAATAAATTCCTATTATTCGTAGAGTAATTTTAATTCTGTTAAAAAAAAAAAAATATTAGAAAACAAACAAAATATATAGAGAAATAAATATATATACGATTCTTATTAGGAATTACACGAAATGCATATCTTTCGGATTGAACGTTAAACCAATCATTTAATGAAAATAATAGGAAATAATTATTAGTAATTAGATTTTCAGGCAAGATAGCATTATTTTTAAGCAGGAAGCAGAAATATTAGTAATAGTTAGCGGGCTTTACGTCAGGTGTTTATTAAAATAAAAAAATTAAAGCCATTGTTTAGAACGAAATAAGATTTAGTTTTAACATTCAAAGTAAACTTTATATTCGAAATATCGGTGAATAAAATTAAAATCCTTCGACTTTATATATTGCCCTGTCGTGAAGCTCTGAGGTAGCAATATATTCCATTATAGAATAATTTTCTTGATTTCTTTGGTTTTTTTAAGACCTTGATAGTTCACAAATGTATATTTCCAGTTATGCCACATCATGCACTATGAATAGAAACATATTATTACTCAGAAAATTTAATTTAGCTTTATTGTTTAAAAACTTTAACATCGTAGGGCTCTATCTATACTTTAAAACATACATACACATATATTGTTATGGGTATACCTAGGTAGAATACTTTATTGATCCTTCTATGATAATTTTTTTCCCCTTTAGTCTTCTGCCTCATATTTTGGTTCTCATTTATCTATTTTCATATCTCTAATTATTATTTTAGACTGAATTCAATTGTCCAATATTCATATACAAGATAAAATACAATACTTCACTTGCATTTAAAATACAGAGTGATAAAATGTGAAATTATTCATTTAAATTTAAACCTAACACATCTCGCCATTGCATTATTTATTTCTAAAATAAACGTTATTTCATTATCCTTTTATTTTTCAAAATTTCTTTTCATTCAAATTCTTCTTCGTTATTGTTATTATTATTATAATTATTATTACTATTATTATTATTAATCATTTTTGTTAGAAAACAAACAAAAAAAACAAGAAAAAGAAAAAAAATCTATGTATATATTGTACGTACTTATAATTGTATCAAAAAAAAAAAAGATATTATAAAGAAAAATAGAAATCCAGACACCATAATAGTGGTATCTGAAGGTTTTTGCAATAAAGAAATATGGGTAATGGTGAGAAGAAACCGGTTTATATTTGATAAACAGATAACAAACTAAAGTTTTAATAAGGTTTATTTACCTTTACTACTTGACTTCAAAATTCATTGAAAACAATCTGAACTTTGAAAATTTATAGTAAAAGAAATTTCTTATCATTTTATTACAGTTTTTAATATCTCAGTCAAAGAGCGACCAAAACTTTTTTACAGATCAAGAGGCAGGCCTGTCAGATCATTAAATAATAAAATAAAATAAAATAAAAACAGATGTGTATCTCAATTAAAAATTAAAATTAGAATTAACGACTTCTTATCTATAAACTGGATTTCACCCACTGTATTATAAATATAATAACTAAATTGTAACTATTAATACAGATATTTATACCTGTTGCAATTTAATTTTACCATATTAAATGCTCATTGGTGCTGGTATTAATATATTGGATGTTTTTAAAAAAAAAAAAAAAAAAGAAAGAAAAAAAGAAAAACTTCAACTGTTATTAATGTTCACCTATCTTTTATCTGTTATCAGTATATCCTATACCATATTATATTTAGAATAAAATTTTGGATATGGAAATGAATGAAGTATACATAGAAAACAAGTTAATTTTTCAAATTATATTCAATATTTATTATCCAATATTCAATGTACAATCATTTCTGTCAAATAATTGAATTTGTTAATTAATTACAATGTTTTTACGATTGGAAAAAAAAAAGAAGAAAAAATTTAATAGCTGTACGAAGAGGGTTGATATTATATCATAATTGCAAAAATCACAATGTAACCGAAAACATCTAAAGTAGTTAGCATATTTCTTTAGATGTTTTGGAATAATATTTATTATAAGGGGGCTATTGAATTTTTATCAGGTGAATGCACAGAGAAGCAAAATTATAAATTGAACATTCTGTGTCGAGTGATTAAATAGTCAAACCTGTCGCTTCTATTTAAACAATAACAATAAACAAATCATAAATGAGTCAAAGGTGATATATTTACAGTATATTATTATAATCAAAGATTTAGTAAAAAATAAAAATAATAATAATAATAATAACTATTGCAAACGGAAACGGATTACAAATTACAAATATTATAAACATAAGCTAATTATTGATAATTGTTTGTCTGTAAGATATATTATAGTTTGACTATTTAATTAGGATACATAATTAATTTTCAACAGATATATAACAATGATAATTTACTAATCAACTCTGTGAATTCTGAATTTAAAGAAGAAAAGGCTGAGTTTCGTTTAATTTAATTTAGCTTTTTTGTTTTATACGTGATATAGTCAAATCTTAAAAACAATATTTCATCAAGTTTTTTTCTTTTGTAAATATTATTGTGCATGCACCTGACTACTATGGAGCTCAAATTCAACCAGAAGAAGAATTGTATGGGTAATTCTTCAATTATTTATAATAAAACTATGGCGATTAGAAATGATATATGTAAAAAATAGACAAAATAGATATCTAATATATCTTAAGTAATACATGTTACAAACGTTAATTTACTCTCAAGAATTTGTTTGTAAGAATGGAAATGCACTTGTTGAGGATAATTTCAGTATTAGCTTTGAATATTCATCATTTTAGCTATTAGACTCTTGTGATCAATCAAATACCATAAAACAGTGAATTTAATTGTGCAGAAAGGGGGGAGAGATCATTATATCTGTTCATCAGCGCTCACTCATCGTCATTTTGACTTTTAGACTTCCTCTTCTTCTTCTTTTTCTTTGGAGATACATCTTCGGTATCTTCAGCTTCAGGTTCAGCCTCAGCATTATTTGCAATATTGTTTGTACCCGTTCCGTTAGAATTACCATTTTCAATCGCATCGCTCTTTCTCTTTTTATCTTTCTTCTTTTTCTTTTTAGGAGGCTCTGTTTCTTCTTCAGCAGCTGCAACAACTTGCGCAGCCTCTTCCAAAGCCTCTTTCATAACATCAATATTCTTTTTCGGCACGTCTCCAGTCTCATAAAACTTTAATCTATCCTCAACTTGTTGTCTTAACTTTTCTCCAAATATATTCGTCGGTGTATCAGTAAAACAATCAATTCTAGACGCTATCGAACACTTGTTAGCCAAGTACCTAGATATTCTACCCTTGTTTTTGGTCCCGGCTCTACCGATAAAAGTTGAATGAAATAGCAGCCCGTATTTAGGTGTATTACCCTTAGTTTTCAAAGCTCTAAACAACGCTTTTTCCGCGCCTAATATCTGCACCGTAGAAGCAGGGTACTTTGCTAAATTGGTCAAAGATCCTGCGTGAGCTATTAATCGAGCCCCAACTTGATCGCCTATCAATGTAGCTAAATTTGGTGCAACACCTGCCATTTTTGATCTCAAATATTCAGCTAACTGTTTCCTGTAATCTGCCAAAGCTATTACTCTACCAGCAAACATTTCTATGTTCAACAGATCAACGGGACTTATATCCATTCCCATTGAAGACTTTGAGGCATCTATTATACCCTGAGCCTTCGCGCTATCCATTACAATTTCTTCAAGAGCCTCGAGTTTTTCTTCGGTTAATTCTTTGCGGTTTTTTATCAGCTGAGCAACCTTAGCGAACATATAATTCTCCGGTACTATTTTGACGAGCTCTGGAAAGTGGTAGCTGTACCATTCTCTGTAAGTAAATGTTGCGATTAAGAATATTTAAAGTGCATTTTCACTTTCTTCAATATACAAGGTGTCCTATTTTCAAATACCCTTTAGGATATTTCGAAAATTAGAGATGCTATTGAAAAATGTTTGATACAAAAGTTGTAAGGCTTTGAGGAGGACATTTAATAATGTTATGGGTTTCGAATATTTATGGGATTTTAATGAGGTAACTTTTGTTTTTTTAAATAGGAACTGCTATTTTTTAGTGTAGATTCATAATCTATACAAAAACAAAAATGATACATATACAATAGCATCTCTAGTTTTCCAGATATCGCAACGCGTATTTTAAAATGGGACAGTCTGTATTTGAAAAACGTTTTTGAATCAAATACGATGATCAGTTTTAATGATTTGTTTTCATTATCCATTTAGGCAATGCTTCTCACCTAATACGCATACTGAAAGTGTTAACATCTTTGTCCAGTTGATCTAAAAGTGCTATACTTTGAATAATCATGTTATCAACTCTGTGAACATTGAATTTGACCTTAGCTCTTGAATAGCTATGGCCAAGACCCAGTTGTGCAACTCCTGCGCTTTTGGTTGTAAATCCTTTTACAAGATTAGGAAAATGAAATCTTATTCCCCTAATAAGTTCAGGCACTACTCCAGTGTGATCGCATTTTATTTCCAATGATTCACCGATGCTAGCTCCTAACTTTGGGTCTGCTACTCCAAGAACAAGCTTCTTTTTTTTACTTGGAAGACTCGAGTCAAGGAATAATTTCAAATCGTTAGGTATTACACCCTCGGAAATACTGTTTACATTTTCCAAAGCAGCCAGAGCAGTTTTAAATGGTGAAAATCCCACCAGTTTTACTACGCCATTAAAACGGGAGAGGTCTGTTACCGAGGCTTCTACTTGAGGAAGCAGCATTCCAACTTCTTCAAATTCTTTGACACTAAACAAGGCATAGCCTGCTGCGTGCTCGAATAATACGAAGAGTTTCGACTGTAAATATCAAGTGAATATTTTTTAATTTACGGATTGTTCATTGTTTGATATGTTTTTATGGGTTTTTAACGGTTTAGAAATTTGACTGAATACAACAGATTGAATGAGGATTGACTGCGGTAACGTGCAAACATTCTTAAAGTACAGAAGATGAAATATGTATAATAAATTTTTTTGCTAAATAATTTTTATAAATTGACGACTAAGCGTTTGGTTAACGAATTCATCGTGTTTACATCGTTACATCTGCGTTGAATAAATTTAGATATAATATTTGATACGATCAGTGGGTATAATGGTTTTGTTTAACTAATATATATGTCTTACCATTTTTAATGTCTATTCATTCAGTAATAACGAGGTAAAAATAACACTGAATTATTTGCAATCACACTACACCATAGCCTCACCGCGGCCATGTGTACGGGAAGTGAGGTAGAAACCATTTTCAAAATGGCTGCCAAGGCGGTTCCGATTACGGATCTAGATATAGTTCCTTTTATTACTACAAGATAGCGCGACTGAAGCAGAACAGGTTGAACCCAGGGAGACTGAAGGGTTAAATCGACTCTTGACAAGCGGTCATTGACCTTCATGGCATCAACGGGTTAATACGGGGGCTGCTTTGGCAAGAGGTTACTGGTAGGGATCCATTGAGCCCGGAAGACTTATGACAACATAAGATGTTACTCGATTAGTTATTCGAGTAAATTATTGCAGATATGTAATTCCTGTATACCTGTAATCTCTACGTAACTAGACATTTATTCTTTATTACAGATTGTTTAGCGATGAAGGAAATCCAGTTTAGATGCGTTTAATCGAAAGATCGCAAGCGGTGCAGCTATGTGTGAACAACAGTAAACCGTCATACGTAATAGATTATGGAACAGGTAAGCGTTAAAGCTTGTTTATATGGTCTACTTTGTTATCATAAATAATTATCTTTACCTCTGTTGGTTAGTTTCGTTATTGCGATGTTTATTATACAAATAACTCGTACAATATTTTAACATATTTTTGATAATAATAATAATAATAATTTTTCAAACGTTTAATTTCTACGTTATACAGAACGAATGAAATAGACAAGACGAAAAATTTGATTACTACGTTTATTTATTTATTTTTTCGTTTAAATCATACAATTTAATTTTTCTAAAACAAATTTTCAACATTTTTCAATTATCTTAATTAAAAAATAAAAAACATCTCGAATCGCAATCATTTAAAAAGATATATGGGGCATTCCGTGAATAACTGCTGCGATTATTAATATTCATTGTTTGTTAGTTTGGTTTTATTTTACTCTGAAAAGTCGGAATTTAGAGAATATTTTTTCAAAGAGTAATTAATATTCGGTAATTTGATGAAAATTGATTCCACAGTCTTTTCAACAGTTTAAAAATCAGATGACAACATAAAAAATAAAATATAATATGTATTAAAGTAATTTTTCAACGTAGATAATTGATTAAAAATAAAAAATAAAAATAAATAAAAACTAATGAAATTTAATGAAATATTTATTATTATACACATTGACTATATCAAGAGTTACCTTGAGCCGTACCCGATCCCCTAAAATTTTTTTCTTTTCTTTTCTTTTATCTATAAACAAGGTGGCGAGAAATGATGTTATTAATAAATTTTTGATAATAACGTATTAGCCTTGACTCTTGATTAAACTCGTGTATAGGTATGTGTAGATACATACATACCTATATGTGTATGGCATTAATTTTTGTTATAATAAAAATAAAGAAACTGAATAATATCAAGATTCGCGGTAGTTAATCACCGCCAAGTATGTAGGTATACCTATGCAAATATCTAAAACATTTTTCGTTTTCTTTCTTAGTTTTTTTTTTCTCGTTTTTTGTTTTTATATATAAAATGTTGATTTTAAAATAGCTTTATTGTATCTAATCAGTATAATAATGTTACAAAGAGGATATACCCTATCGATTTTTATACAGTATTATTATTTATTTATTTTTTTTTTGTTTTTTTTTTTAATCATATTTTTTTGTTTATTTTTTTTTTAGTATTTTTAGTTTACTCAATCATTTTTATTCTTTTATTTAAGTTTTTATTACTTAATTCTAATTTATTCAAATTGTTTATAACTTAAGGCTAAAGCACACAACGGCCATTCATTCCCCAAGCTAATTTTTTTTTTTTTAGTTCATTTTACCTCGAAAATAGCAATTATCGTCTCTCTTCTCTGAAGGAGAATGACAAAAAATACAAAAATTAGAAATTCAAACTTACAAAAAAAGAGATACGAACGTAAATTGCCATTAGGTATGTAACATTAGTTAGTTACTGTTATTTATATGTATACAATAAACTTAGAAAAATGTTCAACGAGATACCTAACAAAAAAAAAGTTATAAAAGTTTATAATCAAAGAAGGAAAAGAAAAAAACAATTAACTTGGCCTAATAACCAGATTTACATAATGGCCTGTTTCGCGCTTTGTGTACACAGATCTTAACATAACGTAACTTTAAAAATCATTTAACTGTAACGTCAGTATATATAGTAAGTTTGTCCTAATTTAATTTTAATATAATAATAATAATAATAATAATAATAATGATATTAATAATAATATTATATAATTAATAATTATCTAAGGGTTAAAACAATTTTTTAAATAGTAATTTTGATAGAGGAAGTCTGTTTTCTATTTTTTTTTTTCTTTATTCTCTATTTTCTTTTTTTCTTTAATTTGTGCTAAAAACCTTCGTGTCACTTAAACATACATATTATGTATACATATAACGATTAAACAATAGCAGCCAAGAAATTTCTCCTAACTCACTCATTATATCAATCACCAATGGTCCCTGGCACATTTTTAAACAACTCCTTATATCAACAAATTGATTTTATCTATTAACTTTTTTTTTTATTCTTTAAGCAAAGACAAATAAACGGGAAACTGCGTACCAAACAATTATTCATAGAGAAATATCCATCAAATTTAATAAAACAACTCCTTCTGCAAAATGCAGGGTTAAAATAATAAAAATATATATGAATTTTTGTTAATTTTTTTCTATTCTTCTTCGGTTTGATTTTTTATTTTTATTTATTTTTTTTAATGTATGAATTCTAATCTTTGAAACTTCTTCAACTTTCACGCCTGCGTTACATTTTCTTTTTCTTTTTTTTCTCTTCTCCTATTCTGTATGTATTTTATTCTTGTTTATCTTATTTTTATTATTTATAACAGTTTTTCTCTTAACTTTTAGTATATTAAATAAACCACCACGTTTGGTTTTTATTCATTATCATCATTACTATTTTTTTTTAATTTTTTTTTTTAATTTTATTTATTTTTTAGTTGCTTTTTTGTGTTTCATTCTTCTGACGTAAATAAATTATTTAAATCGTTTCCAAAGGGCTCTGCCAATTGTGCGCAGGCATTGACAATCGTTGATTGTTACTCGGCTTTAGTGGAATAATACAGCGCGATGCGTCTGGGAATCTTTCACGATAACGTTCAAGTCGCAGGTACTTTACAGTCACTAATTTACCTGTAAGTACAAAAATTTATACAATTTTACAGAACTTAGAATTGAATTAGTCAATTGCTCAATTAACAAACTACTGAAGATGAGTATTTTTTTTTTTATAGGGAAATCATACTTTGGTATAAATTTAGGGCATTGAAAAATAAAGAAATTGAAACCATATAGTGAGCTAGGGATATATAACAATTTAATGTATTTGAATTGAAAGATTAATAGTCACGTAGCATTTAAAATTAGGAAAGAAAAATCATATTTTTTTAACTAATTTGTTACTTACTGTCAAACCACCAGCCATGCAACGCTCTATAAGCTTTTCCAGCATCTTCTTGAGACATACATTTCATGTAGACACAACCCTCTCGACTTCCACGATCTACACGAATATGTAGAATTTTAACATTTTCGCCACACTTTTCTAGAATTGCATCCTGCACCTTTGTTTCCCAGTCGTCTTCAAATTCCCTGTTAATATTGAAAAAAAAAATTGTCTTATTTCTTTCATCAAGAAGATGAGAGGAAATCATTTTTAGAACTATTTCAAGTTAGAAATTGCCTTCAACATAAGAAGAATCCGTTTTTTTTTTTTCAAATTCTCACATAAAACTACTCTGAAAACTTCATGACAATAAATAAAAAGCGATGAAACTCACACATCGGGATCAAACATGTGCCTAATCTTAAGACAAGGCGTAGGTGAACAAGGTAAACTGTTTACGGATCCTTCCATTGTCTCAAAGGCCTGGCCCTGCCATACTTTAGTTTTTTTATTTCCAGTAATTCCAGAAGTCTGGAGATTAGAAGCGTTTAAATTATTGCTAGGTAGCCAACGCCAGACGTGAAATTCCTCGCCTGAAACTTGCTGCACTTCTCTTCGAACCCTGTAATGAGAGAAAAGAAAAAAAAATTACAATTTTATCGACGATATCGCGATTGATAGTTTTTAAATTGAGTTCAAACTTAGATTACCTTGATTCATTTTCGTCTAAGAATTGTACCGCCTTTGCCCATATGCTAGACATTTTTTTCCGATTTTTCGGGGGGATTAAATTATCTCTAACGTGATTTATCGCCAAATAACTTTCCTGCGTTCCTCCTGGACTTGCGACTGACGAATTTTGATGGTGAAGTTCTAACATGCTTATTATCTCACTCACTAAGCGAAAAACTTCGTTCTCAGATTCTTTTTTCTGTCTTAAATGCCAGATAAGTAATTTGTGACCGCCGATAATTAACAGAGCACCTAAAAGTCACATATTAAATATAAATTAGAAGAAATAATAAAACCAGAACTTTGTTTCTACAGATTTCTAAATAAAGTAGATGTTCAAGAACGTGAATTATTCTTGATGTTAAGAATTATCACATAGAACTCAATAAAACACCAAACATCAATTATCAAACGAATTTACTAATTAAACCCGTACAAAACTAAACAATTAATGAGAAAATTGAAATCCTATGATCTCTCATCAAGTTTGAAGACTAATATAAACGATAAACTATCTTCAATAGTTAATAAGAAATCAATTAAACTCGTTCAGCAACGAGTCAGTGAGAAATTTACCGACGGCTACTGCCAAGACCGTTGTAAGCATAGTGTAGAGTTTGTTCTTGATGAGGCATTTCATCGGAACATCTGGATTCAGAATAACCATTCCTACTTTTCCATCGATACGTTTGGCCAATACTTGCTCCTGAAATGATAAAACGCAATAAATAAAAGGATATTTCTGTGCTGAAAAGCAAATTCATCTTTTAGCCACATTTCAAATCTGATCAATTCTATGATTTACCCATTTGTTTATGATCTGATTATCTGTCGAAGCTTTATTGAATTCGTCAACTTCAATTAACGAAATACCCCATTTAGGATTTTTGAAAATAAGCAGCTGCGCGTTGTGCAAGTCTTCTTTGAGGTCCAGTTCGTCCTGTAACGGTGTAATATCTCATTATAATTCAGTAAAGATTTTAGTATTCTTGTTTTATTTATTGAAGAATTAGTTTTATACTCACCAAATCCTTCTTTGTGAATCTTTCTATCACGTTAGCGTCTGTGAGGTATGGTACGTCTGTGGTATCGTCGCAGTTGTAACTTATTGCTTTTTCTGTTAAAATTGACTGCAATCTTGTTAGCAATTGTGTTGTTGTGCCTTCTGTACCTTTTTGGATACAATTTACTCCTGGTATATGGCCGTTTGGTACCTCCGGCGAACAAAACGGATAATTGGTGTAATCTATAAAGATAAAATGAATCGTATGTGTTTATTTATTATTTTTTTTTTTTGTTAGTCATTCAATTCGGGTGAATAGTTGTAAAATTATAGAGCTGAGTAGACTAACTGCTAGTGATATATATTTTAATATATTGCAGAATCTCTCAATAATAATAAATAAATAAATAAATATAAAAATGTGTTAACGTGTAAAAAAGTTTGAATTAAAAATGACAATCCTTAATTAAGTGAAAATATCTGTCTTTCGTAATAATAATTTGAATTTTATCAGATATAGTTGAATGATATAAAAAAACAACGAAATTAATGCCGTAATTGGGAGAAGGAAATGAAAGAACAGTAAAACTGAGAAAAAATCTCCAATACACAATGTTTATTGATAATAATAATAATAAGAAAAAATTACAGATTAAAATGTTAGATTTATAATAAAGTAGAGGCACTCGATATTTAATGTATTAAATAGATAATATTCGATATTTCATTGAATTATTATCTTAGAGAGTCTAGAGAATTTAATATAGATATATGAATTTTTTTTTATTTATTTTTTTCCTTCGATCCTGTTTTTATTTTTCTTTTCTTTATTTTGTATTTTTTTTTTCTTTTTTATAGTTTTCTTTTATTGTCATCTTATGCATGACTATTTGTACAGAGTTGACCGCTTACTAATTAACATATAATAAAAATAAACTCTGCTTCACACACAATTATCTATGTGCTAAATCGGGCACTTGGGACAAAAAAAAAAAAATATTGTTTATGTACTCTAATACAGAACCTTATTCCAAACCCAATCCGAACCAATTCAATCCAATTCATCGCAATCCATATATTCTTACTCCTCCTTATTAATACCATTATTTATTTATTTTATTTTTTTCGAGTTTCAATACCGTTAAACAAGATTGATAAAAATCAATTTCAATTATGGAAATTATTAATAGGAAAAAAAAAATATAAAATAAAATAAAACAATCCACCAACACATACTGTTAACAAATTACAGTGATATAGTAAAGTTTTATCTCTGATTAAATTTGATATACTTTATTTAATATATTTACGTGTTCAATCTTATGCTTTAAATTTTGCTTGTAGACAAGTTTAAAAACAAAAAAAAAAATGTTACGATTAAAAATATCAATTATTTAAATGGGGTTTTGCGCCAGTGCGAGAAGAAAAGAAAGAAAAAAAAAACCGTATTTCTAAACTACGATTAACCATCTTTAAAATTACAATATAATATATAGGTACTTTTATTTTTGTGTTATTTTTTTTGTTCTTTCCTGTTGTAAAAATTCTGAGTATTTGCTTTATTGTTTTTTTTTTTTTTTCCATTATTTTTTCGTTTGTTTGTTTTCTTAACTGTCCTTTGGATACCTACCAACGTCAGTTGCAATGTTGTCGTTCTTTCCGCCTAGTCCCAAATAAACGACAGCCAATACGATGAAAAATAGTAAAAGTACGCCGACCAGTACAACTGATATTAAGTTGTGATTATTTTTCAATTCTTTAGCATCAGAAGTTGATGGAAACGTTCTTGTTATAGCCGGTCTTTCAGAAGCAAGTACGTTGTACCTCGAACTGTTGAAACAAAAAAAAAAAGTAAATAAAAATAAAAAACAAAAATCAAACAATATTAATAAATCAATAAAAACTAACATAAATCAAATTCAATTAATCAATTCCTCGCTAAAAGAAAAAACAGAAAAAAAAAATTCCCAAATACACACACACAATCATTTTTCAACAATAAAATATACAAATAAATCACCTAGAAGTAGACGGCAGATACTTTGATCTCAGCGAAGAAAAATGTCCATTAGAATCGCTTTCTTTTACTTCAGGCAAGGCTGGTGAGTGGCGAAGAATCGGAGCTAAAATATAAGATATAAAAATTAGTTTCTCATTAATAAATCTCTGCTTTTGAGATGGGAATAATAATTCTGAATACTTACAGCCCAGGCTAGATCTAGAAGGCAAATTTGTTGTCGTCGATATCCGACTCAATCTCCTTGTAAAATCAGACAAATAAGGAGTTTCGACGTTGGCCAAAGGGTCGTCTCCAGCATCTCTGTAAACATCTTCTTTCTGTGCTTGAATTGGCGATATATTCAGTTTGAAAGCAGGGGTAACGTAGTTATCTTCGCTTGTTGTAAAAATTGATCTTTTTTTAGGCTCGTAATCTGCGAGGCTTACTGGTACGTGTCGTTCGTTTGTTATCAAATTTGAAGACGAGGTTGAAGCTCCGCTAGTACCGTGATCGTATGATTTACCGTCGTTTAATTTGTACTTTGATGATGTTGTTGTTGTTGAATAATTTTTTTCCGGTTCTTCAGGTATGTCCGAATCCGAACCTGTCTCTAAACCGTCGTTTGAATTCGATGATGATTTGTAATTTCGCGTTAATTTACGCGAATGAGTTTTAACGGATTTTGAAATCGAAGTATTCAAAACGACCGGAGATTCTAGACGAACGAATGCCTCGGGCATAACATCATTGCTGTTTGTTCTCGACGCAGTTCTACGACGGGATGGACTTTTTGGTGCCATAACGAACGTTGGACCTGGAGGCGGCATTGGATTCGCTAATGTTTGACGCCGGGAATTAGATGACTTCTTTTTTCTACCCGCGGAGGCTGAATCCTCATCTGTATCATCGCTGCTGTATTTTGCCGCGAGTGAGTGTCGGTTTGATCCTTTAAATCCCGACTCCCGGGCCTCGATTAAATTCTTCAATTTCTTAACCAAGATCTTTCGCGTTGTTTGGGTTACGGGACCCACGGGGTAACCGTACTCGGCTAATTTACTCCGCAATTCAGAGTCCGATAACGTGTCTACGGACATATTTAACAGATTTTTTTACGGACAGTCGTCAGGAGATTTATAAAACCGATTTGTTCACTATTTTACAAATATGTTTAACACTGTTATTCACTTATTAGACGCAGCACGACGGCGGCACACAATAGCCTCAAAACAACAATTTATTTCGAGAGAAAAATGGTGCTGCTAAGCTAGCCGCGCGCCTCTCTTTGGAACGGTATAAGAGAGGGTTTTTTAATAACGGTCAAAAACGCGGGTTTGAGCGCCAAATATTGCTTACGTAATTTACAACGTGCAAAGAAATTTTTATTCTTACTGTTTATAATATACGAGAATTATTTTTACGATATTTAATAAACGTTTTAGTAAACTATTTTCCATTATTTTTATTCAGGAATATTAATAAATAGAAATGAGGTAATGTGGTTGCGCATAATAGCTCTATCGTTTATCATGAGAACAACAGACTAAATTCTCAACATAGCCGCTAAAATGAGGAAAAACAAAAAGAAAAAAAAATCATTCTCGCCTTCATATGACCGATTTAATCGACGAGTATTTTATATACTCGTAGAGTATGTCGGATTTATGAATTATTTCAATCAAACAAGACGCAATATGCGTCTATTTCATATCCCAATAGACTATTTCGTAACGAATTATAACAGTATTAAGCCGTGTCTTCAACGCTGCGATATATCTCAGCGAACCACAGAGTATACATAGATATGACACAACAAAGATGGCGTCGCAGTCTAGATCGAGAATCGATACTCGAGATTGATGTTAAAAATTTCTGCTGCTTTGACTGCCAACCTGTCAAAAGAAGACGGTAAGATGGTTCTTTCAGGCAAAGGAGCTATGGGAGACCGACTTTGATAAATAAAAGTGTGTTAATTGATGAATATAATTAATTAAAGTAATCAAGTGTTTTTAATTGATGCTATAGGACGCGAGAATCGTTCCACCATTCGATTTACAAATAAAAATTACGGTTTATTTAAAGTACGTCGTCGGTGTTGTATTAACACACGTCGAAAATGGCTCTTCGTAAAGTGAAGGGTAATTTTGAACGAATGTTTGATAAAAATTTAACCGATTTAGTACGTGGTATTAGAAACAACAAAGAAAATGAGGTTAGTAAACGAAAAATCTTTGCTTATATTGTCCGTTTTAAATATTATTTACGAACCTAACCTTACATTATTACCATTTATTCACATATTTTCTATTCCTTGTTATTTTCACATCGTAAATAACGGTATCACACTTATCTCCCTCTCTCTTTCTTTCTGATATCAGGCTAAATACATCGCACAGTGTATGGAAGAGATTAAACAAGAACTACGCCAAGACAATATAGCCGTAAAGGCCAACGCCGTCGCCAAATTGACATACGTAAGTTGAAAATTTCCCTTTAAGAAACATCAAACTGTTACCAAAACACAATTTTTTTTGTTGGGGTGACAATTTTTCATCCCACTTGTCTATCTAATTCAGTATAATAGGCAAAAATATACTTTTCTTTTATAAATAAAACACAGCAATTGCGTGTCGTGCTAAAAATCGAAAATTTCTTTCTAATATCATCCCATACTGATAGAACTCTTATTTTTCATCTCACAGCTTCAAATGTTAGGCTACGATATAAGCTGGGCTGGATTCAACATCATCGAAGTAATGTCGTCAGCTAAATTCACCTATAAAAGAATCGGATATCTGGCTGCGAGCCAAAGTTTTCATACAGATACAGAAGTACAATTTTTTTTAAATAATAATTATTTGTCTCTTAATATGATGCCGTGATCTTTAATCCTAGGTTTTATTATTCTTCATTTTTCCAGCTTCTAATGCTGACCACAAATATGGTTAGAAAAGATTTGAACAGTCAAAATCAGTACGACGCTGGTTTGGCACTTAGTGGTTTATCATGTTTCATAAGTCCCGATTTGGCTAGGGATTTGGTCAATGATATAATGACTTTATTGACATCAACAAAGCCTTATCTAAGAAAGAAAGCTGTATTAATGATGTACAAAGTGTTTCTTCGCTTTCCTGAAGCTTTAAGACCGGCTTTTCCTAGGCTTAAAGAAAAACTTGAAGATCCTGACAGCGGAGTACAATCTGCCGCTGTTAATGTTGTCTGTGAATTGGCGAGAAAAAATCCTAAAAATTATCTCAGTCTTGCTCCTGTTTTCTTCAAACTTATGACTACTTCGACGAACAATTGGATGTTGATTAAAATTATCAAATTGGTAAGTTGTTTGGTTTTTTTTTATTTATTTTTTTTTTTAAACCTGTAGTTTTAATTTTAAAGGCATTTTTATCTGCCGTTTTTATTACTTTCTAGTTTATATCTCGTATATGTTTATTAATGGAAATGAATGATACGCTCTATTACTCGAATATATTTTGTTACTTTTCTTCTTTTCATGCGTACAGTTCTCAGCAATAACTCTAATTGAACCAAAAATGGGTCAACGATTGACACAGCCACTGATAGATTTGATATCAAGGTTCCTATGAGATAGTTAAACAATTAGATTATTTTAACAGCCCCTTTTTTCAACTTGTTTTTATTAGTTTGAAATACCAAAAAAGGGGCTTAATTATTTACATATATTTTATTTATTAACTGAATCGTGAGGTAGGAAACTTGTATTTGATTTTATACCCCATTAAAAACGTTTTTTTTTTATTTTGTTTTTTTGTTCGTACATATTAGACAATTATTGTTATTTGTAGTTCATTGTACTGTCGTAATATTAGCTGACTGTATAATACCCGTACTATTTAATATATTTATATAGAAGAGTTACTCTCTTTTTACTTACAGTTTGGCGCGTTGACTCCTTTAGAGCCTAGGCTTGGCAAAAAGCTAATAGAACCCCTTACCAATCTAATACACAGGTATTTTGCTACTTATTTTATATTACACATTTTATTCATTCGATTAAATTGTATTTAAAGTAAACTATCCCATGGAGAAAGAGACGGTGCTATTGCATAATCTATATATTCAATGAAACCTTACGATGCTTAACTGCATTCTTAAGCTCTGTTGGTCAATAAATTCCGAATCGAGGTCAAAATGTTTATACTATTTAAAACAAGAGTAAAAAACTAATCATTCGCTACTAGAATGCTCCAAAGGCTTTGAATTATTGATTAGAAACTGCTCAGGCTTTGAGAAATTTATATTATTTGCTACAGCGTTGTAGTGAATTATTAATTGAATTTATATCAGCGATTAAATTGCTAAATGTATACTTTGATATCGTAGCAGTAACTGCTTATCAAAAGTCGACCAGATGCACCCCAATGAATAATAAAATAATATTTTTAGTACTTCGGCAATGTCTCTATTGTACGAATGCATCAATACGGTGATAGCAGTGTTGATATCCATATCGTCCGGTATGCCGAATCATTCAGACTCGATTCAACTGTGTGTACAAAAGTTGAGGATACTTATAGAAGATTCTGATCAGAATTTGAAGTACCTGGGACTTTTGGCAATGTCTAAAATTCTCAAAACACATCCAAAAAGTGTTCAAGCACATAAAGATCTCATAATGCAGTGTCTAGACGACAAAGATGAGAGCATTAGACTCAGAGCATTGGATTTGCTATACGGAATGGTGTCTAAAAAAAATCTTATGGAAATAGTAAGAAAATTAATGGTCCATATGGATAAAGCTGAAGGAACTACTTACAGGGATGAATTACTATCAAAGATCATACAAATATGTTCACAAAATAACTATCAGTTTATCACCTACTTTGAATGGTGAGTGGATCTTTTCTCTTTTCCTAATATTTAAATTGTTTTTACTCTTTTCTCAAATCCAATACACGCTGTATCACCTTTTCAGGTACATTTCCGTACTGGTCGAGCTTACGCGGATGGAAGGTACGAAGCATGGGCAATTAGTCGCTACCCAATTGCTCGACGTTGCTATTCGGGTTCAAGCAATACGTAACTTTGCTGTACAACAATGCGCTTTGCTCCTAGAAAACGCCCATTTGCTTACAGGACAGCCTAGAGCTACCATGGCTGAAGTACTCTATGCAGCCGCTTGGATTTGCGGAGAATTTTCAAGGCGAGTTCATGTAGAAGAAGAAATTGATTAAGATTCTATATAATGAAGCGTTATTTTGACCTATAAAGTTTCTTTCTTTACAGTGAGCTACAGAATCCTTTAGCCACTCTGCAATCAATGCTCAGATCTAGAGCCTCCAGTTTACCTGGTCATATACAAGCTGTTTACGTACATAATATTCTCAAATTAATAGCTTGTACTTTGAGCAAAGCAGAGAAAGAAAATGACACTAAATCTATAGAACAGGTGTGCTAATAATCTATTATATTATTACATAGAAATAAAGATATAATTATATCTTCCTCGTCTTTTACAACAATTAATAAAATTATGAGATGAAGAAGTTTGCCTCAAATTACGCTAATTGGTTTAATTTTGTTTCTTTTTTCATAGATTTATGCTCTCAGCGATAAAATATCAGCTTTTGTATGTAGCGGGGACTTGGAAGTACAGGAAAGAGCTAGTTCGGCGCTAGTTTTATTGGAGTGTTTGAAAGAAACTTCAGGCCTGGCTCCTGAATTGGCCGAAATGTTTGTCGGGGAGTTAAATCCTGTTGCACCTAAGGCTCAAAGAAAGGTAAAGCCGTAATGCTTCCTAAAAACATGATGAGGAAATCTTTTCCGAACTTATACCAAAATTCGATCTTTTCTTTAGGTGCAGATTCCAGAGGGTCTTGACCTAGATGCTTGGATAAATGATCCGCCTTCAGAGAGCTCAGACTCCGAAGACCTTGACATGAATGATATTTTTGTAAAAGTCGAAAAGCCAAGCGATTCTTACAGGAAACAGAATGTGGTCGAGTTAACTCCTGAGGAACTTCAGCTCAGACGAGATGCTAGAAAATTGGAACAGGAAAACAATCCTCATTATTTAAAAGGCGCGACTAATTCGTACAAAAATTCATCCTCTTATCACAATCTTTCTAATAACAACGAAGACGATTTTGAGAGTATACCAGTCGCGGAATTAAACATACCATTGTCTCTTGAAATCCCTGGTCTCGTTAGTTCAAATAAATATCTGAATTTGAACGCAGGAGAAGATGCTGGGGGAGATAAAAGGCACAAGAGACGAAGCAAAAAGAAATTGTCTAAGAAAAGTAAGGGGCATTTTATCACGATGTGAAATTTTTCTGCAGTGTCTAATCCCGCGTAATTAATAAATTGACAATATTTTCAGATAAGAGATCAAACAGCTCTGAAGATGAACGCGAAGATGCTTATCCTGAACAGCTGGTCAATACTGGTGTTGGCGAATTACCTCCTGGTGCTGAATTAAGCGACGGTGATGACTACGATGCTGCAGATATTAACGATCCTCATCGGGCGCTCGATATCGATCTAGACATGCCGCTGAGAGATGATGAAAGATTGCCGGTATTTGAGCACAGAATTGTTGAAAATAATCTAACAAACGAAGTGCCTGATCTTAAGAAAAGCAAAAAAGATAAGGTGGGATTACCTTGGAAGTAATTTTGTGGACTTAATTGTAGTAAAGAAATATTTGAAATTTTATTTCATCTTTTAGGATAAGGAGCACAGAAAGTCGAAGAAAAAGAGCAAAAGTTCGAAAGAGCATAAAGTAAAGTCTTCTAAAAAATCTGAAGAGAATGGAAATAGTGTAGATCTATGGTTGGCGAGTGACACTTCCCCTGAGAAAGGACAGAATTTGATTAGCGGCGAGTATTTAGAAGTTGAGAGTAAATTAGATTTGGAAAAAAAGGATGAGACCAGATCTAAGAGCTCTAAGAGTAAGGGTAAAAATAAAAACGAGCATGAATCTAAGCATAAAAAGAAAACTAGGAAAGGAAAAGAAGAGTCTAAAATAAATAAGGGAAAAAAGTCTTCAGGGTATGAAGAAACTGCTGGTATCTCTACTCCGTCCAAAGAAATTTTACCTACTTTAAACACAGATTTAAGTAGATCTGATAATTCAATCATCAATGTTCAGCCACAAATTAATTCGGTCGATATAAGAGCTAATTACGAAGCTTTAGCATCGGATAAAATGGTCAAGCTTACCTACGAGCTCAAACAACTACCACATGAAACTGATAAAGTTATCATTTTCCTCGTTCTTACTAACATCGGTACAAACGTTCTTAAAGAATTCGATTTCAATATCTCAGATACATCGACGTTAAAACTGTTCAGAAATGTGAGTGAAAATATTAATTTTTAAACTTTATTCTTTATTTGTATATTTACATTATTGAGACTGTTTAATTTTAGACAATTTAGCATCGATTCAAGATTTATTCAATTATCTCGTCATATTTAATGGAGACTAAATAATAAATACAAGAAATAATTTAATTTACAGACAGGGGATGAGTTTGGAATAAAACTGCAATTCCAGCTGCCTCCGAATACCAGCAACGAAACACAATTCGCAATGTCAGTATCGGATGTAACTTTTGCACAAAAGTTACGAGGAACATTGACTTACATGATAGAAGGAGATTCTAGAACTTCTCAGGAAAAACTTGACTTTGTTCTTACTTTACCTTGTAGTAGTTTCATGATAGGTCACCTATCTCACAGAGATATACTCACCGAATTATTAAGCGGAGGCCAATTAACTGAGAAAATAAAAAGCGAAGTTGATTCTGGAGGACAGGAGTTTTCACAATTGTTAAATACCATTTCTTACAAATGCCACTTGACTCTAGTCGAACAAATTGATCAAACTGCATCGCTGTATGGACATTCCTTGAAAGGGCATCATGTTTGCCTTTTATTAAAACATAACGTGAGTTTTATTTAGATAAAAATTATACGATTTCAAGACCTCATAAGATATTACCCTGAATATACACTAAATAATATTATTTCTAATAAACAAAACCTTTATTTATACACAGATTTTTTATATATTCTGATTGAATTCGCTACCTTATATAATGTGAGGCGTGTAATTTGAACAGATTAGATTTAGTAACTATGCAATAACTTTATTCCTATTATTTTCAGAATGGAAAAGGATCTCTTGTGATAGAGGGTAAAAGTGACAATAATTCGCTGCTATCTGGAATCGTTGAAGAAATAACAAGACTCATGTCATAACGACGTAAAATTAAATTAAAAAGAGTCTAATAGTGATTAAAAAATGCTAAATAATAATATTTAGTTAGCTCTTGAATATAAAATTCCTAATTCGGTGGCTTACATACCTATAAACCGATGGACTATCAAAAAAAGATTTATGAAAAATCAAAGCTAAACAGAGAAAAACATGACAGCATAGATTATTTTTCCATCACATCTGCCTACTTTATAAACGAAAAAAAAAAAAAACAGGAAAACATATTCTTTGTTCACGTGTTGCAAAAATGTTATAATACTTATTATCCAACTATTACAAAGACAAGAAATAATTAAATGGTAAATAATTTACATGAAATTAAATATAAACGAAAGATAGGCTTTATCAGAATTTATAATTGTTTTTGTTGCATTTTTTTCTGAGCTGGAAGTTATAATTATGAGTTTATCAAATAATTATTTTTCATTTTGTTATTTTTTATTGAATTTAATTTTTGATATGTAATGTGCCTGGTATTGCTGCTAGATAATGTGACCCTGTAAATAGGAAACTGTTATTCCGTATTGTTAAGACCTGTAAAGTATATGAATGAATACAGTCTGATACGATTACTAAAATTGTAACTGTATTGTAGTATGTACCTATTATACACCAGTGTCAGCTTTAACTATGACAAATAATCACAAAATTGAAAAATCTTCAACTTTTCTTATAATTCGAAAATAGCTATTTCATAAAAATTCTTATATATCATAACAATGGATTGGATATATTATTTCTTCGATTAAGAAGCTGACACCCATTCTCTCATTAGGTACAGAAAATAAATGAATGAAAGAGAGAGCGCAAGAGAGGGAGAGAGAGAGAGAGAGATGGATAGATAGTATATAGATTAAATATATAAATGCAGTTTTTTTATTGCTCAAAGTAGCTATACTTTATTTAAAAAAATTTTGTTTTCATTTCATTATGACTGTAATGATGGTTCCGCTTTACTGTATTTAATGTAATTGTTGTTCAGCTTCTTTGAGACTTGAAAATTCTGCGTATATATAAACATACATACATACATAATATGGGTAAATAACAAAAAAAGAATGACAAAGACATGCGTTTCTATCTTAGAATTTGAGCTACCAAACAAAAGTAAAAAGTAAAATGACACTTTTTTTGAGAATAATTTTTCTGGTACCAAAATCGAAGATGTATTATACATAATACCTACATACATACATATAATATATAATAATAGAATAATAATTAGCTATGATTTATTATAATATTGAAAATTGGGTAATGCATATACGATTGCAAAGATACGTTATTAATTATTATTTTATAATAATAATAATAATAATAAATTGTATACAGTAAATAATAAGAAGTAAATATTAATAACATTAAGAATTATTCTACTCAATATTAATTGAAATGTATTCTTTTCGTGATAATGATGATGATGATCATCATTTGATACATTTTATTTATCCTATTACAGAATCATCGACGCATCTTCGAATAAACATAAATAAATAAATATCTATAAAAAAAATTTCTTTTCAAATTTAATCAATTTTACCGCTACGGTACATACATGTATCTTCAGAGTGACGTAACCGATAAAACAGTGATTGATAGTTATTTATACCGACGTGACGTGTGGCCATGTTTTAATTCGCTAAACGGGAGTATGCGATCTGTCAAATAATTTTCCGTTATTTAATTCGCTATTAATCAAGATTTAAAGAAAACTAATAAAATAAATACAACACTTTTCTTTATTTCTAAAAATATTTCGAACCTCAAATATCAATTAACGTATGAAATTTTACTCCGCACGTCGCACGTGCGCAGACATAATAGTGAGAGCTGTCAATTTTTTAATAAAAAATAAAACATAATAATAATAATAAAAATCTTGTATACGTGAATAACAAGTCAGTTTGTTTAACATTTTAATCAAGGAAAAATTGGTTAATGTGAGTACGATCTGGAAATATATATTTTATATCACTTCATATCAATTAATCACTTTTATACAAGGAAAAATATACGCATTCTCTTCGCTAACCTTCAAGGATAAAAACTCTGTCAAGGTTATGTTATTTTATGTTATATTAATATTGTTATATTATAACGCGGTTTTAATTCTGAAGTAGAAGAAGAAATAGAAGTCGTAAAGAAAAAAAAGAAAATAAACGTCATCAATTATATTGAAATCAAAAAAATTGTACATACATACATACATCAGATTATTAGACCATTATGATTTTTAACCAACTTCTCTTTACTCACACTTAATCATTAGCTGAAAGTTTTTGATACATGGTTTGTCGCCAGCTGTACATACGTATCTTCGTCAACTATAAAATTAAACTCGTGGTTATTTTTGTACATTTACATGTGTGATTTTTAGATTAGAGAAATAAAACTACGTAGTATTGGCCAACTGACGTGGATTGGCTCTGTAACAACATTTACTATGCATCAGTAAACTAAAATATTTATAATTCTCAATTTATTGTAACAAAATTCATTATTATGGATATACGTTTTGACAATTTTCTTACCTCTTCAGTCTTTTACCAATTTCAAGACAAGAATTTATAATAAAAAAATGGAATTTTTATTATAAACTTGAATGAATATATAAAATCTATTTCATTTCCTGTTATTTTTATTTTTTATTTTTTTTCAGGTACTCGTTGCCTCGGATTATCAATTTTTTTGGACATCTTTATAACCGAGGAAGTGATTTTGGTAAATTATTATTATTTTTTGTCGTCAAATATTGTACTATTTCTTTTTTCTCTGTAGTTTCTTATTTTATACATTTAATTGGATAACTTTAATATACCACAAAGGAAAATGGACTTACGATACTCTATGAGATATATCGCTTCTTTTGGGCTTTAGCCAATTGCCTTATGTATATAAAGAGAATATGCGTGAGTTGAAATTAGCATAGGGGGGAAGAAGAGATTTCCTTAAACAAAGTTTTTTGATTTTCAGTTTGATATCCAACTTACTTGAAAGAACTTCCTTGACATTTATTTTTTGTCTCTATGTCTCACTTTATTGTTTATTATATATTATAATAAGTTATTACTTCCCTATAAAAATGTTCATTAATTTTGGTATATCGCCAAGTTACTACGACCACTTTGTTTGTCATGTGTAAATATGAATTTTTAAAAAAAGATTCCTTTGTCTGAAATTTTATCAAAAATTTTCTTTTACATCCAATTTTTTAATTGTATTATTATAAAATATTTTTATTTTTATTTTAAACAGCTGCAGACGCAAGATGAAAGTTAAACGCAGTAAATCACTTTCTCCCGAACCTTCGAGCAGCAATGAATGTAAGAGGCCAAGGATCGTCGAGACTGGAGATACAGAAGATGACCTTCTTGAATTGAATCTGCTTAATCTATCCGACGATGTTTTGTTAAACATTATGAAATACTTGCATCCTCAGGATCTGATGGCTTTGAGTTTGTAAGTAAAGTTTTTACTCAACAAACCGTTTGCTTATTATCTAATTTAAAATGTATTTATATATTTATTAACAGGTGTTGTCAACGTTTTGAACAAGTTATAAGGGACAGAACTCTCTGGAGTTTGGTAGACTTCAGAGGTACGCCCATTCTGCTTGACGATCTTGAAAAATACGTCAAGTTTTTAAGACCATTAACAACTAGATTGAGAATGCGAGGTAATCTACATTCAGAAAAGTATCAAGGATTGAGTCAAAGCTTCTTTACTGCCATCGGTGAGATTTGTCATCAACTTAAAGAACTGACTGTAGAAGAATACTCCATTGATGCAAACAAGGTGATTAAACTTATTTCAGAAATCTAATTACTGAATTAATACAGACAAAATAGGTATAAACATATACTCTCTTGGAGAATTACATTAGTTATACATCCCTTTTTATAATTTTTTTTCAACATTCAACAGGTACAAATCACAGACTTTCCTAAAACGATTGAAAAATTATCTCTCAAGGGTTGTCAAGTGTTCAATCTGCAAACTGAGAAATCCTACTTCTTTAGAATGGATCTTCACATGCCAAACTTGACGGTAAAATTATTATATTAAAACCGTAATTGAGATATGAATTGATTATTACTGAATATTCATTGGAAACTCTCTTGCTAAGACATGATGAGATATTAATCCGAGGATTACACTTCTATTATTTTTAATACTAAATCTATTCATATTGATCTTACAGTGTTTGATATTGACCAAATGTGACTGGTTTACTCCGCATTCGTTAATGGTAATTAGTAAGATGCCAAAACTGAAAGAACTTCGACTAGATTCTTGCCATTTGCTTGGCGAATGTGTTGCATACGCCAGCCTGGCTACCAGATTTGGTTTTAAAACGCTGGAGGTAATATTAGATCAACTTTTTACTTAATTCATCAGTTTAGAAGACTATTCAGCTTTTAATTAAAATTTTTCAACACTTTTTAACAGGTTTTGGATTTACGAGGCACAGGATTAGGAGATAGTGAGATCTGCTGTTTTAGTAGTACGAAAACATTGACACATTTGTATTTAGAATGCCCCCCAATGCAACGAACGTCTACACGCTCAGAGGGAACAAGGCCTCGACAACAGCCTGTGCATCGACCAGTCTATGAGGATCAGAGTATATTGCAGGTAAACTGTACCGTTTTTTGGTCCAGAAATGAGGAAGACTTAAGCCTTTTCTTTAAGAGTTGACAAAGCCATGAAATTTTAGTTTAAAGAATCTTCAATTTCTCTTATTCATTTATTTTTATTAAATTGTTCCAGCTTTTAGTAGACGAAGGAAATTTAATGCCGTGGCATAATTCTGAGCGTTGTCTCATATCAGATCGTGCTGTTTGCGCTTTGGGAAGCTACGTCTGTGATCATAGAATCCTTAATAATATACAGGGTATGATTTTCGTCGAAGTAGATAGACGCATTGTTAACAATCCGAATCTGAAAGTGTTGGTAGTGAGGTGAGTGTGAATTGATTAATCTCATCTACCTTGACTTTAAAATGTAAAATCAAGAAATAGATTCAAAGAAGACTGAAACAGTAACACTATAAATTAGTGAAAGAAATAATCTTCCTCTCGTTTCAGATACTATCCTCGTGTAACGAATCAAAGTCTTGCACATTTGGCAGCTAACGCATCTAGCCTTGAGTATTTGGACGTAACTGGTACAGCAGTAACTGAGGAAGGTGTTCAAATGTTTAGGTCGCAAAAGCCTGGTGTTGAGATATTGTCTTCTTTTGAAGAGACATAATCTCTGTGAGTGTAAAATTTGAAATTTAAGCATTGAAAATCAAATGAGATGATAAGGCGGAGTATGAGCTAAGGACATTATTATCTGTAAAATAAATATGTTTATAATATTGCAAATACTCAAATCGAGTCATACAATAAGATTCGAAGTTTATTGAACTTTAAATATGAAAATTTAATACAGTTATTTTTTATTTTTTATTATTTTTTTTTTTTGATATATACTATAAATAAAATTCATATTCAAATCATAATTACTTCTCGATGTGCATTGTGTCATACCATATTTAAGTAATTAGATATACTTAAGCTATGGTGAGCTGAATTTTATCTTCATTTTATTATTGTTATAATAAATTAATTAATAAATTATATTATGTAATATATTTTCTGATAGTAAATTGAAATTGAATTTTACCGTCAAATAGATAATTTTTAATCGGTAATACATATAATAATAGACTGTAATCAGCTATCGCAGCAATACTACCTATTTACGCATATGTGGTGTATGTGTTTGTGTGTTTTGAGTGAATGTGTTTGTATGTATAACAAAAAGAAAATAATTGTTAAATTTATGTCTCTCTAGTACATACATACATACATATTTATAGGTGTATAATTATTTTTTAAATTAATCATTAAAAAAGAAAAAGAAAAAAAAAAAACAATTCAGATATTATTTTCTCTTGTTATAAACGTGCGACGCAAGTATTATCAGACTATGTAATATCGCCAGTGTGCTAGTGCGTTTTTATCATTAATTATTAATAGGATATTATTATTATTATTTTATCGTAAAAATACTTTTGTATTATAAGAATAAACTTACAACTTTTTTCAAAGGCCACACAAATTCTAGTTACATAATTGTTTCTTTTTTTTTATTTGTTTATTTATGAAAGAGATTGTTCAAAGTACAATCTAAGATTGCCATGACATAAATTTACTGATTTTGAAGGCTTTGAATCAAGATATGGGAATATAATTTGAACTATTCAATATTCATTAAATACTGTATTTTTTATTATGTTGCGATCGAGATTGTATCAAATTTTTAAAAACAGTTCAAAGCAGTGGTATAAGTACAGAGTACGTGACTTCATCTTCACATCCTTTCACCAGTGATATTTTCTGTTTTAATTTCACCAAATGACTAATTTTACAATAGCCATTCAGTTTCAGTTCCTGGGGAACGAAGAAAAAAACCTCCACAGAAGAACGATATGATAAAGTTTTACGGACTCTCTGCATCCCTGATGATCCTCTGGAAGTTACTAATCTTCGGAATGGAATGAAGCTGATATGTGAATACAAATGCTCTGATATTACTACCGTTGGATTTTTTTTACCTGCTGGTTCCATGCATGAAAGATGCGGAGAACATGGCGCTTCGCTGTTCATGGAACATCTGATATTTCGGGTAATTTGACTTGTGCATTAATACTTTGGATATAAAGCTATGAAGAAATGTAAATGAGAGATTTTAAGCTATATAAAATGAGACCGGGTAAGGAAACTTGATATTAGTTCTGCAATCAGACCTTTTGAGATTACCAATCATAAATTATTAGCAAACAGAATGTAGAGATCAGAATAAAATCGAACAAGAATTAGAAGAAATTGGTGGAAAATTGAGAGCTATTGCTATGAGAGATATGTTTCTGTTCTGGGGTACTATTCCGTCTAATGATGTTGAGAAGCTCTTGATCTTACTAGGTGATATTATCAACAATGGTATCATAGGTAAATTATAAACATCTAAAATAAAATGTAGAATATTTTTTTAGCTTCAGTATCTACTGTTTAAATAATATTATACATTGTTTCTTTATTCTGCAGTCTCTATAAGGATAGAAAAATTGAAATCGTTCCACAAGTTTTCAGCTGGTTTTGAATTTAAATCAATTGCGCTTTGTTAATTGATTCTTTATCTTTCAGGCAGCGATGAGATAGTTAGAGAACGGCTTAGCATCCTACACAAACTACAAGAAATTCAAACTAATGGTGAACTAATAGTAATGGATTATTTAAAAAATATTGCCTACCACGGGACTGAGCTTAGCAATAGTTTATACCCTGAAACATCTGCGATAAAGTAAGTGTATCTTCGTTATTATCACTGAAAACATGGTGTAAATTTCTTCAGCTATTATTATTTATTCTAGGTGTTTATCTGCCGAAGCTGTAACAAGCTTTCGAGATCGTTTATTCAAACCATCTCTTATAACTATGGTTTGCACAGGTGGCACAATTTTGAATGACATCGAAAAATTGGTTGATAAATACGTTATTGATAACAACGGAGAGACTGTGTCTACACCAGATTCTTGTCAGATAAATATGCATTGTCATCTACCTAAGTACAGATTCTCAGGTACGTTTCTCGCATAAAGTTTATTTGAAAATGATTCACATTTCATTCAGGATCCATTATTCTTCTGGAATAAAGAAAAGTAGCAATTTTCTTAAAGCGATCTAAGTATTCTTTTGACATTGTTATCAAATGAATTTATACTTATTTTTCAATTAATATCTTTATAGCTATTGACATGAGGTTGAGAGACGATGATGAAAAATTAGCACACGTTGCTTTAGCCGTTGAAACATCGGGATGTAGTGAATTTACTGATCACTGCGCATTGACCGTAGCCAAAGAAACTATCGGATCATGGAGCATGGCTAGCGGTGAGTTGTTTGCTTTACAAGACTTGAAATTTTAGATTATATAAACGATTTCGCAATCATCGAAGTAGATTATAAGAAACGAGGGTTTCATTGACTGATCAGCTTCACGTCTGATCATAGATTGTAATAAAATATTGTCTGAGTGATAAAAGATTTTAGATAAACACTTTCATTTCAGGTGGAAGTCAGCATAATGCTCCAAACGTTGCCCGTTGTGCTTTCAATTCCAATCTCTGCCAGGTTTATAAATCCTTCAACATTTCCTGGATGACTGCAGGCTTGTGGGGTTGTTACTTTGCCTGTGATAAGATGCTGCTTCAGGTATACTATTAAAAATTGTTCAAGATCAAATGCTTAATGTAGAAATTATTTTATAGCATCGATCAAGGTTCAAAAAAATATTTTACCCTTTGATAATCTTTCAGGATATGTTATTTGTGATTCAAAATGAATGGCTAAGATTGTGTACGGCGATAACACAGAAAGAAATTGAACGTGCAGTCAATCAATGCAGAACTCGGGAATTAATGAAACTCAATGACTCTGTGGATCGGTTCTTAGACATTGCTGCTACCTTATCTCGACTCGGTTGCTATAAATCCATAGCTCAACGTGTTTGCGAATTTGAGGTAAGCTTAAATCTTCGATCAATTGTCATTGCATGTATTAAGTTTGGATTGGGGAATCGAAGATTTTATGTAATGAAATGTAATAAATAGAGTTATTTATTTCCTTATTTATTTATTTGTTACAGCAAATTGATGCTGACGTTATAAGAGACATTGCTGTGAAATACATATACGACCAATGTCCTGCTGTGGCAGCTATTGGACCTGTCGAAAATTTACCAGATTATGTTAGAATTCGAGCATCTATGTATCAGCTCCGTTATTAATTGTTTTAGTGGTTTTTATTGATAATTAGTAAGATTTAATAAAAAAATGTGAAGTCATGAAAGTATAAATATTTTGAAACAGATTGCAATATTTTCAATTTCGCGATTTATTGTTCAAAAATTTTGTAATAATTGTGTATTTGACTTTAGGCTTTAAGGAATAAGAGAGAAGAGTCAAATTAAAAATCGAAAGTTATACTTTTCCTTGAGTTGGATATTTGAAATTGAAAATGGCCTCGACTGTTGAACAGTCGCAAGGATTATTAATCAAGATAAAAAATGTAAGTATCACGAGTAATTACGCAAAGTGACCGAATTATTCATTATTTCATATAAAAGCTTTTAAATATAGGTATGCAAAAAGGTTTTTTCATCGTCTAGGTATATCAGCTTTTTTGAACTGAATGTGTCAACATAAATTCAGTTATTTATTCAGTCAAACAGCTGCGTTGCATTTCTTATTAAATACCACAAATTTTTTGAATAATTATACTAACGGATGTTTTAATACTAGAAAAAGATTTTAAGAAATTGCGCCTAATCATACGCAACTCTGAGATCATTTGGCGCTCTTTATAGTTCTGCAGTCTTACGCCCGATGGCGCCACCAGCGTGAACTGACCTACGACAACGGTACCCGCCTCTCCTTTCGACGGAACGTAGCGCCGTAGGTGTTACGAGGTTCAGTGAACTTTGCGGCGTCGACGAGTAAACATGTCGAATATGTGAGAACTTCTTTGCTCCTTGACAAAATAAAATTTCTCTCGATTAGTGAATGGTGTAAATTATCGCAGATATATATGTATAATCTGCCTACATAGTTTCTGTGTCAAAGGTTGTTTCGCGGCTGTTAAAGCATATCGTCGCCTCCGAAACTAACTTTGTGTACGGCCAGATAATATCATGAATGAGATTGGACTACTCCCCGAATCCCAATCCTCCACCTTGGATGTCCAACATCACCGGGTTAGTCACAATTTGTAGGCTATGGTTCGAAAAAGCTGACATCAACAAAGAAACATTGGACGTGGGTGAGTTTTCAATATTATGGAGGTTGTATTTGCTATTTTACCAACGATAAGTAATTTTAGACAACGGCTACAACTTTAAGAATTTTCAAAGATTGTTTATAACACGAAATATCTCGTGAACAATTAGCCAGAACAAAAATCAAATCAGTCGGCACCGTGCGATCTGTAATAATGCATTAAATTCAAAAAAGAAATACAACGCGGCACTATGGTGAAATAAATGATTATTACAAATTATTTGTTAAAGCTGTAAGTAGCAATACATAAACGCGTTATTGTACCGTAGGACGCTCTAGTTGAGTAGTTCATATGGTAATATTATAATGGGATAGCAAAAGGACGTTCAACATTTCAGCATAGATGAGAGTTCGTGATACATAATTTAATATAAAACATATGTTATATTGTCTTTCACCAGTGAACGCTGATCTCAAAGTCAGAACTTTTCTGATCACCTCTGCTGAAAATGTTATCTGTTGAGACTCCTTGTAATTATAAAAAAACTAGTCTGATCAGAATCAGCTGCAGATTTAACATGGGTAAATGTGAGAGATTGAAATACTTGAATCAGCTATCACGATATGAAACACTCGCAATACCTAAGCAAATAATGGCGCATAATCCATACACTTAGAATATGAGTATATCCAGCAATACTCCACTCGTTTGTAACTGTTTGCAATGAACGGAGAATAGATTATCTAGAGATCCATGAAATAGAGAGTGTCATAAATATATTTCAGCAGCATGTAATTGTAGTGTAACAAATTATTTGACGATTCACGCGACGAAATTTCATTGTTGAATAATTATTGTCAACGAGAACTGTATTGAAAATAATAATTTATTCTCTGTTCGTAACTTCGGTGTGAAAAAATTGAAATGAACAGCCCGCTTTTCGAGACAAGATCAATGTGCAAATAATCTACTTGGTAATTATTCCTTTGACTTGTATAATTCATCGCGACAGGGATTAGTTTAAAGTTTAATTATAGTTTTACTGCAGACTAGTTACTCTATATTTGAATGAATTAATCGTGTATTGAAATTGTTGATCTAATGGATACGCATTATTATAATGAACCGTTGTATTCTTTATTAGATATCCTACGAGAAATCGTGTCCATAATTTTTCCCTTTCATTGCTTAGAAATCAAAATCATGACAATGGGATTTCGGTTAGGATAGGGGCTACAGAGACTGGGGACAGTTTGTTAAAAGGCGTGATATTGTATATGTATATGTCGTTGATATGTTGTTATGCGTATACCTATTTGATACGCCGAATATATTTCAATTAATATTATTATTTATTATTATACATCAATAAACGGACGATCCGATTGCCTGAATAGGAATAAATGGTGTGCCTCGTCGTACGCAACCCGCGGATCATTTTACGCTCTTTATAGTGTCATAGTTCCCTACCCGATGGCGCCACCAGCACGAACTGACCTACGACAACGGTAACCCCCTCCCGTGGTCGGAACGCAGCGCTGGCAGTGCTACGAGTTCAGTGAACTTCGCGACGTCGACGAGTTAAGATGGTGCGTGCGTGAGTAGCTCTTTTGACATGCGTCGCTACTAAGAATCCGCGTTCCGCTCAACGCAGAAAACATGTGTAACTGATTGACCAACGTGCTCCTTAATCAAGTGAAGTTTCTCGCGATTAGTGAATGGTGTAAGATATCGCAGATATATTTGTATAATCCCCGTATATCTCACATAGTTTCCTAGTGTCTGTCTCAAAGGTTAAAAAAGCATATCGTTGCCTCGAAAACTAACTTCGTGTACGGCCAGATAATGTCGTGAATGAAATGCAACTACTCCCCAAAACCCGATCATCTACCTTGGATGTCCGGCGTCGTCGGGTCAGTCAACGATCGGTCGGCTACGGTTCGAAAAAGCTGACATCAACGAAGGCACATCGGACGCGGGTAAGTTTTCAATATAAAGGAGATTGTAATCGTTATTTTACTAACGATAAGTAATTTTAGACAATTGCCACAACTTTAAGAATTTTCAAACTTTGTTTATACCAAGAAATATCTCGTTAACAATTAGCCAGAACAAAAATCAAATCATTCGGCACCGTGCGACGTGCAATGCATTACGATGAGTAGAAAGTTTTCCATGTTTCTGTACCAGATCCGTAATATGTTTGAAAAATAACGAAAGACCCGAATTTCTAGCTGAAACACATTTTTTTCGACAGATTTTACACGCCGCGTATTTCGCTACCTACTTATCAATTAACAAAGTAATTAGTAACTATTCGATTGCTACGAGCAGAATTTGGTTATAATCAAAGAAATTGTTTATTTTCAAGTATATTCTATCTGGACCCGCGATTAACTGCGTGAAAATCTAAATTTTCTGCAAACATAACCTCTCGTGCCTGTTTGGAATATATACGTACGCGACAGTTAATAATCTTGTATCTCAGAGAAAAAACTTGCCAAAATTGTCATCTTGTTGTATGTACCAATAATGATGCAACTACCGTTAAGTTGACAATATAATTTCAAGTTTCTCGTACCTTAGCATTATTAGCTTTATTGTCGGTTCTGCAACTCACACAGGTCAACCTAATTGGTCAGATTTAATGAATTTGAGTCGATAAAATCTTTCCGGAAGAATACTTGTTCCCTAGTTTAATCTTCTATTCAATTTTTCAACAGCATAATTGTTCAGCGTACGGCAGACCAGTGCCAGCACACACTTCGAATGCATAGGTCTTGCCCCCTATTTGGTCGGAGTTGCACGTGAACCAACGCTACCTAGTTAGTCCTAAAATAACAGTCATCCAGCACAATGGTAAGCTTTATATTATACCAGCCAAAGATCCTATCTAATTGTGTATATTGACAGAGCAATCAATGTTGAAACGTATTCCACTTTCCGATACCTAGACAGTATGCATCTCTAGATGCGACGATGTTTGTTCTTATATTTGCAATTATTTTCTCATGTTTCAGAATTGAAGAGGGGAAATGAGATCCGAACTGTTGACGTGCCAAGTCACCTGTATCACTTACCCATCTGCCTCGACCGTACCGCAGGATACTTTCTTGGAAACTTGGTATTTCTCAGATGTGAGGGATACGGTTCAGATGCCATAATAATCCTGAAGGTAATATCATACTCGTCATAATTGTATATCTTACCGTAGGATAAGTCTAGGAGAGACTAAATGCTTAATTCTTTGAAACACGTGTAACTTCTTTCGTTTGAATGACACAAGTCGAGTGCAATTGACAAAAGTAAAAGACTATGAATAAATCTCAAGAAAATATGTATTATCTTCATTTATTTCATTGAAATGTAGACTTGCCTTGCAATAGGGAAACATTTAAATAATAAGGGCAGGAATTCAGAGGGTTGCAAATTAATACAAATGTAGATTACTATTAAATCCATTGGGGATCAAATTTATTGGTTTCTTTTGTACAGAATAAAATTTAATATTGGTCATGGATCACTTTCGAGTCTCTGGTACTGGCCATAACAGTTGATGTTCGGAATTATTTTCACATGTTTCAGAATCGAAGAGAGGAAATGAGATCTAGACTGTTGATGTGCCAAGTCACCTGTACCACTTACCCATCTGCCTCGACAGTACTCCAGGATACTTTCACGGAAACTTGGTATTTCTCAGATGTGAGGGACACGGTTCAGATGCCATAATAATCCTGAAGGTAATATCATACTCGTCATACTTGTATATGTTACTGTGGGATAAAGTCTAGGAGAGACTAAATGCTTAATTCCTTGAAACACGTGTAACTTCTTTCGTTTTAATGACACAAGTCGAGTGCAATTGATAAAAGTAAAAGACTATGAATAAATCTCAAGAAAATATATATTATCTTCATTTATTTCATTTAAATGTAGACTTGCCTTGCAATAGGGAAATATTTAAATAACGAGGGCAGGAATTCAGAGGGTTGCAAATCAATACAAATGTAGATTACTATTGAATCGGTTCGACATCACATTAATTTTTTTCAAGTAGAATACAATTTGATATTGGTAATAAGTTGCTTTCGAATCCCAGGTACTGGTCATAACAATTGATGGGATTGAAAAGGTTGATCATTTATGCAGGGTATTCATACTTATACACTAGAGTTCTTGCTTCTCTTGAAATTGTTTAAAAAATGGTTGTTACAGTATTAGAGAATTAATCATAAGGTACCTTTAATAGACTCGATCAACAGAACGATAATATTAATGACAACGATCAGATCTATATAAAGAGACAGTTCCAAAATCTTTGGTTCCTAGTCAAGAATATTTGCTTGACTAACACGTTAAGCTTATTTATCCAATGTATTGCATGTTTATCTAATCTTTATATTCGCAGGCATTCTTCAACGAGGCAAACAAGCTTCTGTCCATCTTCAACAAATCTGCTTCAAAATTCTACAGAACAACTATTCTCATCAGGGACTGGAGCAGTCGAAACGTCTGGGGAATAGTTGCCAGACAACTTGATGCTGCGAAGTGTAACAAAACTAATATAAGCGTACAGGTTTCAGCCGCGTCGTATATAGTCCGTAATAATAATTTGCCCACTTGAAATCAATTTCAATAAAATTTCGCATTCAATCTAATGATTAGTTTCGTTAAAAACGTCATGTAGAGTACAAGCTGAGCTAGTATCAACAATTTTCAGTCAGCAAGCTTTATAACGCAGCATATGACAGACAAATGTTGAAACATAATTTCATTGCATGTAACTAGTAACAACCATAGGCTTTCTTATCATAGCGCATACTGCTTTCTCTGTGTGAGAGTGAAAAATTATTAGACATATAAAATAAAAGACATATAAAATAATTTTATAAATTTTCGTACAAACAACGAGACAAAGACTCTAGGTTGGTGTCACAAAATCTTTACATTTGCTCGAGTCTAGACTAAATATAATGAACCAAACAATACTTTTGTATGATTGAATTTGCTCTCTTGATTAATAATATCTCGATAAATTTGAAAAACAAATACAACGCGGCACTGTAGCAAAATAAATGATTATTACAAATTATTCGTTGAAGCTATAAGTAGCAATATGTAAACTCGTTATTGTACCGTAGAACGCTGTAGCTAAGTAGTTCACATGGTAATATCATAATGGGACAACGAAAAGACTTTCAACATTACCGGATAGATGAGAATTCCTGATACCTAATATAATATAAAAAATATATTACATTGTCTTTCGCCGCTGGGCGCTGACCTAAAAGTCAGAACTTTTCCGATTACCTCTGCCAAAAATTTTTCTATCTGTTGAGACTCCTTGTATTCACAAAGAATATAGATTAGAATCAGTGGCAGATTTAACATGGGTGAATGTGTGAGATTGAAATAATTGAATTAGCTATCACGATAAGAAATATTTGTAATACCTAAGCAAGTAATGGCGCATAATCCATACACTTGGAATATAGATATATCCAGCAATAATACTCCACTCGTTTGTAACTGCTTGCAATGAACGGAGAATAGATTATTTAGAGATCCATGAAATAGAGAGCGTTACTAATATATTTCAGCAGCATGTATTTGTAGTGTGACAAATTATGTGACTATTCACGCGGCGAGTTTACATTGTTGGATAATTATTGTTAACGAAAACTGTATTGAAAATAATAATTTATTCTCTGTTAGTAATCTCGGTGTGAAAAATTGAAATGAACAGCCCGCTTTTCGATACAAGATCAATGTGCAAATAATCTACTTGGTAATTATACCTTTGACTCGTATAATTTATCGCGATAGGAATTAGTTCAAAGTATAATTATAGTTTCACTGTAGACTAGTTATAATTTGATTGAAAAATAATTTGTACATGACGTGAATACTATAAAAATGCCAAATATTGCATGATTATATTACTATCGCCCTTGAATCTAAATTTAAATGAAATAATCTTGTATTGAAATTGTTGAACTAACGAACACGCATTATTATAGCAAACCCTTGTATTCTTCATTACATATGCTATGAAAAATCGTGACCATGCTTTCCTTTTTCATTACCTAGAAATTAAAATTATTAGAATACCATTTGGCTCTCCTACTCGTTTCTGCACGGGGTGCCAAATGGTATCGCCATCTCGCGGTGCACTGCATGAGCTACTTTGCAGCAAAATCAGTGCACCGTTGAAGAAGGAACACTGACCTACGGTACGTACCTGTCGTAGGTTCAGTCGATTTCGAGGCGTCGAAGAGTTCACATGGGGAGCTTCCGTGACGATTTCAATAGACATCTTATTAGAAATATTTCGAACACAAGAAATTTGTCGCGTGTTAGACATATGGTAGGATATTGAACAAGCAGTACGTGAGTTTTTAGGCAATTTCTGTCTGGCAATCGAACCACAGGCGCGACTGCCAGACAAAAATCAAGAGAAAAATCTCTGTCCGACGAAATGTTGTTTATACTATAGGAACTTGTACGGAAGAAAGCAAATAGAGATATCCTTGATAATTCGCGATACGTATATATGCATATTTATTTATAAGAAATAATTACAAATTGTACATAACATGACATAACATTGACGATATTGTATTGATGCTGCAGCAATAAACTCCCAGATATACGTATAATTGAATACTTCGTTATTTTCCACTTTTCCCTTCCTGCGTTTTTCTATTTCAGGTATTGAATAAGGTAAGTGAATTTTAATAATTGTAAAATCTCAAAATAACTTGAACGAATAAGCATGCACAGCGAGACACATCTATACGAATGCATGCCTGATGAGACGTTTAATTTTATTTAAAATTCGAGCGCCTTATTATAGGCAACCCGCACGACGTCGGTGCTTGTGAGATTTTTGTTGCGTCAATTAGGCGCACCGATTTTAGGACTTAGAAAAATTTTATGTCGAAAAATCGGTGCGCCTAATTGACGCAACAAAAATCTCAAAAGCACCGACGTCGTGCGGGTTGCCTATAATAAGGCGCTCGATTTTAATTTTATTTAAAAATTCTAGCGCCTTATTATAGGCAACCCGCACGACGTCGGTGCTTGTGAGATTTTTGTTGCGTCAATTAGGCGCACCGATTTTAGGACTTAGAAAAATTTTATGTCGAAAAATCGGTGCGCCTAATCGACGCAACAAAAATCTCACAAGCACCGACGTCGTGCGGGTTGCCTATAATAAGGCGCTCGATTTTAATTTTATTTAAAAATTCTAGCGCCTTATTATAGGCAACCCGCACGACGTCGGTGCTTGTGAGATTTTTGTTGCGTCAATTAGGCGCACCGATTTTTCGACATAAAATTTTTCTAAGTCCTAAAATCGGTGCGCCTAATTGACGCAACAAAAATCTCACAAGCACCGACGTCGTGCGGGTTGCCTATAATAAGGCGCTCGATTTTAATTTTATTTAAATTTATTGAAATTGTGTCTTCTTATGATCATTGAGATTCACTTACCTTATTCAATACCTGAAATAGAAAAACGCAGGAAGGGGAAAGTGGAAAATAACGAAATACTTAATTATACGTATATCTGGGAGTTTATTTCTGCAGCATCAATACAATATCGTCAATGTTATGTCATGTTATGTACAATTTGTAATTATTTCTTATAAATAAATATGCATACCTATATACGCATCGCAAATTATCAAGGATATCTCTATTTGCTTTCTTCCGTACAAGTTCCTATAGTATAAACAACATTTCGTCGGACAGAGATTTTTCTCTTGATTTTTGTCTGGCAGTCGCGCCTGTGGTTCGATTGCCAGACAGAAATAGCTTAAGAACTCACGTACTGCTTGTTCAATATCCTACCATATGTCTAACACGCGACAACTTTCTTGTGTTCGAAATATTTCTAATAAGATGTCTATTGAAATCGTCACGGAAACTCCCCATGTGAACTCTTCGACGCCTCGAAGGCGACTGAACCTACGACAGGTACGTACCGTAGGTCAGTGTTCCTTCTTCAACGGTGCGCTGATTTTGCTGCAAAGTAGCTCATGCAGTGCACCGCGAGATGGCGATACCATTTGGCACCCCGTGCCGAGACGGTTAGGAGTGCAAAATGATATTTTAATGATTTCAATTACTAGGCAATGAAAGAGGAAAGGATGGTCACGATTTCTCGTAGGATATCTAATAAAGAATACAACGTTTCACTATAATAATGCGTATCTATTAGATCGACAATTTCAATACACGATTATTTCATTTAAATATAGAGTCAAGTGCAATAGTAATATAATCGTGTAATATTTGGCATTTTTATAATATCCACGTCGTGTACAAATTATTTTTCAATAAAATTATAACTAGTCTACAGTAAAACTATAATTATACTTTGAACTAATCCCTGTCGCGATGAATTATACAAGTCAACGGTAAAATTACTAAGTAGATTATTTGCATATTGATCTTCTTTCGAGAAGCGAGCTGTTTATTTAAATTTTTCACATAGGAATTACTAACAGAGAATAAATTATTATTTTCAATACAGTTTTTGTTGACAATAATTATCCAACAATGTAATTTCGCCGCGTGAATGGTCACATAATTTGTCACACTACAATTACATGCTGCTGAAATATATTTATGACACTCTCTATTTCATGGATCTCTAAATAATCTTTTCTCCGTTCATTGCAGGCAGTTACAAAAGAGTGAAGTCTTGCTGAAAATATTTATATTATAAATCATGCGCCATTACTCGTTTAGGTGTCGCGAATATTTCATATCGTGCTAGCTAATTCAATTATTACAATCTCACACATTCACCCATGTTAAATGTGCCGCTGATTCTAATCGGACTATTTTTTTTACAAATACAAGGAGTCTCAACAGATAGGAACATTTTTGGCAGAGCTAATTGGTAAAGTTCTCACTTTGAGGTCAGCGCCCAGCGCCAAAAGACAATATAATATATTTTTCATAATGTATTATTATAAAATCTAATCTATTCTGTAAGATTAAAAGTCCTTTCGCTGTACGATTATAATGTTACCATGTGAACGATTCAGCCATAGCGTCCTACAGTACAATGACGAGTCTATCTATTGCTACTTATAGCTGCTACTAGTAATTTGCATCAACACATTTATTTCACCACAGCGTCGCGTTGTATTTGTTTTTAAAATTTGTCGAAGTATAATCAATCAAGAGCGCAGATTCAATCTTACAAAAGTATTGTTTAGTCCATTATATTTAGTCTACTTGAGGCAATGTAACAATTTTGGGACACCAGCCTCGTGTCTTTGTCTCGTTGTTTGTACGACAATTTATAAGATTATTTTATATGTCTCAGATGGGTTGCGGCAAGAATAACAATTTTTTAGTCCTACACAGAGTGAGCAGCAAGCGCTTCGATAAGAAAGCCTATGGCTGATACTAGTCACAGATAATAAAATTATGTTACAACATAATTGTTGATACTAGCTCAGCTTGTACTCTGCGCGACGTTTTTAACGAAACTAATTATTAGATTGGACGCGATATTTTGTTGAAACTGATTTCAAGTAGGTAAACTGTACACTTTTGAAAAAGATATGAAATTTACAACACATTTGACATAGAATGTCATAGGAAATTTGGAAAACTAGGTATATGAAATGACAGTTCATGCCCTTGTATAGTAAAGTTAATAATTGAATATTAATTCTCACACACTGATGTGGAAGTTTTGAGGACTCGTTAAGAATTTTTCGAACACGCAACGCGATAATAAAATTTTTTGACTAATAATTACGTATGAATATAATTGCACAAATTCATCGGCATAGTAATATTACTACTCAATACTTTCATTTTCGAAACACCACTCCATTAATTGTCAATACTGCATTTGAAATTTCATAAACGGTATCTACAAAAAAAAAAACTTCCAATCTTATACTAGTTTTGTTGCACTTTGCAGCACAAAGTTGTCTAGCAGCTGTTCCCACGACGCTTCGACTGCTCCAATCCCTGATGAGAATAGTTGTTCTGTAGAATTTTGAAGCAGCTTTGTTGAAGATGGGCAGAAGCTTATTTGCCCTGCTGAAGAATCCCTGCGAATATAAAAATAGGATAAACATGAAATACATTGGATAAATAAGCTTGACGTTTTATTCAGTCAAATATTCTCGATTAGGAACCAAAGATTTTCCAACAGTCTCTCTTCATAGATCTGATCGTTGTCAGTGATATTATCGTTCTGCTAATCAAATCTTTTATAAACTATCTTATGATTAATTTTGTCAGCCCGTATCAACCATTTTTAAATGTACCTTATGTAAACTTTAGACCATTTTCAACAGAAGCAAGAACTTTAATGTGTTAGTATAAATATGCTGCACATATGATTATCTTTTTCAATACCGTCAACTGTTATGACCAGTACCCGAGACTCGAAAGTAATTTATAACCAATATTAAATTGTATTCTATTAAAAAAAGAAACAATAAATTTGATGTCCAATCGATTTAATAGTAATCTACATTTGTATTCATTTGCAACCCTCTGAATTCCTGCCCTCGTTATTTAAATATTTCCCTATTGCAAGGCAAGTCTACGTTTCAAGGAAGTAAATGAAGATAATACATATTTTCTTGAGATTTGTTCATAGTCTCTCACTTTTGTCAATTACACTCTACTAATGTCATTGAAAAGAAAGAATTTACTCGTTTTTCAAGGAATCAAGCATTTTTTCACTTATAGACTTACCCTACAGTAAGATATACAATTATGACAAGAATCACATCGATATATTACCTTCAGGATTATTATGGCATCTGATCCGTATCCCTTGCATCTGAGAAATACCAACTTTCCATGAAAGTATCCAAGGGTGCCGTCGAGGCAAACGGGTAAGTGGTACAGGTGACTTGGCACGTCAACAGTCCGGATCTCATTTCCTCTCTTCAATTCTGATACATGAGAGAATAATTGCAAATATGAGACCAAATATTGTCGCATCTAGAAATACATACTGTCTAGGTATCGGACAGTGGAATACGTTTTCACATTGATTGCTCTGTCAATATACATAATTAGATAGGATCGTTGGTTGGTATTATATAAAGCTTACCATTTTGCTGGGTGACTGTTAATTCAGGACCAACTAGGTAGCGTTGGTTCACACGCAACTCCGACCAAATAGTGGGCAGACCTATGCATTCAAAGTGTCTGCTGGCACTGTTCTGCTGTACGCTGAACAATTATGCTGTTGAAAAATTGAATAAAAGGTTAAGCTAGGGAACAAGTATTTTTCCGAAAAGATTTTATCAACTCAAATGGATTAAATTTGACAAATCAGGTTGACCTTTGTGAATTGCGGAACCAACAATAAAGCAAATAATGCTAAGGTACGAGAAACTTGGATCTATATTCTCAAATTGACAGTGATTGTATCATTATTGGTACAACAAGATGACAGTTTTCCCAAGTTTTTTCACTGAGATACAAGTTTATTAACTGTCGCGTACGTATATTCAAAACAGACACGAGAGGTTATGTTTGCAGGAAATTTAGATTTTCACGCAGTTAATCGCGGGTACGGATAGAATGTACTTGAAAATAAACAATTCCTCTGATTACAACCAAATTCTGCTCGTAGCAATCAAATAGTTACTAATTACTTTTTTGATTGATCAACATAAGTGGGTATCGAAATACGCGGCGTGTAAAATCTGTCGAAAAAAATGTGTTCCAGCTAGAATTTCGGGTATTTCGTTATTTGTCAAACATATTACGTAACTGGTACAGAAAAATGGAAAAATTTCTACTCATCGTAATACATTACACGTCGCACGGTGCCGAATGATTTGATTTTTGTTCTGGCTAATTGTTCACGAGATATTTCTTGGTATAAACAAAGCTTCAAAATTTTTAAAGTTGTACCAATTGTCTAAAATTACTTATCGTTAGTAAAATAACGATTACAAACTCCATTATACTGAAAACTCACCCGCCTCCAATGTGCCTTTGTTGATGTCAGCTTTTTCGAACCGTAGCCTACCAATCGTTGACTAACCCAGCGACGCTGGACATCCAACGTAGTTGATCGGGATTCGGGGAGTAGTTGAATTTCATTCATGATATTATCTGGCCGTACACGAAGTTGGTTTCGGAGGCGACGATATGCTCCAACAGCCGCGAAACAACCTTTGACACAGACACTGAGAAACTATGTAGGGGGATTATACATACACATATAGCTGCGATAATTAACACCATTTACACTAATCGAGAGAAATTTCACTTTGTCAAGAAGCACGTCGGTCAATTAGTTACGCAAGTTTTCTGCGTTGAGCGGAACACGGATCCTTATTAGCGACGCCTGTCAAGAGAGCTACTCGCACAAACACCACCTTGACTCGGCGACGTCGCGGAGTTCACTGAACCTCGTGGCACTGCCGTTGATGAGTTCTGTCAAGCAGGGGTGGGGGTTACCGTTAGCGTAGGTCAGTTCACGTTGGTGGCGCTATCGGGTAGGAAACTATGACACTATAAAGAGCGTAAAATGATCCGCGGGTTGCGTACGATGAGGCGCACCGTTTATTCCTATTCTGACAATCGGACAGTTTATCAATACATAATAATAAATAATAATAATATTAATGGACATAAATTCATCATATTAAATACGTATTTGTATAATAACATATCAACGTCATATGCGTATACTATAACACGCTTTTTTACAAACTGTCCCCAGTCTCCGTAACTCCTGTCCCAACAAAAAATGCCATTGTCATGATTTTGATTTCAAAGCAATGAAAGGGAAAATTATGGTCACGATTTTTCGTAGGATATCTAATGAAGAATACAACAGTTTACTATAATAATGCGCGTTCGTTATATCAACAATTTCAATGCACGACTATTTCATTTAAATTTAGCTCCAAGTGTGATCGTAATATGATCATGTAATATTTGGCATTTTCATAATATCCACGTCATGTAACAAATCATTTTTCAATAAAATTATAATTAGCCTACAATAAAACTATAAATTATACCTTGAACTGAACCCTGTTGCGATGAATTATACAAGTCAAAGGTATAATTACCAAGTAGATTATTTGCACATTGATCTTGTTTCGAAAAGCAGGCTGTTTATTTCAATTTTTCACACCGATATTACTAACCGAGGATAAAATGATTATTTTCAATATGGTTTTTGTCAACAATAATAACCCAACAATGTAATTTCGCCGCGTGACTAGTCAAATAATTTGTGCTCTACAAATCCATGTTGCTAAAATACATTAATGACGCTCCCTCATTCATGGATCTCTATGTAATCTACTCTCTATTTATTGCAGACAGTTACGAAGTAGTGGGGTATCACCATATGTACTTGTATCGTAGATTTGTACTCTATGCGCTATTATGTACTTATATAATGCGAATATTTCATACAGTAATTGCTAATCAAATTATTATAATTTCACAAATTCAGTCATGTTGGATCTGCCGCCAAGTTTCATCAGATTATCCTTTCAAAAATACACTGAGTTTCCATAAATATCAAAACATTATTGGCTGAGGTAATCAGAACCGTTCCAACTTTTGCGTCATCGTCTAGCAGTGAAATATAATACAATAGACATATTTTTTATAATTTATTATTACGAATTCTCATCTATTCTGGAAAAGTGAGTATTTCCGTTGCAGAATTATAATATTACTATATGAACTACTCGGGTATAGCCTGGTACATACAATAACGAGTTTATCTATTACTATTTATAGTTGGATGTAACAAATAATCTGTAATAACCATTGATTTCACCACAGTGCCACGTTGTATGTGTTTTTAAAATTTATCGAGATATAATTAATTGAGAGGGCAAATTGAATCCTACAAAGGTGTTCTTTCTGCAATTATATTTTGTCTACTTGATCAAACTTAACTATTTTGTAACACCAACCTCATATCTTCGTGTCTTTGTCTGTACAGTAATTTGTAAAATTATTTTCTGATATTTTTCCAATGAGTTGAGGCAAGAATAATAATTTTTTTAATCTTATACAAAACGAGCAGCAGCTACTATGATAAAAAAAAGCCCATGGTTGTAACTACTAGCCGTAAATAAAAAAATCATGTTTCGACATTTGACATGCGAAAACTGTGTTACAAAGACTGCTGTTTTTTTTTTTTTGTTTTTTTTCTTTCACTTCTGTCAATTGCATTAGACTTTGTCATTAAGAAGAAAGAAGTTCTTCGTACTTCAAAGAATTAAGCGTTTGGTCATATTCATATCCATCCATCATTCATATACATCTGTCGAGGTATTGGATTGCAAAATACGATTCAGCATTGATTGTTTTTTCAATATACACAATTGGATAGAATCTTTGGCTGGTATAATATAAAGCTTACCATTGTGCTGGCTGACTTTTAATTCAAGATTAGCTGGGTAGTGTCGGTTTGCTTACAACTCCGATCAAATGGCAGGCAGGACTTATTTATCCAGAGTGTTCACTATGCCTATTCAGTTGTCCACCGAACAATCATACTGTTAAAAAATTGAATAAAAGGATAAATTAGGGAACAAGTATTTTTCCAAGAAAGAATTTGTTAGCTCAAATTAACCCGATAAATTAGTTTCACTTTTGCAAGTCGCGGAACAGGTGATAACACAACAGATGCCAGAGTACGAGGAAATTGGAATTATATTATCTAATTGAGAATTGAATTGTTTTTGCAATGATATACAACTTTATTAATTGAAACTTAGTCACGTAATATTCAAAACATACATGAGAAGTTATGTTTGCAAAAAAATTAGATTATCATGCAGTTATTCAAAATAAATATTATCTCTAATTACATCTATAAAGTTTGCTTGTACCAATTCAAGTGTTGCTCACTTTGTTGATTGATTAACATATAAGTATCAAAATACGTGACATGTAAAATCAAAAAAACATATTTCAGTTGGAACCACAGAAACTTCTATATTTTTCAAACATATTACGGTACTGATTCACAAAAAATTAACAAATTTCTACTCATCGTAATGTCGCACAGTGCCAAAAGATTTGATTTTTGTCTTGGCTGATTTTTTAGGAGATATTTCTTATTATAAACAATTAGCCTTACAGAAAATTCTCAAAGTTACAACGGTTGTCTAAAATTATTTATCGTTGCTAAAAAAGCGATTGAAAACTGTATCATATTCAAAACTCACCCGCGTCCAATGTACTTTCGTTGATGTCAGCTTTTTTCGAACTTTATAACGTACCACCTGCTGACTAACTTGACGTAACTGGGCATCCGAGATGATCCGGATTCGGGGAGTAAATGAATTTCATTCATATTATTTGGTCGTACTCGAAGTTCGTTTCGTAAACGACGATGAAGGATCGGTTATAACCATTAATGAAGAAGAATACGACGAAGGATATGCTTTAACAGCCACGAAACACCACCGTGATTATTTATCTGCGATAATTTACACCATTCGCTAATCGAGAGTAATTTTACTTTGTCGAGGAGTACGTTGGTCAATTATTTACACAAGTTTTCTTCGTTTGATAGATCCTTATTAATAAACGCCGGTCAAACGAGCTCCGCACGCACCCACCATCTTGACTCATCGGCGCCGCGAAATTCACTGAGCCTCGTAGCTCCTGCGTCGGAGCGTTCCACCGGGGAGGGGAGCGGGGCGTTGTTATCGTAGGTCAGGTTGCTTTGGTAGCGCCATCTAGCAGGAAACTACGTAACTAGAAAGAGCGCAAAATGATCCGTGGGTTGCACAGAGTAAGGCGTGATAATTGTTAATCCGCACCCAATTTTCAATGATTGCTAACTCATGAACAGGATATCCAATAAATAATGCGGCGGTTAACTATAACGGATACATCTTCAGTATATAGATGAAGAATTTTAATAACTAATCATTGGTCTTTATGATTGTCATATACATATATATGCTATATGTCTATATGTATATGATACCATACCTACACATACACAGATATTTTTATGATATTAATAGGTGACAGGTAACAAGGGTGAGCAAGCTCAGGGTGATTTTAATTATTATTTCACTCCTAACTGAAAATCATTTTGAATTACTGTAAGGTTAGAGAGAAATCGTAACGAAATAATAACGCTGAAAATATATTTTATAAGACAGCTCACAAATCAGTGAATATTATAGCTAACTAGACGAACGACTCCTCAGGGAATGAATAATTATAGTTTTACCTACTACGCGTATGATTACTCCGTAAATTTACACGTGATGCTGTTTTCCGCAGACTTGCTGCGACATAATACCTGACGAAACGATCGCCGTTAACTCGCTCAAGATAGAAGTGGAAAATCAAACGAGCCTCGACGAGGAAGGCTATTTTACAAACGAGAAGCTTCTACTCACCGACACCACGGAGGTAATGACAACACAAACGCGTCCAGCTATAGAATACTTTTTGTACGTTAGCTAATTTTTGGAATTTGGTTACTTGAGACTAACTCGATCCCGTTTATGGTTTAGGAAAACGCGAGATTACAGTCCCTGACCGTGTTGACGTGCAAGGGATGGGGATGTGGTACAATCCAAACACCGCCGACCCCCATAGCTTTGATTTCACTTTGGAGAACCTCGGAGAGAATACCGCGAAATACAGGCCAGACTTTGGTCCTCTGTCAGTGAGTGACTCTATCAGCTATACTCAAACGTTCAATTATAATTTTCAACGAGATATCTCATTATGGACCAGAATCGGATCTCGTCCGTCAAATCCTATTCCCACTAGCCCTAATGTTCTCCTGTTTTTAGCGATGGAATCACGGGCTGCGGCCTGTACCTGGCGCTGAGCTTTTTACTCGAGCGAATGGCCGTGGAAAGAGAGTGTGACGTTGTATCCGCAGTTTGAGCAGTTCGCCGATCTAAACCGGAATTCGTTCATTCGCGGGTAAGGCTGCAATCTCGATCAATTTTAAATGAATTTCATATCTGAATCATCAAAATGCAATTGTGCGAAAATGAAAGAATTAATAGTATGAATATTAAGCCGAACCTCTAGTCTGGGCACGTTTCACGATTTTCAGGAGCAATTCGAGTACTTGTACGACGCGGCGGTAAAATACGTGGAGAGTTTTCATACGTATGCGAATTTTTCCTGATTATTGATCGTGAGGTGATGAGAACGAGGAGAGGACCTGGATTTCAAGTTATATGTATGATAGTCGATATAGATCATCAAATTATTGATTCCTTATAAATGTTAATTCATATTTCTTACACTTAGCATAGTAAAATATATTCAATCAATAGAAACTAGATTCAATGTACTAAAAGACGATCGTAACTAATAAATCTAATGCAATTAAACAACAAAATAATCACTCGCAATACTCTGACTTCTCCCAGAATCTTAGCGGTTTTATAGATCGAAAATTATAACAAAAATAACAAATGAAAATGAAAAAAAAAATCTCGATGTTTTATACATATATAAGATTCATAAAACCGCATCGAATTTCAGAATCGGCATAGAAACGGGAAATCAAATTTTCACCGAGATTAGCAACGCAATTTTACCTACATGTATACGTAGGCGTAGAAAAATGTTAATATTAGGACGATTACGATATCTATAGAGTAGCTAAACTCGTATGAAAGTTTATCAAAAATATTTATCACGTAATGACAAAAAAGTGAGGTTAGCCACTTCGCAGATTAATATTTAATACATTCTCAAGGCTGAAAGTTGAAAAAAAAATCACAATCAAGGGCTGCGAGCGATCAACAAATGATGCAATAAAATTATACCTATCTTTAAGTTGCCCCGTTAGTCTTAACTTAAATGTAACAATCGCTGCGTAATATTAGTACATACATACCTGTAGAAATTGGATTTTTCCAAACTGCAGCCTGCGTGAAATTGATCCTTGCACATCTTGTTTGGAAATAGTCAAGTTCTCTACGCTGAACGAATCCTCATTAGCAAAGCTTGTCACACGTACTTTTCCACACACCCATCACGTTATCACGTCAGCGCCGTAAAGGTCACTGAACTGCGTAGCAGCTACCGCACGACGTTCCGTTCAAGATGGCGGCGTGGGGCGCTGTTGTCGTAGGTCAGTTAACGCTGGTGGCGCCATCGATTAGTGAACTAAAGAACTAATAAGAGCGCAAAACTGATCTATATTTTAGTTTTATAAAAAATTCAGAGATGACACCACAAATCAAGCTGATCGGTTGTATGATCTGTGGGTGAACCTTTATAACCAAATCTTGAATTGATATTGAATTTATTTATGAATTTGAATTGAATAAACATTTTCAAATACGCTGGCACAAAGTGCGTTAGAAAAATAAAAAATTCTAAAAATATTTTGAAATACAATGAAATTGTATAAAAAAAATAAAAATTATTTCGCGAAATTAATACCATAAAATCTACACCTAACCAATTAAAATCCTGATTAAATTTACTTCAACGAAAGAATTTAAACCAACTCGTTATAATTCCCGATAATCTGAATGATGATAAATAGCATTTGATAATAATAAGTAAAAGATACCGTGTCTTTTCAGAACAGTTTACACTGACAGCGCGCTACTGCAGGGTTATGTTTCTTTTTTAATATTTGAGACGCGCGAGAACAGCCATCTTGTCATAGTGGTGACTTTAACCGCGGTATGCGTGATACTGAAATCTACATAAATAATATCTATTTTCAATGATTTTAATCACTAATCACACAAATGGTTTTAACTGAATACTAATTAAGGTAGGTTATGAAATTAACCATCTTCAATAAACCCTCAATATCTACCTCCCAACTTCGTAACCTCTATTTTATGTATATTTACTACAATTACCCAACGCGGCAACTAGGGATGTTGTTTTTGACGCGGATACTATCAACATCCCAAAAATGTTTAAACAAAAAATTGTTCTACAATTTCTATAAAATACGAATTAATTACATTCGTTTCAAATCGGGCCTGTTTTATTAACTTACGACCTTTCAAAATCGAGAAATGAACCACCTTTTTCCTTAAACAGAGGAAAACCTATCAACATTTGTCAAAATTACATCCCATCATCTTTCCTATTGTTTATTTATTCGTTTACGCAGGTATAGCGGATATCTAAATCATTGAAAAAAAAATTAGTAACTATGCCGAAAGGAAGATTGATTACTCGGTCTATAACTAACACTAGACCAGTCAGTATGACGCTGAATCTAGACTGTTTTGAAGAACCGTTAAGCGATTCTCAAATATCTCACAGAGCAAAGTTGAAGGAAAACTTTGATCAGGTATGTTATAAAATCATTAACGGTATAAGAAACCGTTTGAAAATTTATTAGAATTAAATTAAAAAGCTAAATCTTTTCTTAAGTTAACAATATCCTTTATTATCGACTCTAATTTCAGGTTGCAGCAACTCTTGATGAAATAATCAGAGACCGCGGTGGTCAGTTAATATGTCAAGCTGGTTCTGTCCAAGGATATCAATACACGTTGTTAGTATATGAGAATTATCATCTTACATTCTTAAAATCGCAATATAAAGGATTTCACATTTTAAAGTACTGATCAATTTCTTCAGCAATTCGTTTTCTGACAAGTTTTTAGGTTTAATTTAAAAATTTGTACCCAGAAAAAGTTACAGAATTTCGAGGGGGGATATTTGATAATGCTATGGGTTTTGAATTTATTTTGTCATTGAATTTGATTGGGGTTTTTATGAAGTGACTCTTGTTTAACAAAAAAAAATAGAGGTTCTCATTTGAAAAACAAAATTCACTTCATAAAAATCCTATAAAACCCTATATAAAAATTGAAAACCGATAGCATTATCAAATGTTCCCCTCAGAATCATACAACTTTTGTCTTAAACATTTTTCAATAGCATTTCTAGTATTCGCGATATCCTAATATGAATTCTAAAATGGGACAGCCTGTATACATAGAGGCAATCATAAAGTTGTTAGATATTTAAATAACTGTATTTACCTGATCATATTATAATTCTATTTATTTAACAGGCCAGGGAATTCATCATCTGCAATTGTCAAGTCTGGTCAACCCTCCTTATTGAACGTAGTAAGTTTTTGATCTGAGACAGAATATCAACATTTTAATAACTGTCGGGGCAATTTTCTTTGTGAGAAATTAATTTCGAATGGAATAACATCTTCACAGTTCTTATTATAACAAGCCTTCCTCTGTGCCTGATTAAAAATAATATTTGACAAGAATAGATAGTAAAAATATAGAAAATTTGTCAAAGAAGCTTAATCTCTGTTACCCCGGATCTTCTTTTCATTAAATTCATTTATAAATTTTCAATTTGATCACTTTCTAGCAGCATTTACCTATATGACAACTGCTATTTAGCTAGTTTTAATCAGACATAAAGTCTGTTAAAGTACCCTGATTTATTATTTGAAATGTTATTTTTAGAATCAGGCAAAATCTCAACCGATAAAACTAAATATGTTGAACAACACGTCTGGTAATCAGGGGAATATACAGCTCGTAATGGATCCGCGTATGGGGGTAATTCTGGGAACAGTTACGCAGCAACAAGGTGAATTAAATTTATATTAAATAACATAAATTGCGATATTTAATTTCCAAAATAACTTTTATAATTCATCAGGAACTCCGCCGACCACTCAAGCCGCTGCACCGCCGGCCACAACACAATCATCAACTGAAAACGTATGAAAATTGAATTTTTCACAATAATTATGAACAAATTTTTAATCAATTCAGTTAATATTGTGATTATTTTTTCTTCTCATTCAGTACAAATTCACAAGATCTGGTCGTAGAACAAAAGTTTTACAGATACAGCAGCCTGATATAATTGAAGAGGCAAGTATGCAGCAATATTTGCATAATAAAACAGCACAAGTAACTTTTAAAGACCTAGTTACTCATTTTTCTTCATCTTTTTTCAGCTTCCTACTCCTGTAACAAGAACCAGAGGAAAAGTCGGACCCTCTACACATGTTGTGACTCCTAGTACGTTACCAAAGACTAAACACAATCAGTATTACAATTAAATTTAACTTACAGCACGCATTTTAATCAATAGAATTTTGTTATCTATTCCAGCAACAACTAGTCCACAAGGCGTAACAAATCTGAGGATAAAAACTGTCCCAAAACAACAGCAGCAGCAGCAGCAACCACAAACGCCAATAGCGGTAAGGCCAACTGAGCAGACAAGTATAGGCGGTATATCTGTGGGAAATAAAAACGCAGGTGAATATAAGTACCAAGTTTATCTCCAGAACTTAAAGCCGATTATATAAACTTATATCTTGAAATATATCTGTTTATTATTTCAGCCGGTGAACAAATAGATGAATCAAAACGTAATCTACCAGATGGTAGAGAAATAACATTCAATAAAATGAATGGAGGAAGGACATTTCCCTCTTTGGTAGTAGTAGCACGTCCAAATTTATGCACAAAAGAGATACCGCCGCAGCTTGCACAAGCTGAAAGATCTGAGTTAGGTCCGTATTAGGAGATATTTAACAAAACCAATAATAAAAGTGAAAACTAGTAAGCAATGTCTGAAAATAACAAGCATTTAATTATTTTCAGACGTCAAAGTAAAGAGCGTTCTCATGTACTCTGCAACGAAATTTGCCGAATGGTTGATACAGCAGGGTTTAGTCAGATCTGAGCAGTACTGTACTCAGCACAGTACTAACTATCAAAAAGTAAAATTAAAATTAGGAATGTACAGCGATTCTGGTACCTTTCCATACTCAGGTGGATATGTATGGATATCTAGCTGTTGTCCTGAGCGTTTTGTCTCTGTATTTTCTGGCTCTATATTTCAAGGAGCTCCTCACACACCGACAGTGTTATTAAAATTAATTTATCACTGGGCTTGCCAAACTAATGTACAAAATGTTGTATCCTGGGTCAAAGTAACAAACGTTTACGTAAAAAACTTTTACACAAATATTAGAAGCATTTGCACAGCCGCTGTATGGGACAAAAGCAGGAAAATGGGTGGAAAGAATTCTATGATTCAAGTAGGAGTTATCAGCCTTGGAACCACCTCACAGGATGGTAATTTGAGACAGGTAATCTTATCTGGAAAGCCCAGTCTACAAAAATTGAGTAAATATTAGATGTTTTGAACATAATTCATTGTATGTATTTTATTCAATAGGTAAAGGTCGAAGTTTTGGGTATATTGAACCTTGAAACTCAGGAAATAAGATTACGAGCCTGTGACCCTGTCCACGACGGAGATAGATCATTCAAGAGACGATTTCACAATATATTAAACCCTTTGAGAGAGTGGGTTCATAAAGAGTCTAAAATCTTGACCGATTTTACCGTGGATAAATCAACGCTACAAGAGATGGGATTTCACACAGTATTACAGTCTGCATTTTCGGAACAGAATCCACGAAATACATTTAGCAATTATCATATAATGGAATATTTGAGAAAAATTGTACCAAGAATGTTTCAAAACACGTTAAGTCTTCTAAGTCGACAAATGATACAACAATTTTTAGACGATTTAGTGTGGCGTGAGATGTTTGGTAAAACAGCAGCTCGAGCTTTCGATAATATTATTTTACACATAGCTGAGCAAACGAGAATTGATTCTTGTAAGTGCTGTTATTTAAATCTCTACTAGATTTAGTTACTCTGAATCTTATTCATTTATCCATTTTCAGCTGATTGCTTGTTGGATCGTTTGGCTAAAATAGCATCTAATCCATTCCAAGATTGGTCTTATTCAAATCTAAATCCACCTCCTCTGGCACCGATGGTATCAATACCAAAAGAACCAGTGTCAAACAGCGGTGAAATAACGCAGACTATAAGACAAATTGACTTAACAAGAAGCGGTAATAAACCTGGTCCAAAGAAGAACAGAAAAAGACTGAATACTTCGAAAGGAACGAGTAGTCCAGAACCTGAGGCAAAACGAGCTACTCCAGAACTGAGATATAGAGATAGAGAAGGCAAGGGTACTGAAAAAGTACAATTGCAGGAGTATTACTATGCGATAATGGAAGGAGATAAAAATAAGCTCTTAGATGAGAGAAAGAATGGTATAAACTTGAAGGTGAGTAAGTCGTAGGTTTTTATTTAATTTAGGTGTTTCTTACCTTGTTAAGAATTTTTCGTTAGCAAAGGTGATAGAAGTTCGTTCAAGTTCATTTAAAACCCAATCTATATTACAATGCGCAGTGTTTTCTATGCCCGGCTATAATGCGATCGAATACAGAAGTCATGGAGCATATGGTGACCCATGTTAGACCACAAGTACCTGGCCAAACTGAATCACCAGTTTGCAGATATTGTTGCGCAGTATTTTCATCCAAACATCAAATGACAACCCACGTTACAGAGGCACATAGTAATATGGGACGTAGCGCGAATGGTGATATGATGGTCTGTGGCATTTGTGAACAGAAATTTGGTACGCATTTTATTTTCATATTACATTCTCATCAAAAAAAAAAAAAAGAAAGACTAATAACACTTTGATTTCAGTTAATGAAACACTTCTCGCTAATCACATGTCTGCAACGCATTATCCCTCTGAAATGCCTTACCGTTGTGATAGTTGTGGGTATCGTTCATCTAGTCATAAAGATGTTATGGATCATTATTACAAAGTTCATGAAAAGGGTGATGGATTGATGTGTCCGTATTGTTTAAAGGTGAAAAAAATACGACTTTAAGTAATTTGATGCATAAAAATACTCCCAATGCTTTGCTTTATTCGTTTTTTTTTTGTTTCTCTCACAGGTCATTCAGTTCAACAATGAGGGAAGCCCTGTTTCTCTTGTGCCGATTGTTCACGCCTACTTGTTACACATGCAGAGGCATTCCGTAAGACGAGAAGAAGGCAGAGGCAATAAATGTCGACGATGTTGTCTGTGGTTCAATCAGAAAAGTGCCCTGATATCTCATCAGAGAGAGTTACATGTTAATATGTGTGGCTCTAGTAAGTTTATGACTTTCTTTATTTCGTTATTTCTTTATTTCTTTCTTGAGTATTGATCGACTAAACCCTGTTCTTTCTATTCTTACAGAAGTGATTCCACAATCTATGATCGAAAATGGAATAATGATACCGAGGCCAAGAATGATAACGACAAAACGTATCGACATTGATAGTCCTACTAGAGAATTACCTCAGAGTAATGAGAACGTTAAAAAATGGTCTGATGGACCAATCAGGATTCTTGCTCCTTCCAACTTGGCTTGTCAGGAGTGTGAAGAGGATGTTGACGAGCTGGATCATTATCCGTAAGGATATATATGACTGCGTTAAAACATTAATTGTATTTAGTTACATTGATTGTTGAAATTATTTACTTATTGTTAATTTTCAGTGGTGAACAAAAGTGCCAGCAATGCAAATACTCAACCTGTTGTTTACGAGCTTTTAAAGAACATCAGCAACAGATTCATAACGCAAGACCAAAAACTGGTTTGGCAGTTCTTTCACCGCTGATCAACATACCTTTAGAAAATAAAATGCAATGTCCTTGCGGTTTTGCTACATTAGATGGAAACCAATTAGGTGATTAAAAGACGAATTTATTTAATTGAAATCCACTTAGTTTTGTCTATTTTATATTTTTGTGGATAATTTAAAATCAACTTTTCCTACAGCAACACATTTGATAAAATGTAAAAGGATATCGGCTTATCCAACTGATGATACTGAGCCTACTGGAATGCTGGATAGTCTGGGATTGGTTCCAAAAAATACTCAAGATGTATGGGTGTTGTGATTTTTGAAAATACTTTAAAAGAAATAAAATAATTTCAACTTTCATCACTTTTTAATCATGTTTTTATACTTTGTTTGAAAACTGAATAATATATATTCAATAAATAGTCGTTACTAAAAGAAAGAAAAAGAAACTGGTTAAATTTCATCTATTTCATTTACCACTTAGCCTTTTGCTATGGAAAAAACATTTTAAAAGTTTTAATTTCCCTTACACTAATATTAACTGTTGTTCATATTGTGATTTAAGGAAACTGAAGGAAAGAACAATCGTAAAAAAAAATCAACCAGCTTCGAAAAAGCCCAAATAAAAGATTGCAATGTCGACAGGGATATCATTACGAAGATTAAAGAGGATTTAGACTCTCCTGATGTTACCGTAGTCAATGACATCGAGACCGTCAGCTGTAAAAGTCCAGAAGTAGCTGTGACAAGGCCTGGAATATCTTCGGAAGATATTTCATTGAAGAAATTTGAAGACGGAATATCAAAGGGTTCTGAAAATTCAAAAAAATTAAACGATACTGAAACAATAGATTAATCAAAGAAAAATCAAGAATCTAGAGTCTATAATTGATTCAACTAACATAAATTGCATAAGAAAACATGCTGGAAATGTTTGAAGATTCGTTGTTCAGAGTTTCTATAATGCGAATTAATGTATGTTTAAAATATAGTTTATTATTATTATTACCCTATATAGAGTAATAATAATAATTGAAATATGTTCGACAGCTATTAAGAGTTAGTTTTTTTCCTGCATAACTGTAAACTACAAGCTCGAAACTTATTAGTCGTAATTACATAGTGTGTCAGTTTTGAATGATTTTCATTTCGTTATTGATATCAAAACGCACAATTTGCATAATTGACGAGTCTCTTGAGATTTCATGGTTTAAGTATATGATTAAATCAGCTCAATACTTAGTTTTTTTTTTTTTTCAAACGATTAATGATTAAATTTCTAATCGAAAGGGTTGGGAAATTATTTTGCATATGTTTACTTCGTTTTGAACTGGTTTTAATAGTTATATAGGTATGCTGTTTTTTTCTACCATTAAAAAATTAGTAAAAGGCATATATATATATATATAAAAGAAAAAGAAACTATTATACTAGATACTTGATTATGAATAGATATTTAACGTTATGTGAACCTTTTTTTTTTACTATACAATATAAACGTATATTACATATTAGATAGTAAAACATTATATTTTCGTTGTAAATTGAATTGAAAAGAAAAACTATAGATGATAAATTCAATAAATTTTAAAAATTTATCGTAAACATGTACATGAAGCTACTCTATATTCCATTTCCATTAAACATCATAAATCAATTCGTTCAGAATAGAGCTACAAAATTAATTTCAAATTAAATTAAATACAATCACCTTAATTAAACATCATTTATGAGTCCCAAGACCGCTGATTTACTTCTCCAGTCGGTACGTGCCACGTAACCACCACACATGTGTCTTAGACCCGAGTAAGACGATCTTCCATGCATAACTCTCCAGTTATCAATGAATATAACTTCCCCAGGAGAAAGTTTAACGTAATTTTCGCCACTTTTGTCAGCGACTATTGAAGCTATCAATCGCAGATCGTTGTAGTGTTGTTTGATCTCTTTCTGCGGTATTGTTCTCATAACAGAACGATCGTACAGATTAAATCTGTTTATTTGATTTTCCAAAATATCAAATAATGAGAAAAATATATATGTGTATACATGTTTTTGTTTTTCCAAGGAGGTAAAAGATCATTAAATAAAGATAATCAAGAGACCTGAATTGCAAAAATTTCTTCGTAACAGGATCGAGCTTTATGATCGGATCTACATGCGTGTGATGCTGACCTTCCTCCATATATGTGGCTGATACCGGTACTCGCGTTAATCTTTCATAAGCTTCTGGGTGATTTAGTTTCAGCTGAAGACTAACGTTCAGACCATCAACGAGGAGTGTTTCTCCTCCGCTAGTAGCGGATTTTAAAAAATGGAAGACCTCCAGTCTAGTAAAAAATTGATAAAATAAAGAAAAACAATTATCTGTTATTTTTATGATTTTTATAATTCAGTAATTATCCTATTAAATCATTCATTTTTAAATTTGCGCAAGAACTAAATACTAAAATTATTTCATATATTTTTAGCAATTTTTCTCACCCCGCAGCGTCACACCAATATGTGTTATCAGTATGAGCACCTAGAGCGATACTGGTGTACGCTGTGTCTTTATGATTGTTTGTTGATTCAGTTTCTTGAATAGTATGATTATTTTTTTCTGTATTATTTGGATCGTGAATAATTTCCCACATTTCGCCGAATAAAGTTTTTTGCACCGGAGCAATTCTTGTTATTATTTTTTCAGTCGCTGAGAGGGTCGTTTCTACCTGTAAAAATAAATGATTAAAGTATACTCGCATTATAAAATTTAATATCAAATTAACGAATAAAATAGAAAATTCTTTTTATTATTGTCATATACTTACATCAGTTACTATCGCTACACCGTAATGTAAAAGGGAAGAAAGAACTTCCTTTAAACCAGCTTCAGTATTTATATAGGATTTTGAATCGACCTTAGAAATTTTTGGTAATTTTAACCACGGAATCATAGCAATTTTATTATCGATATCGTCACCAATAAATTTTGAATTTTTTACAAGCCATAAAAGCTCGTATTTAGATCTATGGCCTCCATCCCCTGAGAAAAGACAAAAATATTTGTTAATTATAATAATGACTAATTTTTCAAAAACTGCAATTTAATTAAATATATTCCATTTTCTTTTGGTTATTATAAAAGATTTTCAATCAAAAATAATTATGACAAATAAATTCTATTATCGAATTACATAATTTTAATCAAAGATCATTGTCTTACATGTTATGTCTAACACTCCGTTAGACAATTCGTATTTCTGAGGGAATATATTTTCAGAAAATTCTAAAATGCTGAGTTTTCGTTGATAGGTAGTTTCGTTGTAACACTCTGTGCATCTGTAATAAATAGATTGATATTCTTAATCCCATTATTACGGTCTGACTAGTAGGAACCGAATCTACTTAAAGAGTCTGATATGTTATAGATCATACTATCTATAGTTTATTCATACCTGCAATGATCACGAAGCCATTGATGAAAAATTCGGATAGTTTGATGATTTTGTATTTCAATTCTAACGGCATCACTTTCGGTGAATATTTCTAAATATTTGTATAAAATAGATAAACATGATAATAATAACAATAAAAACATACAAATTATGTACATACATGAGCAAAAAATGTTTACCTGCTAATTCAAAATCTCCCATTTATTATTTATTTATTTATATATTATTGATAATAATGATAATGAAGCGAGAACGAAATTGTAATAGTCAGAGCTAATCTTCTTAACGTACTAATGTTCAAGCTCGATTATAATTACAACGGTCAGTTCAAAACAAGGATTTATGCTTATCAAAAGGCCGGGGTTATCAAACGATATTCGTTAAAAGTAATTGTACGCGTTTAATGTTATGCATGTTACTAATGATAGTCAATTATGATGTATAGTATTTAATGAGCGTCTATAAGTGATCATTTTGCCCAAAGATTTACAGGACTAAAAAGATAAATAAATAAGTAACTAAAAACCATCGAATAAATAAATAAATATCAATCCAAGATCTTGATTATTTTGTCAAAATTTTAAATACCTGCACGTTTGAATATTACGCAGATATACCTAATATAGGTATATATGACATAAATGAGAGGAAAGCGTATAATGAGTATATAATGACATTGAGAAATGTAATATTTACAATTGTATTATTGCTGGGTCCTTGTTTAAATAATAATAATAATAATAATAATGATAATAATAATTAAATTTAAAATTAAAATGTTATACAATTTGGTATTTGTTACACTTGAGTTACACATAGTAGACCCATTCTTATTTTGATAGTTGGTAATTAATAGATTACAATAATTCTTACTAATTCAATGATAATAATAATAATAATAATAATAATAATAATAATAATAATTTATTATTTTATAATATGTATAGTTCATTCAACGTATTTTAACATATTTTTCTCTTCCTCTTCCTCCTACTTCTTTTCCTTATCTCATCTTCTTCTCTTATATTATTACATACTATAATTATATATGTATTCCCTTTTAAATGATTTTAAGCGCAGTATTTATACATTGATGTATTTAATTTTTTTTTTTTTTTATAGCCTTTTATATAATACTAAAAAATTATACAGTTGGCATATCAAAATTACAAGGACAGTTTACAATAGGTAGTGTAGTATGTTTATTATCAACCTTTATATACAGTGCCGTATCTTCGATTATTTTCAATTATTTATTTATTTATTTCTCTTTACTCCACTCGATATATTCATAGTATTTCATAATATTTATTCTCATAATCTCGCACTATAACGTATTTCATCAATTTTTATTAGTTATAAACAAATAATAGGTATGTATATTAATATTCTTATACGCTAGACACGGCTCTGCACCTATAATAGCGACTTCTTTACTCATCACTCATTGTTTTCCTGTATGTAATCTTATGCATTTTTTTTTTTCATTTTTCGTTTTTTTTCGATTTTTGTTTTAATTAATTTTTTTTTTCTTTTTTGAATTATTAAAACTGACGTAAAATAGTCCAACAAATTATCACCGATTATTATCGCAATAGAGTTTTATTGTTCGTTTCATTTTTCGAAGAATTTTAATTACCTATATTGTATATTGTATATGTGTATATGCAATAGTAGAAACATGTAAATAATTATAAATGAGCTTTTTATTTATTTTTTTTAAATATTATTATACTTATTTATTTCAGTAAACGGGATATTTTTCTTTCATTGAATTCATCGTCTAGCAAATCGTAGTTATTATTTGTTTACTATTTTACGTCCGTTTAATTACTTATACGTACAATATGACCATCTCTAACATTAATTTATCATAGTTTTTAAACCATCAAAGCTAGAAATAGTATTATCAATTACATAGTTATCACTGCTGTCACACAAGGGCTATTTTAGGCTTTAGCCATTTATAAAGTTTAAACAACAGTGGTCCAGAATTTATATATATATATATATATATATATATATATATATATATATATATATATATATATATATATATATATATATATATATATATATATATATATATATATATATATACCTATATGTATGTATGTATGTATGTATGTATATATATATATATATATTGTATTTTTTAATATATATAATTATATATCTTTCATTTTTAGCCGTAGGTAGATTAATACATACGATTGGGCAGCACAGAACACCATATTAATTTTTTTTTCTTTCTTATTATTATTAATGATAAAACTGAATTTAGATTGATAAAAAGCAACGAATAATAATACATTACAACAAATTATATAAGTTTATCTACATTTATACAATAATATATAATATCTATAGGAGTGCCAGGATCGAGATAGAGATAGAGACAGACAGCTATTATTTAAAATTATAAATTTACTATTATTGTTCGTCGAATTTTATTCTTCTTCTTCTTCTTCATTTATGCATTGTATTGGTACTGTATGTGAAGGCCATTTTCGTCATATTCAATTGCACATGGACGTGCCAATCAATAGATAATTATTTTCTTTTATTTAGCCATTCTATTTGGTTTGAACCTTATATCAGCTAGCCAAACATTTTTATCAATGTGTGTGTGTGTGTGTGTGTATTTCATTGTTAATTTATACTCAATAAAATATTTTTAATTGGAATCATTATTAGTCATTGGATGCAGCATTCTACTTTTTATAATTAACATTCATGCAGTGATATAGGTATATCTATTTTACAGATGAATTAAATATCAGCAAAATGATAAAATACTTTTTTTTTTTCATTACTGGAAATGTGATATTTATAGTTTTAGTTTAATAGTTTTTTTTTTCTTTCTTTTTTTTTAGTACACGTGCTATTTTGGTTTTGATTCGTTGATTGATTAATAACTAACAAAACTGCCCAACGTCAAACGAATTATTTAATTAAAATAAATTAAAGGATTTCTTGATTTGCGCATATTCATTTTATATTATATGTATAGATAGAATACACGAAGGCGTATATATTTTATATTCATGGTCAAACTTATATGTATTTATTAAAAACTAAGAAACTTAACATATTTACTTACTTTAAAAATTTTTTATTTTTTGGAATAAGATTTATTCATTTATTATTCAGATCAAATAAAAATTCCCACTTTTCATACGGAAACATATTTTACGTCAATGATTGAAAATTCAATCCGTTCAAATCAGAAAAAAAATTGCATGCAAAAATTTTGTAAAACATTTAATTAGTTAATTAATTTGATATGTTGCATTAATCTATAAATACTATAATCTGGAATAAATATTTTGATTTTCTCTACAAAAATTCATTGAAACATTTTTTCATTAAAAATGTACAAATGATGTACTGCTGAGCGCTAAAAATAAGAAAAATAAAATATAGACTGTTATGTTTCAGATTTTAATTCGTTTTCTCTTTAAATTCCCCGCTAAACTGTAATTTGAAACAAAAATCTGATATAAAGATTTCAAATATACAATGTGAATAATTCTCAGCAAGACATAAAACCTAAAATAATTTGTTCAAACTCTGTATTTATATATTTATACAATAAAAATTATGATACAATAAAGAAAAAAAAAAAAAAAAAATGAAGACTAATAAAATATTTGGTAACTAATATAAGGTCATACGAAGTAGTTATAGTTTAGTTCATTTCAATACTTTTTTTTTTAGCTTAGTTTAGTATCTGGTGTGATAATTAATTAACATTTTACACCTATAATTTGAAGATCTGCAACAGCAGGAGTCAATTAAACGAAAGATTAATATTTTTTTGCCAATTCAAATAACCGAAATTTATAATTTAGTTAACGAGTTCTCCAATCTGAGTAATGGATATGAAAATCATAATTCAAATAAGTCAGTTATTAAAATTTCATACCAAGACTGTAACATATATTCAAATAAATGGAAGAGAGAAAATTTTCTTCTTGATACCTGCTGTTTAAGATTTGTTTTTCTTTTCTTTCTTTTATATCCAGTGTTACATTATAGTTTATCGAGTGATATAGTTTATCCTACTTGTTTCCGTTTCTTAAATTGCCTTTCACCCTTTTTTTTTATCTGCGGCATTTAGATTATGTTTTTTTTTTCTAACTAACTGTACTGATGTATCCCACTTACACAAAAGTGTTTTGAAATATTCATTTATATTCGTCCTCTATAATGAGGAAAGTTTATTTAAATACCTATTATAATAATAATAATAATAATATATATATATATATATATATATATATATATATATATATATATATATATATATATATATATATATATATATATATATATATATATATATATATATATATATATATATATATATATATATATATATATATATATATATATATATATATATATATATATATATATATATATATTTGTTTTTTTTTGTATTGTTTTTCCTAATAAAACAGACGTAACAATTACAATATTTCGGAAAATTGGCAAATTCGAAACTGTAACAAAACATTTCATATAAAAGACGAATTAACACAATTATTAAATTTAAACAGATTCATTCAAATTTGTTCTGACATGTTGAAAATTGAATTAAATTTAATTAAAAAAATTGCGTGTTATTTAATTCAAAAATGAAAATATAAAATTGACCGATTTAAAGTATAATATATAACTACACAAACATTGTTATAATTGTTATAGAATTCTATTTGCCAAATTCCTAGTATGATGTATCTGTGCTGCAACAGCTTCACGATAAATATATACATATAAAACCTTTGGATAAAGTTCAAATATGTATATGGAAACTGTATCTGCATTATCATAATAACATATTACACTCGGTATCAAATTACATTAAAATGTTTTTGTGCCTTGTTTGCACATGATGATATATAACATGTCACGTATGTGAACGAACATGTGGGTTTATTTTATTTATTTTTATTTATTTATTTTTTTCAATTTTCATTTTCTTATTATTTTCTTTCTTTCTTATTTTTTTATTTTATTTTATTTTTTTCTTATTTTTGGAATGTCCATGAACACTATCATCTATATCGTGTGGTTTAAAAATAAGTTCAGTCATTTGCAACCACCGTAAACCATTCCAAATAGGGTCAAGATTTATATTTATATTCATATCTAGGTAGATAGGTAAGTAGGATGTAATTTACGACAAATAGATTTAACATCGAGTGAGTTAGTTAGTTAGTTAATTATTTAATGAGTTAATGAGTGAGTGCGTATAAATTAACTATAATTAAGTACTCGCGTATGTAGTATTATACATTATTTAAATGTATAATCTCTATATGTATAATATCAGAAACATGAATCACATTTTTTTTACTTTTTTTTTTTTTTTTATTTCTTGTATTACCATTAAAAATTCGATTTTATACTAGTCAAATTTACTGAGCTTTTATAAAGTGTGCAGATTATTTTATAACAATTAGTTATTTTTATTTATTTTTTTGTTTTGAATTTTATGCATTGCAATGTGCTATATAGAGTGTGATAATGAGTTTGATAATAAAACTGTCTGTAGCATAAGACGGAAGACACGTTATAAATACACGTATGAAATGTATAAAAAATGACAAACAGACAGACAGACAGACGTATGTATGTATCCTGTATCTACGTAAACAGTAAGACCTCTATACTTATTCTTTTCTGTTGTCAATTTAATATTTAATAATTATAATTATTTTATTTTATTTATGTTCCTTTTTTTCGTTCTTTTTTATCTCTCGGTATCCAGACCCTTTCTAGAAGGTTGACAGCGTGCATTTATAACAAATGAATGGCTTGCAGATTCTTACTTTGCAGGGGGGAAACAAACATCAACAACAATGATCTTCAGTATCAACAACATTAACAACATCAGCGTAACTTATCGTCATTCACTACGATTATTATTATTATTATTATTTATTTATTTTTCTTTTCCTTCTTTCCTTTTTTTTTCGTCTTCTTCATTTACACCTTTTTGCTATTATTGTATAACCAATAATTAATTATATATATATATATACATATATGTGTATATATATGTATATATCATAAATTTTCTAATTACAACACCTATGGCATCATCTCGTCTCCTTATTATTCTCACGTCGTCATTCAAACATTTTTGTTTTTTGTATAAAATGTTTTCATTCATTTTCTTCTTATATTTTATTTATTTATTTCTTTTTTGTTTTCTCTTTTAATCGGTTGCGCAATGTGACTTTTCTAACATTATATTGTTCTTTGATAATGTCCTCTAACTGTAAGTCGAGTTACATACTTAATTTATCTGTAACTTTATTATTTATTTTATATTTTTTCATTAAATATATATTCTAGAAACATTTAAAATCCATTAAAACAATTGAAAAAAAAAAACAATACTAAAAAGAATTAAAAAAAAAGAAGAAACAAAAATTAATCTATTTTCTCTCGTTAAGACGTACAGCATTTTTAAATGTATTGTAGCGTAGCTAAAGAATTCATACTTAAAGCTCTTAACAACTTCAGTTATTATTATTATTATTATTTATAACACACTCGCGCACAGATAGTAGCTGGGGTTTTAGACTAGACATGATGAGGATGAAGATGAGGCAGCCTGTTCGAAGGGCTCGATCAAGATTTAAGACTATTCGATTCGTCAGGTCGCCTGTCTGTTCCTACTGACAATAAATTTGCAAACTCTCTTTCGAGTAGCTGCCTTGCCTGCGAAAAATAATAAAAACAAAAAACTCAATATAAATCAAATTTCTCTTATCCGCATAAAATGATCATTAAAATTTCTAATTCAAATAAACTACAAACAAACCTGTGTATTTTGTGTAGGGATTTGTAGAGCGAGAGCAAAGCTTGTAGCGTCAAAACTTTCGTCCAAAGCAATAAGAGCACCGTGTACTCCAGATTCCAATAAATTGTCCCCATATTCCTGAAGGATATAAGTTTATGTTGTAATAAATAATGAACAAAAAAGCAATACGAAATTATTTATGATAAATACCTTTAATCCTATCGATTGAATGAATCTTATAAGGCGATCGTTACTCCATACAAGAACATCGACGTTCGCAGTCTCAGCCATTCTGCGTCGTTCTTCCCATTGCTGACGATCGTAATTTAATCTTTTCAAACAGGATATGCCGTATTGCAGACTTGTTCTGAAATAAGAAAATTTAATGAAACGTAAAGAATAAAGAATTCAGATTGTAAAAAAAGAGTAAAAAATTCATTATATGTATACTAATATTTTTTTATTTACCGATGAAAACTGTCCACCATTCTCAATTGCCCTCGTAGATCCTTTTTGGTCAAATGATCGAGCATCCTCGCATCTACAAGGCACTCCATAAAAGTTGAACGATATTGAGGTAGTCCCAGACTGGGTAACCAGACATTTCCAATCCACTCATGATTCATATCTCCAAAAGCTAATGTTGTGCGTGATGTTTTAGGGGCGGAGGGGCTTGTGAGAGATACCATCTCTTGTATGGCCAGTCTTAGTTTGAGACGGTGTAGAGGATTGCTGTTGATCAATATTATATGTTTAATAAAAAAAACCAATTGAAAAAGAAAACTACAATTCCCCTGACGTTAAATATATTTGTTTTTTAATTACCTTATGCCAATTTCTCGCTGTATTTCGGTATCGCTTAGGGCGCTCATTATAGCACCGCTTTTTACGTTCGCACGACACGCAGCTACGTACCAAGCAGGCATTCCCACCCATAATTCAAGCCATACTACTATTGTCGGTCCGTTCCATAGCGCAAATGGTGTTCCTGCTTTCATAGCACCAGCCAAAAGTTCGTGACGTGAAGAATCCAATATACTGTTAAATAATGATTAGATCAGTATTGTTTTTATTCACATATAAGTACAGATTTATTGTAAATACCTTTTCTTTTTCCTACGATCGAAGTCTCCTTTACCGCCAAGAGTACCAGCCAATGATATATTGTCACCATAATCTGCATCTGCAGGTGTACTGGCACCACCCATTCCTGGAACATCACCTGGCATAGGGGTATCCTTTCCTTTGACCTGTTGGATTATTGATATATAATAATTCCGATATTTAGGATAAAGTCTTTGAATTATCGATGCATATGATTTTGGAACGAGCAGGATATCTAAAGACATGCGATTTTTCATTTTATTTCACCTTTTCCTTTTTACTAAAGAATCTGCCGAGACTGCTTTTGATGCCTTTTTTCTTTTGTGCCGCAGCAACGGCAGCAGCTGTAGCCGGACTCATATTAGATTGCATGTGAAGATGCGAGCTTGATAGTTGACCAATAGGAAGTCCAACTCCGCCAAGATTATTCTTGTGCAAACTGTCCTGGCTGCTGTGGCGTGAGGACAATGGAGAAGGGGGAGTCCCAGAATTGAGTGCGATGTTGTTATGATGTCCATGCCTGCTGCATGGAGCGCTAATCTAGTTTCTATTTCTACTCTAGGAGCTTTTTTTTCTTTTTTTTTCAATTAATTCTACGCGAAACTACTTCGCTTTTTATAATTATGTATGTTTATGTGTATACGAATGATTGAATAGCTGGTGAGATATTCGAAAAAGGTGTTTATATTATAGTCATGCATGACCAGGGAACTTACAGAAATTGTGCGATTTTTTTATTACTACTGTGATTGATAGCGATATACTGCCAAATTTTTTCAAGCTTTACTCATTTTCGAGCTAATGATTAATAATGGTAATAGTATACCTACTCGGAATTACACGAAAGACAGAAAAACCTGTAAACATGGCTTGCTGATTACTCTTTAAATATTTTTTATATAAAGCAAAAATTTTTTTTAGTTTTTTTTTTATAATAATAAAACAACCTTGTTCTCGAACCGCCAATAGACATGTGTAATTCCTTTTTTTCCATAAGTTCCCTTGTTTGTTTGAGATTTCGATGTTTGTCATGAATGGAGCAGGACGTTTGAAGATATAAATCATGCGAATAGGGATTTATTATTTCTGAGAACTGATAGATTTTCTGATCATCCGTTTTGCTGCTTATCCCTGAGTTTGTATTACTCTCAGAATCATTACTTAGACTTTCCGACGATCTTTCCATTTCATTTTCACATATATCGTTTATGGTATACGTTGTATTAAACGATGGTATATTATACGGTATGCATGCAGTATTAGAATTTTTAGTTAACCTGTGCACGGAGTATCCGCTACTTGGAAATCCACTTTGCCCTGTGCGTCTGATAGCATGAATAGAATAAATAATAATCATGATCTGCACAAGATTTCAAAAATTTCGTTTCTTCAATAAAACACATAAGGCTTACTGTTTTGATTATGATTGTTGATCATTAGCCAATATCTGAGTTTACTATCCATACCTTCGTAATTCTTCCTGACTGTGCGCAAGCGCTTGTGCAACTCGTTCCAATCTCAAAGATCTAGCTGTAAGCGGAGATGCTGCACCACTCCCACCACTGCCTCCTCCGCCGCTATCTCTTTCACTGACCGAATGTAATTCTTCTCCAGACAACTGCAGCTGCCACAGGCAGAAAGCATTATACCATTTTTGTTAAATTATTTGTTTAAAGTAAAAATTATTTATCATCACTCGATCAGATCCGAAACTGTATTGAAAGAAATATTGGATAAAGTAAAGATTGAAAGAATTTTCAAATTCAGTATTTTTCAGTCTATAATCTCATGTCAAAGTAACAGAAATCAATATTTTTAAAAATAAAAACCATTAATTAAAGAAAAACAAACCTGGCTCGCTGGAAGGGACTCTGAAAGTTGACCAGGACTGACGAGAGATGCAGCATACTGATGAAGGTGTGCCGGGGACATTGAAGCTGGTGCCTGTAAACAGATGATAAATAATAATCAGTTTTTTATATAATTCCAACGACGGCTGATGATCCTGTTCCCAAAGAATTTAATTTGAACAACAAAAGCGAGAAATAGAACTTACGGTATGATATTTGTGAAGGTAATCTCTGTTTGGACTGTGGTGTGATTTTGGTGTAGAACGCCCACTCAAAGGTGGCGATGCTCTTTCGAGGCTACGACCACGTGCAAGTAAGTTCATATGTTCCAAACTTCCAACTCTAGACTCAAGTTCCTCAGCTCTAGCTTCAGTGCTTTGTTTTTCCTCCTGAATAAATTATGAATCATAAATAACGATGTTCTATAAAAATTATGGTAATTTCTTTCAGCTATTTTGAATGAGTTCACACCTGTATTAATCTTATTTCATTATTTATAGCGTCCAATTGTTCCTGAAGCATTAAAGCCAGAGTTTGTGCATCTGTGTGACCAGTCGGACTAATAACATCCGCAGCTGAGCTAAAGATGCTTTCATTGTCCCCGTCACCCTCGGCATCGCTAGAAACGTCAAAAGCTTGCTGTACGTTAGCTAGCACGTGAGCTTGCTGCAATTTTTCCCACTCTTGTTCGGCTAATGTACGAGCCACGTAGCCCTGAGAATAAAGAAAAATAAAAACTCAAATATAGTTAGCAAAAACGATAAAAGATTGCTTTCTTTTCAGTATATCTCATACCTTCGTCGAATCGTCATCCATAGGGGGTCTCTTGACTCCTCTCCTTGGTAGAGAATGTGTATCGAAGCTACTGTGACTAGCACTTCTAGAAAAGCTGCCTGGATCTACAACGTTGGGAGATAGGCTTCTCGTCAAAGCGTCTGTTTGTTGAATATTAAATGCAATTTCTTGCTGTAGCATTTGGCGTTTAACATTGTCAATTTCTAGCCGTGCCTTTCCAAGTTCTTTAACAATCTCAGTTTTCTCATTCTGTAATTCTTCGGCTATCTTTCTAGTCTTTTCAAGCTCTTGTGTAAGTGCATTCTTTTCCTCTAGCGCATGCATTCTCTCCTTCAAATGTACTTGCAATCTTTCATTAGACTCTGAAATATGAAAATTGTAAAAGAGGAAAATTATCGAATGAATTCATCGTTTGTTATCATTTTTTAAATTATTTATTAGGTCTCAGATAATTACCTGACAACAGTTTATCAACTGTAGTACTTAATCGAGTGTTATGTTCTTCGTTCATTTTCAATCGTTGATTAAGACGCATTACTTCCGCATTTTTTTCTTCTAACTGAGCTTCTAGCCTTTGAATTCTGTCCTCCGCGCTACCATGTCTCTCTTGAGCCTGCTTATGACATTATATGACTATTATTTCAACAGTATATTATCTGAAAATATCTCGAAAATGTGATATATCACAATCACAATTTATCACCTATTTTCAGCATACTTATGTGCCCTGGTAAAAATATGTCACATAGTAATAAATCTATGGAAAAAATTGAACGAGAGAAAATACTCGTCTTTCAAACTTTGGATATCCATTGATATTGAAATACGAAAAATTACTCTAAGCATCAATATTTGGATTGAATCTTGTCCATTTATACAATACAAATCTTAATTAATAAGTACAATGAAATAATTTTGCTAGAGAAAAGAAAAGTCACGATTTTCAGACGATAGAAAAGAAGACATGCCATTGAAAAATAGTGAATTACATTATTATTATTATTATTTCTGTATAGAAGATATTCGTTTACCGAATGAATGCAATACGAAAAAAAGACTGATTTGAATATTTATCAATACTTTATATTGAGATATTAAATTTAAAGTAATATTTTTAATTTTATCCAAGCACGAATACTGCTAAACATTGATGAAATAATACACTACATGCCTAAAGTGAAAGAAGTTACATAATTTCATGCAAAAAAAAAAAAAAAAAATTACACGCTGACGTGAAGAAAATTTCAAGTTCTCATACCTAGTGTCAAGGTATATCGAGGACCAGGTAGCGCTCTCACATCTCCACACTGCGACTATACATTATTCAACATTTATGGAGTATCAATTATGGGTTTGAGCTACCTGGTAATCTATGAACCTTGCGATATTGATGGCTACATTTAATCTATTTAGATCTATGATCTATTTAATCTATAATATTGAGGTGATAATCTGTAGGATATCTAGTGCATCTTGGATGAACTTAAAGAAAAGATAGAGATAAGAAATGAGTGAGAACAATAGAAGAACAGACTGTAACATATAGGAGAAAAATTGAATAAATAACATAATAACATTTAAGTAAAAAAAAATAGTTTAGAAACGTAGAGATAGCGAGCGAGCAGACGTAGCAGCAGTGTGGTGATATGATTCGCCTGCGTACCTGGTTGGGCCTCCTCACCTGGGTCAGAGCCTCCATCCTCTGCTTTAGCTGCTCTTCCATTTCTGGCAATTTTGAATATTGTGCCAGTTTTTGTTCAGCTAATTCTAGCTTCTCTTGTATCGCAGCTATCTTTTCTTCTTGGAGCTTAAACAGAATGAATAATGAATATGATTAGATATTATGAAAAGTATAAATGAAGATTATATAAAATTGTTTCAGTGAATTTATTACACCGATTATTACCTTGAGCTGAGCTTCTTTGTGTTGAAGTTCTTGTTCCAATTTCTCATTAAGATCGTGAAGACTAGTGGATTCTCTTTGAGCATTGAGGTATCGTTTTTCTAGTGTAGTAATTCTCTCCTCCTGATCTTCTTTCTGTGCAACATTTTCCCTAAGGTCTCTCTGCAGCTTGACGTTACTTTCTTGAGACTTTAGAAGATCCTTTTGCGCTTTGGATAACGTTTCTTCAAGTTCCGCTACGCGTCCACTCATTTCTGCTACCCGACGTTGCCATGTACTCAATTCGGTGCTCTGAAATAATCGATAAAAATGTCTAACAATATACGTTGTGTTTACTGAAAAAAAAACCTGTTAAATTAATAATAAAGGTAATTGAATTTGATTTGTAAGTGTGTTAGATGTTCAATATTTAATCCATATCACGCTAACCATGCGATTACAATATCAGAATCACTAAAGATCATTCCACAACCTCCACAGTGCATGCAGTTTTACAGAATCTAATTTATTCATATTGCTTACAAAAATAGAAATATAACAAAGTTTTTACATTTTATTATCAAATATTTTAAACATTTAATAATACTTTACATATGTTCAACGAATGATTTAGACAAGTTTCTAAAAAAAATTACAAACTTTTTAGCTTCATCTCTAATTGAAAAAAAAAAAAAAAAGAAAAAAGAAAAAAAGACAAATTAATACTTCTATAGAAAGAATACAATTACAGCTTGGGCGGACAGACATGACGTTATGAATTATACTCTCACTGTTTTTCCCTGCCTAATTATTTTCTACCGAAATAAGTGAAAAAATGTGTCTCAACATCTAAAGTACGTACCCTAAAATCAATGATATTGTCTGATCATATATTAGATCAGTTATTTTAAAGAAATATTTTATTTAATGTATTGAATTTAATGGTTCAAACATTTGTTTACTTCAAACATTTGCCTCCTTGTTCCTCTGCATAGATAACTACCAAATAGATTTTTCCTGTCGAGTATGATGTATAAATAGAAGAAAGCAATAGACTGGCCAATCCAGAATTAGAATCTGGCAGAACCTTTCGGAAGTTTACATCCCGTAGTCAGAAGGCTGTTTTGATTGACTAAAGTATAAAGGTGATCCTTTTTCTCAATTTGATATAATGAGCAACGACAGTTGTATGAATGAGATAAGAATGAGGTATATAGATCAAAGTGAAGAGTGAAAATGTATTTCTAATAGATACACACAGAGATAATTAGTATAAATGAATTAATGTACTATCGGGAGATGACTGAAAGTATTGAATATTTATCGAATGTGATTCTTTTTTTTGTATTTTTTTGTTTTGCTGATCACATACGAATGAGAATAATATTATTCATACCTGCTTGTCAACGGTAGCCTGCAAGTCTATTACTCTGACCGCAGAGTCTTGCTCGTTGGGATCTAGGCTGCCGTTGCTTAGCCTTGTTCCAGAGTTGGAGATACTTTGGTTTTGTTGTTGTTGCTGGATCCCTGGTGGGTCGGCCTGATTCTGCCCGATCACAACACTACATTCAGAATGCCTCGCTTTTCTCGCATTTTTGTACATCATCACCCAACCACACGCTAAGCTATTATACTATTCAATTGTATTTATCTATTTGTTTCGATAGTATTTTTGGGATGCTTTTCTTACTTTTTACATATTTAATCGAAGAAAAACATAAAATAAATAATAATCAATATACTCTCGTTGCACGCTCAAGCCGTGATAATTGTCTATTCCTAATATATCTAGGATGATTCTTGTGGTATGGTATCAAAAAATAAATAAAAAAAAAACAAGATAAATGAAAAGAAAGAAAATAATAATGACCCTTTGTTGTATTAATTTGGTTTAAATAAGCTGAGAGAGTATTGCGAGCTAATTAAATAATCATTGATAGAATAGCGTAGTCTTACTACCAGTGAATAATTGAGTCGATAATTATAATTGAGAATAATAATAATAATAATAAAAATTGAAGAACATTCAGTCACAGTTAAAAAACGATCAGCCCAGTGGATGAAAAAATGTAAGAAAAAAAATATATATATATATATTTTCTTTACGTATTGATGAACAGTAATATAGTCAAGTCAAGCTTTAGAAGCAATTTATAATAAATATAACAGGTAGGTACGGTTTTCATAAGGAGCAAAATACGTTTTTTTTTTGTTTTTTTTTTTTTGATTTTTTTTTTGTAGTTTTTTTTTCAATACATACTAGCATGCGAGATATTAAAGTTTGATTATCTTAATGCAACTAGATAATATATTTATCATATTTATTATATTTATGTATGTATAGGTATTGAGTATATAAACTACTGCGCATTCATGATATCGATGCCGTGTATAGTGGATATATCATGTATACATTTACGTATATGATTGATGTTAGTGTATTTAAACACTTTATTGATATATCAGATTTATATAAACCTACCTTATTCAACTGCTGACTATCATCCGTCTGACCATTTTCCTTAGGTCTATCGTCAATTGATTTTGGCTGATGTCCACTTATCTTATACTGTTGAAGCTAGGAATGTAAAATTTAACGAGTTAAGGAACGATTTCTTATATATATTTTTTTTCTTCGTTTTTTTACCTTCTAATTCTACTTTAATAATGCAACAAAATTTACTTCACCTCTTCTTTGGTATGGGCTAAGTCTTCCTCTAGTGTTGTATTTCTTTCCAGAGCTACTCGTAACCGTTCACGCACCTGTTATTAATTTTGTTTTTTATTTAACAAACTAATAATCTTGATGATTGTTTGGTATTCAATACGAATTTAGGTGATAAATTGTCGAAATTTATTACCGCTGTGTTTTCTAAGCTACACTAAATGACAATAATGATAGAATTTGGGGAAAAACAGATCAGAGAATCGGGATTTTTTTTGTTTTTTTGTGATCTACCTTTTCATCCAAGGCCTTGTGATGCTCGAAGAGACTTTTTAACGCCTTTAGCACCTCGACCTCTGACGATACTCCTGATTGAGCAGCCGCTTGTCGTTTTACCACCGTCATTCTCAGCGACCGTTCGTGCCTTGATACTAAGCATTCTAGATGTTCTAATAAAAGCTGTAATAATAAGAGTAAGAAAAATCGTAATGGTGTTTTTTTATTCTTCTTTTTTTTTAAGGCCAGTTTTCCAAAATTTAAATCGGATAAATCGCGATTTGAGGCAACAATTTGATTCAAAAGATCATTGAGTTTCTTTGAATCCTAATATCATTAACAATAATGAAATTTTATTGAATTAAAGTATAACTCTATAATAGCTGTAATAGGATAAATCGTATGTAATAATTAATAAATTAAATAATTATTTATGCATACCCTTGTATTATTGCGTTCAGCTTTTAATTCCGAAATTTCTTCTTCTCTTTCAAGAAGACTTTCGCGTGCCGATGTAAGTTCTTTAGTTAACTGAGATAATTCCTGAAACAAGATGAATAACAAGAATATAATTGTATCTTTAGAAAATTATACACATTATACGTTTACATCTAACTGATTAAAATTATATAAATGTATAATATTTGTATAAAAATTATGATATACTCAAAATTAAAATTTTGGAAATGTAAATAATTGAAAATTAAAAATTAAAATAAAAAAAAATATAATTATTCTTTCCTGACTTGTATGTACAAACACCTGTTGAGCTATACATTTAAAAAAAAGCAAAAAAATAAAAAAATATTTATATATGAGTTTGCTTAAAAATATCTGTAAATAAAGTATATGAAATTTTTTTTCAATTTATTCTAAAAGCTAATAAATGTAAATTCTCATGTACGCATACGATTTGAAAAGTACATATTAATAACCTACAGTAAACATTTTTTATTAGTAATTATAAATTCAAGAGGGACGAGTGAAAGAGAGAGGTAGAAAAAAAATTAAATTAAATAAGTAATAATAAAAATTTATCGCTTGCTCATGAAAAACAAATCACCCCTTGATACACTCAGTGAGCTTAAAGGGTTTTACAGAATTGCAATAGTTGGGTATATAATATCGATGTCTAAGTAGGTAGAGTATAGGCACTAGGTACCGGAAAGCACGAGTTGCACGCGTACGTATATAACATACATACGTATATGTTCTACATACGTACCATGTTACCTTACTACTGTCATAGGTAAGTATAGTACATACATACATGTATGTACTATTTTCCCGGATGGAGTGAGAAGTGCTCAGTGTATTGATCAAGCGAGAGAGACGCATAGGCCGCAAACCCGCGTACGTGTCGATATTTATAGATAATAATATAATAATAAAACAAAAATGAAAAAGAAAAAGTAAAGCAAGAAAAAAACCGTTCTATATTGTTTATCCCATACATACATACGCATGCATATAGGGATACGTATAGAATATAATTTGAGAAGAGGGAGTGGTGCAGGACATTTGCATTCGCGATACTTTTACATATAAAAAATCCTAAATTGTTTCTTTCGTTTTGTTTTTTTAACTCAAAAATGTAAAAGTCTATCGAAAAATTTGTCTTTTGTTATTTTTTTTTTTCCCTCCATTTTTTATATTTCTATTTTTTTTTTTTTAATAATATTCTACAGAAGAAGAAAACTAAATCCCACACATACACATTCTGTCATCACCTGAAGCAGCAGGTGGTGAAGAGAGCAAGAGCATTTTTTTATACCGTTGGAATTCGGTGAATCGGTATTATTTAATTCTTGAAGTTCTAATATACGTTTATAATTATTTTTTATCATTGGAAAGTAATTGCTGCTTAGATTATTGTAGCACGTTGCTACAAGTACTTCCGATTCTCGTCGTCGTTGTTGTTGTTGTTGCTGCTCATATTGACGCTGTTCGTAAATTCGTATTCTTCTATCATTACTTTCGGACATTTTCTTTTCTTTCCTTTCTTTCTTTCTTTTATCACTATTTTCATACAGTCAAAATGAAATAAATTCAGAACCGATGCTCCAATTTCTCATACGCACGTATATCTTCGATTAACCGTGCTCCTCTCGCAACACGTGGAACGGAGATTTCCCCGCGGCACGCGAGCCAAGTTAACGTATAGGTATAATATAAGAAACACTTTTTATTCCAGTCAAAAAATAAAAAAATAATAAAATAAAAATCTACAGTTTTATACACATCTCATTTTTTTTTTTTTTTGTTTTTAAAATTTTTTAAAATTTTCCAAATGTCTTTGAAATTTTTTTTTATTCACATATCTTTGTATTATAGTTAAGTATATTTTAATACAGGGATGATAAATCCGACTATGATTCTTCTCGATCTTTTTTTCCTTTTATATTTACGTAATATTTATTCATTATTTTTTTTTTTTTTCACGTTTTTTTCCAATTTTGTTATATTTTTAATCACGTGAAATAGATACGAATAGATACGACTGTAATTCATTTTTAAATCAGGTGATACCCGAATCTTAAATATCCTTTTTCTTTCTTAATTCGTCTTTCATTAATACGAATAATAAAAAGATTTTTTTCTTTTTTTTCAAATGATCATTCTATTCGTCATTTCGAAATTGACTGAAATAATTTGATAAGTCAATAAATGAGCTTCACTATAATTCTGTCTATATTCTATTGTAAATTTATGTATAAGAAGTTTGATAATATATTGACGAAATAGATGAATAGATAAATTGTTAAAAACACGCGATTCTTACACAAATAAATATCGACAAGAAGAATCACTATCGTTTTATATGCGTTAGTCCCTCTAAAACGCCTGACACACTGAAACCCTCCACACACTAACGTAACGTAGGTTGTCATTCTGCATGATTGAAACAGGCAATAAATAGCCAAATATATTGCAAATAAAATAAGAATAAAATAAAAATAAAAATGGGATATTTAATTGAATGACGTTTTTTTTTTTAATTTTTTTCTTTCTTCTTTTTTTGTAAAAGACACTAGAAAAATTTGTTTCTGGTTTTTAGTCTCATGTCGTAAAATAAATTGTGTAAGAAGAAGAAGAGAAAAAAAAAAAAAAAACTAAATGGAAAAATGGAAAGAAAAATCAAATGGAAAACTCTTCTTTACGCTCGCGGTTCAAGCGTGGCAAACCCACGGGACTTTGTATATAAAGTAAAAGGTAAAAGCTAAAAGCAGCAGCAGCAGCAGTAGGTAGTAGCGGCAGCAGAGGCAGGGACGTCGACGTCGACGTCGACGTCGTCAGAACTCTTGCGAAGCGAAGCGCGCAACCCGCTTTGTAAACACAGTATGTGCAATACCTCCCTGTTACCAAACAGAACGATCAACGTTTTACCAGGGTAAAGTAAACTACTAGCTGAGGGTAGGATAGATAGGTAGCGCAGACGCCGACTTTCCACTTTCCACTTTCCACTTTCCACTTTCGACTCCTCTTATATTTGGAGAGAAACATGCTATCAAGAAAGAAACTAGATAAAGAAAAGTTAAAAGTTAGAAAAAAAATAAAAATAAAAAATAAAAAATAAAATAAAAAATATGAATTCAATTTCAAATTTCATAGATCAATTTAAAAAAAAGATTGGGTAAATTTGTACCTAAATAGCGGATTTTTTTTTTTTAATCTCACTATAACATTTTTATATATTCTGTTATATTATACCTCGTACTTGATTTTCTCAGTTTCGAAAAATGTTGGAGGTGAACGAGGTAAAAATTTTGATAATTATTTCTCGAATGAAAAGTTTATAGTCTTTTCAATTCTATGCTTGTAATATGATTCAGAATTGATAAAAACTAGACTATATAACTTCTTTAAACTGCTACAGCAAGAATTTTAAGTTTCAGATTTTGGCCTTTTATATCCTGTAGCTTATTCGGTGTTTTTCGATTTGAAGTTATTTTTTAATCGATTACAACACAGACTTTCGGGAAAATACCTCTTCTAAAAACTGTGATTCGCTTGTATTGAAAATCGGAACTTCAGCATTCCCCTCAAAAAAAAAAACAATCAATGAAAAAAGACCGTCCGAATACTTTTTTTCGGTTATACTTATACCTACTTGTATATACTCTACATATAATTTCGTTGAATAAAAATATCCGTGCAGGTATATCTGCGATCTAAACCCATATATATCTGAACAATCGGATTGAGAAAAGGTATAGACGTATAATCTATAATCTAACAGTTTTAGTCGCGACATCGCAAAGCGGAGCGGATATTGTCAATAGTCTTTCATCGATTTATCGATATAGTTAAACGAGTTTTATTGTCCTATAAGTCTATATGCAGCATCTACCTATATTTGCATATATGTATGTATAGATATATCTGTACCACAGCTGTAAATATAAATTTTACCAATATCAAAAAAAAAAAAAAAAAAAGAAAATTGGATATATTGCAGAGTTTCGTCTTATCGTTTTGATACACCGTGTTAAAAAAAAAAAAAAAAAGGAAAGAAAATCCCTTGCAATTTTATAAATATCTAAATTTTTTTTTTTTTTTTTTATTTTCCAAGAGAAGAGACACTGCAGTAAGTAGCAGATATTTAAATTTTCATAATATAAACCAAATAGCTGAAGTAGCTCGTCGTTTAATATCCATAATAATATTATAACGTTGCGTACGTAGGTATACTGCAGAAATAATATACCTACAAAGAGATAATAAAGAAAAACTTGGTAAAATCTTATATAATAATATGGTATATATGTATAAGTTTAACAATATATGAAAAAAAGTAGCGAAAAAATATTCCGTATAATATTCATATGCACATAAACATGACAATAACATTTGAAACGGGGCCGGTTTCTCCACTATGCAATTTTTTCAAAAAAAAAAAAAAACTTCTGTTTCACTTACAGAATATGAGCAAAACAAAAAATGATGATACGAATATGGATGGGCAAGTTTTTTTTTTTAATTTTGTTTTTATAATTCCCTCGAAAATTGGCTCTATAAACTGTTCGAAAAAAATCTGAATAAATTTGTTTATTGTAATCGATGAAACGATCGAATTTTCCAATTTCCTAATAATTTCCGGATACGAAGTATATTTTTCGTGATATCTTCGTTTGGAAAAAAAAAAAAAATCAACGCTAAATGCGTGTAACTAATCGGCACGAATCACTATATATCGTGAAATAAGTTGGCTTAAGTATTATTTGTACTTTTATATACCCGAATCTGTAGAAAATTTTTAAGGTTTAGTCATTTTTTTAGACGCCTGAAATCACATATGGAATGTCCCATATGTAACAAAAAAAAAAAAACAAAACAATAAAAAACTAAAACAAATTAAAAAAGTTAGATATATCTACTATAGTACATGTATATGCAATAGCGTGCAGCTCTAAATGCAATTGTAATCACTGCAATCTCTCGTTTTCTGTAATGCAGATATATATATCTGTGCTGTAATTATTACACATGTTACATGTATACGTGTATTGTACTCATATAGGTGTAATATATAAATTATAAAAATGCATTAGAGACGATAGTGATGACATATACCTAAAGTAATATAGAACGATAACAGATCCAGGTCAAGATCGTTACTTATAAGAGTATAAAAATGAACTGAAAATTAGAAAGAAAAAGAAAATAAAAAAAAAGAAAATAAAGATAAAAAATGATAAAGTTCAAATTGAATCGTTGATTAATAAAACTACATTAATGTATATGTATGACATTATATAGTATATCGATATAAATATATATAAATCGATATCTGAAATAGAAAGAAAAAAGAAAATAACTGAAAATTGTTTTTTTTTTTTTTTTTTTTTTTAATACTCGATCGACTGCATGCAGGTATAAGTTCTTATCTATTGGCTGTTTGATATCAAAGAGTCGAACATAGATATTGCTGAGCTAAAAGGTATAATGTTAGATAAGAGAAAATATTATAACGGGTAAAATGAAACCAGCTGTTTTATACCGACACTATAAGTTTTAGAGTTGGATATATTATAACCTGGAGCTATACAAAAATCGCGTGATATTAATGTTTATAATATTATGTGTTGAATTATAATCGTTTATTTATTTATTTCCTGATTTTATATACCTCGTTCCTAAGAATAATCGTCACTGGAGTTAAAAAAATTATAGAATATATCATAACAAATAAATAAATAAATAAATAAACAATGGCTTCGTATATAGCCGACTGCAACAGGATAACAAATAATTCTTCTCCTCCTCGCCTCTGCAATAGTCCAACAGATCCGGTGGATTACGATCTTCATAAATACGCAATAAAAAATGGATTTCGGGTGAGAATTATCATGAGTAAAAATTGAATATTTATATTGTTAATATAGTTATGGTATTATTTATCGGTTAGCATAGTTTGATAAAGCCTGATTTAACGGAAAATAGCATTATAAAAATTAATATAATAACGCCATAATGTCGTAAGCATAAAACTCCGGAAATGCGATTTTAATGCACAAAAAAAAAAAAAGTCGTATATATACAAGGGTTTTATTATTTTAGTTTTATATCAGCATTCGCTCAAAATTTAATAGCTGCGGTATAAATTACTGGAAATATATTATCAAGCAAAAAAAGATAATTAAAAATTATCCAATTTTTTCTTTACATAAATACAAAAATGTTAGATTTTACATTTTCATTTTTTTTTTTTTTCATTTCTCGAAATTTATCCATTTTTCTTTATTTTTCCAAAATAAAATCAAACTTGACCCAGGAGAAAAAAAAAAAACAACAAAAACAAAAATTCATAAATGATTTGATCGAAAGATCTGTGCGAGTCTGTTTTACCGACAAAGCACACTCATTGTCTTACTTAGTCTGTAGGTCAAGGTAGAGCGCTACAATACAACAACGCGAATTTCTAAAGCATTCTCTTTCTGCACTTCTCTTCCTTCGCGGATAGATAACGTAACATCATAATGTAAGAGGGGATTACACTTTGCATCGTGTATTCGAGCCAGCCACACCTAAATCCGTAAATTTCAGCTCTTTAAAGAGTCTATTATCAATATTCTCATAGACGTGAGTATAATAAAATAATCTTGGTACAGGATTTATTCATAGATCGGTATACACGAAAACGACGTGCTAAAATATTTACCGCAAATGAAAAAAATAGAAAGAAAGAAAAAAAAAAATTCTTTTCATGTAATTATTTATGTTTTCTTGTTTTTTTTTTTTTCTTAACAGATGGAGAATCGAGTGTTTCCCTGCACCTCGTCGGACTACGTAATCGAGGTATCAGACAAGCTGCGTAAATCCGAAATAGTAGATATGTTAATAAAAAATTTTCTCAACGATGAAACTCTGGTCAAAAGTCTCCGAGTAAATGCAAATTTATCGAAATCCGAAGAAGCGGATTATTTATTAGACGAATATCTGTTAATGGAAAGAGTGGTTGAAGTTGGTACGGTTTTAGTTGCGATAAATAAATCGACAAATCGTATATCAGGAGCTTTGATAATAATCGTACACGATCGAGAAAAAGAAAAGTTAAAAAATATCGATAAAAAATCTCATCCTTACGAGGGTCAGTTAAGATCGCAGGTAATAAAAGACTTTTTTAAATATATTGACAAAATGGAAGCTCTCAGTCCTGATATACTTTTCAATAAATATCCAAACTGCAAAGTATACGCAGAATTCGAATTAATCGGTGTTAACAAATTGGATCGTAATAAAGGACTTGCTTTGGATTTATACAAAGCTGGATTATCCGTTGTAAAAGATATTCCTGATGTTAGTCTATTATGTGGTACTTACACTTCGCTTTATAGCCAAAAACTTGGTTTTAAAATTGGCAAAAAAATAATATCTAAATTTGATGTTACGGAACTAAAAGACGATAGTGGTAATCCCGTATTTCAAGACACTAGACCACACAATTTTGTCACTCTAATGGCCATGGAAATATAAATATAAATATAAATATGTAACATGAAATTTATGAATTTTTTGTATCCTCATAATTATTCTGTGTAATAAAAACAAAAAATTGAAAAAAAAAAAATAAATTAAAAATTAAAAATTAAAGAAAAATTTATAATCCCTGTTATCATTAATTTAGATATTTTTTTTTCTTGAGTTATTTCTAATTTTTTATCGATTATACGTATATCTTACATACTTTAAGATTACGTCACATACGATTTCGTTACGTATACGCGTATACCCCTACGTACCAAACGGCTACTCTCGACTTTATATAGATATGTGCGTGTATATATAATGTATGTAGGTATATATACATATATATATATATATATAACCGTGAGAGAAAGGAATTCCAAGACTTAATGGGCATCTAAAGGCCATGTGTTGACTATAAGTATACATACATAATATCCTTCATCTTAAACCACTACTTCATCTTCTTCTTCATTTCCTTTGTAATAATTATCGTATATATAGTTAAATATATACACTGCGTATAGATTATTGACTTTAAATATATAATTCCATGAAATTTTCTAATAATAATAATAATAACAATAATAATAATTCACGTATACGCATTGCAAGAAATTAGCAACGCGATTATTATATATGAGAAATGACAAGAGAGGGAGGAATGGAGAGAGAGAACCGGAAACTGGATTGCGAGGGATGAGGGAAAGGCTAGTTTATGAGTGCGTATAGTGAGATCGAGCTGCACCGCAGGGGGTAAAAGGTAAAGGCGAGTAAGAGGTCAGAGAAGCGGAGGTGGAGGTGGAGGGTGTTTCATTCATGCGCCGGAAGTGAGTATTGATCGGTATAGCGCAGCGTGCATTGCACCCGGCCCGCCAGTCCTCGCCTTCTTCCTATACCTACCACTTCGACTACCACCCACTCGCCATATCCGACACCGCGAAGTATTAGAAAGGAAGAAAAAAAAATAAAAAAAATGATTCTATATGTATATGTGTATACCTATATATATGTATAATAAAGCGAATTGAATCTCTTATATTTTCGAATGAATTTTCCTTTTTTTATTTTTCTCTCATTTTTTTTTTTATAATTTATATGACTCGCATATCACTTCGTATAATTAGGTATGTGGAATCAGAATTTTTTGTTTTGGATACTTTACGTCACTTTGAACAAATCTATGCACTTATTAGAAAATACTATGGTAAGTATATAGGTACTAGTACCTATGTGAAGAATTTTGGTTATTGGCAGAGAAAAGAATCAAAAGTACAATTTCTGATTTTTTTTTCTACTTTCTTGGAGAAACCAAAGTTCGAATTGATTATAGAGATATGCCAATTTTTTTTTTCTTCTGCCAATCATTTTGATGTGAAAACCTTTAAATTAGAGATTTTTCTTTTTTTTCTTTTTTATCACAGTTTCTGAGATCATTCCGTGAGTTTATCTGATCGACTAACGTAATATACTCCAACTACATGTATATATCTTTCTAAAAAATCAATTTTTTTCCATAACTAGAGATATAGCTATGCCCGTAAACGTAAAGTTTGATTGAAATAAGGGAAAGTGATTTTTAAAGTGCCCGAAACCTTAATGTTTTCAGTTTCCTGTGACTAAATTTTAAGTTACAAACGATATACTAGAATACGATTTATAGTAGTACGCATCGATTATCCAAATGTCAATTAACCGAATGTTCGATTACCCGAACGATAAAGACGAGCTAGTTACTTAGTAAAATTGAAAACAAAAAAAAAATAAATAAGGAATAAAAAAAAAAATTCATTGATATTTTTGTTTCCAAGAAAAAAAAAATAAAAAAGATGTGTTCCTGCACTGATGAGATTATCAATGTTAATTCTTTTCAAATACTTATATATGACACTGAACGAATCACAGAGTCTTTTTTCCCCTCCCTGTACGAAATATTGTTGTTTGATTATCCAAATTTTCGATTATCCGAACGGTGCCCGGTCCCAATGATTTAAATTCGGATAATCGACGCTCTACTTATACATATGGTTACAAAATCATCAATTTATAGAAATACTATTTGAGATAAAAATTATTTTTGTTACCTATATGTATACGTATAGTAATATATGTATGAAGATTAGGATAATTATTAACACTAACTATAACAACGGTCTTCATTACTACATTATATCTTTCTATTTCTCACTCTCTCCCTCTCTCTTTCTATATCTCTATTTTAAATGTTTGTGCTAATTGTTTTTCATCTAACAACTTACAGTATATACGTTTAGGGCTGCCAAGGGAAGAGCTATAGGTACGTGGTTAACGTCATTCGTAAGTGTTAATAAATATTTGAATAATGATAATTAGTATACATATATACACTTATGTATATATTATAGTCTAGAGTAACTATAATACATATGTATAGTCACTTAAAATCACATATTTCCATAGGAAGATAGAATATATTGTATACATCATTATTTATAGATATATATATATACCTATTTACGTATACCTTGAATAATAATAATAATTTTCAAAACGTTATCATACATATATACTATACTATATATATGTATATATTAGACCGTTTCAAAAAAATCGACTATTTTTCATTTTCAAAGAGTAAGTCAAAAATATTGTTCCAAATGACAAAAAAAAAATGCTGTCAAAGTGTGAACTCTTAATATTAATATTAAGAGGTGCCTCATCGCGATTTTCTATTTCCAATCTAAATAACATGGGGAAATTTTTTTTTAAACTTTGGAATTCTATAACTCGTCAACGCATTAGTGTACTGATAAGACCAGAACATATTTTTGTAGTGAATTGAACGCTCTAAAAAAAAGGTCTCTTGTTCTTTTTCGATAAATCTAGCTATTTCCAAGTTGGTGTATTGGTTATTAATGGTAATTAATCATGACTAACTTGGAAACAGTTGGATTCATCGAAAGAGACCAAGAGACCTTTTTTGTAGAGCGTACAATTTTGAACAACAGCATTCATGCAGAATCTTTCTAAGTAGATTAATTTTCAAGATATAAAAATCGAAGAGTTCCACAAGACCACTTCCCATGTTATTTAAATGGGAAATAGAAAATCGCGATGAGGCACCTCTTAATATTATTATTAAGAGCTCAAACTTTGACAACATTTTTTTTCATCATTTGGAACAATGTTTTTGACTAACTCTTTGAAAATGAAAAATAATCGATTTTTTTGAAACGGTCTAATATATACTATACTATATATATGTATATATATATATATTTTTTATCTTCAAAACAGTTGTTCTTCTTTTATCCGTATAAAAAAAAAAAAAAACATTAATTGAGTTTTGCAGATTTAAACCAAAGTTCCAATTTCAATTACAAATTATTCTTTCATTTTATTTTTTTCTATCATTATTATGCGATATGTCGGTATGTGAAATTCGACCGAGATATAGAAAAATATAATGTTATGGACACACGAGTGATACGGACGACAAAATCGGTCAGGCATGTTGCACCTCGCCTTGCTCTTCGCAGTCTAGTTACTTCTGGATTACGTAATAAAAACAATAATAATAATAATAATAATGATAATAGTATTATCAATCGTTCTCTAGGAGTCCACGCCTCTATTTACAAAGATAGTAAGTAAATTCTACCATATGTATATTATAGACACACGTAGATTATACATCAATTTGTATATGTATATACCTACAGATGTTATCCGTTATTTTTTTATTTATTTTATATTATTTTTTTTTTTTTTTTTTTATACATGATATAATTATTGTACGAAATCTCATTGTAATTCCGCGTCTTACGGATTCAGAACAGCTGTGAAAATCCTTTGATATAGTATGTAGATATATAATGTGTATATATGTGTATATTAAAAGGCAATGTATTATTATATGTTTGTATAGGTGAACGCACAGACGATAATACCTATATACATGCATGAATATGTATATATGTATATTATACACGTATGTACGTACATTCATACATACATACGTTATGTACATATATACGAGATTCAGAATATGGGATTTATAGAGAAGAGGATGAGACGGGGATTTAGAGTTGAGTATGGTATTTTGTTAATTCCCCTATATATGTGTATATAATACATGTAGCTATATAAAATTTTGTCTCTGTATTTGTTCTGCAAATTATTTAATCCTATATAGGTATATCTATAAATATGAATATGTATGTATGTAATGATTATAACAACTATATTCTACGATATATAGTAATAATAATTAGTACATCACGTAAAAGAAGTTTGTATAAAAAAAAATCAGAATGAGAATAATTTTTCATTTTATATACATATTAGTTCACCACGCGCGCTAAGCACACGTCTGAAACTCATTTTTTGTATCAGCATTTCGCAAGAACCACCTTAAAAAAAATCAGTCAGGTTTGAGATATTTTTTTTTTTTTTTTACAAAATCTTGCAAATCAGTATCTTGCAGATCAGTTTCTCTCTCAGATCCTGTTATCAGTATAGCTTTTTCAAGGAATGATATTGATTTCAACGGACATTATTATCATCCAAACGTTTTTCTGTTTCAATCGTGCCTATCTCAGTGAGAAAAATTTGTAGATAGACGTCAAGAAACGCATTTTAAAGGTGAGAAAATTTCCTAACTTTTTAGCTCGAGTTCAATTTTCGAAACAAAAAAAATATGTCTGTGCTCCGTACAATTCATTAAGGTTTACAAGAAATAGATAATTTACGTACTACAGCTCGCTTTAAAGTGATACTTCTCTCAAACGAGACACGATAACTGACATTCGTTTAATAAATTTTGAAGAAGACATTGCAAGCTCCAAAATCCATGCAAGATACAACCATTTGAAAAATTCATTATATTTTTCCCCCAGAGTTCAGGTGTTGCTTTAATTCTTTTAAAAAGTGTATTTGGGGTAAAGTCACATCCGTTATAATCTCTTTCTTTAAGAAAAGGACATACGCACATGTATATGTATATACATATTATGTATGTATGTACATACAATGGGTAGGTATATGATTATTGGAAAATTAGAGCGATTCTCGATATTGAATCATTTTTTTTTTGTTTTTTTTTTTTGTTTCTTTCTGTTGTGTGTATTATACTGTGTGAAGTTAGTTATGCAATCAATGTTTGTTATACCAATTAAATGGCGGCGACAGGCATATAGCTAACAAATTAAACCACGACTGTATACGTCTCAAAGGATTGCGCTGCACCTTTACTAATACTAATACTACTACTATTACTCATACTCATACTATTGCTGTTGCTGTTGCGTAATAAATAATGTATTTCGAAACTTGTACAATTCGTTGTCTCGTATTTTTATTCCCGTTACGCATCAAGAGTATAATCGTAATTATATCTGCAATCCATCCATTCATCCGTTCATTTATCTTTTCTTCTGTTTTTTTTCAATAATTTTGATTAATTTTCATTCAATAACATCCTTTAAAATAGGAAAAAAATAAATAAATAAATAAGAAAACGATTTTTTTGTTCTATTGGACTTTTATGTTCTTTTTTTTTTTTTTTTTTGTTTTTAGGTCAAATTAAAGTCGATTTTAATTCATTATTAATCCTGATTCAATTTATTTATTTATGATATATTTTATCTCGTGTTAAAACAAAAAAAGTAAATCATCTCTTCACGTTATAAGTATAATAATTTTTAGAATTAAGAATTTTTTTGTCTTGAAATACGTACTACACATACGTTATAAAAATACGATTATTCAATAATTTTAAGAAAAAAAAAAAGAAAAGCTAAAACAACAAAATAAAAATGAAACAACGAAAGAATTATAATTTTCTCTGCATCAGCTCTAATAATTATATCATGTATACCTAAATATAATATAAAGTTATATATCGACTATATGTATATTATTTGCTGAAAAGTTTACTACTCTCGTATTTACGCGAATATCTCTGTTTGCGCGTATATCTGCGGCATGTGTCTTCCTACGCGTGTGTGTGTGTGTGTGTGTGTGTTAGAGGAAGCGCAGACCGTAGTATAGTAGTAGACCAGGAGGGCTGAATCGATCTCGTCGAGCCATCCCCTAAACCCCTCTCGCAGCATTCAACGCTGAAACCTCCGAGTTTCCCTGGGACCCGACCGGCGGCGGGAGCTCGGGACAGGTAACGATTAACGATCATCATAGTCGTCGATCGCAAACTTAGAGAAGAAAATTTTTCAAACGCTTTAAGAAATAAAAAAAAAAAAATGTGAAAAAAAAAGAAAAAAAAAAAAAAGAAGAAACTCTATAAATTTTCTCGTCAAATTTTCTATTAAAAAAAAAATAAAAAGTCCGCGTAATTATTCCTCTCTTTATATATGTATGTACGCTATACTTACACATTTCAATTAGAATTTTTTTCTATTTATTTATTTATTTATTTTTTGGTCTTATTGATTTTATTTATCTATTTATTTATTTGTTTTTTCTTTTGTCTCTCTTCTTTCTTTACAAACTACACAAGACCTGTATACATATATGTATCTATAACGACAAAATGTATAGTACAATACACGTACCGGTACTTTACGCATGTATATACGTATGTATGTATTGTACGTAGATCTAATTGTGTGACATGGATGGCTATAATTAAGTCGGTTAAAAAGCAGACACCGGAAATGGGCACGGTTTCTACAGTAGTTTGTAACATACGTATATGTATATAGGTATATATATATATATATATATATATATATATATATATATATATATATATATATATATATATATATATGTATATATATATATGTATATATGTATATATATATATATGTATATATATATATATATATATATATATATATATATATATATATATATATATATATATATATATATATATATATATATATATATATTATCTACGTTCATTATTCACGTTCAACGACGTTATATATTATGTAAAATAATAAATGTATATAAATCTACTTAGGTTAGAAATTCGAATCACATATAATATATTTTGCATAAGTATACCCGATGAATAGATATACAAATATTGTATCGATGGGTACTCATTGTTCGTCAATCTCTGCACGTGGATTATTCCATTTCGCGTAATTCGAGCCAATTATTATTATTATTACTATTATTATTATTATTATTATTATTATTATTATTATTCCTTTCTTTTAGTCATACAATCCAGAATACATATAATATCGCGTTACTCAAAAACAATAACAATAATAATAATTATGTGCTAACAATATATAAGAACGTGCTGATATATATTTAATCGTATTTTATTTTACGTATATGTATGTATGTTGTTATAATTATTATGTATCTAACGGGCATTGACCTAACCTGGATACATATATATATATATATATATATATATATATATATATATATATATATATATATATATATATATATATATATATATATATATATATATATATATATATATATATATCGAAGTAAGTAAGTAGGTAAATAAATAAATAAATAAAATAATAAATAAGTAAAACACGTAAGTAAAGTAGGAAGAAATTGTTTTGTCACATGACCTTAATCGTTTCGTAAGTATGTAGTGTTGCTTGGCCTAATGTTTACTTTGCGTGAATAAATGTAACGTTACGGAGTGGGTTCTTTTTATTTTTCTATTTTGTCTCTTTTCTTTTTTTTTCTTCGTTTCATTGAACATTTACCATATATATACGAGAAGTGTAGTTGGGAGTTCCAATGATATCGCTGTTTTCCTATAATACTCAATAGTCGTTATAGTATATGAACTAAATACGTATTTATAATTCAAAATATACTTAACGGTATAATAAGAATAACAATAATCTGAGAGATAATGATAATACATACATATATATGTATGTTTTGGGTATAAAAATATATAATGATAATAATGATAATAATGATAATAATAATAATAATAATATTAATTATCTCTTCGTTTGAAAGATTGCGATTGAGGAAAAAAAAAAACGACACGCATGTACGACACCTCGAATCTCTTCACGAGATATATTATACATACATATGTATAAAGAATTATTTAGTGAGAGAAAAAGAGAGAGAAGAAAAATAAGAAGAAATTATACAAAATAATATATACATATATTATGTAAATGGAAATTGAATACTAGCCGCGATTTATAGCTACTCTATAACCAGATTTCTATACATAAAACCTACACGTGTCGTGTAAGTATGTGTATGTAATGCGTGTGTACATACATACATGTATATATACCATAAATATAATTCTAAAAACTTTCTTTATCCACAAAGTCGTGACTCTAGGTCACGCGAATAAATCGAAAGTAAAAACCTCATCGTATATTTATCGACACTTTGCACGCGTTTATAAATTTCGATCATCGTTATTATTACTGTTACGATTATTATTATTATGAGTACAGTATGCGATGAGTTTATAAAACAAAAATTAGGAAAAGAAGATAAAATAATAATAATAATAATCGATATTGAATAAACGAATAATAAATCAAAATTATTGGTTCGTTGAAAAATAATGAATGTGCATATAATAGAATGCAGGTATGTGTAGGCAATTATTTCGGATTGGCATATATGCGAGAGACGAAACGAAACCGAGAGACAAGAGAGAGGTTCGATTAGCACTCGATCAAAAACCGAGTAGGTAGCTGGTATATTACCGCGTGTAAAATGCAGATGGACAAGTAGTCGTTGAATGAATTGGGCATTGAATGAATGACAGCCCTTGACAGCGTGCTGCCTCTCGACAGGCCCCTGTTTCGCGAAAATGGCGCTAGGCCCTCTTTACTCGCCAATCAATAAACCTCGAAATATCTCGCATTTCGAGGTCGCTGCCACCACCATCACCACCACCGCTAAAATTCGCTGATATAAACCGCGACAGCTCGATGCTGGGCTGCCCTTAGACCTGATATATATATATTTTTTCCCTATTTTGTAAATAATATATATTAAAAAAAAAAAGAAACAAAAATAAAGAACAGTATTTCGTATTTATGTTCAATGAAAATAAAATAAATAAACAAATCTCTTCGTAAAATGAAAATTTCTACCCAAACTATGAACACCGATCTTTTATCCTAAATATTTCATTTATCTCGTCATTGATCGAGGATAATCAATCGAACGATTGATCTGAGAAATCATTTAAGGGGGGATATTATAGATTTCGAATAATATCCATTATCGAAAATACCTGGGGAATGTTGGCGTTTATTTGTCGGTTGAGGGCGTCTCGCTCCTTTTCTACTTCTTGTAGTCTGGCTTCGGCCTCCTGTAAACGTTCCTGACTCTCCCTAAGAGAATCCATGAGCTTGTCTCTTTCATCTAACATAGAAACCATCAGCTGTTCAAAGTTAGCATCTTCACCAGAAAACTGTGAGCTCCTTTGACTGATGCTGTCTTCCGAAATGGTCGGCATCACGTCACACATCATGTTCCACATTTTATATTATTTCGCACAGATTAACCGAGGATTTAATGAATAAATATATCAAAATAAAACAACGGAAAACTTTTATACTTTACACAACACCGTTTAAGAAGAAAAACAAAATACTATTAGATTCTTACGATTTTCTTTTTTTTTTTTTTTTATTTTGCCAATTAATTATCTTATAAGCCCGTTTTCTTTTTTTAGACACACTTCTTATCACACATTATTATTATTATTTATTATTATTATCATTATTATTATTATTTGAAATCACTATACAATCACGCACAATATTCTTATTTATATTATTATCTTTCAGGACTTTTAATACAGCCTCCTTGGGATAGGGTAGCCACCGCCGCCACCGCCGCCGCCGCCGTCGTTGCCGCTGGTGCTTATTTGACAAGACGAGGTGGTAAAAGCCTCGTTATTTTACATTAGAACCTTGTTATTACCGAAAATTAGGGCACGGGAATAGCAACAATTGCTTACAGTGACACAGCGACATGTACAAATCAATGCAACAGCATATTAACGACATTATAGCCGAAAAACTATACTGACACACCTACAAATTCCTACCACCCAGCCTACACTACTCCATTTTCGATACCGGCGGCCATCTTCCTTAGTGACGTCACACGTCAGATTTCAACAGCCATAGAATAACGCCGCTTACAGATATACACTACACTTTATAACGGGCAGATTGTTAACTAGCAAACACCAGGATATGTGAAAAATAATAATTATCTTAAATCAGAGATGAAATATATCAATACAGTTTACTTACCTCTTTAAAAGTGCCGATGAAATGAAACAAAAGAAATACATGTTTTATTCTTAAATTATTTAATTTCTTGGTAATGCAGTTAATCTCCGCGGTCGGTAAGGTAGTTTGGATATATATGTATATATTTTTTTATCGACAGATTGAACGGGTTGAAAAACCTCGCAGTCCAAACATGGCTGACGATAGTGGTGGTTGGTTTTCAATAAGATTAATAAATAATTTAATTGTTTTTTATTATTATTCCGTACAAAGATGTACTCGGTTTATACTATTTTAGATAAGTATCAATATTATTTAGTGATATGCCGGGACCGCGTAAAGCGGCAAGGCGAAGGCTGACTTCGCATGAAAACAACAAGAAAAGTTTAGGAGGTTAGAATCTTGAGGTTTTAAGTCAAACATTGATGACGAAATATATTACCATAATTCATAATGTTACTTAATATCGTTTAAAACCAATTTTCATCGGCACATTTACACATTTCAGATGTTACGTTAAACGATTTCGCTAATTCTCCATCAGGCAACCACGCGAGACTTAAAAAATCAACAACAAACGTGTCATCTGAAGGTTAGACAGCTCCTAACATCTGTCAGATTAATTTTTATCAATTATTTGAATAATCTTACGATAATTAGACAAAAAAAAATGGAATTTTATCACACTTTTCTCTAACCTTTCGTTTACAAGTTTCAAAGTTAATCTGATCTCTCTCGTTTTAGTAAAACAAATAATAACTAAAGAAGAAGACAATCGGGCATGGGATGAAAAACTTGACGATTTTGAAGGAGACTTTGAGCTTATAGAGCAAGAAAATGAAGACGGTAAAAAAGGTAAATTTTATTGTATTTTATCACCGTTTTCGAGTTTTTTTTTTACATTATTTTTCGTAAAAAAATTACTCATTTTTAACAGAAAATAAAAAAAAAATTTTTGAACAAAGAAAATCGTCACAGTTATTCTAAGAAGGCTAAAAAAAAACAGTTGTAATTATTTTACTGGTATTCTTGAATGGAAGTAATGCTAATAATCTATTTTCAGAAGTCGTTCTGTCTAAGCAAACAAAACCTCGGCGAAGAACTAAGTCCGAAGAACAGCCGGCCGATGGAACGGGTGAGTGACAAGGCTTAGATAAATTTTGTAGAATTTAAACACAGAAAAATTGAATTTGAAATTAATAATGCAAAAACTTTGCTCCTTTTGTGCCAGTAAAGTATTAAAATTTTTTCTGAAACGCTCTATAACTGAGAAATTTATGAATATATTTACAGAAAGATATTAAAGATGATGCAAGTCTGTTTTTTTCAGCCTCATTTCATTTAACTGATTTTTATTTCACAGGAGTTCAGTACCCGCTAGATGTTTGGTTCCTAATATCAGAATACATCAGGCCGGAGGATGTGGGAAGATTTGCCGGTATATGCAAGAGCGCTTTCCATGTAGTTAATACAGCTAAATTTTGGTTTCACATGTACAAACGGTAAATATGAATTATTTAAACATTATTTTGAATGCCTGTTAGCCTGATGCCTGTTAGCGTCCAAAAATAATTTTAAACTGCCTCCGTTCATCTGCAGAATAAATTGATAAGTATCCAATCTATTTTAACGCAATTTCAGCAGCTCTTGCAGTCGGCTGTTTATTCCCATACTAAAAACACACTATTTGTTCAATTTTACTAAATATACACTAAAATATAATCAATCATCTTAAAAATCGCCCAGTTTCAGTAATTTGTTGATTGAAAATATCAAATTTTTACAAAATCAGCGATTTTTTTTATACAATAAACACCATTCAACCTTTTTTATATTACTTATTCGTCTAATTCAGTGAAATAGGCAAGACCCTAATTTCTTTAATAAATGCAAAGCAATTATTTGCCGTGTTCAAAGTTGAAAATTTCTTTTCAATATCATCATATAATGAAAAAGACTTATTTTTAATTCAGGAAACATTTATCAACATTTTTTGCTCATTCTCAGTTCATGGGAAATCAAGTTGAGGTAAAAAGGAATAAAATTTTATAGCGATAACTAAGATTGTTAAATAAGTCTGAAAATATTGGAATTTTGCTATTCATACAAATAGTTTGTTCCAATAAGTACTTGCATCTTCCGATTCCATAAAATTCCTCTCTATGCACAGATTTACCCCTTTTCACGTTTAAATTCTTGCACACAAATATCTTCAATAATTTACGGAAATTTTATATTTTAATTATGTTCTCTGATGTAATGATACATAAGTTTTAGAATACCTTTTTTCTCCTTACAGATTTTATAAATCTACCGCCGGCCTACCAGAACGTTTACAACCAGAGTGTATGGTGCGTTTGTACAGTCTGAGATCATGCGTTATAAGAACGCTTCATTACATCTATTTTCCACAGAGAAGAAACAACCAGAGTCCAGATTTCAGTCTTCAAGAAGAACCTCATTCCTTGTTGAAACGTCAGTGCAGTCTTATGTGGCACCAGGTCAGTATAGATGATTATTTATTTGTTTACGTGTTTGTTCACTCCTCTATTTCCCATTTGGTATAAAGACAGGACACAGCGGTACGAATTAGATACAAACAAATAAAAATAGAAACCAAAAAAGAAAGTGAAGCAAAGCTAAATTCACTTTAAACCCTTTTATTATTCTTTCTTTTGCTTCATTTTCTTAAATCTGATTAACTAAAGAAACAAACTATCCTCAAATATCAAAATTACGTTATTCCAGAAGGGTAAAAATCAGTGGTTCTTCTTTTTTAAATTAAAAGAAGTAGCTCTAAGACGAGGGATCTCGTCTCGTAATACAGAAGTTAAACCCCATCGTCCAGATCTAATTGAAATGCTAGAAGATGTGTCTGCCAATCCAGAAGACAGGTGTAAAATTTTACAGGTAAATATTTGAAAGTTTTAGAAAAGAATATAAATTAAATGGAGATTATTTTCATTCATTTATATTCATATCATTTTCAGATAACATGCCTCAAGTACACATGGACTCCGCTGGTAATAGGTCTGATTTTACAGTCAGTATCTATGACTTTGTCACCTGGTTTTTGCCATCATCGTTTACAGCTCGGTTTTGGAACAGCTTTAACACCTAAGACACCACCTAGCCAGATGATACTTTTAGACGGTGTTGTTGGCGTCAGAGTTTTAGATTGGTGGCACCCTTTGTATCCACATCAGCATGCAGCGTCAGCTGTGTTACCGCCATCGGACGACGCTTGGGAATAGTTTTAAATCGGTTGCTTAGTTTTAACTGTATTGAAAAAAAAAAAAAAATACAACAATAACAACAACAACATGAGTAACGATGATGAAAAGAATTAAAATAAAAGCTAATATCAACAGTTAAGAAACAAATTAAAGGAAACAAGTTTTGATGAATTATAAATACAAAATTTTGATAGATAAAGATTTAAAAAAAAAAATTTCTTTTTGTTTTTTTGAGTAATAATTACTCGTCGGTATAAAATTATTTAGGGAGAAAAATTTTGCGAAGAGTTGATGTTGTTTTTAGTCAGTTTATATATATTATTATTTTTTTTTTTCCTTTCAGTTTCTGTTTAAAATTATCCAAACATTAATAGAGCAGCTATCGGTTATTGTATAATTAGTCAAAGTCTCACGGTACATTGTGTCTTTCTTTCTTTCTTTCTTTCTTTCTTTCTTTCTTTCTTTAGGTTCAAGGCGATCATAAATACAATGTAATTTAACCAGAGACCATTGAAAAATCAAATATTATTGAATTAGAAGAGTTTTATCGATTTCTTTTTTAATTTGCTTAGCGAAAATATCAAGGAAATGTTTTGAATAATTTTGTGAAGATAATCAAAGAAAGAAAAAATAAATAAACCATGTGACTTTGACATCAGAATTAATATTTTATATCATAAATATACTATATGAGTATTGTTATTGGTTATTGAATATTATTATAGTTTTTTTTTTTCTTTTTGTGGGGATTTAAAAATTAGATTGTTTTCAAATTTCATTGGATATCGTTGAGAAGTTAATTAATTAATCGAGTTATATGTATATACCTATGTATGTATAGCTTAATAGTTTTTCATCTTGTTACGATATTATATATTTATGATTATAAGAAAAAAAAAAATAATAATCATAAATAGTAGGTAATCCAGTCGTTTAATTATCTTCTTTATTATAATATAAATGTATATAAATGTAATTAAATAATTAGGTAAACATATATGTATAACATTTTATGTATATCTATTTAATTATCTATATACAGATATAATATCTTTATATTTATCATTTATGATTATATTAATTTATAATCGTTATTAAGATTCTATTGTTTAATATCGGATATAATTAACTATTGCAGAATATTTTGTCCCTTTTCCCTTAATCAATATTTTTTTTTTTTTTTTTTTCATTTTCATTTTGATTCAATTTTCAAACGTAAGAAAACAATACTACATAGGTATTGTCTATCTCGCGTATCTTTTTGCTTATACGAAATTTTGGTCTAAATAATTTGTTTGATTATTTTTTGTTAATTTTTTCGTTTTTTATGGATACGTCGCGTCAATATCTACAATCATCCTTGAGAAGTAATCGGTAAAACAGGTTTTATTTATATAATAAAAATTCTCACCGTTATATGGATGTCATTGTTGTTATTATTACTATTATTTTTTTCTTCTATTTTCTGTATTTTTTTTTCTTCAGATTCAATTGTCATCCCTGAACTGTAGCTGCAAGATCGAGATATGTCATTTCATACCGGTCAACATCGACATAAAAAGTATGGACTACGGCTATCCGTATTTAAACGATGTATGTACTGAATGTGAGCAACCAAATGACGAAGATAGAGCGTGAATGCGGCCCCTCTCTGTTTTCTTTTACTGAAGCTACATCATTGGTTAAAAAAAGAAAGGTATTAGTTGCACATTCGCTCTGTTTTTTTTTCTATCATAAGGACACGTTTCAACGCGCTATGTTCAGTCTTTACTTTTATGTCGATAGCATTTGTTCGTTATTCTATTCATAATATACCTGTGATATGGATGAATACGCAAACTGCACTTCTACCATAGATATTTACATACATTCTTCAAATAGCTCTACGTGGGGTACATAGTCATATTACTCTATCTACAGATCTACAAACAGATCTACCTATGTATGTACATACATACATACATATTTACACGTTTCAAAACTGACTATAAAAGGTGAGTGCGACACGTTCTTACAGTTCATATATCATATTGGGTATGTAAAAGCCTGCGATATTAAGTGCGATCGTGCCGGTTTGGTGTACGTTTGTACAGAAATTCTAAAACGATTTTTATGAACAAAATGAAAAAAGCAAATAAAAAAAATAAATAAACAAGAAAATATAATCAGGAAGGATTACTGGTTATATTAAAAAAGATCGACGTACATAATTTTTCGATCTAAAACTGCAGTCGATAAATTGAGGTTATATTTTCCATTAAAAAATAAAACTCGATTAAGAAATTATGCCCTGCGTCTGCAGTATAAACCAAGAGCTCTTAACATTAATGCAATTCCGTTGATTATAATTCATAAAAAAAAAACCCTTCTAACGATATTATATTTCATTTACGTTATAGTAATCTCGACGTCGTTGATAATTAACTTTAGTTATTATTTCGAGGTGAGAAAAATAATTTTTCTTTTTATTTATCGATTTGCGTTATTCATTTTTTTTTTTTTTTTGTTATTTCATAAAGTAAATATAACTTCGGATACCGCGGGGGTCATATAAGCAAAGCGAGACATACATACATACGTGTGAATCAGAGATTAGCGAGAAATTAAACCGTGTGAAAAAATGTGGATATGGTATATATATAGATGAAAATTTCTTTACTCTGCAATCGCAAATTTTATATCAGCTAGAACCTGTTACCCGAAAAAAACCGATAGGTACGCTTTGTGAATAATCGAGAAGCTCTTCTCGGTAATCTATTTAATAAAATATAAAGAAAAAAAAAAGTTTCAAAAGTAGAATCAATAATAATCGGTTTTCAGAATCGCCGGTATGCTTGTAGGTATGTATATTCCGGAAATTTTGGGTGTGGACGAGATTTTTTGCCTCCCTAAAATAATCTTCACATAAAATAAAAGCATATTTGTAATTGCGAGAAATTAGTGCAGGGCATCAATATTACAATTTGGAAGAAGAAATTAACACTGGCTACATGATGTATTGACGACAAAATTCACTCTCCTTATTGCGAGAGTGTTCAGGGTTGGGATAAAAAGTTGAAATTTTTTTAAGAGATTTTTTATTAGAATTATTTGGCGACGATTTGGGGGTGGGGGGTAACCGCGAGAAAATTTTTCCACACCCTAAATAATTAGACCACCCTAGTATACACAATTATATACTTCGATTTTCTTATTAAATACCTAAATATTGTTTAGCAACGTACATTATCATCGTGAATAACAAAATAACGCGATTTGTTTTAAATCGCGATTAAGCCTGTTGTGGTTTCTGATCGTCTAAGCTAACATATACAGCTTATGATACGTACAATATTCTATACGTTATACAGCTCAAGGCAGTATCTGCTATTAAAATTGATTCAGTCAACAAATCTTGTAATATTCCAACAGATACATAACCTACCTGTATATACATATACGTATAGACTATATACCTAACTACCTGTATACCTACATAGTTATAGTAGGTATAAGCATAGCGACGCCTACTGATTCATTGTCGATCAAACGGCCGGTTACTAACGAGCTTAACGCTATCCGATCTAAAAGTAAATATTTATTATTCATTATTTTACTAATCATGTTGTAATCACTGTTATACCTTTCTCTCTTCTTCTTGGTTCTTTCTCGTTTTCTATCTCAATTTCTCTTTAAACTCTTTCCGCAGCTATTTCACCCCTTTATTATAATATCATTATCAGACGATAATACGTCAGGATAAAAGAAGAAAATATATTTGTATAATATACGTTTATATACGTAGAGTAAATTTTTTAGATTCATGAAACAGAAAAAAAAATATATATAAAAATAAAAAAACGTAGAAAATATATAGAAAATTATTGATAAAATTGGTTTTTACTCGAACGTGATCGTACATTTATATCTACTTTATCGATTTTGCTTATTTACGTATGACGTATTACATACATGTATATAAGATAAAAATTGTAGCTTTGAAAATAATATATCACGTGAATTAAATTCATTCATAATATATTGTATACTTCGTTAATGAATGAATGTGTATAGAAGAGAGAGAGAGAGACAGAGAGAGCGATATAATTACGAACGATTGATAGTATAATTTGTACATTTCTTTATTTACTTTATTTTATTTCATTTTTAGTTTTTGTTATAGACAACAATAAGTTAATTTTCATTATTTTACTTTAAATTAACCGTGTATATACCTATATATAAATTCACGAGCAATAAGTATTCTCACCTATACATACCTTTGTGAAAAAAAAAGACAAAAAAACGAAATAGTAGGCAAAATTATTTACATTAGAATCTCGTTTCGCTCGTATTATTATTCCTTATATAATAATATATTATATGTATATACATATTAGACCGTTTCAAAAAAATCGACTATTTTTCATTTTCAAAGAGTAACTCAAAAATATTGTTCCAAATGACGAAAAAAAAATGCTGTCAAAGTTTGAACTCTTAATATTAATATTAAGAGGTGCCTCATCGCGATTTTCTATTTCCAATCTAAATAACATGGGAAAATTTTTTTTTAAACTTTGGAATTCTATAACTCGTCAACGCATTAGTGTACTGATAAGATCAGAACATATTTTTGTAGTGAATTGAACGCTCTAAAAAAAAGGTCTCTTGTTCTTTTTCGATAAATCTAGCTATTTCCAAGTTGGTGTATTGGTTATTAATGGTAATTAATCATGACGAACTTGGAAACAGTTGGATTCATCGAAAAAGACCAAGAGACCTTTTTTGTAGAGCGTACAATTTTGAACAACAGCATTCATGCAGAATCTTTCTAAGTAGATTAATTTTCAAGATATAAAAATCGAAGAGTTCCACAAGACCACTTCCCATGTTATTTAAATGGGAAATAGAAAATCGCGATGAGGCACCTCTTAATATTATTATTAAGAGCTCAAACTTTGACAACATTTTTTTTCATCATTTGGAACAATATTTTTGACTAACTCTTTGAAAATGAAAAATAATCGATTTTTTTGAAACGGTCTAATACATATATAGAAGAAATTTATCCAATGATTTCTGAATAAATACATATATGTATTCATTTTGCAATAGTATATATGCGTAAGGATATATAAATTGCTAATATATAATATATCTATTAATAGAATAATACTCCAGTGTTTTCTATTATATGTATATACACACATATATAAATAGTATATACGACAATAAATGTAGGCAATAAGGGTTCGAGTTTCGAATTCCTTCTAGAGAACGTGCCGCGCCACTATATCTTCGGCTCACTTTAACTTACTTAACGCACCCTGCAGAACTCGCGGGTTCTTTGATTGTGATGATGATGGCTCGCGTCAATCTCCTCCGTAGGTGGTGTATATATATTATATTATATTATATATATATATATATATATATATATATATATATATATATATATATATATATATATATATATATATATATATATGTGTGTGTGTGTGTGTATATACACCAAAGTTAACAAGTACACGCGGTAAATAAACGGTCTTTTTATCTATATATACGCGAAAATTAGTAAAAAAAACATAATCAATAATTAACGGTATGAATTAAATCAGAAATGAAATCACAAAAAAAAAAATGCGTCAAAAATCATTTTTCAATTCTGTTTTTAATTTTCTTTTTCTTTTTTTTTCTCCTTTTTTTTGGATGAGAGAATATAGTTCCAGAGTAACTGATACGAGAGATACATATGTATATCTATATATGTATAATACCAACCATATAAAGGTTGTTTTTCATCAACCTTGTACGCGATAGAAGTGAGTGACTGCAGAACCAAACCTCCCTTATACGTACGCTAGTCATCTCTCACAGTTTTAATTACTTATCTGTCAAGGGTGGGAATTGAATTGATCCTATACGGAAGGACGCGATGTAGGTAGGTAGGTAGGTAGTTAGTTAGTTAGTTGTGTTACGTATCTAGGTAGATATACCTGTACATATCGCGTTTCTTTCGGGAAAAATATTAATGTCCAAATATGTTTGAATTAATGTCTGAATTAACGAATGAATTAATGAATGAATCTTTTTTTTTTTTTTTCTCTTACTGTTTTTGCGTCAAAGTATACATAAATATATACCTATATATGTATATTCATATGCACATGAGTGTAGAAATCCTTTTAACAGAGGGAGGGAAAGGGGTGCTCGTAAGTATGAATAAAACAAACTTGAAAAACAAAAAAAAAATATATATATATATAAACAAAAATTTTCTTTTACAGAATTAGTCCCTGAATAATTGATTTTTATAGTATTACCTTATACCTACGGTGAAACGCGAATAGTTTATCACGTGGATAATTATCATTTTTTATACATAAAAATTGGTAACTAATAAGAATAAAAAAAAAAAAATAAAGTAAAAAATAAATAAATAGTGTAATTTCTTAATTTTTTTTTTTTTCATTTTTCTTTTTTAGTCATTTCTTTTCTACGCGTATATAAGTAGATAGGTATACGTATATGTATTTTTGCGTGTCAGTGACATTTGATCATTTCGGCCGTAGTAGGTATGTACCTATACTCTTAGCTAATGGTATACCTATATACATATATAAATCATATCTTCCTGATTGATTCCGTTTTTACGAGTCTGCAAATACATCGTAAACTTAGAAACTCACACCTCGACAAAGGGGATTTCAGTATGTACTTTTATCTGTCGCGTAATATAGATGTATGTACACACGTATAGGTATATCTATTTATGTATATAAATTCGTGTGTGTGTTTTGTATAGATGCCTAATATATAATATATATATATAAATTATAGGTATATCCGACAGAATCTTAATTAATGCAATTAACTTTTTTTTTTGTTTTTTTTCTGTAACACGCATTCGGTCAGAGTTTAACCACGCTCAAAGGCGTCAGCTGAGGTAATAACAAATTTAGTTACGCGCTGCACATAGCGTCGAATAAAATCTGTAAGAGTGGGAATAAAATGAAAAATAATAATAATAATAATGGTAATAATTAATATAAAGAGCGTTTATACGTTTTGTTCAAATTGCGTAACTAATTAACGCGACTTTTCATTAATTTAAAATCGCAAAGGAGGTAAATATATATACATACCTATACATATAGATATAACGGAAAAGAAATATTTTATATATATATATATATATATATATATATATATATATATATATATATATATATATATATATATATATATGTGTGTATGTAACAGTTTATACTACTATACCTATAGGTATGTATGTATATGTATAGTTTTATACCTGTTTCGTATATACAGAAGAAACACTTATAGAACGAAGCCTAGAAGGAAAGACGGAAAGACCCGTAAACCCCGAAGCTCGTTTTACGCCGCGATTTATAGCTCTGTATTAATCACTTCAGACGTCGAACTAAACTAACAATAAACTAAACTAAACTAAACCAAACTAAACTAAACTACAATACGGTATACCTATATATATATATATATATTAGACCGTTTCAAAAAAATCGACTATTTTTCATTTTCAAAGAGTAACTCAAAAATATTGTTCCAAATGACGACAAAAAAATGCTGTTAAAGTTTGAACTCTTAATATTAATATTAAGAGGTGCCTCATCGCGATTTTCTATTTCCAATCTAAATAACATGGGGAAATTTTTTTTTAAACTTTGGAGTTCTATAACTCGTCAACGCATTAGTGTACTGATAAGACCAGAACATATTTTTGTAGTGAATTGAACGCTCTAAAAAAAAGGTCTCTTGTTCTTTTTCGATAAATCTAGCTATTTCCAAGTTGGTGTATTGGTTATTAATGGTAATTAATCATGACTAACTTGGAAACAGTTGGATTCATCGAAAAAGACCAAGAGACCTTTTTTGTAGAGCGTACAATTTTGAACAACAGCATTCATGCAGAATCTTTCTAAGTAGATTAATTTTCAAGATATAAAAATCGAAGAGTTCCACAAGACCACTTCCCATGTTATTTAAATGGGAAATAGAAAATCGCGATGAGGCACCTCTTAATATTATTATTAAGAGCTCAAACTTTGACAACATTTTTTTTCATCATTTGGAACAATATTTTTGACTAACTCTTTGAAAATGAAAAATAATCGATTTTTTTGAAACGGTCTAATATATATATACATTAAATAGAAATATTAATCTAAAAAATATAAGCAGAAAAAAAAAATTATCGTAAATTTGAAAATTCCTTATATAACAAAACTTAAAATTTTTTTGTTTCTGCTACTATTATTATTATCATTATTTTTACTTAGATTGTTTTTTCCCCTTAATTGTGGCATATATGAGTCATGAGTCTGCGTGGTTAGGTCAGTTGCTTTAGATTGCTAAAAGATCACAAGAAAGTAAGAAGGAGAGAAGAAAAAAAAAAAAAAAAATTGGAAAAACTGTTTCGGATCACCTATATCCGTTTATCCTATAGGTATTATACATATTATAAGCATAAGCTATGATCGTTGTATAGGCTTGTTGGTGAAGGTTGAGCGATTGTCGGGTTATCGTACGAACCTTCGAACCGAACGTGACGGGTACCAACAGCTAGTGTAATATACATAGCGAGCAATGAGAGAGAAAGAGAGAGAGAGTGAAAGTGGGAAGGGAAGGGAAGAAAAAAAGGGCGATTGCTGGGGTTGGGAGGATATACCAGCGACGTCGATTAAACGGATTTACAAAGCCGGACGTAGGTCGAATCCCTTTTCGCTGCCACTTTCGATATGCGTATAGGGAAAGAGCTTTTACTGTGAGGTATTATACTATTTTTTTTTTCTTTTCTGTTTTTTTTTTTTTTTTGCGATTTTTTTTCTTTTTTTTTTTTTGCGTTTTTTAAAGAGGAACGATTCGGAAACTTCGCAACGGTATCGATACGCTATAAAATATATATATATGCATATTTAGGGATATTTTTTTCTGTTTTATTCTTTCATTCAAATCAATAATTATAGTTGTGATTTTTTTTTATTTTTATTTTTTTTTTTTATCCCGAATCAAAAAACTTTCGTTTCTGTCATTGATGATACATATTTTTCTTTGTGTTTTTTTTTCTATTTTTTTTTTCGTATGTATTATATGATTGGAATAATTTATATATTTCTTCGATTTATATACGTGTATAGGGTATTTCTTATATAGTAGCTTATTATCTGCAGCAGATTTTCTCGAGTTAAATCGACACGAATTTGTCTCGAGTAACGACTCAGGAAACTCAGTAATTTTATAGGTATAGGTATGGATGTATGATACGTATATATATATATATATATATATATATATATATATATATCTATATGGTATTTATGGTACCTATATACATGTACATATATAACAGAGTGAAAGTTTCTAATTTATTAAATTATCAATTAAAACTTCTATGCTTGCATCGGTATACCGAATTTATTTTATATTATCCCTTACTTGACATGCTTCTGCGAAGTGACGTTTACATACTTGACACACTGCAGGGGTGAATGTTGTATCCCAGCGATAAAAAATTTTATATAACAAATAAACTATTTAATATTTTAACTTGCCAATTTTTTCCAGAACTTCTTAAGAGCTTACTTTTCAAAATTATTTAGGTTACATAGCCAAAAATTAAAATTCCGTATGATAAAAAATAAAAAAATAAAAAATAAAAATAAAAACAATTTATAATATTCAACAAAATTGAAAAAATGATCATTTTTACGAAAAACCTGGGGTGGTTTGCACCCCAGTGTATCAAGTATAAGGGTTATGTATATATACATATGGGCAAGTCCACCAATTATCAACAAATGAACTGGACGTAAAAAATTTGATTTGTCTGAAATTTTTACCTTTCATAGTGTGTTCTAAGATTGAAAAGTTCTCCAAGTCTCATCTCTTTGAGACTTACCGTTCACGAGATATGCAACATTCAATTTTCGTACTTTGACGTAACTGAGGGTTGAATGTGAATTTTTATCGTATCTTTGTCGCTACAAAATAAATATGAAAAAATAGGTGTCTCATGTGAAAAATTCTCACTTTTTCGAATATATCTTTCATTTTCGAATATCTTTTCAAAATCCATTAAAAAAAAAAAAAAAAACACGTTTTTTGTGAAACAAACAGCTTTTTCGAGTGCGCCGTCAAATTTAATCATTCTTTTGAATTTTTTATTCCAGAGCTGAGATTTTTTCTGTAAGAAACCCATATTCGTAGAGTGGAACGACGGCGGGATCTCGCCTGAGCTGAATTTAATTGATGAAAAGTGCATTATTTACAGATCTTTGTCAATTAAGCGTCTAAATAATACACTTTTCATCAATTGAATTTAGCTCACGCGATATCCCGCCGTCATCCTACTCTACAATTTTGGATTTCTTACTGAAAAAATCTCAACTTTCGGATAAAAAATTCAAAAGAATGATAAAACATGGCGGCATACTCAAAAAAGCTGTTTATTCTCAAAAAACCTGTTTTTTTTTTTTTTTTTTAACGAATTTTAAAAAGATATTCGAAAATAAAAGATATATTTAAAAAGGTGAGAATTTTTGCACATGAGACACCTATTTTTTCATATTTATTTTTTAACGACAAAGATACGATAAAACTTCGCATTCAACCCTCTGCAGTTACGTCAAAGTACGAAAATTGAATGTTGCATATCTCGTGAACGGTAAGTCTCAAAGGGATGAGACTTAGTGAACTTTCCAATCTTAGAACACACTATGAAAGGTAAGAATTTCAGACAAGTCAAATTTTTGACGTCCAGTTCAATTGTTGATAATCGTTGGACTTGCCCATATATATAGAAAAAGATGGGGCAAAATGAGACACCATATTCAAGACAAAACTTTTTTTTTTTTCTAAAATGCATAGTTACGGTTTGTAGAAAAGGCTAAGGCAATTAGTTGATCAGCCCAGATACTGACCAATTTAAAATTTTCAGTAAAAGAAAAAAAACAAGAAAAAAAATTTTATTTCATCATTCCCAAATGATCAATGGTCTCTGTATTCCTTTCTCTCTCTCTCTCTCTCGCTCTCTATCTTTCTCTATAATCTCGCACATAATGCGTATATGAACGATTTACAATTAGACCTATCCATAATATATACACATTCATAAAGGGATTGAATATGTATGTACAGGTACATACAATATCCCGTATAACTATATGATGTTATAGCTGCTGATGGTTACAGGGATCCATACCTATATATATATATATATAAGGTATATATCTCTTTTGTCTCCAGAGTTTTGAAAACCGGAAGTGACTATATCGAATACAAATAATGCTATATATTATATAGACGAAATGTCTCACATCTCTCTCTCTCTCTTCATATATACATATATGTATATATTATATACCTATTATATACGACGTACCACAATTATTACAATAAAGTGTTGAATTGTGTACTGTGAGAGACAATACTGTGACCGACTTAATATATACATATATAATATACACACGCATATATATATATATATATATATATATATATATATATATATATATATATATATATATATATATATATATATATATATATATATATATATATATATATATATATATATATATATATATATATATGTATATATATATATCCTATCTCTTCTATCTCTCTCTCTCTCGGTGCTTCAAGGGTTCTACAAGCTAGTTAACTCCCACCTATTAATAATTCTCTTATGTAAATTTAACACAACGTCTGCATCATCCCCCACTGGTGATATACTGCCCCGAAACGACGCGGACTATATAACTCTGAAATCCTCAAAAGCTTATATTATCAGTTAGCATATATATGTATATAACGAACCCTTTGTACTATAACATAAGAAGTTTGTCGTACCTACCACAATTATCATATACGTATCTATATCTATAAGTTTTTCGTTATTTTTTTTTTTCATTTCATCTTTTTTATTTTATTAGTAATATAGACTTTTATAGTTATATTTAGTACATGTATATACCTATATGTATATATTATACACATAGGTATTAATATGCATATGTTAAAAAAATTATCTCACATTTTATCATTACAATTTATACATATAATAATTACTTACGTTTACCAATATTATATACTTCGGAGTTATATACATATATACATATGTATATATCTACTTGCAATTGGATAATTAAGTTTAAATAGTTCAAACCGCGCGTTTCTAATTCGGTTTCTAAACCCGGGGATATTATAATTCGAAATGGTACCCCATGAGGGGAATTTAACGCGACAAATTTCGGAAGTAAATTACTTGTTGAACTATTATTTTATTATAATAATTAATTGGATGTACGGTCATTACATAAAATATTATTTTATCTTTTCTTTACGGTTTTTTTTTTTTTTTCAGAAATTTACATGTGCAGTTCGCGTGAAACAAAAAAAATAAAATAAAATAAAAAATTCTAATTTAAAATCGGTTTTAAAACGGTTTTTTGTTTTCATTTTTTTTTTTTACCCAAGTTTTTAAATTTTTTTATTTTTTTTTTACCAGTTGTTTATTTATCTTTTTTTTTATTTTTTTTAAATAAGTATATTCTATAATACATACGGTGTACTGTGTCGACTGTGTTCGATGTGTTGAGTGCGCGAAATTCTCACTTAAGATCACAATAATTTCCGTCAAAAAGTGTTGAAGAGTTAAAAATTTAAAAAGTTAAATATATAAAAACAAAAATCTCAAATTTGATAATTCCTTATTAAATCGTTTAATTCAAAATTTTTAAAAATGGAAAACATAAAGATAAAAATGAAGATGAAAATTTTAAAAATCAAAAAAAAAGTTCGTTTAAAAAAAAAAAAAAAAAAAAAAAAAATTAAAAGGACGAAATCTTGCATCGAGGACCTGTGGCGTCGATCGTCGTCAGACACTTAGCTACACATGACATATCCGTCGTCCTGACGGTCGTCCTGAAGGGGGTTCGGAGTCCTGATTGGCCGGCAAGATGTAGGCGGGAGAGACGCAGGGCTTCGGTAGCTTCGCGTTGCTGCTTATATAAACGGGATTTTGCCGACTGGTAGTTCACACCTGCCGCGACACGAACGGAGCAGGATCCTTTCAAAGATATATATATATATATACCTATAGACGTTATTCATCTCCAAAAGCGGAAGTAGAACCTTCGAAAAACCATCCATCCTTCAACATCAACTGTAAAGGTTAGTCAAAAATTTTTTTTTTTTTTAATTTACTGATCAAATTTACCTATACGGAAAATTTTCTTTCCGAATTATTAATTAATTAATTAATGAAAAGTAAAAAAAAAAAAAAACAGACAGAAAAAATAAGAAACGTTGAAGGAAAAAAGTTGTTCCATTTTCTTTGATCAAATTGTTACAATTTTTTTTTTTTTGCAATCCCTGTACGAGCGTATTATATTATATGAGCATAAAAAACGAAAATTTTCTTTTCTTTTTTTTGTTCTATGCCTTGGGAAATAACAGAATTATTTATTTTTGGCAAATTACGTTGAAAAAATTAAAGTTACGATCACGTGTGCAGTACAGAAGAATGTGAGAATTCTTGAATTTTTTTTTTACGTTTTTTGCTGAAAAAAAAAAATTTCATCTTCTCTCAACTTTTTCTTTTTTTTTTTTTTTTCGTTTCTTTCTTAAATTCCTTTCTTTCGTTTGTCCGAATAATTATTCGCTTTTTAGCGAGTCGGTTATAAACGTTGGTAGTATATTCTAATTAGTGAAACAGGTATACATATATACCTATACATATATAGTCAAAGTTAACGAGTTACGAAGACCCGACTAAGTAAGTCTCCTATTTCCTTAAGCAGATATAGAGGATTTTGGGAATTAAAATATTTTTCTTGATCCCTTAATAAAAAATTCATCTTTATAATTCGTATTATACATACCCTATATACCTACTTGAGATAACGAGGGTTGTAATATATTCGTTTTATTATATAATGATAATTTGGAAAATTTTAATCAACGAAATTAACGAATATTTGTTTATTTATAGATTAATAAAAAATAAAATAAAATAAAACGGTTAATTCGTGAAATATATAATATATATATTTATAATTAATTATATACCAAGCGTATATACATATATATATATATATATATATATATATATATATATATATATATATATATATATATATATATATATATATATATATATATATATATATATAAAATATATAATATTTATAATTACGTATACGTAACTTGTTTAATTTCTAATTAATTATTTTTTCATCTTCCATTTTTTGACCTTTTTTATTTCAATTGTATATATATAAAAGACTCTGAGATATCCATCCGGTCAGCTATTTATACAAAGAATGACTTACACAGCTGTGTTAGACAGCCAATTCATTTTAGATATGTAGATATATCTACACTATACAAGTATATACGAACGGGAAATTGATTTGCAGATTTGTTCCCTTCCGTCCTGACCCAAGTTCATTACAATATATTGTTACATTAACTGAAATTCTGTTACCAATATATATATATAGGTATATTACCATTTTATTATAACGATTTAGACGCAATTCTGTATGCGATTTGAGGAAATTAATGATAAATTGACGAAATTATTATACATTATATACATATACTTATGTATCTAATGTGTATATAGGTATAGTATAGATCAATTTGTAGGTATATTATATCGGATAAAGATATATAGAATTCATGAGAATTATTTCAAGTTGAAAAAAGAAAAAACTAAAATAAAAAGAAAAAAGTGAAATCTTATTTTTGATTATTGTCATTTGATGTGCTCTTATCAAAAAAAAAAAAAAAACAAATTGAGAAAGTAAACGTCGAGAAGAACAGGGACCAAAAATCTAAAATTTCAACAAATTTATATTTGTATTTTTTTTTGTTTCAATTTTTTCTCTATGGTCTATCTGAACTTGAGAATTTTTTTTTTTTTTTTTAAATTAAATTTGCGAATCGTGTTTTTAACGCATCGATCATTTATTTTTCGAGATTATATATAATATTATGTATTGTACCTACGCATATAACGAGAAGTGAAAACAAAAATTTTTTTTTCTGGTCCTGCCATTGGAACAAAAAAATTATATGATCGAAATATTTCAACTTGTTTATTTATCGATGATTATTCAGATTCATTGTCAATATAATACTATATGAATGGAATATATGATATAGAGACGGTCGGTGGACGATGCACCTGTTGCCCTACGGGATTTTATCGAAATGTTATACCTTTGTTAAAAATTTTAGTCAAAGCATCGATGTTCGGGTTTCGCAATGGAAGAAAAAAAAAAAAAAATAGAAAAAACTGAACTGTACAAAAAAAAACAAAAATAAATAAATAAATAAATGAGAAAGAACAAAACCACAAAACAAAAAGAGCGAAAATGAATAGTGGGGAGAAATAAAAAATAATAAAAATTGAAAATCGCTATACGGAAGGGGAAAAAAAATTAAATCGAAAATAAAAAAATTACAAAGATAATCTATAGACATATTATAGGTATAGGTAGATATAGGAAACATAATATTTGATAAAGTTGTTATTAATCTCATAATTTTTTAGCTAACAAAAAAACGAAAACCAAAAAATAAAAAAAAAAAAAAGATTGTTTAAGTTTGCCAATTACTGAGAACGATATTTAGCCCTCGATTAAACCTGAGAGCTTTTGCAATTTTTTTTTTTTCCTTTACTTTTTCTTTTTTTTTTTTTTTTTACGATATTCTTGATTTTTCGCAAACTTTAGTTTATATACGTAACCGTTAACCAAAATCGGTTATAATATTTCGAAAGTTTAGGGACCCACACGTTAGACCGTAGATATTATATTTAGTTATAGGAACCTTTTTGGCGAAAACTTTTACCTCATATACCTATAGATATATATATATATATATATATATATATATATATATATATATATATATATATATATATATATATATGTATATGTAACTTGAGCTTATATTACCCACATAGGTATAAAATATTACATTACCGGGTCACACAAGTTGTATATACATACATACATATATACATAGGTATATATGTATCTACCTACGCATATTATACGCGTAAAGATTAATAATTGATATAATTTTGGGGGACGAAAGGAAAATTTTTCTCTTTTTTTTTTTTTATTTTTTTGGAATGGCAGGGGGGGATAATTTTCCAAAATCATATTTCAGTCAGGGGTCATTATAATTATAACGGTCTAAAATTTAACCAACCGTTCATATATCGAATTCCAAGTTATCTAAAGGGGAAAATTTTTTACTAACAGTGAGGATTATTATTATTTTTTTTTCTTTGTTTTACAAACGCCAATTTTTCTTCATAAAAATTTTAATTCATGTAATAGTCAAAATAAAAAATAAAAAATCAAAGTAATTCGGTATATATATTCCACGAGATTTTTTTTTTATGTTTTTTCTACGTCACAAATTGAAGTTTCTCTCCGTATGTGTGTATCAATGAAAAACAGAAATTTTCTGATTTCAAGAGAAAAGTTTAATTATATCATAAGCCATGGAATTATCAGGCGTAAGATCGTTTTCGTTTTCTGTTGAAAAAAAAAAAACAAAAATAAAATAAAATAAAATAATAAAAAGAATTACGACTGCTAATTGAACCGCGAATTTCTTCTTGCTTTTGACGGTGAAGATTAATCGTTTCATGGTGGGAAAAGAGGGAGGTATAAGAAAGAAAAAAAAAAAAAAAAAACTTTTCTTAGTACAAAAATCGCTGCAAAGACAGAGCAGAACCCTTTTTATACTTTTAGGAAAGTTTTAGGATTTCTCGTTTTAGCCAAGTTTATATACGGTTGACCACCGGTTGATCACGCTTTCGATTTACCCGAACGCGGACGATGGGGGGGTCGTAAACTGCTGCAGTTTGCCAAGCGCGTTTATCAGCTCTGGGATATACTATCATAATTATTGTCGGGTAATTTAGATTCGAAATTCCAGAGGCTATTCCTATACTAGATGTAGGTATATATATATATATATATGTATAGTATATCCCACGGTAATATTGACGTCGATTAATTGGTCCCTGCTTAACGGGATTGCAACAGCTCATGAAATTGGCTGATGCGCGCGGGGGTTTTAAGGTGAATTTCTATTTTCTATTTTTTTTTTTTTAGTTTCGTTTATACTTTTACTTTTCATATCGATTTATGGCGATGAGAAATATTAATTTTATTAATCTCAACTGCACTCTTCGTGTATTTAAATCACGCAGTTATAGTATATTCGAAAAACATATATGGAAAGAAAGATTTTTCGGAAAGATTAAAATCCAGAACATATTTAAATTGAGAAAAGATCGGAATGCAGAGTATGAAAAAAATAAAAATAAATAAATAAACTCGGAAAGTCCAAAACTACGAATGTATAAGAATTTGAAAATTTATTTTTAATTGAGGTATGTACACAATAAACACATAAAATTTGTTTTTTAATTGAGGTACATGTTTCTTGATGAGAGAAATTTCAAGTTCCAGGGTTTTGGCCTTTCGGATTTTTAGCCTCGGAATTTTGAATCGTTTGAACCTTTTTAAAACTAAAGTTTTTTTTTTTTTTAAATCGACTATCCTGCGGATTTCCGGGAAAATACTCTTTTCAAAAAATTTTACCGTTTGGAGGATTTTAAAAATTTGAAACATTGATTCAACTTAAAAGAAAAAAAAAAAAAAAAAAAACGTTACGATAAAAAAATGTTAAATTCTCATACGATTTTACATAGTCGAATAATATACAAAGAAAAATTAAAAAATTATCATTTCTCGTTCAATTTACGAACGTTTGCCTTCTACTATAAAAAAAAAAAAAAAAAAAAAACAAAAAAGAAAAAAATAATAATAATTGGACGGTTAATTTTTGACTGGTAATTATTAATCTAAAAATTCCTGCGCATTTAGCGTTAATTGCAGGTAATTTTTTCGGTAATTAGATGCGTGTTTCTTGTATATAGATTGACGACGTCGAGAAAGAACCTACCGTCTCAAAATTAATCTCATTTTTACGGCTTATTTTTTCTCTCTCTCTCTCTCTCTCTCTCTCTTTTTTTTTTTCTTTCTTTCCTTGTTTTTCCACCGGCAAGCTTTCGTTTATAATAATCTAATAATAAGTAAAATAGGAAAATTATACGAAACTTTTATACAAAATTACAATTTTTAAGGTAACAAAAAAGAAAAAAAAAAAAGAAAAATTGATGTGACAGGTTTTTTATTATTATTATTATTATTATTTTTTCATCCATATAAATTAGTTAGTGAAATTTTTTTTTTTTTAATTTTTATTCACGCAGTTAGTTAAATTACAACTTTGGTTAAAAGCTAGCTGCTGTTACTGTTGCTGCCAGAAACTATATTGCCCTCGATTTTCCTTATAGCTATATAAGCTACTTGCACCACCCTCGTAATATACGTATATATGTAGCTTAAACACCCTTCCGATGCTAAACCGTCGTTTAAAGCATCGTTTAAAACGAGGCGAGTCGCGCCCGTCAGTTGCATAGAATGGAATTGGTTTAATGTAATACTCAGAAGCTAACTTCTTCAGTTAACAACTTTGCTGGTGCATTAAACTTCGCTAAGGCGGACAATTTTCTCCAATAGGTACATATACATATGTATATATGTATCTAAATACATACACTATACAAATATATATAGTCATGACGATTAAACGGATCTAAACCATATACAATATACGATTATATGACCGAACGAATAAATTACAAGAAAAACTAAAAAAATTTTTTGAAAATTCAATTTTTCTTTTGTTGTTTTTTTTTTTTTTTTTTTTATTATTTTACACTTTTTCCCCTTTTTATCTGGAAAAAAAAAACAGAAAACAAAAAAAAAAAAAAATGGTAAGATTAAAAATAAAATCTTCGTAGAAATTTCTTCATTTTTTTTTTTTGTGTGTTTTGCCGTGTTTTTTTTTCTACTTTTTTTTTTTTTTTTTTTTTTTTAACCAGGAATTTTGTCGTCGTCGCGGTTGGTATGACGAAAAGTTTTAGTTTACGCTGTTTACTTTTAATCGCGCCCTTTGTGTAACTCGCGTTTTACGTTACTCCCGCGTTGTGAAAACAATGTGGGAATTTGAGAGAATATGAAAGAGCGGGTAAAAATTGAGGCGGTGGTGGAAGTGGAGGTAGAGATGGAGGTTCTAGGCCCGAGTAACATACGTACCTAACGTGTAAAACATCACATAATATAACGTATCACACAATAACATAAGCTAACTTTCTGTTCGGGACAAAGAGTCTGAATATCAGATTCATATATATGTATAGTACAGTATATAGTCACACCGTTAGTTTTGGAGAAAGGGTCGTTTTATCTTGGCGAGTAAAATAACTTTTAATAACCCTTTTGGTAAACCCAGGAGGGTACCTTTCTGTGTTTAGATTTTCTTTACACCTTCAGAATTGACAATTTATTGTAAGTTTTACATACATAAAATGTATATACTACATACACCTATATCAAGCAGCGATAACACCTCGAGATAATAAAGTCTTGATACTTTATACGTTTATCTATATACACGACATTTTTTTTTTTTTATTTCGTTTAACTGCGATTTTAAGTTTTTCAAAAATTATACATATAGTATAGTGTAAGCTGTACATACAAAAATTGTCGTCAAAAATATTGCGATTTTTTATCATTGGGTTAAATCCATAATTTTATAGATGTTTGAAAATAATTTATGGATTTTTTTTTATTTTTATTTGTATTTTTTTTTTTTTTTTTGATTTTGTGGACGTTTAAAATCTTCGCAGCTGTCTGTTTTTTATTTTTATTTTTTTTTGTTTTCTGTACCTACACCGACGTTTCGCGTCGGTCTTTAAATATAAAAATATTCCGTTGGGATTTAGGGCGGAATTGGTGAGCTAAAATAAATATAAAAAGAGAGAGAGTGAGAGTGACGAGTTAGGTTAGAGAAAATCTCCACAATTGAGGTAATCGGATCGGGGGATAATATCGTGAAAACATAGAGATTTCGACGTACCGCGCTTTTCGATTCGGTTCATTTCCTTTATACATAAAAGTTAGTGAATGGGTATTGTTCAACGTGAATTTGAAATATTAATTCTCCACGTTTTCTGGACAGTTGAATGTATTTTATAGATATATATTCGAGACGATTATTAATCATATCCGAAAACTTTTTCTTTCTTTTCTTTTTTTTTTTTTTTTTTTTTAATTTTTTATTTCGTTTCTAAAGTAAAAAGAGCTTTAAATTATCGAAAAAATAATTTCACCTATAAGCTCTTATATACATATAATATATACATATATATATATATATATATATATATATATATATACTTATAAATTATTCACCTAGCAGAGACGCAAAAAAAGTAAAACAAAAATAAAAGAAGAATAAATAAATAAATAAATAAATACTTAAATGTAAGAAAATTGCGAAGAGTTATTTTATCGTATCTTTGTATGTACTTAAATATAACTGTGTTTCTTTCAATATACATATATACCTATGTATATACCTATATGAGATTTGAAGTTAATTAATTTTTAATTTATTTTTTTTTTTTTTTTACTTTTTATTTTATTCACAGAAGTTACTAATTACGAGCGTATACGACGTGCAAATATTGAAATACAATATTCGCAGACGTATTTTATATTATTTTTCTTCTTATCGAGATGAATAGAAACTGGCTGTAATAAGATTCTTTTACCATTTTTTTTTTTTTTTTTTTTATAATGTTTTTTTTTTTTTGGACGCGGGTAAAAGAGAGAGAGAGAGAGAAATAAGACCCGCAGCTGCAGATTTTCTGAATCGTGACTGCGATTTAAAGAGCCTTACTTAATCTGCCATTAATAAATCCCCTCTTTTTTTTTGGTTTTTTCTCTTCTAACCTCTGCAACAATGAACACGATGACATACAAATTTTATTCTCAAATTCATACATTTTGATAAAAATTCAAGTAAATCGTTTCGTCGACATTCAACGATTTATTTATTTATTTATTTATTTATTCTACCTATAAATTTCATACATTTTCTGACAAACTGTCCGTTACAAAAATTTGTATATAATATCAACAAAAAAAAAAAAAAAAAGCAGTCAAAAGAAGAAAAACGAAGAGAAAAAATTTAAAATAAAAAATCTATTCATGGAATAAAACGAATCGGAATTATAATAAACTCAATGATTTATGAATACATTTTATTCCATTATATTTTCTTTTCTTTTATATTAGATATACATATTTTGTAAATTGTATATAATCCTATACCTATATTGAATATAATTATATAAAGAAAAAAAAAAAAAAAATTTCTTACCTTAAAAACAAAAAAACATAAAAAAAAAATAATAAAAATAACCATAAATTGATAATCTTGACTGACAGTTCTAATCACGCGGGAGATAAGTTATATTTAAGCTATAGGTATATACATATAAGATAAGTTAAAGTTTGCGGCGATGGTTTAAAACCAATTCTATAGCTTTCACCGGTTCTTGAGTAAAATTAATAATATATTCCATAATATACGATGTATTATTATATCTATATAATATAATATAATTCTCATCGTTATGCATGAGCCAATTAACGTTTGGAGTTTTCCTTTAGAATTATAGGAAATCAAAATTGATTCGAAGAAAATATTTAGCAAAGTAATTTTCTTTGATTTTTCTTTTAGCTATTTACTTGAAATTTTTTTATTTTTTTTTTTTATTTTGCGATAATAAATCAGGGGTAAAATTTCCGTACCGGATATGACGAAGGGTGGTAGTTTAAGATGGGTCGCGGGGTAAGAGGGGGGGGGGGGGGGGGGGGGGGGGGGGGTTAACGTTATCTTAAACCGGGAATCGTCGGATGTAATTACTTAATCTCCTTCTAATTACCATAACCCGATTCAATTGGATTACTTTATTAACTACGATTGCAGGTACGTACAACTCCGGTAGTCGATTTTGCGATAATTTAAACTGTTTACAAATAGAAATACTGATCAACGATATAATTGGAAAATTTATCGTATTACTACAACATTTCCTCCAATCTACAAATTTAACAAATTTTACGTTTCATTTGAAAAAAAGATTTCAAAGAATTAGACACGTTTTATTTTTTTTTTTTTGCTTTTTTGGTGTCTTTTTCTACTTTTCTCTTTAAATTAATTAATTTTATTTATTTTATTTTGTTTTACTTCCTTTTTTTTTTTTTTTTGACATTTATGAATTTTCAATAAGATTTTCTTTCGTACGTATATAGGTACATTATGTATATGCGTATATACATAAGTATATATATATATATATACGTTATATAGATACCTACCTGTATAGTATTCAGTAATTTGAAATAACGTGCTATGTACATACATACTAAACTTGAACAGGTATATACACCTGTTACATATATATCACATAGAAATTAAGATAGAAACTGTTGTATATAGGTATGTATATTGTGATTTGCATTAGTTATAAACTTCTCCAAATTACAAGACCAGTCAACCACTAGGTATACATGTCACAATAGTACGAAGGCTTATCCATTTTGAATTAGTCATGAGGTGTGTTAAACTTTAAACACGATTCTCCACCATCATATTTAATATACTTTATAATGTTGAATTTTAGATTAAATATTTATTTAAAATATCACATTATTAATATTATTTTTATAATTAGGTTTTTAAACTTTTCGTATGCTTTGAAACTTAAATTTTGGTGTCGTAAATCGTTTTCTATATTTATTAAAGACTAGAAGATAAAAAAAAATAAAATAAACAAAAATAATTACAGAATATTTTAAAACATGTAACCGGATTTTATTTTCCTCGAAGTTGTTAACTTTTTTACAAGTAAATTTTCTTTTTGATTCTTTTTTTTTTTTTTTATTATTTTTTTCATTTCTTGTAACTAATTGCGGTTTGTACCGCGTTTACCGTTATTTAAACTTCTTCGTTTTGTATTCCTCAGGGACATAGGTAGAACACCTACACCTTATATTCTTTAAACTATCTTGTCGGTTGTTCGGCACTTGAAACTATCACACCGTATATGTACGTGTATACATGTAAGTAGATAGAGAAAAATTCGCACACATTTTGGAGAAAAAAAAAGACGTGTATATGCGTATATACCATGCGGAAAAAACAAAACTAGGGGTGTGTGAGAGCAAGAGGTATGGGGAAAAAGTAAGAGGTTGGGGAAACTGCGCGTTTGAAGATTCTCGAGGACCATGGTATATATCTATATAAAATACCTACCTACCCTTGTATCTTCTTGTAATCTCTCCCTCGTGAGCCACAGAGTTTCTAGCCCTGTTTTAGCTACATTGGTATATATGTACCTATATACATATATACTAAGTCAGAAAACTGAGGAATAAGAAGAAAACGTGACTAACCTTTTCCCTTTTTTTTTTTTTCTCTCTCTTTCTTACACTCATTTTCAAGTTTCCTTTACAGTCCCTACATTCTCGTCTAGCTATTTTTGTTTTATTATTACAGGTTATTTTTTTTTTGCTATTGTTTTTTTTTTTTATACTATCAGAGAACGAAAGAATCGCATTGACGACGATAGAATTTTTCATTTGATTTTTTATTTTATTTTATTTCATTTTTATTTTTTTTTTTTCATATATATTTTTTATTTTTCTTCTTATGTCTCTTGGGTTTTATTTTCCTCTATTTTCATTTTTATTTTTATATCTTTTCCTCTATCTCTCGCACACAATTTCTCTTCAAATCCATTATTTCTAGTTTAAAAAATTCGTAAACCCTTTTCGAAACGAAATTTTTTTTAGATCTACTACAATAAATGGTAAAAAAAAAAAAAAAAATGAATAAAATGAAAAAAATAATATAAATTGTGAACGATGGCTCAATCGACTTATCGTTTTTACATTTAGATAACGCTCTCGCTTCGATATTATTGGAAATCGGGGTATACCTATATATAAGAATTTCCACTCTTGAAAACGAAAAAAAAAAAAAAAAAAACAGAAAGAAATGTATCTATTCCTGCACCCAACCTACTATAAGCTGTTATACCTATAACGTTCTTTATTACCTGTATCTATACCACCTATGCATACTCGAGATTATTTCCAAAAAAAAATCAAAAAATAAAAAATTATGTTAGCTTGTCAAGGATGCCGAAGCTTTTGAAAACGTTGAATTATCGTAAATCTTACCGAGTGGGTATATAAAAAGAAAAATAGCCGTATTAAATAAATTTATATCTATATACATACCTATATACCTATATGCGAAATAAGTATGTACATAGTAGTTATATATATATGATTAAGTATATATAATATGTACGCAGATTTATTATATCGGTATAACGATCGGGGGTTAAATTTTTGATAGGTCTTTTGTTTTTATTTTTATTTTCTATTTTTTGGATTTTTGTGGTAAAAATGAGTGAAGAAATAATAAAAAAAAAGTACAATTTTTTTTTTTTTTTTGTTTTTACTTTTTTGTTTCGTTTTTCCATAAAACGTGGGCTGCACCGTGACAAGAGCGAAGTGCTCTACGTATAGGTACGGGTATGTACGGAAAATGGGGCGTTTAACGACCGTGTGGAAATCTATTTCCAATGTTATACGCCCCTGCAGATTTAACTGCCCCGAAGGTTGTTACATTTTCAAACTCTTGGTCTATACCTATACGTATACATATATTTTTCTGTAACGGCTTACCCCATTGTTAGAAATTTTCTTTCAGTTTCATGTTTATTTTTTATTTTTTTTTTTTTCTCATTGCAATCGAACTAAAAATCTTAACGATAGGTATTTTAAATAAATTTCACTCGTATTATTTTCAAATAAAATCGGATGTTAAAATGTGGGAAAAATTGGTACAAAGCATCACGTTCCGAAAGTATAGGCAGTAAAAATGAAAAGAACAAAATAAACAGAAAATAGACAAATATTTGTTTCTTTCTCAAATATCTACGAAATCGTTTGTTTGATATTGACGAAATTTTATTCAATTCGTATTTCTCGAGGCTCCAAATTTCTTTTTTTATTTTACTCTTTTATCAAGTATAAAACAATTTGAAAATAAATTGTCGCAATCCGAATAGCAGTTTGAAATTTCATTGGGTCATATGCCAGATTTTACTATAGGATCAAAATTTTGTTTGAAATTTATTGTAGAATATCGCGTTTTATCGCCTAAACTGTCCGAAAAAATATTTTTGAAAACACACAAATTTTATTTATTTTTTTCTTCAACAAGCCATATACGTCACCGACTTTTTCATCTGTTCGGAAAATCTTCTTTCGTATAGATAATTTATTTTGAAAATAAAAAATAATCAATAAAAAAAAAAAAATAATAATTTTGTAAGTAAAATTTTCAAACATAGATTTTATTTTTTTTATGTCTTCGTTAAATTTAGTCCTACGTCACAGACAGCTAGTTATACACCTAGCGACATTTTAGAATCGATTTTTTTTTACGACGATCATCCAGAGGACAAACAAAATCGGGCTTAACAATCCTTCAGTACGATTTCGTCTTTTAATAAATATCGAAATCCCACTTGAGTCGTCACGGCTTTGTCAGATCTTGGCGCCTGTTTCAATTCGAAATAAGACTGAATGATTTTCCTCTATCGTGAAGAAACAGGGAATGTGTTTGAAAAACGTAACTTTTGTAAAAAACTAAAAAAGAAAAAAAAAACATATTGATAAAAAAAAAAATTCAATTTAACACAAACACGATTTTCACATTTTTTTTTTTTTGTTTTTTACTTTTCTTCAACTTGGCGATAAAAAAAACTTTCACTTTCTGTACAAAAATGATTTTTCATTATATCTACGATTCTTCATTATTTTCGAGATTTTCTAAAACATTTGAAAATCAAATCGAACAAAGATGGAAGATCTGTTTAATAAACTTTGCCAAATTATCTCAGAAACTGCCCAATGAAAAAGTGTAAAATTTATAGGATTTCATCTCCAAATAATAGGCATAAAAAATTCCCATATCTCTTTAAATTTAAACCATAGATTTTTTACAAAAGAAAAAAATCAGATTTTTAATTCTCGACTAAAACTGAAAATTTTCTCAAATAATTGATACAGTATTTTTGGTAATTGCATACGAATTTTTATATATAAGTTGATGAGAATTATTATAAAAATTTTTGTACTTTTTTTTTTTTTTTTTATCGTTTTTCATCGATTTTTGAAATTCATTCAATTTATTTTTTTATTTAATATTTTTTCTTCGTACGGGTTTTTCAATATTAAACCGCATCTCGTTTATAATCCTTCCGCTTCGAGTTTCTAATTCTTTCTGTGGGTTCGTTATCTCGCCTTTTATCTCTATCCCTAAGGAATACCTACCTACTCCTCCGGCTCCCTAGCTCTCTCTCGTTTTTGGACCGGCTTCATCAGATCCTTGAAATTTTGTGTGCAAAGCCGAGAAGCAAATCCTTAATTAATATTATAAACCTCAAAAACTCCTTTAAACGAACCTACCCTATATACCCTATACTCATCTACCTACCTACTTACCTACCTACCTACCTAGATTGAAAAATTTATTTCGGCAATATCTCAACGTCGATGAACCGGAATTCAACGATAAATATATACAATATTTCAATCATTTATCAGATACGTATACTGTAGGTACTATTTAATAATTAAACAATACCGCAATAATACCCTAACCGGATACACACGAGGTGTTGGGTCTAATCTCGTTAATAATTTCCTATAGCTTATAGAACAGGCAATTTCGCGATCCTTTAGAGGCTCTCTAACCATAAATATTAAATGAGAAATATATATTTCGGGTAATATTGTGTACAGAAAAAAAATCGAACTATCGATTGACAAAATTATAGATTTTTTTTTTTTTTTTTATTTCAAAATCTAGAAATATTTGTTTCCTATTTTTTTATTTTGTTATTCAATTTGTTTTACTTTATTATACATAGATACCTTTTTATTTCTAAAGAATACGTTATTGGCTCTTCTTCTTCTCCTTCTTCTTCTTCTTTTCTTCTTTTTAACCCTTGTACCTATACATATAGTCTTGAATAACCGTGCGGTAGCGGGGGTTGTTATTATGCTAACAGCACTTTACTTGTAATTGATCTTTTCTTCGTGTACCCATCGTGAGAGAGAAAGGAGGGCCAATTAATTTTCGACCACAATATTCGTGTTTAATTTACACCAAGAAATACGATTCGTCAATTCCTCTTCATCAGGGTGAGGCAGTACTACCCGAGTCACTCGCTTTTAGGGTTTGTCATGCTGTTTGTACAGTAATTTATGTTTTCATCAACTTTCATTCATACGATAATTATATCGAAAATTATTATTATTATTATTATTATTGTTCATAAGGAAAGTAAATTTATCGAAATATTTTTTATCACAGTTTCTATTTTTTTTTTTTTTCTTAAATCTTATATTTTATCGTTTAATTTTGAACATCTTTAAATTTAAGTTATTAATAATTCAAGATCTTTTTTTTATCTTTTCATTTTATCATTTTTTATTTTTATTTTCTATTTTTTTTTTTTATTATTATTATTCTTTTTGAAGCAAATCGTTTTCGTCGACTCATCGTATCTTATATAGAGCACCGGGAGTCTGAGGGGGTAAAACCCTCGTCCAGTTTTCAATGGACAATTAACAAAGCTTGATTCATGATACAATTGCCATTTTAGCAAGAGGCCAAAGGGCTCGAGAAACGAGAGAACCTGTTCAATGAGAACAATAGAGAACGTTCTGTGTTCGTAGATCCCTTCACAAATGCAGGTAGCATTTATCACACCACCCCTAACAGAGCGCAACACCTACCACAAACTCAAAAGTTAAATTTGGTTTTCGGTTTAAACGTGAAATTAATTAACTCTCTTAAAGTTAGTAATATTTTCATGTTTATATATAATTTATATTTTTTTCTTTCAAATATCAATCAGAAAAAAAAAAAAAAAAATTCAATTTAAGGTATAAATTTGAAAAGTTCTAAACTTGTCATTTTATTATATTTTATTTTACTTTTTTTTTGTTATAAGCCCGGGATTCTATCGCAGAAAATGACTCCCTGTGGGGCTGTCTATTCGGATGTTTGATATCGAGTGGTATCGAGTGAAATTCCGACATTTTTCTCTCAATCGAGTGACAGAGGGTGTAGTTATATAGTTTGACAATTGAGATATCTGTACCTACATTTATAGATTTCAGACATGGGACATTTAGAGGTAAAAAAAAATTTCGTTCGTTTGGAAAAAATAAAATGAAATAAAAATATTTTATTCACATTTTAAAACGAAGTATGTACGAAAAAAAATTTTTTGCACCGTCTTTTATCTCATCTCAATATAAAAATCCGCTAAATCGGCGGAACGAAAAAGGAAAAAACAAAAAAAAAAAGCTCGATTGTGAATCCATGTATAGCTTAAAGAAAAAAAAAGGCAAAAATTACTACATCGTATTTTATAATTAAAAAAAAAAGGAGAAAAAAAAACAAATTAATAAAGGATTGTTAATTTTTATCCGGATATATTTCAGTATCAGATCAAATTATTATACTTGTATCAATTAATTATAACGCATGTTATTATGATTATCGCGCATGATTTAGTCGTCGATCGTATGAAAGAAATTTATTAAGCTAACGATGAATAATTTGAAAAAATAATCATAATTAACTAAAAAAAAAAAAAAAAAAGATCTTTATTAATTGCGTTGCTCAATTATCCGGATAAGATTTTTTACACATCCATTAATCCCATAAATTTAGAACGTATATTATACGAGATTATTATCAGTTATCCCTTAGGTTAATACTCCCATTTCCTGTTGTATCATCGTTTTTTGTTGGTTTAACCCGAAAAAAAAATTTTGTCTTTTTTTTATCGTTCTTTTTTTAATTGCAAACCTATTTCATACTAGCTTAAGGTTGATGTAGTATATAATCCAATTTTTGAATAGCATATAATACATACCAATAACATTTTAATAAAGTTTTTCAGTTTTAATTTTCGTTAATTAATTCATTTCTTTTCTCGTTTTTCAAACTTCTAAGTTGTTTAAAAAAAAATTTTATATGAAATAGTAATTGGTAAACCCCCTGAAAGTACTTGTGATGATACTGTTCATTTAATTAAACTGTGCGAGTCGACTAAACGAACACATGATTGAATTATTTTTATAATTTTGTTTGTCAATTTTTCAATTAATTTTTAATTTTTTTTTTTTTTGTGGTCTCATTTTTAGTCAGAGAAGAAAAAATTTGATATACAAACAAAATAAAATATAATGAAATCAAATAAAATAAAATCAAAAAATTTGGGTACCTACGGTTATAAAATTTTTTATTTTATCTTTTATGTTTTTTAAAGAAATAAGAAAGAATCTCTTTAATTGTCTGAAAGACTGAAATTTTCCAGTTCTTCATTTAAAATTTATCCCATCTTCAAATAACAAAAGGCAAAATACGTTGTTGTTCGAGATACGGAGAAGAGAAGACGGCTTCAATTTCCCTAGAGCAAGATTATACACCATCTGTGCTATATCTCTACTTTATGATTTTGTTTTTACTTTTGCTTTTGCTTTTGCGTCTAAAGTACACAATGTCCTACTTATTAAAGACGGATTTATATTTCCCATTTTATTTATATCAGTTATAATTATCATTTCCATTAAGAAATGAATGTTCCAGCATTGTTCCCTCTACGACGATCACGATCATACAAACGAATTCAACGAAAATAAAATATATACCTATATTTTTTTTTCCCCATTTATTTTTTTTCGTAAAAACTTGAAAGTGAAAGACTACTGAAGAGGGGAGATTTTTTAATACATTCAATTAAACACCGAGGTCAAAAAGAAAATTTGAAAACGTAAAAAAAAATTAAATAAAAAACTAGTTTAAAAAAGTTTGTAATCAGTGCGTATTCGTCCCTCGACTAATAGCCTCTCGGAAGTGTTGTACATAGATACATATATACATACATATATATATAGTAGGTACATAGAATGTAAATTACCACTGAAGTTTACGGGGACGTACGGGGGCTGTTTTTTGCTTTCCGGAAACACCTGAGGCAGTGCGAGAAAGTGGGACGAGCTGGGTTGAAGTTGTGTGGCTATGAATGGTTAATTGTTACTTGTCTGAGGCGCAAAAGCTTCCATATCGTTGATTATGTGATATATAATAACGAACGTGAAAATAGGAATAAAAAAAAGATCGGAAAGTTTGAATATGCGATAAAAAATGGCAGAAAAGAAATTCTGCAATCATTAATATAATTTTTTTTTTTTTTTTTTTTTTTTTTAAATTAAAGTAACAAGTTCGAAAAATCGTTATACATAAAAGCTTAAAATTTCGGGTATATGTAAAACAAAAAAAATCAAATGGTTTAAATAAGAAAAAAAAAAAAAAAAAAAAAGGGAAAACTGAGAAAACAGAAAATTAGTTCGACAGATCCCAGGGCGATATAAAAATTCGTAAAATAAGAAAAAAAGAAAAAAAGAAACTGCAACGAAATTCGCGATTCCTTATCGAATTATTTAACACACATAGTCAGGTACATACGTATAACTAAGTGTATAAAATAAACATGATCAAGTACGTGTAAACCCTCGAGAGGTTGGTTGGGAATATCTACATCGGATAGAGAGAGAATAATAAGACTGCATAATATATTGAGTTGTAAGCCTATAGTAGCAGCGACAGCAAAAAAGGAGACGAAAATTTTGGAGCTGCAAAGAGAGTACAGTGAGTTAGGTTTATGTACTTCAATATTTATTTATTTATTTATTTATTTATTTATGTACGTACGTATATACTTGTACCATATACACACCTATAGAAGGGAGTAAAAACTTCACCCGGGACTTTTGCAACGACGAAGTTTACGTCTGAAAATTTTTAAATGACAAATCTTTTTTTCCGAGTACAACAAAAAAAATTTTTTTCATTTATTATTTTTTAGTTTTTTAAATGATATACTGTGATAAAATATATTTAGTTTATTCATTCATTCATTCATTCATTCATCCATTCATTCATTTATTGATGTGTTAAGGTTTACGAAATTATTCATGGACTCACAGCTTTAGTATAATAATAATTGTTTTATTCATAACCCTCGTTGTCTATGGCTCGACTAACAATGACCGACACAATATCTAATTATTTAACAATTGTTAAAGCGATATCAAATTTCGCTCAGTCATATTCTACACCTTCCTTTCTCTTTCTTCTTCTACTTCTAACCCCTGTATAGTCCTTCCAAGACACGTATAAATAACCCATTAGCATTTAACCCCGCGTCGTCCTACGGTGGTGGTAATAAATGAGATTTTGAATACAGTTTGAGAAGAGGTTGTACATTGTGTTTTTTTCATCATTTTGTTTTGTTTCAATTTATTTATTTATTTTATCTAAAATTTAGCAAAAAAAAAAACATAAAAAAATTTATTATTCACCATTTTGAACATACACATAAACCTATACATTTATTATAATAATCTTTTCTATTTTTTTGAGCAACTGGTATAGAAATTTTCATATACATACATAACATTAGGGTGTGACATTTTAGAGAAATAATTTTTTTTATTCAATCTACAAATAGATTTTAATTTACTGTAAGGTGAAATACAGAAGCCTGTTTTAAAATTGGAGTTCTTAATAAGGGCATCGCGATTTTCTATTTCCCATTTATCTAACATGGGAAAAATAGACAAATTTTACTTTTGGAATTTTATAACTCGATAATGAGACATCTCATAAATTAGTCGTCTGTGATACATTTTTATAGAGAATTGAAAGCTCTACCAAAAAAAAAAAAACAAACAAAAAGGTATCGTGCAGTATTTTTCTATATTTTAAACTTTGAACTCGAATATCATTTGAATGGTTATATTCATGAAAAAAGTGCACGAGATCTTTTTTGTAGAGCATTCAATTCTCTATAAAAATTGTATCACAAGTTAATCCATGAAATATCTCATTATCGAGTTATAAAATTTGAAACGTGAATTTTTTTGTTCTCTGCATGTTAGGTGAATATGAACTAGAAAATCGCTACGAGGGAGCTCTTGATATCAATATTTAGGGTTCAAATTTTAGCAGGCTTCTTACTTGACCTTACAGCAAGTATAGAATCTTTTTGTAAATTGAATAAAAAAAAAATGTTACTTCGAAACGACACATCTAGTATACATTTTGATTTTCCTTCAAACTTTATAAACTGTATAAGTATATGTATATAGTTGGGCTAGTTCCTCCGCTTAAATTAATAGTTAGAAGGCTTAATTCATTTACACGAAGGTTCATTCTGAGGTTGAACAAACATTAACGGGACGGTTTCTGTCCGAATAAGGTAAACTACGCGGTGGCTTATGTTAGTAGTCAGAATTTCTACTTGTGCAAGTAAATACAACCGTTTGCAGTTACTGTTTCAAATTCTCGTGTAACTTTGATCAAAGATCAATTCAGATTTCTACTAAATATTAAATAATAATAGTATTAATAATAATAATGATAATAATAATGATAATAATAATAATAATAATAGCACACGATTGTGTATCGGTCATTCTTTCAAAAACTAACAAACTCGTGGACCTATAAAGAGCCTCCGATCGGATTGTAACTCCGAAATATACGTCGGTTTATAATCTTCTGAAACTTGTGATTTTTTATTTTCTCAGATTTTTTAAGTGAATTTCAATATTTTTTTCGTTCCATTGAGAGCTCAAACGAATTTAAAGTAATTCTCGAAAAGTATGTAATTACGAAATTTTTTCTTTTTTCTTCTTTTTTTCACGTAAAATAAAAATCTGAAATAGTGACAAAATTTATATTCTTAAGTAGAAAACTATGAGCTTTCTACAATGAACGTACTTATTTCTGATTAGATAAAACTTCAAGAAAACGATTGAAACTTGAAAACAGTAAGTTACTAATTTTTTTTCTTCTCAATCTACTCATGCATGAAAATTTCTGAAAAATATATCTTCGTTCTAATTATTGAATATTTTTTACGTGTATGTTACGGTGATTTTGCGGATTGTGATCTCTGTATATATGTATATATGTATAGGTATAGGTATATATATTTATCCAGCTGCTTTGTCTATAATAATTGTAAATATAAACCATATGTCGATAGATGGTTTAAATCTACGATATTATACCTCTATGGGTATGATATCGACGTCAAATATGTATGCACAAGAATTTTTGATAAGTTTACACATAATGTGTAATGTTATGGTATTGGAGGGGTGGAGGAGTGAGAAAGGGGTACTGATAATTCGAAACATTTGGCCACTTGACTTATTAACGATATATATTCTTGGTATATGCATATATATATATATATATATATATATATATATATATATATATATATATATATATATAAATATAATATAGAATTTATAAATCAATCTCCACCTCAAACTCAACCTGAACCCTCCATAACTGTTCGGTAAATGCCACGCGTTTATCGGGTACTACATACTCTATGTTAAGCTTGTTACCTAAATAGCGACGCGATTATAATCGAATCAATAGTTATATTACCGTTAATATTGGAATTATTATACGTTATAGAATAAATTGATGATGTTACCCATGCATTGTAAATTCTATCATTATATGTATATATGAAAATAATTATTTAACGATATTTTAACGACTGGATATGTATACAGCAATCCTAGCTTCCACAATTCAAAAATTTATTAATGATTTTAAATTCAAAATCAAAACGTACGTTACAAATTTATTAAATTTGACTCGGTTAAGATCGAAGTTGATGCAATTGAAGATCGAGAGAAAGTTATATAGGTATATATGTATATATCTTATTATAGGTATATGGAGCTAATACTGACCTTGTGACCTCTTCAAGGTCTTTCTTTTGCGCGATAACTACAACTACCACTACCACTACCACTACCGCCATTTCCATTTTCCCTCTTAGACCCCTTTTACTGTCTTAATTAATTTCTCAACTTCTGAACGTTTCTCTATGTACTACATACATATACATATAGGTATATATATATATATATATATATATATATATATATATATATATATATATATATATATATATATATATATATATATATATATATATATATATATATATATATATATATATATATATATATATATATATATATATATATATATATATATATATATATATATATATATATATATATATATATATATATATATATATATATATATATATATATCTATAGAATACTGAGAAAATTCGTTAACAGACCGAGAAAATTTTAACCCGTACTGCGGCATAAACTGGACTAATTAACCCGTTTAAGTCGTTCATTCCTAGCTAATCACCCGCAGGATCAAAACCTGGCGATTATATGTAGATATGCGAATACTATCCGATTATAGTTCAGTTTTGATAATTACAACATTCTCTCTCTCTCTCTCTCTCTCTTTTTCTGTCTCTTTCAGGAGTTTTAACAAATTCAGAGATAATATGCTGAAAATTGGAATTTTTGTAATATAAATAATGATGTTTACCGAGGGAGGAATAGGGACTCTGAATTCTCACGGGATTTTATTTTATCCCTTAATTTTTTACTATCTCTCTGTTGTTTTTTTTTTTTTTTTTTGACTTGTCAGGAGAAATAAAATGTCCAGAATGTAAAATTACCGAGCGAGAGCTAAAGTTATACCTTTTGAGTAGTGAGGAGGGGGTGTACGGGAGTAATGTGTCGTGTAATCAAACGATCCACCTTGGAGAAAATTCTTTCTTTCATTCGAAATCGGTAAACTCAAAGCGGTAGTGGCAGACGTCGATGGACAAACGAAATTTGACACTCGACCCGCTCTCACACGTATACATCGTAATGAGATTCCTCTTTCCAGAAAGCGATCCCTGTTCTTTTTTATTTATATTTCTTTTCCTTTTCGCTTCTTCTTGTTATCGAAAATTATAGGAGTTAGGTAAAAATACAAGATAAAAATAATGAACGAAAAAAACAAAAAAAAATAAAGAATAAGGTAATCATTTATTGATGTATTATATATGTATACATCTTGTGAAAACGTACATACATACATACTTATAGGGTACGAGTTTAGTTTCTTCCGTAGAATTTATCGCTACGATAAAACAGAAATGGAGAAGAAAAAAAATTCACTAACTAATTTTTACTTTTTACGGTGGTGTAGTAATTATTTCTATACATTTTTGTTTTTCTTTTTTTTTCTTCTTTAGTTACCATGAAACATATGGTTTGTCTTTACTACGCCAGCGAAACCCATTAGGAGATTAGATTCCTTCGTTTTGTGCCAGCGGTTAGAACAATTCGAATATATATTTTATTTATTGTAATCTGTATACGGTTTACTCAGTTCACTCAGATAATATCAATGTATAACTATACATACAGCGAACAGTAATTAGTTTCTGTAATAAATTTATCGTCCCTATTGAAGCCTTTTTTTTTTGTTTTTAATAATATTTAGAATTTTCGACACGTATCTAGCTAAAAATAAGGGGATTTTCCCCAGATTTTCGATTGAATTGTTTGCCTGAAATGCCGCGAGCCTTTCGTTAATTATTACCAAGAAAAAAAAAATTCACCGTCAAATATTATACAAACGGCAAAAAAATTCAATTTCACTGATTCGTTAAATCGCGATATGTGCTAAACGCGTATTTCAACGACAGTATTATCAAAATCCACAAAAGCACATCTTGTTAGTGCTTATACAATATACTGTCGGTAGTTGTATACATGTTTAATAATCTCTCCCTCGGGAATGAAGATACGCGCAACTACTAGTTACAAACAAGTTACACAACCCTATTTGGTTTAAGTTTACAAACGGTGGTAGGTATAGGTACCAGATACTTGGTAAGTTTGATTTCCATAATCGAGTATAAGCTCGGTGTAAATGCACGAGTTACAACGACGTGCCAGTAGGTATACGTGATTTGAGTTACTAGATGCAATCTGTAATTGAATTTCATCTATCTCTGAGGAAAATTTTATTGAATTATTCAACGTGTCTACCTATATCTACGTAGGTATATTATACCTGGATATTCCTGATTAGAGAAATTTACCGCATGAATAAAACCACAGTTCGGTCTTAGGGTTCGAGTGTTTCAATAATGCGGTGTCGAGAAGATTTTAGGTAAGATCTCAAGGGAAAGAGAAAAAGAGAGGAAAGAGAAAGAGAGAGAAAGAGAGAGAGAGAGAGTGAGTGAGTGAGGGTAAGAAAAGATGCGAATGGCGTTCGTTGCGAGGGTTTTAAGGGTAGGTTTAAGTCCGCGGGGATTCCCCGTTTAAATCTTTCTTTTCCCATATAGCTACTAGTGTAGGTAGAAATGACTTTACGAAATCGAAAGACAATCGCGGAGGTTCTTATATATAATCTATATCTATATATATTTGAAATTCGCGGGTAAGGATTTATACCACGGATCGAAATACGATTTATTCTCAGATTATACCCGACCTCGAAAACCAAGGCGCAGTAGCTATTATATATACATTAAATTGGTGCAATAAAATACCATTCTGTCTTGACAACCTAAACAGACGATATTCAATTATAGTCTGAAATTAAAAATATAAGCCATGAATATAATATCGGGAGGATGTAGTTTTTATTCATTTTTTGGTGCAGAATTACTGGGAGATGTTTCACGATTTTGTACAATGATATTTGAAAACAGGATTTTACTTTTTTTCACAGATCTGGTCTTTCATTGTAGAAGAATATTTAGAGTGGAAGATTTTTTTTCTTTTCATTTTTTTTTTTTTTTTTACTGTTGTCGGATTGAAAAAATAGAAATTGATATTTTGAGGCAGTGAAAATGCCGGAGGGTACAATATGCGTCTTCTCTCCTATCATTCTACAGTAGCGAACTTTATCAAAGTAGGTGTATAATATACGAGCATACGTTAACGTCGGTGTTCTACAGCCCCAGAATGCATTGCCCGAGGGACGTCTGGCCTCAATCTAGTCACCAAGGCGTCGTCGTCGCGATGCGATGTGAAGCTCGAATTGCATTCCGCACAATACCCCTTGGGCAAACTAATGTTAAAGTTAATTCTCTAGGAGAAATATTTCCTTCTAGTTCTTCTCTTACCATTCACCTATAATATAACAGGCTATAAACTTTTTCTTAATAAATTTCGATTATACTATATGCAGTCGAATAAAAAAATTTCTACTTCATTTATTTCATATTGTTTTTTTATCTCATGTTTCAGACATTTTTGTCAGTCGATCGAATCAACTAATAATAAAGATGCAGAGGAAAATCGTTATTTCTTGGATGCTGATCGGAGTTGGAATCGTCTTGATGTTTTCCACCTCACCGCCGAGAGCCGAGGCTGCTCCTTACACGTGAGATATACATATATATATATAATTTCTTTTTATCAATAATTAATAAGTGAATGAGATAAATTCATCAGTGATATCTTTAATACATTTTGTAAGAGATACAAAAAAATAAAAGAAAAAAAGAAACTCTTTGGGTTCAAAGAGTCGTGGGTTATTATAGAATACCCTCGCCATAGGCATACAACAGTCGAGAAAAAAACCAGTGGGTATCCTACTCAGAAATTTCAATCAATTCATTGACGGGAAATTCTGCAGGGTGGAAATCAATCCCACTAATGGAAACCATAAATTTCTGTCTAGACTGTATCTCAAGATAAATTTTTATCCATGATTTCAATACACCCCAGCTTAACTATAAGCGACGATTCAAGTAAAGATTTTCAAAAGTTATAATATTATAATCCGCAAAAGCCACTTGCGGTTTTAATTAAAATATTCTTTCAATACTTTTTGTTTAATTAATTAATTTAATTTAATTAATTATTTATTTATTTATTTATTTATTTATTTATTTATTTATTCGGAATAGCCCTCAGAGTTATTGGAATCAACTTGAAGAAGAGGATCCTGAGGTTGTTTTAGAGGTGCTGACTCGTCTTGGACAGAGTCTCATCCGCACTCACGAGCTTGAAAAGTGAGTATGATGTTAATTGATTGGTTATTGTGATTAAGAAGATTGAAAAAAAATTGTTTTAGCTATATTTCATCATTTGTTTTTTCAATCTATTTTTGTAAATTTTTTTTTTGTTGCAATTGCAAAAACTGAGGGCAAATATATATTTTTTGTTTAATTTTTTATTTCAGCTCTAAACGCGGTCTTGACTTGGGTCTCAGCCGAGGATTCAGCGGATCTCAAGCCGCTAAACATCTGATGGGATTAGCAGCTGCCAACTATGCTGGTGGACCAGGGAGGAGGCGCCGTTCCGAACAAGCGTAGAATTTCGAGAGTTTAACCGTAGCTAATTATATTATTAAAAACCCTCCGCGTACGCCGCTCAACCCTTAAAATAATTTTATTTAATTATACCAATTTGCTGAACATTCGAACAGAACCGTAATTACCACTAGTCAGGGGATTTATTTCCCATTTTATGTTACATAGGTATACATGTATATCTTATACTATATACATATATAGCAGAAATCCCACACTGCAATCAGAGCACAAATAATAAATAATAATTATATGTAGATGTTCACGTAGTTATAGCGCGGCCCAATTTAGCGATATGTTATTTTATTTATTTCTTCGACAATTGCAAAATAGAATAGATTATAGAGAGAAATAGAGAGAGAGAGAGAGAGAAAAAAAAATTAAGAGAGAGGAATAAGCATAAAATAGAAAGATAAAACAAAGAACAAATAAGCATGAGTATATGTTTAAAAAGTAATGGACAAAAAAAAACAAACCTTCTACAGTATTTTGCGTGCATAGATATATTGTGATTAGATAAATCTGTAATAGATTGATGTGTGCAGGGTTAAAGGGAAAAGAATGTAGAAAAAATCGTACTCTGGTTTTATTTATAATTATTTAATTCTCGAAAAAAATATTTAATATAGGTATGTTGAAACTGTGTCACGACACAAAAGAAAAAGTCGAGTAAAATCATTTTAATTTATCATTTAAGTATGTATCATACATATAACTGAATGAATATGTGCATTATATACAGATATATCTTGTTTTGCAATTGTATAGGGAAGACGAATTAATACCAGCTAGCTGTGAATTGAATTTTGAAGATTGCACTTGCTGCAGTGCATGTAGAAGTATATTATACATGGTTGTTTTTTTGTGGTCAGAATTTATTGAATGTTCCTAAACATATAATATTATATGATTATCACGTAAAAAGAAAGAAAGAAAAAAAAAACAACAAACAAAGAAAGAGAGAGAGTATTATAATTATATTATATTATATTATACGAAAAATGTGTATAAGTCTATTTATATTTAAATGCCTATAATATGTATTGTATAGTTTTATTTTCATTGTTTTCTCTAGTCATTGATAAACTTGATCGTTGGATGTATGGGTGTTGTGATCGATGCTGCTGGTTTTGCTCAATTTTAGTTTTATTTTTTGAGCGAATAATAAGGGTTGCAGTTTAAAAACGCATATAATGGTCAGGGGTTTAATATAGGTAGTACAATGTGTCAAAATTTATGCTCTATGTATTATGAAGTTTTTGCCCCATTATTGTGAATAAATGTTACTTTGACCCAGTGGCATCATGACATTTGTTCATTAATTAATTAATTTAATAATTTTATCGACATTATTCCAATCCTAAAAATTATTTTTAATCTTGTTTAACTAATTAACCGTTGATTAGAAAATAATTTTTTTTAATTAGCCCTCCGATCGTATTACTTTTGATCCATTTTGAAATTAGTCGATGTAGAATCGTTTGTTACTGATTGATGGACCATTTTTACAAAGAAAATTTGGATATTTTCCCAATAATTGTAAAAAGAACAAAAAAAAAATCCAATCTGGGCATCTTCTTTTTCCGCGGCTTAAAAGTTGAAGCAAAAGTTTTAAAATACTTGAAAGGATAAGTTGTCGTGTAGACAAGTTATAATGTAGAATAGCTGATTCGCTAGAATTCAAACTGATGACATCATACGGACTTTCAACATGGCGGCTCGCATATGAGCGAGGTCACGGACACCGGCGTCAGTCGTCGTCTGGTTGTGGTCGGAGCAAGTTGGGGTATCGCTCGTGATTCCATAAGTTATTATTCTGTCCGTTCAAAGTTCAAAGAGAAGAAGAACAATAAGGAAAAGAAGAAAAAAAAGTTATTATTCTGTGTCAAACCGACGCCGGGAATAGTTCAAATGATTGACTAGTGAGTTGCAAGTGACGCTACCAAGCAGGTGTATAATTTTAATCAAAATTTTCGCTAAAAAGTTGGCAGTGAAGTTTTCTAAATCAAATTTTCTTATCCAAAGCCGTACAATCTTTTCTAACCTAAAATCCAAAAATTTTTTCACCAATAAAAAGTTTTAAAACAAAAATCAAAATTTTCTCGGAGAGGTTATGTTCTTTGGCTTGAAAACCGTCGCTGGCATGTGAAAAAAAGGTAAGAGTAGTTTAATCTTCGTACTCTACGACCATTAGAAGTAAAATTCAAGTCCGAGCATGCATTTATTTCCGCTAAACCTTTTTACAAAAGTATACATTTTCGAGACAAAATTTCTTACTAGTTTCGCGGCAGATTGGTTTCAGCAGTTGCCTTCGAATATTATTTCTAGTCGTAGGTAGTCAACAATTGTGTATCTTTTGACAAAATTATGATGAGACTTGATTAGATTCAATAGTACCGTGGGATTGTTGATCTGCGTATAATAATTATGTACAATGTGTAAAAGGTCTTAACGAGAAAGATATAAAGTAAAGACAATCGAGCGGATTGCATAGACCGAATGTTGTTTACATTTCGACAAAATTCAAGAATAATTAGACCACGGTTGTTCACTTATACTGACAATTTGACTGAACTTCTAATATACCAACAACCTGTATGGATGAAAAAATATTTTGATTACAGAGACAGACTGCAGTAGGTCGTGAATGCAGATCTGGGACGATTTGAACAGATCAAATATCGTCGATGAATCACGAAAAGGTAAGGCGGTAATCGTAATATTAGCTATTATTTTCTATTTTAATTGAAGTTCAATCATCGAGAGACCATTATTATTTCTAAAAAATTATTTTCCTCCACTTTGGTTCGTCAAATTTTTAAATCGACAGATTGAAATCTAATGTATTCATTTATTTACTAAAATTATACAGAATAAATGTTTGGCTTTTTGTTGTATCTTGAAAATATCACGACACTAATTTTACCAATATTTGATTGATAAATCATTTCTATTTATTTATTTTTTTGTCGCAGTGAATTAAGTTCGGCCATCATCTGCCAATAACATTCCTGTGGGATCAAAGGTGGATCGAATACTACAATCAAGTTGAGGATTTCAGTATTGATTATACCAAGCTTCGGAGCAGGTAAAATGCAATATCTTGATGATCTTTTTAAGAAATATATGGACTAATAATCAGTAATATGATCATGGTCCAGAATCTCTATTGACTAATTGCAAAATTGTCCACATACACAAGTTCTCTTAAATATATGACTGTTTCTACATGCATCCAAAATCAAGTTTGTATGAAATTTATTTCTAATTCTATTCGTTCTTTTTCGTATTTTACAGAAAATCATGTCAGCAGGTGAATCCTGGCAATTTGATGGACTACGAGGATCTGAGGATGACTGCTTTGAGGATGGGATATGGATTGAAGGAGATTAAGGTGAGAATTGAAAAACATTTCCGGTAATCTCTGTTCTCATTACAGAAAAATGACTTATTCTATTTCAGTGAAAAAACGCCATTTATTTTCATTTTTATTCATACCGAGCCAAATTTAGTTGAAACAAAAAAAAATGTCATGTCATAGATTTTGTCAAGCCTTTTATCCCCAAGTTGAATTATTCCGTCCATTCATTATTGATATCGAGTTCGAGAACGAGTTTTCTTCATGCAAAAATAACTCCGTTAACAATTACAATAATGAGTGTTCAATTATTGAAACTATTCCCCAATTTTTTTATATTTCTGTTACAGTGTATTACATGAAACTTGGACCAAATATGACGAGGCTAAGAGGGCCAAGGTCCTAATCATATATACAGCTATTATGCAGAGGTAAGATGAAATATCTTGGATAACAATATTTTCATCAAATTAGTTCAATTGAAAAGTTGAAAAGTTATTGAACTAGAAACGTTTTTCCTTAATTTGAACGCCTTATTTCCTATGCAAAATCAAATTTATTTGACATTCAGTTTTCTCGTATTAAGTACCCTTTAATTTTCTTGACTATTCCTAATTTTGGGCGATAAAACGACTGTTTTTGGACAACCTGATATACACTTTTGGAATTATCAAATCGAATCTGTTTTTTGTTCAACTTATTTCAAATTGTTTGACAATATAGAATATTGGGAAATCTTTACAATAATAGAAAAACATTAGTCTTCTTTTAGTTTTGAGCATAGGTTTAGAAGTTTTTAGCATGATTCAGTGGTTTTTATTTTTTAATTCAATGTTCGTATGTAACCGATGTAACGAAATTGTATTTTTTTTTACGTTTCTACATGAGAATCGTTACATCTTGTGATGGGTATGTTATAGACTATTGAGCGTTTAGCATTGCACTTTTGGCCTGTTGAAAATCAATCTATACATCATGAAAATTATTCTTGCAATTTGTGGTTTTATATTTAATGTATTTCGATCTCTAATACTGACCGGCTAATAACGCCTTATTACGTATTACCCGCGCATAATTATGCGCCCTTATAGTTCTATAGTTATACGCCCGATGGCGCCACCAGCGTAAACTGACCTACCACAACGGTACCCGCCTCTCCACTCGACGCAACGTAGCGCCGCAGGTGCTACGAGGTTCAGTGAACTTCGTGGCGTTGACGAGTGAAGACGTCAGATGCGTGAGAATCTCCTGTGACAGGCGTCGGTAATAAGGATCCGCCAAACGCAGAAAACTTATGTAATTGATTGACTAACGTGTTCTTTGACAAAATGAAATTTCGAATAGTGAATGGTGTAAATTATCGCAGATATATAGTATGTATAATCCCCCTACATAGTTTCCTCGTGTCTGTGTCAAAGGTTGTTTCCCGGCCGTTGAAGCATATCGTCGCTTCCGAAACTAACTTCGTGTACGGCCAGATAATATCGTGAATGAATTTCAACTACTCTCCGAATCCCGATCATCTACCTTGGATGTCCAGCGTCGCCGGGTTAGTCAACAATTTGTAGGCTATGGTTCGAAACAGCTGACATCAACAAAGGAACATTGGACGCGGGTAAGTTTTCAATATAATGGAGTTTGTAATCGCTATTCTACCAACGATAAATAATTTTAGACAATTTTAGTCCTGAATTAACAATTACCCAGCACAATGGTAAGCTTTATACTATACCAGCCAAAGATCCTATCTAATTGTGTATATTGGCATAGCAATCGATGTTGAAACGTATTCCACTGTCCGATACCTAGACAGTATGTATCTCTAAATGCGACGATGTTTGTTCTTATGTTCGGAATTATTTTCTCGTGTTTCAGAATCGAAGAGAGCAATTGAGATCTAGACTGTTGATATGCCAAGTCACCTGTACCACTTACCCATCTGCCTCGACAGTACTCCAGGATATTTTCACGGAAACTTGGTATTTCTCAGATGTGAGGGATACGGTTCAGATGCCATAATAATCCTGAAGGTAATATCATACTCGTCATACTTGTATATATCTTACGGTAGGATAAGTCTAGGAGAGACTAAATGCTTAATTCTTCGAAACACGTGTAACTTCTTTCGTTTGAATGACACAAGTCGAGTGCAATTGACAAAAGTAAAAGACTATGAATAAATCTCAAGAAAATATGTATTATCTTCATTTATTTCATTGAAATGTAGACTTGCCTTGCAATAGGGAAACATTTAAATAATAAGGACAGGAATTCAGAGGGTTGCAAATCAATACAAATGTAGATTACTATTAAATCGATTAGGGATCAAATTTATTGGTTTCTTTTGTACAGAATACAATTTAATATTGGTCATGGATTACTTTCGAATCCCAGGTACTGGTCATAACAGTTGATGGGATTGAAAAGGTTGATCATTTATGCAGGGTATTCATACTTATACACTAGAGTTCTTGCTTCTGTTGAAATTGTTTAAAAAACGGTTGTTACAGTATTACAGAATTAATCATAATACCTTTAATAGACTCGATCAACAGAACGATAATATTAATGACAACGATCAGATCTATATAAAGAGACAGTTCCAAAATCTTTGGTTCCTAGTCAAGAATATTTGCTTGACTAACACGTTAAGCTTATTTATCCAATGTATTGCATGTTTATCTAATCTTTATATTCGCAGGCATTCTTCAACGAGGCAAACAAGCTTCTGCCCATCTTCAACAAATCTGCTTCAAAATTCTACAGAACAACTATTCTCATCAGGGACTGGAGCAGTCGAAACGTCGGGGGAATAGTTGCCAGACAACTTTGGGCTGCGAAGTGTAACAAAACTAGTATAAGCGTACAGGTTTCAGCCGCGTTGTATCTAATCTGTAATAATAATTTGCCCACTTAGAATCAATTTCAATAAAATTTCGCATTCAATCTAATGATTAGTTTCGTTAAAAACGTCATGTAGAGTACATGCTGAGCTAGTATCAACAATTTTCAGTCAGCAAACTTTATAACGTAGCATATGACTGACAAATGTTGAAATATAATTTTATTATATGTAACTAGTAACAACCATAGGCTTTCTTATCATAGCGCCTACTACTTTCTCTGTGTAAGAGTGAAAAATTATTATTCTTGCTGCAACCCATTCAAGACATATAAAATAATTTTATAAATTTTCGTACAAACAACGAGACAAAGACTCTAGGTTGTTGTCACAAAATTGTTACATTTGCTCTAGTCTAGACTGAATATAATGAACCAAACAATACTTTTATATGATTGAATTTGCTCTCTTGATTAATAATACCTCGATAAATTTGAAAAACAAGTATAACGCGGCATTGTGGTGAAATAAATGTTTTAATACAAACTATTTGCAGAAGCTATAAGTAGCAATATGTAAACTCGTTATTGTACTGTAGGACGCTCTAGCTGAGTAGTTCACATGGTAATATTATAATGGGACAGCAATAAGACTTTTAACATTTCAGGATAGATAAGAATTCGTGATGCCTAATTTAATATGAAAAATATGTTGTATTGTCTTTCGTCGGTGGGCGCTGATCTCAAAGTTAGAACTTTTCTGATTACCTCTGCCAACAATGTTTTTATCTGTTCAGACTCCTTGTATTTATAAAAAAAAATAGTCTGATCAGAATCAGTGGCAGATTTAAGATTAAAATCAATTATTACTCCCAGATATTTACAATTTTATACTCTTCAAGAGATTATTATGTATTTTAATTTCAACATGGTCAGGTCCACTGTCACAGTAACTTCCAAGTGTAATATATACAGTCTTATCAACATTTAATGATACTCTATTGACAACTGGCCAGTTTGCAACACACTAATAAGGCATTAATTTTCTTGATTGCTTTAGCTCATGAATTCTTACCGGAAATAATAGCTGTATCATCAGCATAAGCTGTCCCAGAATCATTTGTCATTTCATCAATTGGATCATTAACATACACAATAATCAGCAATGGACCTAGTTTGGTTCCTTGCGGCACACCAATACCTGATATTTTGATAATTGCTAACCGTATATTTTTAACTCTAACTCTCTGTTGCCTGTTGGTAAGATAACTCGATAGTAGAGTATAGACAATTCCCCTCAAACCATATCTGTATAATTTCTGTAATAATATTCCAAGATCCACTGTATCAAATGCTTTAGCTAAGTCCAGGAATGTAACAATTGTTGGAATATTCTTATCAAGATTATTATTTATTTTACTCGTCGACCTTTTTAAAGCATCTTTCTTTCCTAAATTTTTAAAAAAGTCATATTGCTGGTTAGATCGTTAGTTTATTACTCTTTATGAAATTAAAAAGTCTGTTGTACATAGTCTTTTCAAAAATTGTAACTAGCTTTGAAGTCAGAGAGATCGGTCTATAACTCTCAGCCGTGCACCTTGGTTTTGCTTGAAAACTTGCTTGAAATATCGGCACAATTTCAGCTTTCTTTAAAGCATCCGGCCATATTGCTTGCCTAATACACTGGTTAAATAGGAATGGTAGGGGATTTGCTCTATAGTTGATTATTGTTTTTAATACTTTTGAACTAATATTATCAACTCTACCTGGTTTAATTTTCATGTCTTCAATTATACTTTTAATTTCTAATGAATTAGTATATCGCACAAACATTGTTTTATCATTCATTATCGGTAGACCTAATCTGTCATTACTTTTAGTTATAATTTTATCCCTTAACAAACTTTCAACCATACAAAAATATTTATTCATATTTTCACCCTCGTCTTCATTGCTCTCAACTTTTATATTATTATTATCATCAATATAATCAAATTTTATTATTATTTGTTTCCTTTTTACAAATTTTATTCTTCATAATATACCACAATTTCTTGGGATTTCTGCAATTATTCTCGAGTAGCTTTTCTTTAAACTTAAACTTAGCATCTTTGATAAGTCTATCTAATATTTTTGTATATTGTTTGCATACATTCTTGAGTTCAGTATTCATTGGCCGCAGTTTGCATAAATTATACTTCTGTTCTTCAGTATTGCACGAAACAATTATAGCTTTAGTAATCCATCTTTTCCTAGGCATATTTTTAGATTTCATTCTATTCCATTATTAATTAAATTAATTATTCATTTCCCACATATTTATGCAATATTTTATTTCGCCAATAATTGAGTTAGTAGCCAAATTAGGATCTAGAAATAACAATTCATTCCATTTAACATTACCAGCAATCTTTTCCAACTTACCACAATCAATGTAATCATTATATTCATAATTAAACTTAAGCATGACAAAAATTATAGACTTGATGTATCTAAATCCAGTAAGTTAACATTGTAATCACCTGTGATCAAGTGATTTTTACTCATTCTTCTAAAAATTTGTCAAGATTCATAACAAATTCCATTTTAGATATAGCATGAGATCTATAAAGCGCTGATATTTTACTACACAGGCCATCGTTAGTTTTAAGCTTGGAATCTGGAATCCTCAATTTACGCGATTCCTTGACATACGTACTCTCATTAAATGAGCCCTTAATGTATATTACAACTCCATCCGCTTTTGTTTAGTCTACCATAATTATAAAAAATCTTATCGCCTCCTAACTTATAATAATTAAAGTATTCCAGATTCCAGATTTCAACACACACACAATAACCAGAGGTTTATCTATCAAGCTTTCTAACATAATTTCTAGTTTGTTAAAATTCGCATTTAAACTACGAACATTAACGTACAGTATTATGTCATTATTCATACCAATAATCTTGTTTAGAGTAACGTCTTAATGTCATTGATATCTATTGCTTGTTGTATAAAATCAAACACTTTCAATTCGGTGACTGGATCCATGATATTGGTAAAGTGACGAATTATTTGACTATTCATGCAGCGATATTACATCGTTAGATTATTATTGTCAACGGAAATGATATTGAAAATAATCATTGTATCCTCTGTTAGTATTTCGGTGTGAAAAACTGAAATAAACAGCCCGTTTCTCAGAACAAGATCAATGTGCAAATAATCTACTGCGTAATTATACCTTTGACTTGTATAATTCATCGCGACAGGGATTAGTTCAAAGTATAAATATATTCTCACTGTAGACTAGTTATAATTTTATTGGAAAATAATTTGTACACGATGTGGATATTATGAAAATGCGAAATATTACATGACTATATTACGATCGCACTTGAAGCTATAATATTTAAATAAAAGAATGGTGTATTAAAATTGTTGATTTAACGAGCACGCATTATTATAGTAAACCGTTGTATTCTTTATTAAATATCCTACGAGCAATCGTGACCATACTTTCCTCTTTCATTGCCTAGAAATTAGAATCATTAAAATACCATTTGGCTCTCTTACTTGTCCCTGCAACGCGGGGTGCCAAATGGTATCGCCATCTCGCGGTGCAATGCATGAGCTACTTTGCAGCAAAATCAGTGCACCGTTGAAGAAGGAACACTGACCTACGGTACGTACCTGTCGTAGGTTCAGTCGCCTTCGAGGCGTCGAAGAGTTCACATGGGTGGGTTCCGTGACGATTTCAATAGACATATCTTATTAGAAATATTTCGAACACAAGAAAGTTGTCGCGTGTTAGACATGTGGTAGGATATTGAACAAGCAGTACGTGAGTTCTTAGGTTATTTCTGTCTGGCAATCGAACCACAGGCGCGACTGCCAGACAAAAATCAAGAGAAAAATCTCTGTCCGACGAAATGTTGTTTATACTATAGGACCTTGCACAGCAATAAGCAAATAGAGCATCTCTATTGATTTGCGATGCGTATATGCATATTTATTGATAAGAAATAATTACAAATTGTACATACTTAACATGACATAACGTTAATGATATTGTATTGATCCTGCAGCAATAAACTCCCAGATACACGTATGATTAATGACTTTGTTATTTTCCACTTTCCCCTTCCTACGTTTCTCTATTTCAGGTATTGAATAAGGTAAGTGAATCTCAATGATAGTAAGAAGACACGGCGCAATTTCAATGAATTTAAATAAAATTAAATTCGAGCGCCTTATTATAGGCAACCCGCACGCCGTCGGTGCGTACGAGATTTTTGTTGCGTCAATTAGGCGCACCGATTCTTCGACATAAAATTTTTCTAAGTCCTAAAATCGGTGCGCCTAATTGACGCAACAAAAATCTCATATGCACCGACGTCGTGCGGGTTGCCTATAATAAGGCGCTCGAATTTTCAAATAAAATCAAAATCGAGCGCCTTATTATAGGCAACCCGCACGCCGTCGGTGCTTGTGAGATTTTTGTTGCGTCAATTAGGCGCACCGATTTTTCGACATAAAATTTTTCTAAGTCCTAAAATCGGTGCGCCTAATTGACGCAACAAAAATCTCAAACGCACCGACGTCGTGCGGGTTGCCTATAATAAGGCGCTCGAATTTTCAAATAAAATCAAAATCGAGCGCCTTATTATAGGCAACCCGCACGCCGTCGGTGCGTGTGAGATTTTTGTTGCGTCAATTAGGCGCACCGATTTTTCGACATAAAATTTTTCTAAGTCCTAAAATCGGTGCGCCTAATTGACGCAACAAAAATCTCATACGCACCGACGTCGTGCGGGTTGCCTATAATAAGGCGCTCGAATTTTCAAATAAAATCAAAATCGAGCGCCTTATTATAGGCAACCCGCACGCCGTCGGTGCATCTGAGATTTTTGTTGCGTCAATTAGGCGCACCGATTTTTCGACATAAAATTTTTCTAAGTCCTAAAATCGGTGCGCCTAATTGACGCAACAAAAATCTCACACGCACCGACGTCGTGCGGGTTGCCTATAATAAGGCGCTCGAATTTTCAAATGAAATCAAAATCGAGCGCCTTATTATAGGCAACCCGCACGCCGTCGGTGCTTGTGAGATTTTTGTTGCGTCAATTAGGCGCACCGATTTTTCGACATAAAATTTTTCTAAGTCCTAAAATCGGTGCGCCTAATTGACGCAACAAAAATCTCACAAGCACCGACGTCGTGCGGGTTGCCTATAATAAGGCGCTCGAATTTTCAAATAAAATCAAAATCGAGCGCCTTATTATAGGCAACCCGCACGACGTCGGTGCGTTTGAGATTTTTGTTGCGTCGATTAGGCGCACCGATTTTTCGACATAAAATTTTTCTAAGTCCTAAAATTGGTGCGCCTAATCGACGCAACAAAAATCTCAAAAGCACCGACGGCGTGCGGGTTGCATATAATAAGGCGCTCGAATTTTAAATAAAATTGAACGTCTCATCAGGCATGCATTCGTATAGATGTGTCTCGCTGTGCATGCTTATTCGTTCTAGTTATTTTGAGATTTTACAATTATTAAAATTCACTTACCTTATTCAATACCTGAAATAGAAAAACGCAGGAAGGGAAAAGTGGAAAATAACTAAGTAATCAATTATACGTATATCTGGGAGTTTATTGCTGCAGCATCAGTACAATATCGTCAATGTTATATCATGTTATGTACAATTTGTAATTATTTCTTACAAATAAATATGCATATACATATACGCATCGCAAATTATTAAGGATGTCTCTATTTGCTTTTTCCCTTACAAGTTCCTATAGTATAAACAAGGTTTCGTCGGACAGAGATTTTTCTCTTGATTTTTGTCTGGCAGTCGCGCCTGTGGTTCGATTGCCAGACAGAAATAGCCTAAGAACTCACGTACTGCTTATTCGATATCGTACCATACGTCTAACACGCGACAACTTTCCCGTGTTCGAAATATTTCTGATAAGATCTCTATTGAAATCGTCACGGAACCTACGCATGTGAACTCTTCGACGCCATGAAGGCGACTGAACCTACGACAGGTACGTACCGTAGGTCAGTGTTCCTTCTTCAACGGTGCACTGATTTTGCTGCAAAGTAGCTCATGCAGTGCACCGCGAGATGGCGATACCATTTGGCACCCCGCGTTGCAGAGACAAGTAGGAGAGCCAAATGGTATTTTAATGATTCTAATTTCTAGGCAATGAAAGAGGAAAGTATGGTCACGATTTCTCGTAGGATATCTAATAAAGAATACAACGGTTTACTATAATAATGCGTGCTCGTTAAATCAACAATTTTAATACACGATTATTTCATTTAAATATAGCTTCAAAAGTGCGATCGTAATATAATCATCTGATATTTGGCATTGTTATAATATCCACATCATTTAAAAATTATTTTTCAATAAAATTATTACTAGGCTGCAATAAAACTATAATTATACTTTGAACCAGTCCCTGTCGCGATGAATTTTACAAGTCAATGTGAATAATTACTAAGTAGATTATTTGCCCATTGATCTGGATTCGAAAAGCCGGTTGTTTATTTCAATTTTTCACACCGAAATACTACCAGAGGATAAACTGATTATTTATAATATAGTATTCGTTGACAATGATAATCCAATAATGTAATTTGGCCGCCTAAATAGTCAAATAATTTGTCACTATATCAATATCATGGATCCGATCACTGAATTGAAAGTGTTTGATTTAATACAACAAGAAATAAATATTAATGACATTAGCACTCTAAACAAGATTATTGGTATGAATAATGACATAATACTGTACGTTAATGTTCGTAATTTTAATGCGAATTTAGTAAAGAATACAACGGTTTAATATAATAATGCGTGTTCGTTAGATCAACAATTTTAATACACGATTATCTCATTTAAATATAGCTCCAAGTGCGATCGTAATTTAATCATGTAATATTTCGCATTGTTATAATATCCATATCATGTACAAATTATTTCACAATAAAATTATAACCAGGCTACATCAAAACTATAAATTATACTTTGAACTAATCCCTGTCGCAATGAATTATACAAGTCAACGGTAAAATTACTAAGTAGATTATTTGCATATTGATCTTGTTTCGAGAAGCGGGCTGTTTATTTAGATTTTTCACATCGGAATTACTAAGAGAGAATAAATTATTATTTTCAATACAGTTTTCGTTGACAATAATTATCCAACAATGTAATTTCGCCGCGTGAATAGTCACATAATTTGTCACACTACATATAAATGCTGCTGAAATATATTAATGACGCTCTCCATTTCGTGGATCTCCAAATAATCTTTTCTCCGTTTATTGCAGGCAGTTACAAAAGAGTGGAGTATTGCTGGATATATTTATATCATAAGTTATGCGCTATTACTTGTTTAGGTATTGCGAATATTTCATATCGTGATAGCTAATTCAATTATTTCAATCTCACACATTCACCCATGTGAAATCTGCCGCTGATTCTGATCTATTTTTTTTGTGAATAGAAGAAGTCTCAACAGATAGAAACATTTTTGGCTGAGGTAATCAGAAAAGTTCTCATTTTGAGGTCAGCGCCCAGCGGCGAAAGACAATATAATACATTTTTCATATTGTATTAGGTATCAGGAATTCTCATCTATCCGGTAATGTTTAAAGTCTTTTCGTTGTCCCATTATGATATTACCATGTGAACTACTTAGCTACAGCGTTACTACGGTACAATAACGAGTTTACATATTGCTACTTATAGCTTCAACGAATAATTTGTAATAATCATTTATTCCGCCACAGTGCCGCGTTGTACTTGGTTTTCGAATTCATCAAGATATAATTAATCGAGAGAGCAAATATAATAATACAAAGGTGTTGTTCTCTGGTCTTTGTTTCTGTACGGCAAATTGTATAATTATTTTCCGATGTCAAGTATCTAATAATTCTATGATGCTGTGATAAAAAGGCTTGTGGCTAATAAAATAATGTTCCAATATTTGTCACGCATAATACTGTGTTACAAAGTCTGCTGACTGAAAATAGTTGATACTTGCTCAGCCTGTACTCTACATGACATTTTTAACAAAATTAGTTGTTAGATTGGATGCGAAATTTTATTAAAATTTATTTCAAACGGGTAAACTGTAATTACGGACTAGATGCAACGCGGCTGAAAACTATACGCTTATACTAGTTTTGTTGTTGTTTGTCGCAGCACAAAGTTGTCTAGCAGCTGTTCCCCCGACGCTTCGGCTGCTCCAGTCCCTGATGAGAATCGTTGTTCTGTAGAATTTTGAAGGGGCTGCGTTGAAGATGGGCAGAAGCTTGTTTGTTTTGTTGAAGAATTCCTCTGCAAGTATAAAAATAAGATAAACATGAAATACATTGGATGAATAAGCCTAACGTGTAATTTAGGCAATTATTCTCGACTATGAACCAAAGATTTTCCAGCTGTCATTTCTCATAGATCTGATCGTGTCATTAATATCATCGGTTTGTTGATCGAATCCATTATAAAGTATCTTATGATTGATTTTGTAAGCCTGTATCAACCGTTTTCAAATGTTCCTAATATAAACCTTAAACTATTTTCAACAGAAGCAAGAACTTTAATGTGTTGGTACAAATATGCTGCACATATGATTACCTTTCTCAATACCATCTATTGTTATGACCAGTACCCAAGACTCGAAAGTAATTAATAACCAATATTAAATTGTACTCTATTAGAGAGAAAAAAAAAAAAAAAAACAATAAATTTGATCCCTAATTGATTTAATAGTAATCTACATTTGTATTCATTTGCAACCCTCTGAATTCCTGCCCTCGTTATTTAAATATTTCCCCATTGCAAGGCAAGTCTACATTTCAATGAATTTGATGGAGATAATATATATTTTCTTGAGATTTATTGATAGTCTCTTACTTTTGTCAATTGCGCTCTACTTGTGTCATTAAAAAGAAAGAACTTGCTCGTGTTTCATGGCGTCAGGCATTTCGTCTCTCCTAGACTTACCCTACATTAAGATATACAAGAATGACGAGAATCACATCGATATATTACCTTCAGGATTATTATGGCATCTGAACCGTATCCCTCGCATCTCAGAAATACTGAGTTTCCGTGAAAGTATCTTGGGCTGCCGTCGAGGCAGATAGGTAAGTGGTACAGGTGACTTGGCACGTCGACACTCCGGATCTCATTTCCACTCCTCAATTCTGAAACAGGTGAAAAAAAATTGCGAATATGAGAACCAACGTCGTTTCATCTGGAGATACATACTGTCTAGGTATTGGACAGTGAAATAAGTTTCAACATCGATCGCTCTGTCAATATACACGATTAGATAGGATCTTTGGCTGGTATAGTATAAAGCTTACCATTGTGCTGGGTGTGACTGTTAATTCAGGACTAGCTAGGTAACATTGGTTCGCGTGCAACTCAGACCAAATAGTGGGCAGAACCTATGCATCCAAAGTGTGTGCTGGCACCGTTCTGCTGTACACTGAACAATTACGCTGTAGAAAAATTGAATACAAAGTTATACTAGGGAACAAATATTCTACCGAAAAGATTTTATCAACTCAAATTCATTAAATTTGACAAATTAGGTTGACCCTTGAGAGTTGCAGAACCGACAATAAAGCTAATAATGCTAAAGTATGAGAAACTTGGAATTATATTTTCAAATTGACGGTAGTTGTATCATTATTGGTACAAGATGACAATTTTCGCAAGTTTTTTCACTGAGATACAAGTTTAGTAACTGTCGCGTACGTATATTCCAAACAGGCACGAGAGGTTATGTTTGCAGGAAGTTTAGATTTTCACGCAGTTAATCGCGGGTACAGATAGAATATACTTTAAAATAAACAATTCCTCTGATTACAACCAAATTCTGCTCGTAGCAATCGAATAGTTATCAATTACTTTGTTGATTGATCAACGTAAGTAGGTATCGAAATTCGTGACGTGTAAAATCTGTCGAAAAAAACGTGTTTCAGCTAGAATTTCGGGTATTTCGTTATTTGTCAAACTTATCACGTAACTGGTAACAGAAAAATGGAAAAATTTTTACTCATCGTAATGCATTATTATACATTGCAGGGTGCCGAATGATTTGATTTTTGTTCTGGCTAGTTGTTAACGAGATATTTCTTGTTACAAACTTTGAAAATTCTTAAAGTTGTAGCCATGGTTTAAAATTACTTATCGTTGGTAAAATAGCGGTTGTAAGCTCCATTATATTGAAAACTCACCCGCGTCCGATGTGCCTTCGTTGATGTCAGCTTTTTCGAACCGTAGCCTACCAATCGTTGACTGACCCGACGACGCTGGACATCCAAGGTAGATGATCGGATTTTGGGGAGTAGTTGCATTTCATTAACGATATTATCTGGCCGTACACGAAGTTAGTTTTCGAGGCAACGATATGCTTTTTTAACCTTTGAGACAGACACTAGGAAACTATGTGAGATATACGGGGATTATACAAAAATATCTGCGATATCTTACACCATTCACTAATCGCGAGAAATTTCACTTCATCAAGGAGCACGTTGGTTAATTAGTCACACATGTTTTCTGCGTTGAGCGGAATTCGGATTCTTATTAGCGACGCCTGTCAAAAGAGCTACTCACGCACGCACCACCTCGACTCGTCGACGTCCCGGAGTTCACTGAACTCGTAGCACTGCCAGCGCTGGGTTCCGACCACGGGGTGGGGGTTACCGTTGTCGTAGGTCAGTTCGTGCTGATGGCGCCATCGGGTAGGGAACTATGACACTATAAAGAGCGTAAAATGATCCGCGGGTTGCGTACGATGAGGCGCACCATTTATTCGTATTCCGGCAATCGGCAATAAAATAATAAATAATAATATTAATTGAAATATATTCGGCATATCAAATACGTATTTGTGTAACAACATATGAACGACGTACACGTATACAATATCACCCCCCTTTTAACAAATTGTCCCCAGTTTCTGTAGCCCCTATCCTAACCGAAATCCCATTGTCATGATTTTGATTTCTAAGCAATGAAAGGGAAAATTATGGACACGATTTCTCGTAGGATATCTAATAAAGAATCCAACGGTTCACTATAATAATGCGTATCCATTAGATCAACAATTTCAATACACGATTATTTCATTTAAATATAGAGTCAAGTGCGATTGTGAGTAATATAATCGTGTAATAAAACTATAATTATACTTTGAACTAATGCCTGTCGCTATGAATTATACACGTAGATTATTTGCACATTGATCTCGTCTCGAAAAGCGGGCTGTTCATTTCAAATTTTCACACCGAAATTACTAACAGAGAATAAATTATTATTTTCAATACAGTTTTCGTTGACAATAATTATCCAACAATTAAATTTCGCCGCGTGAATAGTCAAATAATTTGTCACTACAATTACATGCTGCTGAAATATATTTAAGACACTATTTCATGGATCGCTGAATAATTTATTCTCCGTTCATAGCAAACAGTTACAAACGAGTGGAGTATTGCTGGATATATTTATATCATAAGTGTATACATTATGCGCCATTACTTGCTTAGGTATTGCGAATATTTCATATCGTGATGGCTGATTCAAGTATTTCAATCTCTCACATTTACCCATGTTTAATCTGCCGCTGATTCTAAGCAGTCCTACATTAGAATAACGAGTTTACGTACTGCTACTTATAGCTTTAACAAATATTTTGTAATAATCATTTATTCCACCACAGTGCCGCGTTGTATTTGTGTTTCGAATTTATCGAGATATACTTGATCGAAAGAGCAAATATAATGATACAAAGGTGTTGTTCTCTGGTCTCCGTTTCTGTGCGGCAATTTGTATAATTATTTTCTGATGTTAAGTATCTAATGATTCTAATCCTATGTAGACCGAGCAGCAGATGTTGTGATGAAAAGGCTTGTGGCTAATAGAATAATGTTTCAATATTTGTCACGCATAATACTGTGTTATAAAGTCTACTGACTGAAAATTGTTGATACTAGCTCAGCTTGTACTCTACATGACGTTTTTAACGCAATTAGTTGTCAGATTGGATGCGAAATTTTATTGAAATTTATTTCAAACGGCTCAACTGTAATTGCGGCAAGTATAAAAATAAGATAAACATGAAATACATTGGATAAATAAGCTTAACATGTTATTCAGGAAAGTATTCTCGATTAGGAACCAAAGATTTTCCAACTGTGTTTTTTCATAGATCTGATCGTTGTCAGCAATATTATAGTTTTGTTAATCGAATCTATTATAAGGTATTTTATGATTAATCTAGTAAGTCTGTATCAACCGTTTTTACATCTAATATAAACTTTAAACAATTTCAACAGAAGCAAGAACTTGAATGTGTTAGTACAAATATGCTACATATATGATTAACTTTTCCAATCCCATCAACTGTTATGGCCACTACCAGAGACTCGAAAGTAATTCATAACCGATATTAAATTGTATTCTACTTGAAAAAAATAAATGTGATGTCTAATCGATTCAATAGTAATCTACATTCGTATTGATTTGCAACCCTCTGAATTCCTGCCCTCGTTATTTAAATATTTCCCTATTACAAGGCAAGTCTACATTTCAATGGAATAAATGAAGATAATATATATTTTCTTGAGATTTATTCATAGTCTTTTACTTTTGTCAATTGCACTCAACTTGTGTCATTAAAACGAAAGAAGTTACACGTTATAGCCTTTTCATCAATTGAATTTAACTCACGCGAGATCCCGCCACCATCCTACTCTACAAATTCGGGTTTCTTGCCGAAAGAATCTCAGCTCTCGGATAAAAAAATTCAAAAGAATGATAAACCATGGCGGCGCACTCAAAAGAGCTGTTTTTTCTCAAAAAAACGTATTTTTCCAATGAATTTTGAAAAGATATTCGAAAACAAAAGATATATTCGAAAAGCTGAGAATTTTTGACATGAGAAACCTATTTTTTCACATTTATTTTGCAGCGACAAAGATACGGTAAAAATTCGCATTCAACCCTTAGTTACGTCAAAGTACGAAAGATGAATGTTGCATATCTTATGAATGGTAGGTCTCAAAGGGATGAAACTTGATGAACTTTCCAATCTTAGAGCATACTATGAAAGGTAAAGATTTCGAACGAATTAAATTTTTGACGTCCAGTTCATTGGTTGATAATTGGTGGACTTGCCCATATATGTATACCAATACCTATGTTCTGTTCCAAGATAATTGCCTACAACGAAAAAAGAGAAGGTATTGTATCGTAAGTTAACCCTACCTTTTTCCTCCCTTATTCCATTTGTTTTCAATCTGTGTTTGGCTCTGCTCACGCTGCATGGGTACACTCCAGGGAGCACTCTTCTGAAAATCAAACAATTTTACAATTACCTTACGAATCAAAGTCCGATTGCAAGAATAGCCTTGCAGGTAGAAGAAAGCTTTTGTGCGCTTACCGGTAATTTTTAATTGTCATGAAGGATTGGCGTTTCTCTGGAGGATGCCATTCATTCATGACATAGACTTGTATCATATCGCCTCTTCGCGTTTCATGATCCTTATAGAGATTTAACCGGTCCTCATTCTCGACCGCAATTTAAAAAATACGGAAACAAGATTTATTATTTGACAAACAATGTGATTTAACATCGCGCATAGAATTCGAACTTGAAAATTTTAAGGAGATTCGTTGATAATATAACGAATGTACCCTGAGCCCAATGATAAATTCAGACGAGCCAGGCGATCGAAGGCCATGTTACAAGATTTTATTTTTTTGTACCATTTTTTTTTTCTTTCGAAAAATTGTAATTGTAATACAATTTTATTGTACTTACAAAAAAATAATAACACTCGGCAACGACGTGGTATAATAAGCCCGGTTGCAATGCCAAAACAAATTTCTGTCCGTAATAAACCAGGGTGGGCACATGATAAAATTTCCACTTGAAATTGGCCACTCGAAATCATTTGGGGAAACTGCAACAGAAATTTCATTAATTCGTCCCTAAATTGTTAATACCGATCGTTAATCGGTATTATTAACTTAGAATACCTCAAACTTCGCTGAAAAGAAAGAATTCATGAATGTACCTGCGAAAGAGAAGAGAAAAAAAGTCTGAAAAATGTAAGATGAATAATTAGACATAATATGAAATGAAACCGTTCTCCTATGAAATGTAATTATATGGAACATGCAGTATATAAAACGAAAGGCGTGCAAGGAAAGGAGGGGACTTTACTCCAATAGTTGGTTGTTTAGTCAAATGCGCTGATAATAGTATGACCAGTATGGATAGTTTATTATTTGACTAAAATAAAAAGCGTAAGATTGCACGTCATTCGCGAAGAAAAATGTCTCGATATCGTTATTGTTTGTAAAATCATGATATCAGCGCATTTGTTCGGGGGGCACCACGAGAAGGCAACCAACGTCACCCCCCGTCTGAAAGTTGAAAAATTTTTGTTAAAACATATACATTTCATAAATACATTCGTGTGCGATCTGATTTGGACTAATTTTAGGCGATTTTGAATCGGGCTGTGGAAGAGAAAAAAGTAGTCAGTAAAAATTATACAGGGTATCAAGGTTGAGCGCTCTGAATTGTGTGGGTAGATTGCTCGAGAGATTCTAAGACTGAATGTCTTTTACCAAAAATTTGAAGACCCAATAGTTTTAGAGTTACGGAATATTTTAGTTGACCAATCACAGAGCGTAGAGATGACCAAGACAGGACCGATCAGTCGAAAGAATGAGAGTAACTTTGAATGATTTATCGAATGAATGATGTGAAGCAGTGCAAGCACCCCATGCAGTAAATAAAAAGCAATATAATACCTTTCAAAGGGTACCATCACCATAGCAAGTTGTTTATGCCTCTTCGCAAGGGATTTTTCAGTCCCGAAGGTGCTTTTACCCCATTGCAAGGTGGCTTACCCAAATCGAGGTGTTTACTAAACAAGCAAGAATTACGGCATGCTTGAAAACATTCGTACCATGCAGATGCAGATGAGGATGAAAATTAAGATGATGATGATGATGATGATGATGATGACGACGATGATGATGATGAAGAAGAAGATAAATATTTCAGAGAACCGACGCCTATCGAGGGGTATACACGCCATTGCAAGCGGTTTTAACATCTTTGCAAGGGGCTTTTCAGCCCCAAAGACGTTTGCAAACCGTCGAAAGGTGTGAATACCTCTCTCAAGGCGTTTACGAAACATGCAAAAGCGAATTCACCAGAGAAAGCATGGTAAAGTCAGAGAAGATGAAAAATGACCGTATTTGGCTGATGGAGAATACCCTGCTCTGTACATGTACGGAATATGACCGGACTAAAGTTCAATAACTTCTATACGACCTGAAAATTCGCAACACGCTGTAGTTGTGAGGCAACGTTAACATCATTCTGTCAATGAACCTGCGGAAGGGATTAGAAAAAAAACCTGAAAAATGTAAAATTAGAAATTAGAGTAAAAGTAAAACAAAAAGAGGATGAATAACGTTCCGTCAGTTAATAATACTGACGACTGATTCTTGTTGTTTCAAGCCTTTATTGATGGGACTGCAACAAAAATACTGTAGAACTTGTAGAACCTGTAAAAAAAACTTCTGAAATGAGATAAGTTTATAGAATTAAATTGAATAGAGGGTAGCAAATAACATGATCAAGTCAAACAAATAATTATTTTTTACATATAAGACGTTTACAGCAAATACATTAAAAAATTTGCATTACATTTATGGTTAAAATAGTTGCGATAAATTATCTATGCATATTGATTGGCAGAAAATTATATCAAGAAATCTCTTGAAGAACAATAACAGTCAAAATATCTGAAAAAAAAAACCATGAAAGCGGGAGTAGAAATATAAACAGCATAAAAGCGATAAAAGCAAAGAAATCTGCAAATCCTGTAGAACTCGTAGAACCTGAAGGACCCGAAGAAATTGTAGAACTTGTAGAACCTGTAAAAAAACCTATGAAATGAAACAAGTCTATAGAATCAAATTAAATGTAAAGTGATAGATAACACGTTTGAGTCAAGCAAATAATTATTTTTCACATATAACACATTTATGGAGAATACATTAGAAAAATTTACATGACATTTATGATCAGGATAGTCATGACAAATTATGAGTATACAGATTAGCAAGAAATGAAAGAATTAGTCAAGAATTCTCTGAAAGAACAATAAAACAGTGAAAATATCTGGAAAGAAAACATGAGAGCGGGAGAAGAAAAATAAACAGCATGAAAGCGATGAAATCTGCAAATCCCGAAGAAATTTTAGAACTTGTAGAACCTGTAAAAAAACCTCTGAAATGAAACAAGTCTATAGAATCAAATTGAATGTAAAGTAATAAATAACACGTTTGAGTCAAGCAAATAATTATGTTTCACATATAAGACATTTATGGAGAATACATTAGAAAAATTCACATGACATTTATGATCGGGACAGTTATAACAAATTATGAATATACAGATTAGAAAGAAATAAAAGAATTAGTCAAGAATTCTCTGAAAGAACAATAAAACAGTAAAAATATCTGAAAAGAAAACATGAAAGCGGGAGGAGAAAAATAAACAGCGATGAAATCTGCAAATCCTGTAGAACTTGTAGAACTTGTAGAACCTGTGAGAAAAACCTCTGAAATGAAACAAGTCTATAGAATCAAATTGAATGTAAAGTAATAAATAACACGTTCGAGTCAAGCAAATAATTATTTTTCACATATAAGACATTTATGGAGAATACATTAGAAACATTCACATGACATTTATGATCGGGACAGTTATAACAAATTATGAGTATACAGATTAAAAAGAAATAAAAGAATAAGTCAAGAATTCTCTGAAAGAACAATAAAACAGTGAAAATATCTGGAAAGAAAACATGAGAGCGGGAGAAGAAAAATAAACAGCATGAAAGCGATGAAATCTGCAAATCCCGAAGAAATTTTAGAACTTGTAGAACCTGTAAAAAAAACCTCTGAAATGAAACAAGTCTATAGAATCAAATTGAATGTAAAGTAATAAATAACACGTTCGAGTCAAGCAAATAATTATTTTTCACATATAAGACATTTATGGAGAATACATTAGAAACATTCACATGACATTTATTATCAGGACAGTTATAACAAATTATGAGTATACAGATTCCACTGAATCTGTAGTACCTGTAGAATATAATGAAAAAAGGGTTCACTGATCGGTATTAATATCTTAGAATACCTTAAACTTCGCTGAAAAGAAAGAATTCATGAATGTACCTGCGAAAGAGAAGAGAAAAAAAGTCTGAAAAATGTAAGATGAATAATTAGACATAATATGAAATGAAACCGTTCTCCTATGAAATGTAATTATATGGAACATGCAGTATATAAAACGAAAGGCGTGCAAGGAAAGGAGGGGACTTTACTCCAATAGTTGGTTGTTTAGTCAAATGCGCTGATAATAGTATGACCAGTATGGATAGTTTATTATTTGACTAAAATAAAAAGCGTAAGATTGCACGTCATTCGCGAAGAAAAATGTCTCGATATCGTTATTGTTTGTAAAATCATGATATCAGCGCATTTGTTCGGGGGGCACCACGAGAAGGCAACCAACGTCACCCCCCGTCTGAAAGTTGAAAAATTTTTGTTAAAACATATACATTTCATAAATACATTCGTGTGCGATCTGATTTGGACTAATTTTAGGCGATTTTGAATCGGGCTGTGGAAGAGAAAAAAGTAGTCAGTAAAAATTATACAGGGTATCAAGGTTGAGCGCTCTGAATTGTGTGGGTAGATTGCTCGAGAGATTCTAAGACTGAATGTCTTTTACCAAAAATTTGAAGACCCAATAGTTTTAGAGTTACGGAATATTTTAGTTGACCAATCACAGAGCGTAGAGATGACCAAGACAGGACCGATCAGTCGAAAGAATGAGAGTAACTTTGAATGATTTATCGAATGAATGATGTGAAGCAGTGCAAGCACCCCATGCAGTAAATAAAAAGCAATATAATACCTTTCAAAGGGTACCATCACCATAGCAAGTTGTTTATGCCTCTTCGCAAGGGATTTTTCAGTCCCGAAGGTGCTTTTACCCCATTGCAAGGTGGCTTACCCAAATCGAGGTGTTTACTAAACAAGCAAGAATTACGGCATGCTTGAAAACATTCGTACCATGCAGATGCAGATGAGGATGAAAATTAAGATGATGATGATGATGATGATGATGATGACGACGATGATGATGATGAAGAAGAAGATAAATATTTCAGAGAACCGACGCCTATCGAGGGGTATACACGCCATTGCAAGCGGTTTTAACATCTTTGCAAGGGGCTTTTCAGCCCCAAAGACGTTTGCAAACCGTCGAAAGGTGTGAATACCTCTCTCAAGGCGTTTACGAAACATGCAAAAGCGAATTCACCAGAGAAAGCATGGTAAAGTCAGAGAAGATGAAAAATGACCGTATTTGGCTGATGGAGAATACCCTGCTCTGTACATGTACGGAATATGACCGGACTAAAGTTCAATAACTTCTATACGACCTGAAAATTCGCAACACGCTGTAGTTGTGAGGCAACGTTAACATCATTCTGTCAATGAACCTGCGGAAGGGATTAGAAAAAAAACCTGAAAAATGTAAAATTAGAAATTAGAGTAAAAGTAAAACAAAAAGAGGATGAATAACGTTCCGTCAGTTAATAATACTGACGACTGATTCTTGTTGTTTCAAGCCTTTATTGATGGGACTGCAACAAAAATACTGTAGAACTTGTAGAACCTGTAAAAAAAACTTCTGAAATGAGATAAGTTTATAGAATTAAATTGAATAGAGGGTAGCAAATAACATGATCAAGTCAAACAAATAATTATTTTTTACATATAAGACGTTTACAGCAAATACATTAAAAAATTTGCATTACATTTATGGTTAAAATAGTTGCGATAAATTATCTATGCATATTGATTGGCAGAAAATTATATCAAGAAATCTCTTGAAGAACAATAACAGTCAAAATATCTGAAAAAAAAAACCATGAAAGCGGGAGTAGAAATATAAACAGCATAAAAGCGATAAAAGCAAAGAAATCTGCAAATCCTGTAGAACTCGTAGAACCTGAAGGACCCGAAGAAATTGTAGAACTTGTAGAACCTGTAAAAAAACCTATGAAATGAAACAAGTCTATAGAATCAAATTAAATGTAAAGTGATAGATAACACGTTTGAGTCAAGCAAATAATTATTTTTCACATATAACACATTTATGGAGAATACATTAGAAAAATTTACATGACATTTATGATCAGGATAGTCATGACAAATTATGAGTATACAGATTAGCAAGAAATGAAAGAATTAGTCAAGAATTCTCTGAAAGAACAATAAAACAGTGAAAATATCTGGAAAGAAAACATGAGAGCGGGAGAAGAAAAATAAACAGCATGAAAGCGATGAAATCTGCAAATCCCGAAGAAATTTTAGAACTTGTAGAACCTGTAAAAAAACCTCTGAAATGAAACAAGTCTATAGAATCAAATTGAATGTAAAGTAATAAATAACACGTTTGAGTCAAGCAAATAATTATGTTTCACATATAAGACATTTATGGAGAATACATTAGAAAAATTCACATGACATTTATGATCGGGACAGTTATAACAAATTATGAATATACAGATTAGAAAGAAATAAAAGAATTAGTCAAGAATTCTCTGAAAGAACAATAAAACAGTAAAAATATCTGAAAAGAAAACATGAAAGCGGGAGGAGAAAAATAAACAGCGATGAAATCTGCAAATCCTGTAGAACTTGTAGAACTTGTAGAACCTGTGAGAAAAACCTCTGAAATGAAACAAGTCTATAGAATCAAATTGAATGTAAAGTAATAAATAACACGTTCGAGTCAAGCAAATAATTATTTTTCACATATAAGACATTTATGGAGAATACATTAGAAACATTCACATGACATTTATGATCGGGACAGTTATAACAAATTATGAGTATACAGATTAAAAAGAAATAAAAGAATAAGTCAAGAATTCTCTGAAAGAACAATAAAACAGTGAAAATATCTGGAAAGAAAACATGAGAGCGGGAGAAGAAAAATAAACAGCATGAAAGCGATGAAATCTGCAAATCCCGAAGAAATTTTAGAACTTGTAGAACCTGTAAAAAAAACCTCTGAAATGAAACAAGTCTATAGAATCAAATTGAATGTAAAGTAATAAATAACACGTTCGAGTCAAGCAAATAATTATTTTTCACATATAAGACATTTATGGAGAATACATTAGAAACATTCACATGACATTTATTATCAGGACAGTTATAACAAATTATGAGTATACAGATTCCACTGAATCTGTAGTACCTGTAGAATATAATGAAAAAAGGGTTCACTGATCGGTATTAATATCTTAGAATACCTTAAACTTCGCTGAAAAGAAAGAATTCATGAATGTACCTGCGAAAGAGAAGAGAAAAAAAGTCTGAAAAATGTAAGATGAATAATTAGACATAATATGAAATGAAACCGTTCTCCTATGAAATGTAATTATATGGAACATGCAGTATATAAAACGAAAGGCGTGCAAGGAAAGGAGGGGACTTTACTCCAATAGTTGGTTGTTTAGTCAAATGCGCTGATAATAGTATGACCAGTATGGATAGTTTATTATTTGACTAAAATAAAAAGCGTAAGATTGCACGTCATTCGCGAAGAAAAATGTCTCGATATCGTTATTGTTTGTAAAATCATGATATCAGCGCATTTGTTCGGGGGGCACCACGAGAAGGCAACCAACGTCACCCCCCGTCTGAAAGTTGAAAAATTTTTGTTAAAACATATACATTTCATAAATACATTCGTGTGCGATCTGATTTGGACTAATTTTAGGCGATTTTGAATCGGGCTGTGGAAGAGAAAAAAGTAGTCAGTAAAAATTATACAGGGTATCAAGGTTGAGCGCTCTGAATTGTGTGGGTAGATTGCTCGAGAGATTCTAAGACTGAATGTCTTTTACCAAAAATTTGAAGACCCAATAGTTTTAGAGTTACGGAATATTTTAGTTGACCAATCACAGAGCGTAGAGATGACCAAGACAGGACCGATCAGTCGAAAGAATGAGAGTAACTTTGAATGATTTATCGAATGAATGATGTGAAGCAGTGCAAGCACCCCATGCAGTAAATAAAAAGCAATATAATACCTTTCAAAGGGTACCATCACCATAGCAAGTTGTTTATGCCTCTTCGCAAGGGATTTTTCAGTCCCGAAGGTGCTTTTACCCCATTGCAAGGTGGCTTACCCAAATCGAGGTGTTTACTAAACAAGCAAGAATTACGGCATGCTTGAAAACATTCGTACCATGCAGATGCAGATGAGGATGAAAATTAAGATGATGATGATGATGATGATGATGATGACGACGATGATGATGATGAAGAAGAAGATAAATATTTCAGAGAACCGACGCCTATCGAGGGGTATACACGCCATTGCAAGCGGTTTTAACATCTTTGCAAGGGGCTTTTCAGCCCCAAAGACGTTTGCAAACCGTCGAAAGGTGTGAATACCTCTCTCAAGGCGTTTACGAAACATGCAAAAGCGAATTCACCAGAGAAAGCATGGTAAAGTCAGAGAAGATGAAAAATGACCGTATTTGGCTGATGGAGAATACCCTGCTCTGTACATGTACGGAATATGACCGGACTAAAGTTCAATAACTTCTATACGACCTGAAAATTCGCAACACGCTGTAGTTGTGAGGCAACGTTAACATCATTCTGTCAATGAACCTGCGGAAGGGATTAGAAAAAAAACCTGAAAAATGTAAAATTAGAAATTAGAGTAAAAGTAAAACAAAAAGAGGATGAATAACGTTCCGTCAGTTAATAATACTGACGACTGATTCTTGTTGTTTCAAGCCTTTATTGATGGGACTGCAACAAAAATACTGTAGAACTTGTAGAACCTGTAAAAAAAACTTCTGAAATGAGATAAGTTTATAGAATTAAATTGAATAGAGGGTAGCAAATAACATGATCAAGTCAAACAAATAATTATTTTTTACATATAAGACGTTTACAGCAAATACATTAAAAAATTTGCATTACATTTATGGTTAAAATAGTTGCGATAAATTATCTATGCATATTGATTGGCAGAAAATTATATCAAGAAATCTCTTGAAGAACAATAACAGTCAAAATATCTGAAAAAAAAAACCATGAAAGCGGGAGTAGAAATATAAACAGCATAAAAGCGATAAAAGCAAAGAAATCTGCAAATCCTGTAGAACTCGTAGAACCTGAAGGACCCGAAGAAATTGTAGAACTTGTAGAACCTGTAAAAAAACCTATGAAATGAAACAAGTCTATAGAATCAAATTAAATGTAAAGTGATAGATAACACGTTTGAGTCAAGCAAATAATTATTTTTCACATATAACACATTTATGGAGAATACATTAGAAAAATTTACATGACATTTATGATCAGGATAGTCATGACAAATTATGAGTATACAGATTAGCAAGAAATGAAAGAATTAGTCAAGAATTCTCTGAAAGAACAATAAAACAGTGAAAATATCTGGAAAGAAAACATGAGAGCGGGAGAAGAAAAATAAACAGCATGAAAGCGATGAAATCTGCAAATCCCGAAGAAATTTTAGAACTTGTAGAACCTGTAAAAAAACCTCTGAAATGAAACAAGTCTATAGAATCAAATTGAATGTAAAGTAATAAATAACACGTTTGAGTCAAGCAAATAATTATGTTTCACATATAAGACATTTATGGAGAATACATTAGAAAAATTCACATGACATTTATGATCGGGACAGTTATAACAAATTATGAATATACAGATTAGAAAGAAATAAAAGAATTAGTCAAGAATTCTCTGAAAGAACAATAAAACAGTAAAAATATCTGAAAAGAAAACATGAAAGCGGGAGGAGAAAAATAAACAGCGATGAAATCTGCAAATCCTGTAGAACTTGTAGAACTTGTAGAACCTGTGAGAAAAACCTCTGAAATGAAACAAGTCTATAGAATCAAATTGAATGTAAAGTAATAAATAACACGTTCGAGTCAAGCAAATAATTATTTTTCACATATAAGACATTTATGGAGAATACATTAGAAACATTCACATGACATTTATGATCGGGACAGTTATAACAAATTATGAGTATACAGATTAAAAAGAAATAAAAGAATAAGTCAAGAATTCTCTGAAAGAACAATAAAACAGTGAAAATATCTGGAAAGAAAACATGAGAGCGGGAGAAGAAAAATAAACAGCATGAAAGCGATGAAATCTGCAAATCCCGAAGAAATTTTAGAACTTGTAGAACCTGTAAAAAAAACCTCTGAAATGAAACAAGTCTATAGAATCAAATTGAATGTAAAGTAATAAATAACACGTTCGAGTCAAGCAAATAATTATTTTTCACATATAAGACATTTATGGAGAATACATTAGAAACATTCACATGACATTTATTATCAGGACAGTTATAACAAATTATGAGTATACAGATTCCACTGAATCTGTAGTACCTGTAGAATATAATGAAAAAAGGGTTCACTGATCGGTATTAATATCTTAGAATACCTTAAACTTCGCTGAAAAGAAAGAATTCATGAATGTACCTGCGAAAGAGAAGAGAAAAAAAGTCTGAAAAATGTAAGATGAATAATTAGACATAATATGAAATGAAACCGTTCTCCTATGAAATGTAATTATATGGAACATGCAGTATATAAAACGAAAGGCGTGCAAGGAAAGGAGGGGACTTTACTCCAATAGTTGGTTGTTTAGTCAAATGCGCTGATAATAGTATGACCAGTATGGATAGTTTATTATTTGACTAAAATAAAAAGCGTAAGATTGCACGTCATTCGCGAAGAAAAATGTCTCGATATCGTTATTGTTTGTAAAATCATGATATCAGCGCATTTGTTCGGGGGGCACCACGAGAAGGCAACCAACGTCACCCCCCGTCTGAAAGTTGAAAAATTTTTGTTAAAACATATACATTTCATAAATACATTCGTGTGCGATCTGATTTGGACTAATTTTAGGCGATTTTGAATCGGGCTGTGGAAGAGAAAAAAGTAGTCAGTAAAAATTATACAGGGTATCAAGGTTGAGCGCTCTGAATTGTGTGGGTAGATTGCTCGAGAGATTCTAAGACTGAATGTCTTTTACCAAAAATTTGAAGACCCAATAGTTTTAGAGTTACGGAATATTTTAGTTGACCAATCACAGAGCGTAGAGATGACCAAGACAGGACCGATCAGTCGAAAGAATGAGAGTAACTTTGAATGATTTATCGAATGAATGATGTGAAGCAGTGCAAGCACCCCATGCAGTAAATAAAAAGCAATATAATACCTTTCAAAGGGTACCATCACCATAGCAAGTTGTTTATGCCTCTTCGCAAGGGATTTTTCAGTCCCGAAGGTGCTTTTACCCCATTGCAAGGTGGCTTACCCAAATCGAGGTGTTTACTAAACAAGCAAGAATTACGGCATGCTTGAAAACATTCGTACCATGCAGATGCAGATGAGGATGAAAATTAAGATGATGATGATGATGATGATGATGATGACGACGATGATGATGATGAAGAAGAAGATAAATATTTCAGAGAACCGACGCCTATCGAGGGGTATACACGCCATTGCAAGCGGTTTTAACATCTTTGCAAGGGGCTTTTCAGCCCCAAAGACGTTTGCAAACCGTCGAAAGGTGTGAATACCTCTCTCAAGGCGTTTACGAAACATGCAAAAGCGAATTCACCAGAGAAAGCATGGTAAAGTCAGAGAAGATGAAAAATGACCGTATTTGGCTGATGGAGAATACCCTGCTCTGTACATGTACGGAATATGACCGGACTAAAGTTCAATAACTTCTATACGACCTGAAAATTCGCAACACGCTGTAGTTGTGAGGCAACGTTAACATCATTCTGTCAATGAACCTGCGGAAGGGATTAGAAAAAAAACCTGAAAAATGTAAAATTAGAAATTAGAGTAAAAGTAAAACAAAAAGAGGATGAATAACGTTCCGTCAGTTAATAATACTGACGACTGATTCTTGTTGTTTCAAGCCTTTATTGATGGGACTGCAACAAAAATACTGTAGAACTTGTAGAACCTGTAAAAAAAACTTCTGAAATGAGATAAGTTTATAGAATTAAATTGAATAGAGGGTAGCAAATAACATGATCAAGTCAAACAAATAATTATTTTTTACATATAAGACGTTTACAGCAAATACATTAAAAAATTTGCATTACATTTATGGTTAAAATAGTTGCGATAAATTATCTATGCATATTGATTGGCAGAAAATTATATCAAGAAATCTCTTGAAGAACAATAACAGTCAAAATATCTGAAAAAAAAAACCATGAAAGCGGGAGTAGAAATATAAACAGCATAAAAGCGATAAAAGCAAAGAAATCTGCAAATCCTGTAGAACTCGTAGAACCTGAAGGACCCGAAGAAATTGTAGAACTTGTAGAACCTGTAAAAAAACCTATGAAATGAAACAAGTCTATAGAATCAAATTAAATGTAAAGTGATAGATAACACGTTTGAGTCAAGCAAATAATTATTTTTCACATATAACACATTTATGGAGAATACATTAGAAAAATTTACATGACATTTATGATCAGGATAGTCATGACAAATTATGAGTATACAGATTAGCAAGAAATGAAAGAATTAGTCAAGAATTCTCTGAAAGAACAATAAAACAGTGAAAATATCTGGAAAGAAAACATGAGAGCGGGAGAAGAAAAATAAACAGCATGAAAGCGATGAAATCTGCAAATCCCGAAGAAATTTTAGAACTTGTAGAACCTGTAAAAAAACCTCTGAAATGAAACAAGTCTATAGAATCAAATTGAATGTAAAGTAATAAATAACACGTTTGAGTCAAGCAAATAATTATGTTTCACATATAAGACATTTATGGAGAATACATTAGAAAAATTCACATGACATTTATGATCGGGACAGTTATAACAAATTATGAATATACAGATTAGAAAGAAATAAAAGAATTAGTCAAGAATTCTCTGAAAGAACAATAAAACAGTAAAAATATCTGAAAAGAAAACATGAAAGCGGGAGGAGAAAAATAAACAGCGATGAAATCTGCAAATCCTGTAGAACTTGTAGAACTTGTAGAACCTGTGAGAAAAACCTCTGAAATGAAACAAGTCTATAGAATCAAATTGAATGTAAAGTAATAAATAACACGTTCGAGTCAAGCAAATAATTATTTTTCACATATAAGACATTTATGGAGAATACATTAGAAACATTCACATGACATTTATGATCGGGACAGTTATAACAAATTATGAGTATACAGATTAAAAAGAAATAAAAGAATAAGTCAAGAATTCTCTGAAAGAACAATAAAACAGTGAAAATATCTGGAAAGAAAACATGAGAGCGGGAGAAGAAAAATAAACAGCATGAAAGCGATGAAATCTGCAAATCCCGAAGAAATTTTAGAACTTGTAGAACCTGTAAAAAAAACCTCTGAAATGAAACAAGTCTATAGAATCAAATTGAATGTAAAGTAATAAATAACACGTTCGAGTCAAGCAAATAATTATTTTTCACATATAAGACATTTATGGAGAATACATTAGAAACATTCACATGACATTTATTATCAGGACAGTTATAACAAATTATGAGTATACAGATTCCACTGAATCTGTAGTACCTGTAGAATATAATGAAAAAAGGGTTCACTGATCGGTATTAATATCTTAGAATACCTTAAACTTCGCTGAAAAGAAAGAATTCATGAATGTACCTGCGAAAGAGAAGAGAAAAAAAGTCTGAAAAATGTAAGATGAATAATTAGACATAATATGAAATGAAACCGTTCTCCTATGAAATGTAATTATATGGAACATGCAGTATATAAAACGAAAGGCGTGCAAGGAAAGGAGGGGACTTTACTCCAATAGTTGGTTGTTTAGTCAAATGCGCTGATAATAGTATGACCAGTATGGATAGTTTATTATTTGACTAAAATAAAAAGCGTAAGATTGCACGTCATTCGCGAAGAAAAATGTCTCGATATCGTTATTGTTTGTAAAATCATGATATCAGCGCATTTGTTCGGGGGGCACCACGAGAAGGCAACCAACGTCACCCCCCGTCTGAAAGTTGAAAAATTTTTGTTAAAACATATACATTTCATAAATACATTCGTGTGCGATCTGATTTGGACTAATTTTAGGCGATTTTGAATCGGGCTGTGGAAGAGAAAAAAGTAGTCAGTAAAAATTATACAGGGTATCAAGGTTGAGCGCTCTGAATTGTGTGGGTAGATTGCTCGAGAGATTCTAAGACTGAATGTCTTTTACCAAAAATTTGAAGACCCAATAGTTTTAGAGTTACGGAATATTTTAGTTGACCAATCACAGAGCGTAGAGATGACCAAGACAGGACCGATCAGTCGAAAGAATGAGAGTAACTTTGAATGATTTATCGAATGAATGATGTGAAGCAGTGCAAGCACCCCATGCAGTAAATAAAAAGCAATATAATACCTTTCAAAGGGTACCATCACCATAGCAAGTTGTTTATGCCTCTTCGCAAGGGATTTTTCAGTCCCGAAGGTGCTTTTACCCCATTGCAAGGTGGCTTACCCAAATCGAGGTGTTTACTAAACAAGCAAGAATTACGGCATGCTTGAAAACATTCGTACCATGCAGATGCAGATGAGGATGAAAATTAAGATGATGATGATGATGATGATGATGATGACGACGATGATGATGATGAAGAAGAAGATAAATATTTCAGAGAACCGACGCCTATCGAGGGGTATACACGCCATTGCAAGCGGTTTTAACATCTTTGCAAGGGGCTTTTCAGCCCCAAAGACGTTTGCAAACCGTCGAAAGGTGTGAATACCTCTCTCAAGGCGTTTACGAAACATGCAAAAGCGAATTCACCAGAGAAAGCATGGTAAAGTCAGAGAAGATGAAAAATGACCGTATTTGGCTGATGGAGAATACCCTGCTCTGTACATGTACGGAATATGACCGGACTAAAGTTCAATAACTTCTATACGACCTGAAAATTCGCAACACGCTGTAGTTGTGAGGCAACGTTAACATCATTCTGTCAATGAACCTGCGGAAGGGATTAGAAAAAAAACCTGAAAAATGTAAAATTAGAAATTAGAGTAAAAGTAAAACAAAAAGAGGATGAATAACGTTCCGTCAGTTAATAATACTGACGACTGATTCTTGTTGTTTCAAGCCTTTATTGATGGGACTGCAACAAAAATACTGTAGAACTTGTAGAACCTGTAAAAAAAACTTCTGAAATGAGATAAGTTTATAGAATTAAATTGAATAGAGGGTAGCAAATAACATGATCAAGTCAAACAAATAATTATTTTTTACATATAAGACGTTTACAGCAAATACATTAAAAAATTTGCATTACATTTATGGTTAAAATAGTTGCGATAAATTATCTATGCATATTGATTGGCAGAAAATTATATCAAGAAATCTCTTGAAGAACAATAACAGTCAAAATATCTGAAAAAAAAAACCATGAAAGCGGGAGTAGAAATATAAACAGCATAAAAGCGATAAAAGCAAAGAAATCTGCAAATCCTGTAGAACTCGTAGAACCTGAAGGACCCGAAGAAATTGTAGAACTTGTAGAACCTGTAAAAAAACCTATGAAATGAAACAAGTCTATAGAATCAAATTAAATGTAAAGTGATAGATAACACGTTTGAGTCAAGCAAATAATTATTTTTCACATATAACACATTTATGGAGAATACATTAGAAAAATTTACATGACATTTATGATCAGGATAGTCATGACAAATTATGAGTATACAGATTAGCAAGAAATGAAAGAATTAGTCAAGAATTCTCTGAAAGAACAATAAAACAGTGAAAATATCTGGAAAGAAAACATGAGAGCGGGAGAAGAAAAATAAACAGCATGAAAGCGATGAAATCTGCAAATCCCGAAGAAATTTTAGAACTTGTAGAACCTGTAAAAAAACCTCTGAAATGAAACAAGTCTATAGAATCAAATTGAATGTAAAGTAATAAATAACACGTTTGAGTCAAGCAAATAATTATGTTTCACATATAAGACATTTATGGAGAATACATTAGAAAAATTCACATGACATTTATGATCGGGACAGTTATAACAAATTATGAATATACAGATTAGAAAGAAATAAAAGAATTAGTCAAGAATTCTCTGAAAGAACAATAAAACAGTAAAAATATCTGAAAAGAAAACATGAAAGCGGGAGGAGAAAAATAAACAGCGATGAAATCTGCAAATCCTGTAGAACTTGTAGAACTTGTAGAACCTGTGAGAAAAACCTCTGAAATGAAACAAGTCTATAGAATCAAATTGAATGTAAAGTAATAAATAACACGTTCGAGTCAAGCAAATAATTATTTTTCACATATAAGACATTTATGGAGAATACATTAGAAACATTCACATGACATTTATGATCGGGACAGTTATAACAAATTATGAGTATACAGATTAAAAAGAAATAAAAGAATAAGTCAAGAATTCTCTGAAAGAACAATAAAACAGTGAAAATATCTGGAAAGAAAACATGAGAGCGGGAGAAGAAAAATAAACAGCATGAAAGCGATGAAATCTGCAAATCCCGAAGAAATTTTAGAACTTGTAGAACCTGTAAAAAAAACCTCTGAAATGAAACAAGTCTATAGAATCAAATTGAATGTAAAGTAATAAATAACACGTTCGAGTCAAGCAAATAATTATTTTTCACATATAAGACATTTATGGAGAATACATTAGAAACATTCACATGACATTTATTATCAGGACAGTTATAACAAATTATGAGTATACAGATTCCACTGAATCTGTAGTACCTGTAGAATATAATGAAAAAAGGGTTCACTGATCGGTATTAATATCTTAGAATACCTTAAACTTCGCTGAAAAGAAAGAATTCATGAATGTACCTGCGAAAGAGAAGAGAAAAAAAGTCTGAAAAATGTAAAATAAGAAATTAAATTCATTAATGTACCTGCGAAAGAGAAGAGAAAAAAAAGTCTGAAAAATGTAAAATAAGAAATTAAACACGAATTGAAATGTTACATTGGATAGATAATAAAACATGCAATAAGACGAAACGAAAGGCATGCAAAGAGAGGAGGAGGCCTTGGCGTTATCTGCGATTCAGTGTGAAAAAAGCTGTACGGAGCTTTATATTTGACAAGGAATTAATTCGCAGATAGCTGCCAAGTTTTGGAAGTGAAAAGAGGACAGAGTAAGCTTAGAAAAATTGGTGGCGTGACGGTCGGCGTCCTCTTCAACGTGAAGTCTTCAGGCTCAGCATCCCCTGGATCTCCGCGCCCCACGTAAACGCGGAGATTTGGGATGCGTTTTGCCCATAATTCAAGCGATCGTAGTTTATTATTTATAGAGGGATTAGGCGATTTTTAGTGAAACAATTGTTTGATTCTAGAGATGTTACAAATATGTACCATCAATAGAATACAAAACTGGTTTGCAATCAGAATTTTGATAAATAAGAAACATTTTTATAGAACGATATCAGAGAAGGATTCTATTTTTTATTTTTTATTTATTTCTGTGTTACGATCGCTTGAATTAGCTGTGGAACATAAGATTATACATGTCATTTTACGATCACGGCCCTTCCTACCCTCGCCTGTTTCCCAAAACCCACCCAGCGAAGTTTCAAATTATTAGACACTAAGGCACATACACGCACACAAACATAACACCCTTCCCCCGCGGTGCCCTACCTTCCCGCTTCACCTGTACGGAAAGCTAACGACGATATCAGATTTTCTCCAACACAAACATTCGGAACAGTTCATACACCGTGGTACGGGACTCACCTTTTTTTATACACTGTGTGAGGGAAAGAACGGGTTAGTATTTACATCCTAGGCAATTTGTTTTTTTTTTTTTTTTTTTTTCTTTAATTTTCTCTAAGCGGACTATTCGAATTATTCTGCTACTAATTCATGTTTCATGTAAAAAATGTAATTTATTATTTCAAACAAAAAAACTTTTCTTCCAGACAAATTATTTACTCTACCGTCCATTCTTGTGTTCGGGAGTACTCAGATTCTACAATTTTTGGAATATTTAAATTATTTACTTGTTATCTATCTGGATATTTAAAAAAATGTAATTCATTATTTCAAAAGAAAACAAAAAAATGTCTTCGAGACAGAAAATTATTTACTCTACCGTCCATTCTTGTGTTCGGGAGTACTCAGATTCTACAATTTTTGGAATATTTAAATTATTTACTTGTTATCTATCTGGATATTTAAAAAAATGTAATTCATTATTTCAAAAGAAAACAAAAAAATGTCTTCGAGACAGAAAATTATTTACTCTACCGTCCATTCTTGTGTTCGGGAGTACTCAGATTCTACATAAACTACTGTATAAATTGTAACTCGGGATCAGGATCCACCGCTCAGCCGGCCGAATTTCAATAAAAATTTTGCCGAGGGAAATGGAAACCGCGAAAGCCGACTGAGCGATGTATGTCCACCCGGCGCGAGACGCTCACCGTGATTCGCAAAGGGTAAAGAGGCAAGGGTGACTCTATTAATTATTAATATCTGTAAATCTGCAGTATACCTATATGTATAATGACCACGCAGTAACAACTCTATAATATTGTTACATTGCGGTCGATTTATTATATAATAGCTGTAATGATTGATATAACGGATGCGAGAAACCCTTTGCGATCGCGAATGAGCCTAACTGAATTTAGCTAAATAAATCATACAATGGTACCGCCACGCCACGCGACAGAGAAGATAGAAAACCAGGGAAAGGAAGCCCGATACCAAAAATCATGCGCACTTACCGACGTTGCCGAGTAGCGGGAGCGTAGATGCACTCGGATGTCTCTGCTTGGCTGTCTGCGTACATGAAAAAATAAAAAGGAAGAAACGGTTTAGAAAATTTCTCGTCACGAAACGTTCGATGAGAATCAAATTTTGAATTGAGGAACATTTTGTACAAAGAATAAGAATTAAATTGCTGTCACTCAAAGTCATTAGCTACCAGACTACAGGAGGAAAATAAATATTTGCGAAGAAATGTCTCGTTCTCACCTGCTCTGAATTGCTCCCTTGCTATCCGATATCTCTGCAACCCGTCAGTTCCTGGTTTCTCCCATCGGTTCCCATCGGTCGGTTTACCACTAATCTGAAAAAAGAAAAGAAAAATTTGAATTTGTATATAAATAAACAAATAAAGTTAGACGAATCTTCTCGATGTCGTCTGTTTTTTAATTCCACAATGAAAGTTCGGCTCAATAATGATGTTGTAAAGAATTTACATCATTGGCAATAATGAATTGTTGTTTGAAATATCTAAATATCCCACCTTCTTTTCTCAATCACTGCAGCATAATCCGTTTTTGGCTACTCCCATGGAGCTTTCTCGTACTTCGTTCATCTTTGTTTCATCACACTAGAACAGAGAAATAAAAAAGGGTTTGAAAAACTGATTGGTCCATACGTTTGTTCAATCACGCTGTAATAGAGAAATAAAAAAGAATTTCGTGCAACTAGTACCAAGAATTTTTTATATGATCGTCGAAGTAAAATTTCAACAAATAAATAAATCAATAGATTGAATGTCTAATTCATTAACTTAATTTCTCATTGATTTATGAGTGAAAAATGATTTTTTTTTTTTTCTCTGTTTAATTCTGCCACGTCGCATTGAGAATATATTTAAGCGCGGGGAGGAAAACAAACCTGAAGTATATAAAAAATGTTAAGAATCTGTAAAATAGTGAATTATTATGTGTTTACCTTTTATTCAATTTATCGGCGTTATTCTGTGAAGATCTGTGAAGATAAAACGCCCTCCACAATTTTTATATCTGCGTTTCTTGGCTGCAGCTGCTTCAATTCACATCTGTAATCAGATAGTTATCGTTTCGTCAAGAAAGATTCGCAGTATATTTCAATAACAATCGGTCAAATTTTGAATATAAATACCCGACCGGTGTAATTATTTTCGAATTTTCACCAAATGTAAACGATATATTCGATTCGTGCAATTATAAATGATCGCTCGTGTTTATATCGCATATCAGTATTTCAACTATTTTCGTTCTATAAATAAAATTAATACCTAGTTCGACTATCCTACGATACTGCATCGTCTCATTACGTTTTTTATATATTCCATTCATAAGAATACACAATTATTGGCTACTTGTAAACAATCACAAAATAATATTCGAAGACGCGTATGTTGAAAACAATTGACGGCGCAACGCGAGAAATAAAGTTTGCTCCGAAAATGCATATTTTTGTAAAAAGGTCTTAGCGTGTACAAATTAAGTGTTCGGACATGAATTTTACCATCAACAGTCGTGGAGAAACAAACTCAAACTATTCTCACCTATTTTTATCACGCCAACAACAGCTATCAATTAAACAAACTCAAATTTAACTGAGAAAAACTATTGACCTCACGCTGACCGTCAATCTGATGGTCAGATCATGCGATCGTCAATTGTTTATCACTACGTCACTCCTAGCGTACTCGCTCGACAATTTGTTTTTTTTTTTTACCCGGCGTCCTTTTCAGCGTAGGTATACGTAATAAAAACTCGTTACGATTTGAATAAACTATAATGATAGATATGGTTAACCGATCGTGCACATTTCTTTCAGAATTCCATACGCTACTCGTAATTAATAAAGAATTAACGTCAGCCAAATGTAGAGAGAAAAAAACTATACACATATTTACACTCACCAGTCTAACTGGACTTTATTGTCGATCAAAATAAAGCATCTTTAACCAACTTTGGATGCAATTATCACTACGAACAAGTCTCTGCGAACGGCTAAACTTACAGAATATCGCGAAATAAACCGTCAACGATGACAGGTTATTTTATTATCTTTGTCAATAAGTCGTCGTTTTTCTAAAGGTTAATTATCGATGTATACCATAAAATTGTTGCACCTATCACTTTGACAAAGATACGTTACCACAAATTAAAACATTTCAACTTAACTTTACGGCGTCGAAACGTCGAAGCACCGATCGACCGACCGACCGACACCGTACCTCGCTCAATCACGACTGAATTTCAAGCGGGTAGTAACCAACTTGGCCGCCGCACGGCGCGGAGAATGACGTAAACACGCTCGAGGTTTTCTCTATGAATGATTCTACCGCGCGTATAATGTATGTTCAGTTGCCGGCAATACAGGCGCGAGTTTGAATTCGGTATATTATTATTTATAGTTTCATATATCTAATTACACTGGTCTGCAACGAATCCTCCTTCAAAAAATTTTGTCATAAATATGAAGATTTTAATGCTCTGAATCTGTTCCCGTTGGCCGATTTTTTCTATCACGTCTTGATTTTGTGATATGAATTATTTTTCAAAATATCAAAAATTTAAGTTTTTTCGAATTCGTTTTATGCGTCAACATTATAAACAGTGTTAAATGGACATTATGTTTAAAATCTATGTGCAGTATTTATTTGCATGTTAAATTCCGTGTTTAGAACACCGAATATAATGTTATCATGCATGAAAACAATAAGGAGAAAAATAAAATTTTTGTTTGCAGACCAGTGTTATTATACGCAATAAAAACACTCTAGAAGACTATTTATCCGAATTGTGTATTATATTTTGTTCGGAAAATTGTAGAATAGTTTGCTACTTACAGACAGAATCGTAGAAATAATATTCGAGTGCAACAGTCGAAGACGATTGAACCGCGACAAGTAAAAAATATTAACGCCTGCATAGAATATTCGTAATGAAGTTATATATGAAATAAATTACAGTATCGGACTTGAATTTACTTTCAAATCTTACGGAAAGCCAATATTAGACTATTCTCACCTTATTTTATGACACCAACGGCAGTTTTCAGCTTAAAAAATATTAATTTAACCGAGAAAGTTATTCACTCCGTTCTAATTATTATTCTGACGAAGGCGGATTTCGTGATCGTCGATTGTTTATTACTACGTCACTTAAAAACTCGCGCGTTAATTTTTTTTCCTTCCCGCGCCTTTGTCCATGAAAAGTATGCAATTTTTTCCAGGTCTTGAAATTATTGTCATACGATAATACAGAATTGAAATTGCAAAAATGTGAAAAAAAAAAAAATAATAATAATAATTAAAAATGATACATATTTTCTTGCATTTTGCTCGAATTCAAAATTCGAAAAAAATTACGGAAAAATGTTTAATTTTTTGATTCAATTATATTTATTTTCTTTTTCATTTTTTTTCCAAATTCTATCACATCGCGTTAAGCAAAAATTTGAGCACGTGGGGGAAAATAAATCTGAAGTATATAAAAAATGTTAAAAATCTGTAAAATAGTGAATTATCGATTTACCTTTTATTCAATTTATCGGCGTCATTCTGTGGAGATCTCTGAAAAGCGGCCTCCACAATTTTGATATATGTATTTCTTGCCTGCAGCTGCTTCATTTCATCTCTGTAATCAGATTATTGTTTCATCAAGAAGGATTCGCAACATTCGAGAAATATATATTTTTTCTTTTTCAATTCTGTAATGAACTGAGATTTTCGTAGTAGCTAATTGTGACGTGATGGAAAATTTTCAACTACTGTTTTATATTTGTAGGAGGTAACCGAATAGAAAATCAAGAATTTCATCCGAAGTATATGAAAAATATTTAAAATCTGTAAAATAGTGAATTATTATGTGTTTACCTTTTATTCAATTTATCGGCGTTATTCGATCTCTGCAAGACGGCCTCCACGATTTTGATATCTGCGTTTCTTGCCTGCAGCTGCTTCAATTCATCTCTGTAATCAGATTATCGTTTTATCAAGAAAGATTCGCAATCTTCGAAAATATACATATATATTTCTTTTAATTCTGTCACGTTGCATTGAGAAAATATTCATTAAATTACAAAATTTAATAAATATTGCCTGTTTTTCTCCTTCTACGAATAGTTTTTTCATGACGAATAAAGAAAGTAATCGCATTAAAAATCTGCACACTGTACAAATTTTGTGAACAAACGAGTAAATGGATAAAATTTCGAATTCAAACTCGACTATTTAAGCTATAAGCTGTTGTTGTGCGCTTACCGGTAATTTTTTACTGTCATTCAGAAATGACGTTTCCCTGGAGGAGGCGATTTATTCATAACATGGATCATTATATCGTCTCGTCTCTTCGGGCTATACGATCCTTATATACAAATTTGAGCAGTCCTCATTCTGAAGTGCAACAGAAAAAATACGGGAACAAGATTCATTATTTGACAAATAATGTAATTGAACATCGCGTATGGAATTCAAAGTTGTGAATTTTATAGAGATTCGTTGATAATACAACGAATGTACCCTGGACCCAATGATCGATTCAATGATCGATTCAGGCGATCGAAAGCCATGTCACGACAAGGGTTTATTTTTTTTTAATTTTTTTTTTTATGTTTTTTATATTTTTTTTTCTAAAAATTGTTATCATAATGCAATCGTGAGCTACTCACAATGAAAAAATAACAACCGGCAGCGACGTGGTATAATAAGCCCAGTTCCAATCCTGAAACAAATTTCTGTCCATAATATAAACCACAGTGGGCACAGATAATATAATTTCAACTCGATGTTGGCCACTTGAAATCATTCGGGGAAACTGTAACAGAAATTCATTAATTCGTCCCTAAATTGTTAATACCGATCATTGATCATTGATCATTGATCATTGATCGGTATTAATGTCTTAAAATACCTTAAAGTACCCTGAAAGGAAACAATTCATTAGTGTACCTGCGAAAGAGAAGAGAAAAAAAAGTCTGAAAAATGTAAAATAAGAAATTAAATTCATTAATGTACCTGCGAAAGAGAAGAGAAAAAAAAGTCTGAAAAATGTAAAATAAGAAATTAAACACGAATTGAAATGTTACATTGGATAGATAATAAAACATGCAATAAGACGAAACGAAAGGCATGCAAAGAGAGGAGGAGGCCTTGGCGTTATCTGCGATTCAGTGTGAAAAAAGCTGTACGGAGCTTTATATTTGACAAGGAATTAATTCGCAGATAGCTGCCAAGTTTTGGAAGTGAAAAGAGGACAGAGTAAGCTTAGAAAAATTGGTGGCGTGACGGTCGGCGTCCTCTTCAACGTGAAGTCTTCAGGCTCAGCATCCCCTGGATCTCCGCGCCCCACGTAAACGCGGAGATTTGGGATGCGTTTTGCCCATAATTCAAGCGATCGTAGTTTATTATTTATAGAGGGATTAGGCGATTTTTAGTGAAACAATTGTTTGATTCTAGAGATGTTACAAATATGTACCATCAATAGAATACAAAACTGGTTTGCAATCAGAATTTTGATAAATAAGAAACATTTTTATAGAACGATATCAGAGAAGGATTCTATTTTTTATTTTTTATTTATTTCTGTGTTACGATCGCTTGAATTAGCTGTGGAACATAAGATTATACATGTCATTTTACGATCACGGCCCTTCCTACCCTCGCCTGTTTCCCAAAACCCACCCAGCGAAGTTTCAAATTATTAGACACTAAGGCACATACACGCACACAAACATAACACCCTTCCCCCGCGGTGCCCTACCTTCCCGCTTCACCTGTACGGAAAGCTAACGACGATATCAGATTTTCTCCAACACAAACATTCGGAACAGTTCATACACCGTGGTACGGGACTCACCTTTTTTTATACACTGTGTGAGGGAAAGAACGGGTTAGTATTTACATCCTAGGCAATTTGTTTTTTTTTTTTTTTTTTTTTCTTTAATTTTCTCTAAGCGGACTATTCGAATTATTCTGCTACTAATTCATGTTTCATGTAAAAAATGTAATTTATTATTTCAAACAAAAAAACTTTTCTTCCAGACAAATTATTTACTCTACCGTCCATTCTTGTGTTCGGGAGTACTCAGATTCTACAATTTTTGGAATATTTAAATTATTTACTTGTTATCTATCTGGATATTTAAAAAAATGTAATTCATTATTTCAAAAGAAAACAAAAAAATGTCTTCGAGACAGAAAATTATTTACTCTACCGTCCATTCTTGTGTTCGGGAGTACTCAGATTCTACATAAACTACTGTATAAATTGTAACTCGGGATCAGGATCCACCGCTCAGCCGGCCGAATTTCAATAAAAATTTTGCCGAGGGAAATGGAAACCGCGAAAGCCGACTGAGCGATGTATGTCCACCCGGCGCGAGACGCTCACCGTGATTCGCAAAGGGTAAAGAGGCAAGGGTGACTCTATTAATTATTAATATCTGTAAATCTGCAGTATACCTATATGTATAATGACCACGCAGTAACAACTCTATAATATTGTTACATTGCGGTCGATTTATTATATAATAGCTGTAATGATTGATATAACGGATGCGAGAAACCCTTTGCGATCGCGAATGAGCCTAACTGAATTTAGCTAAATAAATCATACAATGGTACCGCCACGCCACGCGACAGAGAAGATAGAAAACCAGGGAAAGGAAGCCCGATACCAAAAATCATGCGCACTTACCGACGTTGCCGAGTAGCGGGAGCGTAGATGCACTCGGATGTCTCTGCTTGGCTGTCTGCGTACATGAAAAAATAAAAAGGAAGAAACGGTTTAGAAAATTTCTCGTCACGAAACGTTCGATGAGAATCAAATTTTGAATTGAGGAACATTTTGTACAAAGAATAAGAATTAAATTGCTGTCACTCAAAGTCATTAGCTACCAGACTACAGGAGGAAAATAAATATTTGCGAAGAAATGTCTCGTTCTCACCTGCTCTGAATTGCTCCCTTGCTATCCGATATCTCTGCAACCCGTCAGTTCCTGGTTTCTCCCATCGGTTCCCATCGGTCGGTTTACCACTAATCTGAAAAAAGAAAAGAAAAATTTGAATTTGTATATAAATAAACAAATAAAGTTAGACGAATCTTCTCGATGTCGTCTGTTTTTTAATTCCACAATGAAAGTTCGGCTCAATAATGATGTTGTAAAGAATTTACATCATTGGCAATAATGAATTGTTGTTTGAAATATCTAAATATCCCACCTTCTTTTCTCAATCACTGCAGCATAATCCGTTTTTGGCTACTCCCATGGAGCTTTCTCGTACTTCGTTCATCTTTGTTTCATCACACTAGAACAGAGAAATAAAAAAGGGTTTGAAAAACTGATTGGTCCATACGTTTGTTCAATCACGCTGTAATAGAGAAATAAAAAAGAATTTCGTGCAACTAGTACCAAGAATTTTTTATATGATCGTCGAAGTAAAATTTCAACAAATAAATAAATCAATAGATTGAATGTCTAATTCATTAACTTAATTTCTCATTGATTTATGAGTGAAAAATGATTTTTTTTTTTTTCTCTGTTTAATTCTGCCACGTCGCATTGAGAATATATTTAAGCGCGGGGAGGAAAACAAACCTGAAGTATATAAAAAATGTTAAGAATCTGTAAAATAGTGAATTATTATGTGTTTACCTTTTATTCAATTTATCGGCGTTATTCTGTGAAGATCTGTGAAGATAAAACGCCCTCCACAATTTTTATATCTGCGTTTCTTGGCTGCAGCTGCTTCAATTCACATCTGTAATCAGATAGTTATCGTTTCGTCAAGAAAGATTCGCAGTATATTTCAATAACAATCGGTCAAATTTTGAATATAAATACCCGACCGGTGTAATTATTTTCGAATTTTCACCAAATGTAAACGATATATTCGATTCGTGCAATTATAAATGATCGCTCGTGTTTATATCGCATATCAGTATTTCAACTATTTTCGTTCTATAAATAAAATTAATACCTAGTTCGACTATCCTACGATACTGCATCGTCTCATTACGTTTTTTATATATTCCATTCATAAGAATACACAATTATTGGCTACTTGTAAACAATCACAAAATAATATTCGAAGACGCGTATGTTGAAAACAATTGACGGCGCAACGCGAGAAATAAAGTTTGCTCCGAAAATGCATATTTTTGTAAAAAGGTCTTAGCGTGTACAAATTAAGTGTTCGGACATGAATTTTACCATCAACAGTCGTGGAGAAACAAACTCAAACTATTCTCACCTATTTTTATCACGCCAACAACAGCTATCAATTAAACAAACTCAAATTTAACTGAGAAAAACTATTGACCTCACGCTGACCGTCAATCTGATGGTCAGATCATGCGATCGTCAATTGTTTATCACTACGTCACTCCTAGCGTACTCGCTCGACAATTTGTTTTTTTTTTTTACCCGGCGTCCTTTTCAGCGTAGGTATACGTAATAAAAACTCGTTACGATTTGAATAAACTATAATGATAGATATGGTTAACCGATCGTGCACATTTCTTTCAGAATTCCATACGCTACTCGTAATTAATAAAGAATTAACGTCAGCCAAATGTAGAGAGAAAAAAACTATACACATATTTACACTCACCAGTCTAACTGGACTTTATTGTCGATCAAAATAAAGCATCTTTAACCAACTTTGGATGCAATTATCACTACGAACAAGTCTCTGCGAACGGCTAAACTTACAGAATATCGCGAAATAAACCGTCAACGATGACAGGTTATTTTATTATCTTTGTCAATAAGTCGTCGTTTTTCTAAAGGTTAATTATCGATGTATACCATAAAATTGTTGCACCTATCACTTTGACAAAGATACGTTACCACAAATTAAAACATTTCAACTTAACTTTACGGCGTCGAAACGTCGAAGCACCGATCGACCGACCGACCGACACCGTACCTCGCTCAATCACGACTGAATTTCAAGCGGGTAGTAACCAACTTGGCCGCCGCACGGCGCGGAGAATGACGTAAACACGCTCGAGGTTTTCTCTATGAATGATTCTACCGCGCGTATAATGTATGTTCAGTTGCCGGCAATACAGGCGCGAGTTTGAATTCGGTATATTATTATTTATAGTTTCATATATCTAATTACACTGGTCTGCAACGAATCCTCCTTCAAAAAATTTTGTCATAAATATGAAGATTTTAATGCTCTGAATCTGTTCCCGTTGGCCGATTTTTTCTATCACGTCTTGATTTTGTGATATGAATTATTTTTCAAAATATCAAAAATTTAAGTTTTTTCGAATTCGTTTTATGCGTCAACATTATAAACAGTGTTAAATGGACATTATGTTTAAAATCTATGTGCAGTATTTATTTGCATGTTAAATTCCGTGTTTAGAACACCGAATATAATGTTATCATGCATGAAAACAATAAGGAGAAAAATAAAATTTTTGTTTGCAGACCAGTGTTATTATACGCAATAAAAACACTCTAGAAGACTATTTATCCGAATTGTGTATTATATTTTGTTCGGAAAATTGTAGAATAGTTTGCTACTTACAGACAGAATCGTAGAAATAATATTCGAGTGCAACAGTCGAAGACGATTGAACCGCGACAAGTAAAAAATATTAACGCCTGCATAGAATATTCGTAATGAAGTTATATATGAAATAAATTACAGTATCGGACTTGAATTTACTTTCAAATCTTACGGAAAGCCAATATTAGACTATTCTCACCTTATTTTATGACACCAACGGCAGTTTTCAGCTTAAAAAATATTAATTTAACCGAGAAAGTTATTCACTCCGTTCTAATTATTATTCTGACGAAGGCGGATTTCGTGATCGTCGATTGTTTATTACTACGTCACTTAAAAACTCGCGCGTTAATTTTTTTTCCTTCCCGCGCCTTTGTCCATGAAAAGTATGCAATTTTTTCCAGGTCTTGAAATTATTGTCATACGATAATACAGAATTGAAATTGCAAAAATGTGAAAAAAAAAAAAATAATAATAATAATTAAAAATGATACATATTTTCTTGCATTTTGCTCGAATTCAAAATTCGAAAAAAATTACGGAAAAATGTTTAATTTTTTGATTCAATTATATTTATTTTCTTTTTCATTTTTTTTCCAAATTCTATCACATCGCGTTAAGCAAAAATTTGAGCACGTGGGGGAAAATAAATCTGAAGTATATAAAAAATGTTAAAAATCTGTAAAATAGTGAATTATCGATTTACCTTTTATTCAATTTATCGGCGTCATTCTGTGGAGATCTCTGAAAAGCGGCCTCCACAATTTTGATATATGTATTTCTTGCCTGCAGCTGCTTCATTTCATCTCTGTAATCAGATTATTGTTTCATCAAGAAGGATTCGCAACATTCGAGAAATATATATTTTTTCTTTTTCAATTCTGTAATGAACTGAGATTTTCGTAGTAGCTAATTGTGACGTGATGGAAAATTTTCAACTACTGTTTTATATTTGTAGGAGGTAACCGAATAGAAAATCAAGAATTTCATCCGAAGTATATGAAAAATATTTAAAATCTGTAAAATAGTGAATTATTATGTGTTTACCTTTTATTCAATTTATCGGCGTTATTCGATCTCTGCAAGACGGCCTCCACGATTTTGATATCTGCGTTTCTTGCCTGCAGCTGCTTCAATTCATCTCTGTAATCAGATTATCGTTTTATCAAGAAAGATTCGCAATCTTCGAAAATATACATATATATTTCTTTTAATTCTGTCACGTTGCATTGAGAAAATATTCATTAAATTACAAAATTTAATAAATATTGCCTGTTTTTCTCCTTCTACGAATAGTTTTTTCATGACGAATAAAGAAAGTAATCGCATTAAAAATCTGCACACTGTACAAATTTTGTGAACAAACGAGTAAATGGATAAAATTTCGAATTCAAACTCGACTATTTAAGCTATAAGCTGTTGTTGTGCGCTTACCGGTAATTTTTTACTGTCATTCAGAAATGACGTTTCCCTGGAGGAGGCGATTTATTCATAACATGGATCATTATATCGTCTCGTCTCTTCGGGCTATACGATCCTTATATACAAATTTGAGCAGTCCTCATTCTGAAGTGCAACAGAAAAAATACGGGAACAAGATTCATTATTTGACAAATAATGTAATTGAACATCGCGTATGGAATTCAAAGTTGTGAATTTTATAGAGATTCGTTGATAATACAACGAATGTACCCTGGACCCAATGATCGATTCAATGATCGATTCAGGCGATCGAAAGCCATGTCACGACAAGGGTTTATTTTTTTTTAATTTTTTTTTTTATGTTTTTTATATTTTTTTTTCTAAAAATTGTTATCATAATGCAATCGTGAGCTACTCACAATGAAAAAATAACAACCGGCAGCGACGTGGTATAATAAGCCCAGTTCCAATCCTGAAACAAATTTCTGTCCATAATATAAACCACAGTGGGCACAGATAATATAATTTCAACTCGATGTTGGCCACTTGAAATCATTCGGGGAAACTGTAACAGAAATTCATTAATTCGTCCCTAAATTGTTAATACCGATCATTGATCATTGATCATTGATCATTGATCGGTATTAATGTCTTAAAATACCTTAAAGTACCCTGAAAGGAAACAATTCATTAGTGTACCTGCGAAAGAGAAGAGAAAAAAAAGTCTGAAAAATGTAAAATAAGAAATTAAATTCATTAATGTACCTGCGAAAGAGAAGAGAAAAAAAAGTCTGAAAAATGTAAAATAAGAAATTAAACACGAATTGAAATGTTACATTGGATAGATAATAAAACATGCAATAAGACGAAACGAAAGGCATGCAAAGAGAGGAGGAGGCCTTGGCGTTATCTGCGATTCAGTGTGAAAAAAGCTGTACGGAGCTTTATATTTGACAAGGAATTAATTCGCAGATAGCTGCCAAGTTTTGGAAGTGAAAAGAGGACAGAGTAAGCTTAGAAAAATTGGTGGCGTGACGGTCGGCGTCCTCTTCAACGTGAAGTCTTCAGGCTCAGCATCCCCTGGATCTCCGCGCCCCACGTAAACGCGGAGATTTGGGATGCGTTTTGCCCATAATTCAAGCGATCGTAGTTTATTATTTATAGAGGGATTAGGCGATTTTTAGTGAAACAATTGTTTGATTCTAGAGATGTTACAAATATGTACCATCAATAGAATACAAAACTGGTTTGCAATCAGAATTTTGATAAATAAGAAACATTTTTATAGAACGATATCAGAGAAGGATTCTATTTTTTATTTTTTATTTATTTCTGTGTTACGATCGCTTGAATTAGCTGTGGAACATAAGATTATACATGTCATTTTACGATCACGGCCCTTCCTACCCTCGCCTGTTTCCCAAAACCCACCCAGCGAAGTTTCAAATTATTAGACACTAAGGCACATACACGCACACAAACATAACACCCTTCCCCCGCGGTGCCCTACCTTCCCGCTTCACCTGTACGGAAAGCTAACGACGATATCAGATTTTCTCCAACACAAACATTCGGAACAGTTCATACACCGTGGTACGGGACTCACCTTTTTTTATACACTGTGTGAGGGAAAGAACGGGTTAGTATTTACATCCTAGGCAATTTGTTTTTTTTTTTTTTTTTTTTTCTTTAATTTTCTCTAAGCGGACTATTCGAATTATTCTGCTACTAATTCATGTTTCATGTAAAAAATGTAATTTATTATTTCAAACAAAAAAACTTTTCTTCCAGACAAATTATTTACTCTACCGTCCATTCTTGTGTTCGGGAGTACTCAGATTCTACAATTTTTGGAATATTTAAATTATTTACTTGTTATCTATCTGGATATTTAAAAAAATGTAATTCATTATTTCAAAAGAAAACAAAAAAATGTCTTCGAGACAGAAAATTATTTACTCTACCGTCCATTCTTGTGTTCGGGAGTACTCAGATTCTACAATTTTTGGAATATTTAAATTATTTACTTGTTATCTATCTGGATATTTAAAAAAATGTAATTCATTATTTCAAAAGAAAACAAAAAAATGTCTTCGAGACAGAAAATTATTTACTCTACCGTCCATTCTTGTGTTCGGGAGTACTCAGATTCTACATAAACTACTGTATAAATTGTAACTCGGGATCAGGATCCACCGCTCAGCCGGCCGAATTTCAATAAAAATTTTGCCGAGGGAAATGGAAACCGCGAAAGCCGACTGAGCGATGTATGTCCACCCGGCGCGAGACGCTCACCGTGATTCGCAAAGGGTAAAGAGGCAAGGGTGACTCTATTAATTATTAATATCTGTAAATCTGCAGTATACCTATATGTATAATGACCACGCAGTAACAACTCTATAATATTGTTACATTGCGGTCGATTTATTATATAATAGCTGTAATGATTGATATAACGGATGCGAGAAACCCTTTGCGATCGCGAATGAGCCTAACTGAATTTAGCTAAATAAATCATACAATGGTACCGCCACGCCACGCGACAGAGAAGATAGAAAACCAGGGAAAGGAAGCCCGATACCAAAAATCATGCGCACTTACCGACGTTGCCGAGTAGCGGGAGCGTAGATGCACTCGGATGTCTCTGCTTGGCTGTCTGCGTACATGAAAAAATAAAAAGGAAGAAACGGTTTAGAAAATTTCTCGTCACGAAACGTTCGATGAGAATCAAATTTTGAATTGAGGAACATTTTGTACAAAGAATAAGAATTAAATTGCTGTCACTCAAAGTCATTAGCTACCAGACTACAGGAGGAAAATAAATATTTGCGAAGAAATGTCTCGTTCTCACCTGCTCTGAATTGCTCCCTTGCTATCCGATATCTCTGCAACCCGTCAGTTCCTGGTTTCTCCCATCGGTTCCCATCGGTCGGTTTACCACTAATCTGAAAAAAGAAAAGAAAAATTTGAATTTGTATATAAATAAACAAATAAAGTTAGACGAATCTTCTCGATGTCGTCTGTTTTTTAATTCCACAATGAAAGTTCGGCTCAATAATGATGTTGTAAAGAATTTACATCATTGGCAATAATGAATTGTTGTTTGAAATATCTAAATATCCCACCTTCTTTTCTCAATCACTGCAGCATAATCCGTTTTTGGCTACTCCCATGGAGCTTTCTCGTACTTCGTTCATCTTTGTTTCATCACACTAGAACAGAGAAATAAAAAAGGGTTTGAAAAACTGATTGGTCCATACGTTTGTTCAATCACGCTGTAATAGAGAAATAAAAAAGAATTTCGTGCAACTAGTACCAAGAATTTTTTATATGATCGTCGAAGTAAAATTTCAACAAATAAATAAATCAATAGATTGAATGTCTAATTCATTAACTTAATTTCTCATTGATTTATGAGTGAAAAATGATTTTTTTTTTTTTCTCTGTTTAATTCTGCCACGTCGCATTGAGAATATATTTAAGCGCGGGGAGGAAAACAAACCTGAAGTATATAAAAAATGTTAAGAATCTGTAAAATAGTGAATTATTATGTGTTTACCTTTTATTCAATTTATCGGCGTTATTCTGTGAAGATCTGTGAAGATAAAACGCCCTCCACAATTTTTATATCTGCGTTTCTTGGCTGCAGCTGCTTCAATTCACATCTGTAATCAGATAGTTATCGTTTCGTCAAGAAAGATTCGCAGTATATTTCAATAACAATCGGTCAAATTTTGAATATAAATACCCGACCGGTGTAATTATTTTCGAATTTTCACCAAATGTAAACGATATATTCGATTCGTGCAATTATAAATGATCGCTCGTGTTTATATCGCATATCAGTATTTCAACTATTTTCGTTCTATAAATAAAATTAATACCTAGTTCGACTATCCTACGATACTGCATCGTCTCATTACGTTTTTTATATATTCCATTCATAAGAATACACAATTATTGGCTACTTGTAAACAATCACAAAATAATATTCGAAGACGCGTATGTTGAAAACAATTGACGGCGCAACGCGAGAAATAAAGTTTGCTCCGAAAATGCATATTTTTGTAAAAAGGTCTTAGCGTGTACAAATTAAGTGTTCGGACATGAATTTTACCATCAACAGTCGTGGAGAAACAAACTCAAACTATTCTCACCTATTTTTATCACGCCAACAACAGCTATCAATTAAACAAACTCAAATTTAACTGAGAAAAACTATTGACCTCACGCTGACCGTCAATCTGATGGTCAGATCATGCGATCGTCAATTGTTTATCACTACGTCACTCCTAGCGTACTCGCTCGACAATTTGTTTTTTTTTTTTACCCGGCGTCCTTTTCAGCGTAGGTATACGTAATAAAAACTCGTTACGATTTGAATAAACTATAATGATAGATATGGTTAACCGATCGTGCACATTTCTTTCAGAATTCCATACGCTACTCGTAATTAATAAAGAATTAACGTCAGCCAAATGTAGAGAGAAAAAAACTATACACATATTTACACTCACCAGTCTAACTGGACTTTATTGTCGATCAAAATAAAGCATCTTTAACCAACTTTGGATGCAATTATCACTACGAACAAGTCTCTGCGAACGGCTAAACTTACAGAATATCGCGAAATAAACCGTCAACGATGACAGGTTATTTTATTATCTTTGTCAATAAGTCGTCGTTTTTCTAAAGGTTAATTATCGATGTATACCATAAAATTGTTGCACCTATCACTTTGACAAAGATACGTTACCACAAATTAAAACATTTCAACTTAACTTTACGGCGTCGAAACGTCGAAGCACCGATCGACCGACCGACCGACACCGTACCTCGCTCAATCACGACTGAATTTCAAGCGGGTAGTAACCAACTTGGCCGCCGCACGGCGCGGAGAATGACGTAAACACGCTCGAGGTTTTCTCTATGAATGATTCTACCGCGCGTATAATGTATGTTCAGTTGCCGGTAAAACAGGCGCGAGTTTGAATTCGGTATATTATTGCGTATATTCGGTATATTATACTCGCGTGTGTCAAGTTATAGGTTCAGTGACCCCTGTGCATACTGCACGGTCAATCGCCGTCAGGCAGCGGTAAAAAAGACAATTGGAAGTGATGCTACTAAGTCGGTGTATAATTTTAATCAAAGTTATCTCGAAAAAGTGGACAGTGAAGTTTTTTTAAATCAAAATTTTCTTATCCAAACCCGTACGAACTTTTCTAACCTAAAATTCGAGAAAAGTTTTCACCGAAAATAAATTCTTCCAACAAAAAAACAAAAATTTCTCGAAAAATTATGTTCTTTGGCATGGAGACCGTCGCTGACGTGTGGATAAAAAATTCAGAGTAGTTTAATCTTGATATTGCATAACCGTTATAGATAAAATTAGAGTCACTACACGTAATTTATCCCTGCAAAATCCCTTTACAAAAATCAGGTGAGTCGGCTGACCTCGATGGGCCGGTCTACGAACTTCCCGCGCCGGATTCGTTTTGCGATAAGAAATTATTAAAATCTAATCAAGTAATAAGAATTGTTCGCTTAAGTTATACTAATGGTCGATTCCGGGTGGACACTATCAGGAAAAACATGGAAATGTCAGGAAATTTGAAATCAGTCAGGGAAATTAGGGAAATATCAGGGAATCTTTCTAGTTGGTTGCGATAAAAAAATTTTCTTAGCTGAATCATCGTCATTAGTTATTACCACGAAATTATTAGTCTGAAACGTTATTTATTGTTCCGTTGATGATTATGATTTTTTCTTGAATTATATTTAATATTTTAATTCTGTCTCGGAGCTACTTGAGTAAACCGGTATAGACTAGTTGATTTCTTATTGAAACTATTATTAATTTTTATTCATTACGCCACTGCTGATTTATAATCGTTAACACGCGCGAGAAATATAAATTATCAGTTTAATTACATGAAAGAATCACTTTTAAATAGCCATTTATTTTTATTTTGTGTAATAATTAAATTTGTATTCTTCGACTTATTAATACGATGGAATCGTTGAAATGTTCGTATTATATCATACACGATTGAGAATGTTGTAGCAAATTATGACTTGATTTCAAGCATTGAGCGTTACGTGCATACTAATAAATAAATGTTCACGGTTTTTGAAAGATAGATTGAAGTCCTTTGAATGTGAATGTAGTTTTATCCGCGCCAGAGATTAGTGTTGAACTACATTGTGAATCTTTCTTTATGGTTTAATATTTTCATCAGAGCGACAAGACTGCAGATGGAAGTCCCGGAGGCTGTTTATTACAGATATCAAATCTTCTCGACAAGTTAAATATAAAAGGTAAGCCGCGGTAATCACAAAATCGTTTATAATAATCTAACATTTTTATTTGCGTGCAATTATTGCGTAAAATATAATACACAATTCGGATAAATAGTCTTCCAGAGTGTTTTGATTGCGTATGATAATTAGATATATGAAACTATAAATAATAATATACCGAATTCAAATTCGCGCCTGTTTTACCGGCAACTGAAGATACATTATACGCGCGGTAGAATCATTCATAGAGAAAACCTCGAGCGTGTTTACGTCATTCTCCGCGCCGTGCGGCGGCCAAGTTGGTTACTACCCGCTTGAAATTCAGTCGTGATTGAGCGAGGTACGGTGTCGGTCGGTCGGTCGATCGGTGCTTCGACGTTTCGACGCCGTAAAGTTAAGTTGAAATGTTTTAATTTGTGGTAACGTATCTTTGTCAAAGTGATAGGTGCAACAATTTTATGGTATACATCGATAATTAACCTTTAGAAAAACGACGACTTATTGACAAAGATAATAAAATAACCTGTCATCGTTGACGGTTTATTTCGCGATATTCTGTAAGTTTAGCCGTTCGCAGAGACTTGTTCGTAGTGATAATTGCATCCAAAGTTGGTTAAAGATGCTTTATTTTGATCGACAATAAAGTCCAGTTAGACTGGTGAGTGTAAATATGTGTATAGTTTTTTTCTCTCTACATTTGGCTGACGTTAATTCTTTATTAATTACGAGTAGCGTATGGAATTCTGAAAGAAATGTGCACGATCGGTTAACCATATCTATCATTATAGTTTATTCAAATCGTAACGAGTTTTTATTACGTATACCTACGCTGAAAAGGACGCCGGGTAAAAAAAAAAAACAAATTGTCGAGCGAGTACGCTAGGAGTGACGTAGTGATAAACAATTGACGATCGCATGATCTGACCATCAGATTGACGGTCAGCGTGAGGTCAATAGTTTTTCTCAGTTAAATTTGAGTTTGTTTAATTGATAGCTGTTGTTGGCGTGATAAAAATAGGTGAGAATAGTTTGAGTTTGTTTCTCCACGACTGTTGATGGTAAAATTCATGTCCGAACACTTAATTTGTACACGCTAAGACCTTTTTACAAAAATATGCATTTTCGGAGCAAACTTTATTTCTCGCGTTGCGCCGTCAATTGTTTTCAACATACGCGTCTTCGAATATTATTTTGTGATTGTTTACAAGTAGCCAATAATTGTGTATTCTTATGAATGGAATATATAAAAAACGTAATGAGACGATGCAGTATCGTAGGATAGTCGAACTAGGTATTAATTTTATTTATAGAACGAAAATAGTTGAAATACTGATATGCGATATAAACACGAGCGATCATTTATAATTGCACGAATCGAATATATCGTTTACATTTGGTGAAAATTCGAAAATAATTACACCGGTCGGGTATTTATATTCAAAATTTGACCGATTGTTATTGAAATATACTGCGAATCTTTCTTGACGAAACGATAACTATCTGATTACAGATGTGAATTGAAGCAGCTGCAGCCAAGAAACGCAGATATAAAAATTGTGGAGGGCGTTTTATCTTCACAGATCTTCACAGAATAACGCCGATAAATTGAATAAAAGGTAAACACATAATAATTCACTATTTTACAGATTCTTAACATTTTTTATATACTTCAGGTTTGTTTTCCTCCCCGCGCTTAAATATATTCTCAATGCGACGTGGCAGAATTAAACAGAGAAAAAAAAAAAAATCATTTTTCACTCATAAATCAATGAGAAATTAAGTTAATGAATTAGACATTCAATCTATTGATTTATTTATTTGTTGAAATTTTACTTCGACGATCATATAAAAAATTCTTGGTACTAGTTGCACGAAATTCTTTTTTATTTCTCTATTACAGCGTGATTGAACAAACGTATGGACCAATCAGTTTTTCAAACCCTTTTTTATTTCTCTGTTCTAGTGTGATGAAACAAAGATGAACGAAGTACGAGAAAGCTCCATGGGAGTAGCCAAAAACGGATTATGCTGCAGTGATTGAGAAAAGAAGGTGGGATATTTAGATATTTCAAACAACAATTCATTATTGCCAATGATGTAAATTCTTTACAACATCATTATTGAGCCGAACTTTCATTGTGGAATTAAAAAACAGACGACATCGAGAAGATTCGTCTAACTTTATTTGTTTATTTATATACAAATTCAAATTTTTCTTTTCTTTTTTCAGATTAGTGGTAAACCGACCGATGGGAACCGATGGGAGAAACCAGGAACTGACGGGTTGCAGAGATATCGGATAGCAAGGGAGCAATTCAGAGCAGGTGAGAACGAGACATTTCTTCGCAAATATTTATTTTCCTCCTGTAGTCTGGTAGCTAATGACTTTGAGTGACAGCAATTTAATTCTTATTCTTTGTACAAAATGTTCCTCAATTCAAAATTTGATTCTCATCGAACGTTTCGTGACGAGAAATTTTCTAAACCGTTTCTTCCTTTTTATTTTTTCATGTACGCAGACAGCCAAGCAGAGACATCCGAGTGCATCTACGCTCCCGCTACTCGGCAACGTCGGTAAGTGCGCATGATTTTTGGTATCGGGCTTCCTTTCCCTGGTTTTCTATCTTCTCTGTCGCGTGGCGTGGCGGTACCATTGTATGATTTATTTAGCTAAATTCAGTTAGGCTCATTCGCGATCGCAAAGGGTTTCTCGCATCCGTTATATCAATCATTACAGCTATTATATAATAAATCGACCGCAATGTAACAATATTATAGAGTTGTTACTGCGTGGTCATTATACATATAGGTATACTGCAGATTTACAGATATTAATAATTAATAGAGTCACCCTTGCCTCTTTACCCTTTGCGAATCACGGTGAGCGTCTCGCGCCGGGTGGACATACATCGCTCAGTCGGCTTTCGCGGTTTCCATTTCCCTCGGCAAAATTTTTATTGAAATTCGGCCGGCTGAGCGGTGGATCCTGATCCCGAGTTACAATTTATACAGTAGTTTATGTAGAATCTGAGTACTCCCGAACACAAGAATGGACGGTAGAGTAAATAATTTTCTGTCTCGAAGACATTTTTTTGTTTTCTTTTGAAATAATGAATTACATTTTTTTAAATATCCAGATAGATAACAAGTAAATAATTTAAATATTCCAAAAATTGTAGAATCTGAGTACTCCCGAAAACAAGAATGGACGGTAGAGTAAATAATTTTCTGTCTCGAAGACATTTTTTTGTTTTCTTTTGAAATAATGAATTACATTTTTTTAAATATCCAGATAGATAACAAGTAAATAATTTAAATATTCCAAAAATTGTAGAATCTGAGTACTCCCGAACACAAGAATGGACGGTAGAGTAAATAATTTGTCTGGAAGAAAAGTTTTTTTGTTTGAAATAATAAATTACATTTTTTACATGAAACATGAATTAGTAGCAGAATAATTCGAATAGTCCGCTTAGAGAAAATTAAAGAAAAAAAAAAAAAAAAAAAAACAAATTGCCTAGGATGTAAATACTAACCCGTTCTTTCCCTCACACAGTGTATAAAAAAAGGTGAGTCCCGTACCACGGTGTATGAACTGTTCCGAATGTTTGTGTTGGAGAAAATCTGATATCGTCGTTAGCTTTCCGTACAGGTGAAGCGGGAAGGTAGGGCACCGCGGGGGAAGGGTGTTATGTTTGTGTGCGTGTATGTGCCTTAGTGTCTAATAATTTGAAACTTCGCTGGGTGGGTTTTGGGAAACAGGCGAGGGTAGGAAGGGCCGTGATCGTAAAATGACATGTATAATCTTATGTTCCACAGCTAATTCAAGCGATCGTAACACAGAAATAAATAAAAAATAAAAAATAGAATCCTTCTCTGATATCGTTCTATAAAAATGTTTCTTATTTATCAAAATTCTGATTGCAAACCAGTTTTGTATTCTATTGATGGTACATATTTGTAACATCTCTAGAATCAAACAATTGTTTCACTAAAAATCGCCTAATCCCTCTATAAATAATAAACTACGATCGCTTGAATTATGGGCAAAACGCATCCCAAATCTCCGCGTTTACGTGGGGCGCGGAGATCCAGGGGATGCTGAGCCTGAAGACTTCACGTTGAAGAGGACGCCGACCGTCACGCCACCAATTTTTCTAAGCTTACTCTGTCCTCTTTTCACTTCCAAAACTTGGCAGCTATCTGCGAATTAATTCCTTGTCAAATATAAAGCTCCGTACAGCTTTTTTCACACTGAATCGCAGATAACGCCAAGGCCTCCTCCTCTCTTTGCATGCCTTTCGTTTCGTCTTATTGCATGTTTTATTATCTATCCAATGTAACATTTCAATTCGTGTTTAATTTCTTATTTTACATTTTTCAGACTTTTTTTTCTCTTCTCTTTCGCAGGTACATTAATGAATTTAATTTCTTATTTTACATTTTTCAGACTTTTTTTTCTCTTCTCTTTCGCAGGTACACTAATGAATTGTTTCCTTTCAGGGTACTTTAAGGTATTTTAAGACATTAATACCGATCAATGATCAATGATCAATGATCAATGATCGGTATTAACAATTTAGGGACGAATTAATGAATTTCTGTTACAGTTTCCCCGAATGATTTCAAGTGGCCAACATCGAGTTGAAATTATATTATCTGTGCCCACTGTGGTTTATATTATGGACAGAAATTTGTTTCAGGATTGGAACTGGGCTTATTATACCACGTCGCTGCCGGTTGTTATTTTTTCATTGTGAGTAGCTCACGATTGCATTATGATAACAATTTTTAGAAAAAAAAATATAAAAAACATAAAAAAAAAAATTAAAAAAAAATAAACCCTTGTCGTGACATGGCTTTCGATCGCCTGAATCGATCATTGAATCGATCATTGGGTCCAGGGTACATTCGTTGTATTATCAACGAATCTCTATAAAATTCACAACTTTGAATTCCATACGCGATGTTCAATTACATTATTTGTCAAATAATGAATCTTGTTCCCGTATTTTTTCTGTTGCACTTCAGAATGAGGACTGCTCAAATTTGTATATAAGGATCGTATAGCCCGAAGAGACGAGACGATATAATGATCCATGTTATGAATAAATCGCCTCCTCCAGGGAAACGTCATTTCTGAATGACAGTAAAAAATTACCGGTAAGCGCACAACAACAGCTTATAGCTTAAATAGTCGAGTTTGAATTCGAAATTTTATCCATTTACTCGTTTGTTCACAAAATTTGTACAGTGTGCAGATTTTTAATGCGATTACTTTCTTTATTCGTCATGAAAAAACTATTCGTAGAAGGAGAAAAACAGGCAATATTTATTAAATTTTGTAATTTAATGAATATTTTCTCAATGCAACGTGACAGAATTAAAAGAAATATATATGTATATTTTCGAAGATTGCGAATCTTTCTTGATAAAACGATAATCTGATTACAGAGATGAATTGAAGCAGCTGCAGGCAAGAAACGCAGATATCAAAATCGTGGAGGCCGTCTTGCAGAGATCGAATAACGCCGATAAATTGAATAAAAGGTAAACACATAATAATTCACTATTTTACAGATTTTAAATATTTTTCATATACTTCGGATGAAATTCTTGATTTTCTATTCGGTTACCTCCTACAAATATAAAACAGTAGTTGAAAATTTTCCATCACGTCACAATTAGCTACTACGAAAATCTCAGTTCATTACAGAATTGAAAAAGAAAAAATATATATTTCTCGAATGTTGCGAATCCTTCTTGATGAAACAATAATCTGATTACAGAGATGAAATGAAGCAGCTGCAGGCAAGAAATACATATATCAAAATTGTGGAGGCCGCTTTTCAGAGATCTCCACAGAATGACGCCGATAAATTGAATAAAAGGTAAATCGATAATTCACTATTTTACAGATTTTTAACATTTTTTATATACTTCAGATTTATTTTCCCCCACGTGCTCAAATTTTTGCTTAACGCGATGTGATAGAATTTGGAAAAAAAATGAAAAAGAAAATAAATATAATTGAATCAAAAAATTAAACATTTTTCCGTAATTTTTTTCGAATTTTGAATTCGAGCAAAATGCAAGAAAATATGTATCATTTTTAATTATTATTATTATTTTTTTTTTTTTCACATTTTTGCAATTTCAATTCTGTATTATCGTATGACAATAATTTCAAGACCTGGAAAAAATTGCATACTTTTCATGGACAAAGGCGCGGGAAGGAAAAAAAATTAACGCGCGAGTTTTTAAGTGACGTAGTAATAAACAATCGACGATCACGAAATCCGCCTTCGTCAGAATAATAATTAGAACGGAGTGAATAACTTTCTCGGTTAAATTAATATTTTTTAAGCTGAAAACTGCCGTTGGTGTCATAAAATAAGGTGAGAATAGTCTAATATTGGCTTTCCGTAAGATTTGAAAGTAAATTCAAGTCCGATACTGTAATTTATTTCATATATAACTTCATTACGAATATTCTATGCAGGCGTTAATATTTTTTACTTGTCGCGGTTCAATCGTCTTCGACTGTTGCACTCGAATATTATTTCTACGATTCTGTCTGTAAGTAGCAAACTATTCTACAATTTTCCGAACAAAATATAATACACAATTCGGATAAATAGTCTTCTAGAGTGTTTTTATTGCGTATAATAACACTGGTCTGCAAACAAAAATTTTATTTTTCTCCTTATTGTTTTCATGCATGATAACATTATATTCGGTGTTCTAAACACGGAATTTAACATGCAAATAAATACTGCACATAGATTTTAAACATAATGTCCATTTAACACTGTTTATAATGTTGACGCATAAAACGAATTCGAAAAAACTTAAATTTTTGATATTTTGAAAAATAATTCATATCACAAAATCAAGACGTGATAGAAAAAATCGGCCAACGGGAACAGATTCAGAGCATTAAAATCTTCATATTTATGACAAAATTTTTTGAAGGAGGATTCGTTGCAGACCAGTGTAATTAGATATATGAAACTATAAATAATAATATACCGAATTCAAACTCGCGCCTGTATTGCCGGCAACTGAACATACATTATACGCGCGGTAGAATCATTCATAGAGAAAACCTCGAGCGTGTTTACGTCATTCTCCGCGCCGTGCGGCGGCCAAGTTGGTTACTACCCGCTTGAAATTCAGTCGTGATTGAGCGAGGTACGGTGTCGGTCGGTCGGTCGATCGGTGCTTCGACGTTTCGACGCCGTAAAGTTAAGTTGAAATGTTTTAATTTGTGGTAACGTATCTTTGTCAAAGTGATAGGTGCAACAATTTTATGGTATACATCGATAATTAACCTTTAGAAAAACGACGACTTATTGACAAAGATAATAAAATAACCTGTCATCGTTGACGGTTTATTTCGCGATATTCTGTAAGTTTAGCCGTTCGCAGAGACTTGTTCGTAGTGATAATTGCATCCAAAGTTGGTTAAAGATGCTTTATTTTGATCGACAATAAAGTCCAGTTAGACTGGTGAGTGTAAATATGTGTATAGTTTTTTTCTCTCTACATTTGGCTGACGTTAATTCTTTATTAATTACGAGTAGCGTATGGAATTCTGAAAGAAATGTGCACGATCGGTTAACCATATCTATCATTATAGTTTATTCAAATCGTAACGAGTTTTTATTACGTATACCTACGCTGAAAAGGACGCCGGGTAAAAAAAAAAAACAAATTGTCGAGCGAGTACGCTAGGAGTGACGTAGTGATAAACAATTGACGATCGCATGATCTGACCATCAGATTGACGGTCAGCGTGAGGTCAATAGTTTTTCTCAGTTAAATTTGAGTTTGTTTAATTGATAGCTGTTGTTGGCGTGATAAAAATAGGTGAGAATAGTTTGAGTTTGTTTCTCCACGACTGTTGATGGTAAAATTCATGTCCGAACACTTAATTTGTACACGCTAAGACCTTTTTACAAAAATATGCATTTTCGGAGCAAACTTTATTTCTCGCGTTGCGCCGTCAATTGTTTTCAACATACGCGTCTTCGAATATTATTTTGTGATTGTTTACAAGTAGCCAATAATTGTGTATTCTTATGAATGGAATATATAAAAAACGTAATGAGACGATGCAGTATCGTAGGATAGTCGAACTAGGTATTAATTTTATTTATAGAACGAAAATAGTTGAAATACTGATATGCGATATAAACACGAGCGATCATTTATAATTGCACGAATCGAATATATCGTTTACATTTGGTGAAAATTCGAAAATAATTACACCGGTCGGGTATTTATATTCAAAATTTGACCGATTGTTATTGAAATATACTGCGAATCTTTCTTGACGAAACGATAACTATCTGATTACAGATGTGAATTGAAGCAGCTGCAGCCAAGAAACGCAGATATAAAAATTGTGGAGGGCGTTTTATCTTCACAGATCTTCACAGAATAACGCCGATAAATTGAATAAAAGGTAAACACATAATAATTCACTATTTTACAGATTCTTAACATTTTTTATATACTTCAGGTTTGTTTTCCTCCCCGCGCTTAAATATATTCTCAATGCGACGTGGCAGAATTAAACAGAGAAAAAAAAAAAAATCATTTTTCACTCATAAATCAATGAGAAATTAAGTTAATGAATTAGACATTCAATCTATTGATTTATTTATTTGTTGAAATTTTACTTCGACGATCATATAAAAAATTCTTGGTACTAGTTGCACGAAATTCTTTTTTATTTCTCTATTACAGCGTGATTGAACAAACGTATGGACCAATCAGTTTTTCAAACCCTTTTTTATTTCTCTGTTCTAGTGTGATGAAACAAAGATGAACGAAGTACGAGAAAGCTCCATGGGAGTAGCCAAAAACGGATTATGCTGCAGTGATTGAGAAAAGAAGGTGGGATATTTAGATATTTCAAACAACAATTCATTATTGCCAATGATGTAAATTCTTTACAACATCATTATTGAGCCGAACTTTCATTGTGGAATTAAAAAACAGACGACATCGAGAAGATTCGTCTAACTTTATTTGTTTATTTATATACAAATTCAAATTTTTCTTTTCTTTTTTCAGATTAGTGGTAAACCGACCGATGGGAACCGATGGGAGAAACCAGGAACTGACGGGTTGCAGAGATATCGGATAGCAAGGGAGCAATTCAGAGCAGGTGAGAACGAGACATTTCTTCGCAAATATTTATTTTCCTCCTGTAGTCTGGTAGCTAATGACTTTGAGTGACAGCAATTTAATTCTTATTCTTTGTACAAAATGTTCCTCAATTCAAAATTTGATTCTCATCGAACGTTTCGTGACGAGAAATTTTCTAAACCGTTTCTTCCTTTTTATTTTTTCATGTACGCAGACAGCCAAGCAGAGACATCCGAGTGCATCTACGCTCCCGCTACTCGGCAACGTCGGTAAGTGCGCATGATTTTTGGTATCGGGCTTCCTTTCCCTGGTTTTCTATCTTCTCTGTCGCGTGGCGTGGCGGTACCATTGTATGATTTATTTAGCTAAATTCAGTTAGGCTCATTCGCGATCGCAAAGGGTTTCTCGCATCCGTTATATCAATCATTACAGCTATTATATAATAAATCGACCGCAATGTAACAATATTATAGAGTTGTTACTGCGTGGTCATTATACATATAGGTATACTGCAGATTTACAGATATTAATAATTAATAGAGTCACCCTTGCCTCTTTACCCTTTGCGAATCACGGTGAGCGTCTCGCGCCGGGTGGACATACATCGCTCAGTCGGCTTTCGCGGTTTCCATTTCCCTCGGCAAAATTTTTATTGAAATTCGGCCGGCTGAGCGGTGGATCCTGATCCCGAGTTACAATTTATACAGTAGTTTATGTAGAATCTGAGTACTCCCGAACACAAGAATGGACGGTAGAGTAAATAATTTTCTGTCTCGAAGACATTTTTTTGTTTTCTTTTGAAATAATGAATTACATTTTTTTAAATATCCAGATAGATAACAAGTAAATAATTTAAATATTCCAAAAATTGTAGAATCTGAGTACTCCCGAACACAAGAATGGACGGTAGAGTAAATAATTTGTCTGGAAGAAAAGTTTTTTTGTTTGAAATAATAAATTACATTTTTTACATGAAACATGAATTAGTAGCAGAATAATTCGAATAGTCCGCTTAGAGAAAATTAAAGAAAAAAAAAAAAAAAAAAAAACAAATTGCCTAGGATGTAAATACTAACCCGTTCTTTCCCTCACACAGTGTATAAAAAAAGGTGAGTCCCGTACCACGGTGTATGAACTGTTCCGAATGTTTGTGTTGGAGAAAATCTGATATCGTCGTTAGCTTTCCGTACAGGTGAAGCGGGAAGGTAGGGCACCGCGGGGGAAGGGTGTTATGTTTGTGTGCGTGTATGTGCCTTAGTGTCTAATAATTTGAAACTTCGCTGGGTGGGTTTTGGGAAACAGGCGAGGGTAGGAAGGGCCGTGATCGTAAAATGACATGTATAATCTTATGTTCCACAGCTAATTCAAGCGATCGTAACACAGAAATAAATAAAAAATAAAAAATAGAATCCTTCTCTGATATCGTTCTATAAAAATGTTTCTTATTTATCAAAATTCTGATTGCAAACCAGTTTTGTATTCTATTGATGGTACATATTTGTAACATCTCTAGAATCAAACAATTGTTTCACTAAAAATCGCCTAATCCCTCTATAAATAATAAACTACGATCGCTTGAATTATGGGCAAAACGCATCCCAAATCTCCGCGTTTACGTGGGGCGCGGAGATCCAGGGGATGCTGAGCCTGAAGACTTCACGTTGAAGAGGACGCCGACCGTCACGCCACCAATTTTTCTAAGCTTACTCTGTCCTCTTTTCACTTCCAAAACTTGGCAGCTATCTGCGAATTAATTCCTTGTCAAATATAAAGCTCCGTACAGCTTTTTTCACACTGAATCGCAGATAACGCCAAGGCCTCCTCCTCTCTTTGCATGCCTTTCGTTTCGTCTTATTGCATGTTTTATTATCTATCCAATGTAACATTTCAATTCGTGTTTAATTTCTTATTTTACATTTTTCAGACTTTTTTTTCTCTTCTCTTTCGCAGGTACATTAATGAATTTAATTTCTTATTTTACATTTTTCAGACTTTTTTTTCTCTTCTCTTTCGCAGGTACACTAATGAATTGTTTCCTTTCAGGGTACTTTAAGGTATTTTAAGACATTAATACCGATCAATGATCAATGATCAATGATCAATGATCGGTATTAACAATTTAGGGACGAATTAATGAATTTCTGTTACAGTTTCCCCGAATGATTTCAAGTGGCCAACATCGAGTTGAAATTATATTATCTGTGCCCACTGTGGTTTATATTATGGACAGAAATTTGTTTCAGGATTGGAACTGGGCTTATTATACCACGTCGCTGCCGGTTGTTATTTTTTCATTGTGAGTAGCTCACGATTGCATTATGATAACAATTTTTAGAAAAAAAAATATAAAAAACATAAAAAAAAAAATTAAAAAAAAATAAACCCTTGTCGTGACATGGCTTTCGATCGCCTGAATCGATCATTGAATCGATCATTGGGTCCAGGGTACATTCGTTGTATTATCAACGAATCTCTATAAAATTCACAACTTTGAATTCCATACGCGATGTTCAATTACATTATTTGTCAAATAATGAATCTTGTTCCCGTATTTTTTCTGTTGCACTTCAGAATGAGGACTGCTCAAATTTGTATATAAGGATCGTATAGCCCGAAGAGACGAGACGATATAATGATCCATGTTATGAATAAATCGCCTCCTCCAGGGAAACGTCATTTCTGAATGACAGTAAAAAATTACCGGTAAGCGCACAACAACAGCTTATAGCTTAAATAGTCGAGTTTGAATTCGAAATTTTATCCATTTACTCGTTTGTTCACAAAATTTGTACAGTGTGCAGATTTTTAATGCGATTACTTTCTTTATTCGTCATGAAAAAACTATTCGTAGAAGGAGAAAAACAGGCAATATTTATTAAATTTTGTAATTTAATGAATATTTTCTCAATGCAACGTGACAGAATTAAAAGAAATATATATGTATATTTTCGAAGATTGCGAATCTTTCTTGATAAAACGATAATCTGATTACAGAGATGAATTGAAGCAGCTGCAGGCAAGAAACGCAGATATCAAAATCGTGGAGGCCGTCTTGCAGAGATCGAATAACGCCGATAAATTGAATAAAAGGTAAACACATAATAATTCACTATTTTACAGATTTTAAATATTTTTCATATACTTCGGATGAAATTCTTGATTTTCTATTCGGTTACCTCCTACAAATATAAAACAGTAGTTGAAAATTTTCCATCACGTCACAATTAGCTACTACGAAAATCTCAGTTCATTACAGAATTGAAAAAGAAAAAATATATATTTCTCGAATGTTGCGAATCCTTCTTGATGAAACAATAATCTGATTACAGAGATGAAATGAAGCAGCTGCAGGCAAGAAATACATATATCAAAATTGTGGAGGCCGCTTTTCAGAGATCTCCACAGAATGACGCCGATAAATTGAATAAAAGGTAAATCGATAATTCACTATTTTACAGATTTTTAACATTTTTTATATACTTCAGATTTATTTTCCCCCACGTGCTCAAATTTTTGCTTAACGCGATGTGATAGAATTTGGAAAAAAAATGAAAAAGAAAATAAATATAATTGAATCAAAAAATTAAACATTTTTCCGTAATTTTTTTCGAATTTTGAATTCGAGCAAAATGCAAGAAAATATGTATCATTTTTAATTATTATTATTATTTTTTTTTTTTTCACATTTTTGCAATTTCAATTCTGTATTATCGTATGACAATAATTTCAAGACCTGGAAAAAATTGCATACTTTTCATGGACAAAGGCGCGGGAAGGAAAAAAAATTAACGCGCGAGTTTTTAAGTGACGTAGTAATAAACAATCGACGATCACGAAATCCGCCTTCGTCAGAATAATAATTAGAACGGAGTGAATAACTTTCTCGGTTAAATTAATATTTTTTAAGCTGAAAACTGCCGTTGGTGTCATAAAATAAGGTGAGAATAGTCTAATATTGGCTTTCCGTAAGATTTGAAAGTAAATTCAAGTCCGATACTGTAATTTATTTCATATATAACTTCATTACGAATATTCTATGCAGGCGTTAATATTTTTTACTTGTCGCGGTTCAATCGTCTTCGACTGTTGCACTCGAATATTATTTCTACGATTCTGTCTGTAAGTAGCAAACTATTCTACAATTTTCCGAACAAAATATAATACACAATTCGGATAAATAGTCTTCTAGAGTGTTTTTATTGCGTATAATAACACTGGTCTGCAAACAAAAATTTTATTTTTCTCCTTATTGTTTTCATGCATGATAACATTATATTCGGTGTTCTAAACACGGAATTTAACATGCAAATAAATACTGCACATAGATTTTAAACATAATGTCCATTTAACACTGTTTATAATGTTGACGCATAAAACGAATTCGAAAAAACTTAAATTTTTGATATTTTGAAAAATAATTCATATCACAAAATCAAGACGTGATAGAAAAAATCGGCCAACGGGAACAGATTCAGAGCATTAAAATCTTCATATTTATGACAAAATTTTTTGAAGGAGGATTCGTTGCAGACCAGTGTAATTAGATATATGAAACTATAAATAATAATATACCGAATTCAAACTCGCGCCTGTATTGCCGGCAACTGAACATACATTATACGCGCGGTAGAATCATTCATAGAGAAAACCTCGAGCGTGTTTACGTCATTCTCCGCGCCGTGCGGCGGCCAAGTTGGTTACTACCCGCTTGAAATTCAGTCGTGATTGAGCGAGGTACGGTGTCGGTCGGTCGGTCGATCGGTGCTTCGACGTTTCGACGCCGTAAAGTTAAGTTGAAATGTTTTAATTTGTGGTAACGTATCTTTGTCAAAGTGATAGGTGCAACAATTTTATGGTATACATCGATAATTAACCTTTAGAAAAACGACGACTTATTGACAAAGATAATAAAATAACCTGTCATCGTTGACGGTTTATTTCGCGATATTCTGTAAGTTTAGCCGTTCGCAGAGACTTGTTCGTAGTGATAATTGCATCCAAAGTTGGTTAAAGATGCTTTATTTTGATCGACAATAAAGTCCAGTTAGACTGGTGAGTGTAAATATGTGTATAGTTTTTTTCTCTCTACATTTGGCTGACGTTAATTCTTTATTAATTACGAGTAGCGTATGGAATTCTGAAAGAAATGTGCACGATCGGTTAACCATATCTATCATTATAGTTTATTCAAATCGTAACGAGTTTTTATTACGTATACCTACGCTGAAAAGGACGCCGGGTAAAAAAAAAAAACAAATTGTCGAGCGAGTACGCTAGGAGTGACGTAGTGATAAACAATTGACGATCGCATGATCTGACCATCAGATTGACGGTCAGCGTGAGGTCAATAGTTTTTCTCAGTTAAATTTGAGTTTGTTTAATTGATAGCTGTTGTTGGCGTGATAAAAATAGGTGAGAATAGTTTGAGTTTGTTTCTCCACGACTGTTGATGGTAAAATTCATGTCCGAACACTTAATTTGTACACGCTAAGACCTTTTTACAAAAATATGCATTTTCGGAGCAAACTTTATTTCTCGCGTTGCGCCGTCAATTGTTTTCAACATACGCGTCTTCGAATATTATTTTGTGATTGTTTACAAGTAGCCAATAATTGTGTATTCTTATGAATGGAATATATAAAAAACGTAATGAGACGATGCAGTATCGTAGGATAGTCGAACTAGGTATTAATTTTATTTATAGAACGAAAATAGTTGAAATACTGATATGCGATATAAACACGAGCGATCATTTATAATTGCACGAATCGAATATATCGTTTACATTTGGTGAAAATTCGAAAATAATTACACCGGTCGGGTATTTATATTCAAAATTTGACCGATTGTTATTGAAATATACTGCGAATCTTTCTTGACGAAACGATAACTATCTGATTACAGATGTGAATTGAAGCAGCTGCAGCCAAGAAACGCAGATATAAAAATTGTGGAGGGCGTTTTATCTTCACAGATCTTCACAGAATAACGCCGATAAATTGAATAAAAGGTAAACACATAATAATTCACTATTTTACAGATTCTTAACATTTTTTATATACTTCAGGTTTGTTTTCCTCCCCGCGCTTAAATATATTCTCAATGCGACGTGGCAGAATTAAACAGAGAAAAAAAAAAAAATCATTTTTCACTCATAAATCAATGAGAAATTAAGTTAATGAATTAGACATTCAATCTATTGATTTATTTATTTGTTGAAATTTTACTTCGACGATCATATAAAAAATTCTTGGTACTAGTTGCACGAAATTCTTTTTTATTTCTCTATTACAGCGTGATTGAACAAACGTATGGACCAATCAGTTTTTCAAACCCTTTTTTATTTCTCTGTTCTAGTGTGATGAAACAAAGATGAACGAAGTACGAGAAAGCTCCATGGGAGTAGCCAAAAACGGATTATGCTGCAGTGATTGAGAAAAGAAGGTGGGATATTTAGATATTTCAAACAACAATTCATTATTGCCAATGATGTAAATTCTTTACAACATCATTATTGAGCCGAACTTTCATTGTGGAATTAAAAAACAGACGACATCGAGAAGATTCGTCTAACTTTATTTGTTTATTTATATACAAATTCAAATTTTTCTTTTCTTTTTTCAGATTAGTGGTAAACCGACCGATGGGAACCGATGGGAGAAACCAGGAACTGACGGGTTGCAGAGATATCGGATAGCAAGGGAGCAATTCAGAGCAGGTGAGAACGAGACATTTCTTCGCAAATATTTATTTTCCTCCTGTAGTCTGGTAGCTAATGACTTTGAGTGACAGCAATTTAATTCTTATTCTTTGTACAAAATGTTCCTCAATTCAAAATTTGATTCTCATCGAACGTTTCGTGACGAGAAATTTTCTAAACCGTTTCTTCCTTTTTATTTTTTCATGTACGCAGACAGCCAAGCAGAGACATCCGAGTGCATCTACGCTCCCGCTACTCGGCAACGTCGGTAAGTGCGCATGATTTTTGGTATCGGGCTTCCTTTCCCTGGTTTTCTATCTTCTCTGTCGCGTGGCGTGGCGGTACCATTGTATGATTTATTTAGCTAAATTCAGTTAGGCTCATTCGCGATCGCAAAGGGTTTCTCGCATCCGTTATATCAATCATTACAGCTATTATATAATAAATCGACCGCAATGTAACAATATTATAGAGTTGTTACTGCGTGGTCATTATACATATAGGTATACTGCAGATTTACAGATATTAATAATTAATAGAGTCACCCTTGCCTCTTTACCCTTTGCGAATCACGGTGAGCGTCTCGCGCCGGGTGGACATACATCGCTCAGTCGGCTTTCGCGGTTTCCATTTCCCTCGGCAAAATTTTTATTGAAATTCGGCCGGCTGAGCGGTGGATCCTGATCCCGAGTTACAATTTATACAGTAGTTTATGTAGAATCTGAGTACTCCCGAACACAAGAATGGACGGTAGAGTAAATAATTTTCTGTCTCGAAGACATTTTTTTGTTTTCTTTTGAAATAATGAATTACATTTTTTTAAATATCCAGATAGATAACAAGTAAATAATTTAAATATTCCAAAAATTGTAGAATCTGAGTACTCCCGAAAACAAGAATGGACGGTAGAGTAAATAATTTTCTGTCTCGAAGACATTTTTTTGTTTTCTTTTGAAATAATGAATTACATTTTTTTAAATATCCAGATAGATAACAAGTAAATAATTTAAATATTCCAAAAATTGTAGAATCTGAGTACTCCCGAACACAAGAATGGACGGTAGAGTAAATAATTTGTCTGGAAGAAAAGTTTTTTTGTTTGAAATAATAAATTACATTTTTTACATGAAACATGAATTAGTAGCAGAATAATTCGAATAGTCCGCTTAGAGAAAATTAAAGAAAAAAAAAAAAAAAAAAAAACAAATTGCCTAGGATGTAAATACTAACCCGTTCTTTCCCTCACACAGTGTATAAAAAAAGGTGAGTCCCGTACCACGGTGTATGAACTGTTCCGAATGTTTGTGTTGGAGAAAATCTGATATCGTCGTTAGCTTTCCGTACAGGTGAAGCGGGAAGGTAGGGCACCGCGGGGGAAGGGTGTTATGTTTGTGTGCGTGTATGTGCCTTAGTGTCTAATAATTTGAAACTTCGCTGGGTGGGTTTTGGGAAACAGGCGAGGGTAGGAAGGGCCGTGATCGTAAAATGACATGTATAATCTTATGTTCCACAGCTAATTCAAGCGATCGTAACACAGAAATAAATAAAAAATAAAAAATAGAATCCTTCTCTGATATCGTTCTATAAAAATGTTTCTTATTTATCAAAATTCTGATTGCAAACCAGTTTTGTATTCTATTGATGGTACATATTTGTAACATCTCTAGAATCAAACAATTGTTTCACTAAAAATCGCCTAATCCCTCTATAAATAATAAACTACGATCGCTTGAATTATGGGCAAAACGCATCCCAAATCTCCGCGTTTACGTGGGGCGCGGAGATCCAGGGGATGCTGAGCCTGAAGACTTCACGTTGAAGAGGACGCCGACCGTCACGCCACCAATTTTTCTAAGCTTACTCTGTCCTCTTTTCACTTCCAAAACTTGGCAGCTATCTGCGAATTAATTCCTTGTCAAATATAAAGCTCCGTACAGCTTTTTTCACACTGAATCGCAGATAACGCCAAGGCCTCCTCCTCTCTTTGCATGCCTTTCGTTTCGTCTTATTGCATGTTTTATTATCTATCCAATGTAACATTTCAATTCGTGTTTAATTTCTTATTTTACATTTTTCAGACTTTTTTTTCTCTTCTCTTTCGCAGGTACATTAATGAATTTAATTTCTTATTTTACATTTTTCAGACTTTTTTTTCTCTTCTCTTTCGCAGGTACACTAATGAATTGTTTCCTTTCAGGGTACTTTAAGGTATTTTAAGACATTAATACCGATCAATGATCAATGATCAATGATCAATGATCGGTATTAACAATTTAGGGACGAATTAATGAATTTCTGTTACAGTTTCCCCGAATGATTTCAAGTGGCCAACATCGAGTTGAAATTATATTATCTGTGCCCACTGTGGTTTATATTATGGACAGAAATTTGTTTCAGGATTGGAACTGGGCTTATTATACCACGTCGCTGCCGGTTGTTATTTTTTCATTGTGAGTAGCTCACGATTGCATTATGATAACAATTTTTAGAAAAAAAAATATAAAAAACATAAAAAAAAAAATTAAAAAAAAATAAACCCTTGTCGTGACATGGCTTTCGATCGCCTGAATCGATCATTGAATCGATCATTGGGTCCAGGGTACATTCGTTGTATTATCAACGAATCTCTATAAAATTCACAACTTTGAATTCCATACGCGATGTTCAATTACATTATTTGTCAAATAATGAATCTTGTTCCCGTATTTTTTCTGTTGCACTTCAGAATGAGGACTGCTCAAATTTGTATATAAGGATCGTATAGCCCGAAGAGACGAGACGATATAATGATCCATGTTATGAATAAATCGCCTCCTCCAGGGAAACGTCATTTCTGAATGACAGTAAAAAATTACCGGTAAGCGCACAACAACAGCTTATAGCTTAAATAGTCGAGTTTGAATTCGAAATTTTATCCATTTACTCGTTTGTTCACAAAATTTGTACAGTGTGCAGATTTTTAATGCGATTACTTTCTTTATTCGTCATGAAAAAACTATTCGTAGAAGGAGAAAAACAGGCAATATTTATTAAATTTTGTAATTTAATGAATATTTTCTCAATGCAACGTGACAGAATTAAAAGAAATATATATGTATATTTTCGAAGATTGCGAATCTTTCTTGATAAAACGATAATCTGATTACAGAGATGAATTGAAGCAGCTGCAGGCAAGAAACGCAGATATCAAAATCGTGGAGGCCGTCTTGCAGAGATCGAATAACGCCGATAAATTGAATAAAAGGTAAACACATAATAATTCACTATTTTACAGATTTTAAATATTTTTCATATACTTCGGATGAAATTCTTGATTTTCTATTCGGTTACCTCCTACAAATATAAAACAGTAGTTGAAAATTTTCCATCACGTCACAATTAGCTACTACGAAAATCTCAGTTCATTACAGAATTGAAAAAGAAAAAATATATATTTCTCGAATGTTGCGAATCCTTCTTGATGAAACAATAATCTGATTACAGAGATGAAATGAAGCAGCTGCAGGCAAGAAATACATATATCAAAATTGTGGAGGCCGCTTTTCAGAGATCTCCACAGAATGACGCCGATAAATTGAATAAAAGGTAAATCGATAATTCACTATTTTACAGATTTTTAACATTTTTTATATACTTCAGATTTATTTTCCCCCACGTGCTCAAATTTTTGCTTAACGCGATGTGATAGAATTTGGAAAAAAAATGAAAAAGAAAATAAATATAATTGAATCAAAAAATTAAACATTTTTCCGTAATTTTTTTCGAATTTTGAATTCGAGCAAAATGCAAGAAAATATGTATCATTTTTAATTATTATTATTATTTTTTTTTTTTTCACATTTTTGCAATTTCAATTCTGTATTATCGTATGACAATAATTTCAAGACCTGGAAAAAATTGCATACTTTTCATGGACAAAGGCGCGGGAAGGAAAAAAAATTAACGCGCGAGTTTTTAAGTGACGTAGTAATAAACAATCGACGATCACGAAATCCGCCTTCGTCAGAATAATAATTAGAACGGAGTGAATAACTTTCTCGGTTAAATTAATATTTTTTAAGCTGAAAACTGCCGTTGGTGTCATAAAATAAGGTGAGAATAGTCTAATATTGGCTTTCCGTAAGATTTGAAAGTAAATTCAAGTCCGATACTGTAATTTATTTCATATATAACTTCATTACGAATATTCTATGCAGGCGTTAATATTTTTTACTTGTCGCGGTTCAATCGTCTTCGACTGTTGCACTCGAATATTATTTCTACGATTCTGTCTGTAAGTAGCAAACTATTCTACAATTTTCCGAACAAAATATAATACACAATTCGGATAAATAGTCTTCTAGAGTGTTTTTATTGCGTATAATAACACTGGTCTGCAAACAAAAATTTTATTTTTCTCCTTATTGTTTTCATGCATGATAACATTATATTCGGTGTTCTAAACACGGAATTTAACATGCAAATAAATACTGCACATAGATTTTAAACATAATGTCCATTTAACACTGTTTATAATGTTGACGCATAAAACGAATTCGAAAAAACTTAAATTTTTGATATTTTGAAAAATAATTCATATCACAAAATCAAGACGTGATAGAAAAAATCGGCCAACGGGAACAGATTCAGAGCATTAAAATCTTCATATTTATGACAAAATTTTTTGAAGGAGGATTCGTTGCAGACCAGTGTAATTAGATATATGAAACTATAAATAATAATATACCGAATTCAAACTCGCGCCTGTATTGCCGGCAACTGAACATACATTATACGCGCGGTAGAATCATTCATAGAGAAAACCTCGAGCGTGTTTACGTCATTCTCCGCGCCGTGCGGCGGCCAAGTTGGTTACTACCCGCTTGAAATTCAGTCGTGATTGAGCGAGGTACGGTGTCGGTCGGTCGGTCGATCGGTGCTTCGACGTTTCGACGCCGTAAAGTTAAGTTGAAATGTTTTAATTTGTGGTAACGTATCTTTGTCAAAGTGATAGGTGCAACAATTTTATGGTATACATCGATAATTAACCTTTAGAAAAACGACGACTTATTGACAAAGATAATAAAATAACCTGTCATCGTTGACGGTTTATTTCGCGATATTCTGTAAGTTTAGCCGTTCGCAGAGACTTGTTCGTAGTGATAATTGCATCCAAAGTTGGTTAAAGATGCTTTATTTTGATCGACAATAAAGTCCAGTTAGACTGGTGAGTGTAAATATGTGTATAGTTTTTTTCTCTCTACATTTGGCTGACGTTAATTCTTTATTAATTACGAGTAGCGTATGGAATTCTGAAAGAAATGTGCACGATCGGTTAACCATATCTATCATTATAGTTTATTCAAATCGTAACGAGTTTTTATTACGTATACCTACGCTGAAAAGGACGCCGGGTAAAAAAAAAAAACAAATTGTCGAGCGAGTACGCTAGGAGTGACGTAGTGATAAACAATTGACGATCGCATGATCTGACCATCAGATTGACGGTCAGCGTGAGGTCAATAGTTTTTCTCAGTTAAATTTGAGTTTGTTTAATTGATAGCTGTTGTTGGCGTGATAAAAATAGGTGAGAATAGTTTGAGTTTGTTTCTCCACGACTGTTGATGGTAAAATTCATGTCCGAACACTTAATTTGTACACGCTAAGACCTTTTTACAAAAATATGCATTTTCGGAGCAAACTTTATTTCTCGCGTTGCGCCGTCAATTGTTTTCAACATACGCGTCTTCGAATATTATTTTGTGATTGTTTACAAGTAGCCAATAATTGTGTATTCTTATGAATGGAATATATAAAAAACGTAATGAGACGATGCAGTATCGTAGGATAGTCGAACTAGGTATTAATTTTATTTATAGAACGAAAATAGTTGAAATACTGATATGCGATATAAACACGAGCGATCATTTATAATTGCACGAATCGAATATATCGTTTACATTTGGTGAAAATTCGAAAATAATTACACCGGTCGGGTATTTATATTCAAAATTTGACCGATTGTTATTGAAATATACTGCGAATCTTTCTTGACGAAACGATAACTATCTGATTACAGATGTGAATTGAAGCAGCTGCAGCCAAGAAACGCAGATATAAAAATTGTGGAGGGCGTTTTATCTTCACAGATCTTCACAGAATAACGCCGATAAATTGAATAAAAGGTAAACACATAATAATTCACTATTTTACAGATTCTTAACATTTTTTATATACTTCAGGTTTGTTTTCCTCCCCGCGCTTAAATATATTCTCAATGCGACGTGGCAGAATTAAACAGAGAAAAAAAAAAAAATCATTTTTCACTCATAAATCAATGAGAAATTAAGTTAATGAATTAGACATTCAATCTATTGATTTATTTATTTGTTGAAATTTTACTTCGACGATCATATAAAAAATTCTTGGTACTAGTTGCACGAAATTCTTTTTTATTTCTCTATTACAGCGTGATTGAACAAACGTATGGACCAATCAGTTTTTCAAACCCTTTTTTATTTCTCTGTTCTAGTGTGATGAAACAAAGATGAACGAAGTACGAGAAAGCTCCATGGGAGTAGCCAAAAACGGATTATGCTGCAGTGATTGAGAAAAGAAGGTGGGATATTTAGATATTTCAAACAACAATTCATTATTGCCAATGATGTAAATTCTTTACAACATCATTATTGAGCCGAACTTTCATTGTGGAATTAAAAAACAGACGACATCGAGAAGATTCGTCTAACTTTATTTGTTTATTTATATACAAATTCAAATTTTTCTTTTCTTTTTTCAGATTAGTGGTAAATCGACCGATGGGAACCGATGGGAGAAACCAGGAACTGACGGGTTGCAGAGATATCGGATAGCAAGGGAGCAATTCAGAGCAGGTGAGAACGAGACATTTCTTCGCAAATATTTATTTTCCTCCTGTAGTCTGGTAGCTAATGACTTTGAGTGACAGCAATTTAATTCTTATTCTTTGTACAAAATGTTCCTCAATTCAAAATTTGATTCTCATCGAACGTTTCGTGACGAGAAATTTTCTAAACCGTTTCTTCCTTTTTATTTTTTCATGTACGCAGACAGCCAAGCAGAGACATCCGAGTGCATCTACGCTCCCGCTACTCGGCAACGTCGGTAAGTGCGCATGATTTTTGGTATCGGGCTTCCTTTCCCTGGTTTTCTATCTTCTCTGTCGCGTGGCGTGGCGGTACCATTGTATGATTTATTTAGCTAAATTCAGTTAGGCTCATTCGCGATCGCAAAGGGTTTCTCGCATCCGTTATATCAATCATTACAGCTATTATATAATAAATCGACCGCAATGTAACAATATTATAGAGTTGTTACTGCGTGGTCATTATACATATAGGTATACTGCAGATTTACAGATATTAATAATTAATAGAGTCACCCTTGCCTCTTTACCCTTTGCGAATCACGGTGAGCGTCTCGCGCCGGGTGGACATACATCGCTCAGTCGGCTTTCGCGGTTTCCATTTCCCTCGGCAAAATTTTTATTGAAATTCGGCCGGCTGAGCGGTGGATCCTGATCCCGAGTTACAATTTATACAGTAGTTTATGTAGAATCTGAGTACTCCCGAACACAAGAATGGACGGTAGAGTAAATAATTTTCTGTCTCGAAGACATTTTTTTGTTTTCTTTTGAAATAATGAATTACATTTTTTTAAATATCCAGATAGATAACAAGTAAATAATTTAAATATTCCAAAAATTGTAGAATCTGAGTACTCCCGAACACAAGAATGGACGGTAGAGTAAATAATTTGTCTGGAAGAAAAGTTTTTTTGTTTGAAATAATAAATTACATTTTTTACATGAAACATGAATTAGTAGCAGAATAATTCGAATAGTCCGCTTAGAGAAAATTAAAGAAAAAAAAAAAAAAAAAAAAACAAATTGCCTAGGATGTAAATACTAACCCGTTCTTTCCCTCACACAGTGTATAAAAAAAGGTGAGTCCCGTACCACGGTGTATGAACTGTTCCGAATGTTTGTGTTGGAGAAAATCTGATATCGTCGTTAGCTTTCCGTACAGGTGAAGCGGGAAGGTAGGGCACCGCGGGGGAAGGGTGTTATGTTTGTGTGCGTGTATGTGCCTTAGTGTCTAATAATTTGAAACTTCGCTGGGTGGGTTTTGGGAAACAGGCGAGGGTAGGAAGGGCCGTGATCGTAAAATGACATGTATAATCTTATGTTCCACAGCTAATTCAAGCGATCGTAACACAGAAATAAATAAAAAATAAAAAATAGAATCCTTCTCTGATATCGTTCTATAAAAATGTTTCTTATTTATCAAAATTCTGATTGCAAACCAGTTTTGTATTCTATTGATGGTACATATTTGTAACATCTCTAGAATCAAACAATTGTTTCACTAAAAATCGCCTAATCCCTCTATAAATAATAAACTACGATCGCTTGAATTATGGGCAAAACGCATCCCAAATCTCCGCGTTTACGTGGGGCGCGGAGATCCAGGGGATGCTGAGCCTGAAGACTTCACGTTGAAGAGGACGCCGACCGTCACGCCACCAATTTTTCTAAGCTTACTCTGTCCTCTTTTCACTTCCAAAACTTGGCAGCTATCTGCGAATTAATTCCTTGTCAAATATAAAGCTCCGTACAGCTTTTTTCACACTGAATCGCAGATAACGCCAAGGCCTCCTCCTCTCTTTGCATGCCTTTCGTTTCGTCTTATTGCATGTTTTATTATCTATCCAATGTAACATTTCAATTCGTGTTTAATTTCTTATTTTACATTTTTCAGACTTTTTTTTCTCTTCTCTTTCGCAGGTACATTAATGAATTTAATTTCTTATTTTACATTTTTCAGACTTTTTTTTCTCTTCTCTTTCGCAGGTACACTAATGAATTGTTTCCTTTCAGGGTACTTTAAGGTATTTTAAGACATTAATACCGATCAATGAACCCTTTTTTCATTATATTCTACAGGTACTACAGATTCAGTGGAATCTGTATACTCATAATTTGTTATAACTGTCCCGATAATAAATGTCATGTGAATGTTTCTAATGTATTCTCCATAAATGTCTTATATGTGAAAAATAATTATTTGCTTGACTCGAACGTGTTATTTATTACTTTACATTCAATTTGATTCTATAGACTTGTTTCATTTCAGAGGTTTTTTTTACAGGTTCTACAAGTTCTAAAATTTCTTCGGGATTTGCAGATTTCATCGCTTTCATGCTGTTTATTTTTCTTCTCCCGCTCTCATGTTTTCTTTCCAGATATTTTCACTGTTTTATTGTTCTTTCAGAGAATTCTTGACTTATTCTTTTATTTCTTTTTAATCTGTATACTCATAATTTGTTATAACTGTCCCGATCATAAATGTCATGTGAATGTTTCTAATGTATTCTCCATAAATGTCTTATATGTGAAAAATAATTATTTGCTTGACTCGAACGTGTTATTTATTACTTTACATTCAATTTGATTCTATAGACTTGTTTCATTTCAGAGGTTTTTCTCACAGGTTCTACAAGTTCTACAAGTTCTACAGGATTTGCAGATTTCATCGCTGTTTATTTTTCTCCTCCCGCTTTCATGTTTTCTTTTCAGATATTTTTACTGTTTTATTGTTCTTTCAGAGAATTCTTGACTAATTCTTTTATTTCTTTCTAATCTGTATATTCATAATTTGTTATAACTGTCCCGATCATAAATGTCATGTGAATTTTTCTAATGTATTCTCCATAAATGTCTTATATGTGAAACATAATTATTTGCTTGACTCAAACGTGTTATTTATTACTTTACATTCAATTTGATTCTATAGACTTGTTTCATTTCAGAGGTTTTTTTACAGGTTCTACAAGTTCTAAAATTTCTTCGGGATTTGCAGATTTCATCGCTTTCATGCTGTTTATTTTTCTTCTCCCGCTCTCATGTTTTCTTTCCAGATATTTTCACTGTTTTATTGTTCTTTCAGAGAATTCTTGACTAATTCTTTCATTTCTTGCTAATCTGTATACTCATAATTTGTCATGACTATCCTGATCATAAATGTCATGTAAATTTTTCTAATGTATTCTCCATAAATGTGTTATATGTGAAAAATAATTATTTGCTTGACTCAAACGTGTTATCTATCACTTTACATTTAATTTGATTCTATAGACTTGTTTCATTTCATAGGTTTTTTTACAGGTTCTACAAGTTCTACAATTTCTTCGGGTCCTTCAGGTTCTACGAGTTCTACAGGATTTGCAGATTTCTTTGCTTTTATCGCTTTTATGCTGTTTATATTTCTACTCCCGCTTTCATGGTTTTTTTTTTCAGATATTTTGACTGTTATTGTTCTTCAAGAGATTTCTTGATATAATTTTCTGCCAATCAATATGCATAGATAATTTATCGCAACTATTTTAACCATAAATGTAATGCAAATTTTTTAATGTATTTGCTGTAAACGTCTTATATGTAAAAAATAATTATTTGTTTGACTTGATCATGTTATTTGCTACCCTCTATTCAATTTAATTCTATAAACTTATCTCATTTCAGAAGTTTTTTTTACAGGTTCTACAAGTTCTACAGTATTTTTGTTGCAGTCCCATCAATAAAGGCTTGAAACAACAAGAATCAGTCGTCAGTATTATTAACTGACGGAACGTTATTCATCCTCTTTTTGTTTTACTTTTACTCTAATTTCTAATTTTACATTTTTCAGGTTTTTTTTCTAATCCCTTCCGCAGGTTCATTGACAGAATGATGTTAACGTTGCCTCACAACTACAGCGTGTTGCGAATTTTCAGGTCGTATAGAAGTTATTGAACTTTAGTCCGGTCATATTCCGTACATGTACAGAGCAGGGTATTCTCCATCAGCCAAATACGGTCATTTTTCATCTTCTCTGACTTTACCATGCTTTCTCTGGTGAATTCGCTTTTGCATGTTTCGTAAACGCCTTGAGAGAGGTATTCACACCTTTCGACGGTTTGCAAACGTCTTTGGGGCTGAAAAGCCCCTTGCAAAGATGTTAAAACCGCTTGCAATGGCGTGTATACCCCTCGATAGGCGTCGGTTCTCTGAAATATTTATCTTCTTCTTCATCATCATCATCGTCGTCATCATCATCATCATCATCATCATCATCTTAATTTTCATCCTCATCTGCATCTGCATGGTACGAATGTTTTCAAGCATGCCGTAATTCTTGCTTGTTTAGTAAACACCTCGATTTGGGTAAGCCACCTTGCAATGGGGTAAAAGCACCTTCGGGACTGAAAAATCCCTTGCGAAGAGGCATAAACAACTTGCTATGGTGATGGTACCCTTTGAAAGGTATTATATTGCTTTTTATTTACTGCATGGGGTGCTTGCACTGCTTCACATCATTCATTCGATAAATCATTCAAAGTTACTCTCATTCTTTCGACTGATCGGTCCTGTCTTGGTCATCTCTACGCTCTGTGATTGGTCAACTAAAATATTCCGTAACTCTAAAACTATTGGGTCTTCAAATTTTTGGTAAAAGACATTCAGTCTTAGAATCTCTCGAGCAATCTACCCACACAATTCAGAGCGCTCAACCTTGATACCCTGTATAATTTTTACTGACTACTTTTTTCTCTTCCACAGCCCGATTCAAAATCGCCTAAAATTAGTCCAAATCAGATCGCACACGAATGTATTTATGAAATGTATATGTTTTAACAAAAATTTTTCAACTTTCAGACGGGGGGTGACGTTGGTTGCCTTCTCGTGGTGCCCCCCGAACAAATGCGCTGATATCATGATTTTACAAACAATAACGATATCGAGACATTTTTCTTCGCGAATGACGTGCAATCTTACGCTTTTTATTTTAGTCAAATAATAAACTATCCATACTGGTCATACTATTATCAGCGCATTTGACTAAACAACCAACTATTGGAGTAAAGTCCCCTCCTTTCCTTGCACGCCTTTCGTTTTATATACTGCATGTTCCATATAATTACATTTCATAGGAGAACGGTTTCATTTCATATTATGTCTAATTATTCATCTTACATTTTTCAGACTTTTTTTCTCTTCTCTTTCGCAGGTACATTCATGAATTCTTTCTTTTCAGCGAAGTTTAAGGTATTCTAAGATATTAATACCGATCAGTGAACCCTTTTTTCATTATATTCTACAGGTACTACAGATTCAGTGGAATCTGTATACTCATAATTTGTTATAACTGTCCTGATAATAAATGTCATGTGAATGTTTCTAATGTATTCTCCATAAATGTCTTATATGTGAAAAATAATTATTTGCTTGACTCGAACGTGTTATTTATTACTTTACATTCAATTTGATTCTATAGACTTGTTTCATTTCAGAGGTTTTTTTTACAGGTTCTACAAGTTCTAAAATTTCTTCGGGATTTGCAGATTTCATCGCTTTCATGCTGTTTATTTTTCTTCTCCCGCTCTCATGTTTTCTTTCCAGATATTTTCACTGTTTTATTGTTCTTTCAGAGAATTCTTGACTTATTCTTTTATTTCTTTTTAATCTGTATACTCATAATTTGTTATAACTGTCCCGATCATAAATGTCATGTGAATGTTTCTAATGTATTCTCCATAAATGTCTTATATGTGAAAAATAATTATTTGCTTGACTCGAACGTGTTATTTATTACTTTACATTCAATTTGATTCTATAGACTTGTTTCATTTCAGAGGTTTTTCTCACAGGTTCTACAAGTTCTACAAGTTCTACAGGATTTGCAGATTTCATCGCTGTTTATTTTTCTCCTCCCGCTTTCATGTTTTCTTTTCAGATATTTTTACTGTTTTATTGTTCTTTCAGAGAATTCTTGACTAATTCTTTTATTTCTTTCTAATCTGTATATTCATAATTTGTTATAACTGTCCCGATCATAAATGTCATGTGAATTTTTCTAATGTATTCTCCATAAATGTCTTATATGTGAAACATAATTATTTGCTTGACTCAAACGTGTTATTTATTACTTTACATTCAATTTGATTCTATAGACTTGTTTCATTTCAGAGGTTTTTTTACAGGTTCTACAAGTTCTAAAATTTCTTCGGGATTTGCAGATTTCATCGCTTTCATGCTGTTTATTTTTCTTCTCCCGCTCTCATGTTTTCTTTCCAGATATTTTCACTGTTTTATTGTTCTTTCAGAGAATTCTTGACTAATTCTTTCATTTCTTGCTAATCTGTATACTCATAATTTGTCATGACTATCCTGATCATAAATGTCATGTAAATTTTTCTAATGTATTCTCCATAAATGTGTTATATGTGAAAAATAATTATTTGCTTGACTCAAACGTGTTATCTATCACTTTACATTTAATTTGATTCTATAGACTTGTTTCATTTCATAGGTTTTTTTACAGGTTCTACAAGTTCTACAATTTCTTCGGGTCCTTCAGGTTCTACGAGTTCTACAGGATTTGCAGATTTCTTTGCTTTTATCGCTTTTATGCTGTTTATATTTCTACTCCCGCTTTCATGGTTTTTTTTTTCAGATATTTTGACTGTTATTGTTCTTCAAGAGATTTCTTGATATAATTTTCTGCCAATCAATATGCATAGATAATTTATCGCAACTATTTTAACCATAAATGTAATGCAAATTTTTTAATGTATTTGCTGTAAACGTCTTATATGTAAAAAATAATTATTTGTTTGACTTGATCATGTTATTTGCTACCCTCTATTCAATTTAATTCTATAAACTTATCTCATTTCAGAAGTTTTTTTTACAGGTTCTACAAGTTCTACAGTATTTTTGTTGCAGTCCCATCAATAAAGGCTTGAAACAACAAGAATCAGTCGTCAGTATTATTAACTGACGGAACGTTATTCATCCTCTTTTTGTTTTACTTTTACTCTAATTTCTAATTTTACATTTTTCAGGTTTTTTTTCTAATCCCTTCCGCAGGTTCATTGACAGAATGATGTTAACGTTGCCTCACAACTACAGCGTGTTGCGAATTTTCAGGTCGTATAGAAGTTATTGAACTTTAGTCCGGTCATATTCCGTACATGTACAGAGCAGGGTATTCTCCATCAGCCAAATACGGTCATTTTTCATCTTCTCTGACTTTACCATGCTTTCTCTGGTGAATTCGCTTTTGCATGTTTCGTAAACGCCTTGAGAGAGGTATTCACACCTTTCGACGGTTTGCAAACGTCTTTGGGGCTGAAAAGCCCCTTGCAAAGATGTTAAAACCGCTTGCAATGGCGTGTATACCCCTCGATAGGGGTCGGTTCTCTGAAATATTTATCTTCTTCTTCATCATCATCATCGTCGTCATCATCATCATCATCATCATCATCATCTTAATTTTCATCCTCATCTGCATCTGCATGGTACGAATGTTTTCAAGCATGCCGTAATTCTTGCTTGTTTAGTAAACACCTCGATTTGGGTAAGCCACCTTGCAATGGGGTAAAAGCACCTTCGGGACTGAAAAATCCCTTGCGAAGAGGCATAAACAACTTGCTATGGTGATGGTACCCTTTGAAAGGTATTATATTGCTTTTTATTTACTGCATGGGGTGCTTGCACTGCTTCACATCATTCATTCGATAAATCATTCAAAGTTACTCTCATTCTTTCGACTGATCGGTCCTGTCTTGGTCATCTCTACGCTCTGTGATTGGTCAACTAAAATATTCCGTAACTCTAAAACTATTGGGTCTTCAAATTTTTGGTAAAAGACATTCAGTCTTAGAATCTCTCGAGCAATCTACCCACACAATTCAGAGCGCTCAACCTTGATACCCTGTATAATTTTTACTGACTACTTTTTTCTCTTCCACAGCCCGATTCAAAATCGCCTAAAATTAGTCCAAATCAGATCGCACACGAATGTATTTATGAAATGTATATGTTTTAACAAAAATTTTTCAACTTTCAGACGGGGGGTGACGTTGGTTGCCTTCTCGTGGTGCCCCCCGAACAAATGCGCTGATATCATGATTTTACAAACAATAACGATATCGAGACATTTTTCTTCGCGAATGACGTGCAATCTTACGCTTTTTATTTTAGTCAAATAATAAACTATCCATACTGGTCATACTATTATCAGCGCATTTGACTAAACAACCAACTATTGGAGTAAAGTCCCCTCCTTTCCTTGCACGCCTTTCGTTTTATATACTGCATGTTCCATATAATTACATTTCATAGGAGAACGGTTTCATTTCATATTATGTCTAATTATTCATCTTACATTTTTCAGACTTTTTTTCTCTTCTCTTTCGCAGGTACATTCATGAATTCTTTCTTTTCAGCGAAGTTTAAGGTATTCTAAGATATTAATACCGATCAGTGAACCCTTTTTTCATTATATTCTACAGGTACTACAGATTCAGTGGAATCTGTATACTCATAATTTGTTATAACTGTCCTGATAATAAATGTCATGTGAATGTTTCTAATGTATTCTCCATAAATGTCTTATATGTGAAAAATAATTATTTGCTTGACTCGAACGTGTTATTTATTACTTTACATTCAATTTGATTCTATAGACTTGTTTCATTTCAGAGGTTTTTTTTACAGGTTCTACAAGTTCTAAAATTTCTTCGGGATTTGCAGATTTCATCGCTTTCATGCTGTTTATTTTTCTTCTCCCGCTCTCATGTTTTCTTTCCAGATATTTTCACTGTTTTATTGTTCTTTCAGAGAATTCTTGACTTATTCTTTTATTTCTTTTTAATCTGTATACTCATAATTTGTTATAACTGTCCCGATCATAAATGTCATGTGAATGTTTCTAATGTATTCTCCATAAATGTCTTATATGTGAAAAATAATTATTTGCTTGACTCGAACGTGTTATTTATTACTTTACATTCAATTTGATTCTATAGACTTGTTTCATTTCAGAGGTTTTTCTCACAGGTTCTACAAGTTCTACAAGTTCTACAGGATTTGCAGATTTCATCGCTGTTTATTTTTCTCCTCCCGCTTTCATGTTTTCTTTTCAGATATTTTTACTGTTTTATTGTTCTTTCAGAGAATTCTTGACTAATTCTTTTATTTCTTTCTAATCTGTATATTCATAATTTGTTATAACTGTCCCGATCATAAATGTCATGTGAATTTTTCTAATGTATTCTCCATAAATGTCTTATATGTGAAACATAATTATTTGCTTGACTCAAACGTGTTATTTATTACTTTACATTCAATTTGATTCTATAGACTTGTTTCATTTCAGAGGTTTTTTTACAGGTTCTACAAGTTCTAAAATTTCTTCGGGATTTGCAGATTTCATCGCTTTCATGCTGTTTATTTTTCTTCTCCCGCTCTCATGTTTTCTTTCCAGATATTTTCACTGTTTTATTGTTCTTTCAGAGAATTCTTGACTAATTCTTTCATTTCTTGCTAATCTGTATACTCATAATTTGTCATGACTATCCTGATCATAAATGTCATGTAAATTTTTCTAATGTATTCTCCATAAATGTGTTATATGTGAAAAATAATTATTTGCTTGACTCAAACGTGTTATCTATCACTTTACATTTAATTTGATTCTATAGACTTGTTTCATTTCATAGGTTTTTTTACAGGTTCTACAAGTTCTACAATTTCTTCGGGTCCTTCAGGTTCTACGAGTTCTACAGGATTTGCAGATTTCTTTGCTTTTATCGCTTTTATGCTGTTTATATTTCTACTCCCGCTTTCATGGTTTTTTTTTTCAGATATTTTGACTGTTATTGTTCTTCAAGAGATTTCTTGATATAATTTTCTGCCAATCAATATGCATAGATAATTTATCGCAACTATTTTAACCATAAATGTAATGCAAATTTTTTAATGTATTTGCTGTAAACGTCTTATATGTAAAAAATAATTATTTGTTTGACTTGATCATGTTATTTGCTACCCTCTATTCAATTTAATTCTATAAACTTATCTCATTTCAGAAGTTTTTTTTACAGGTTCTACAAGTTCTACAGTATTTTTGTTGCAGTCCCATCAATAAAGGCTTGAAACAACAAGAATCAGTCGTCAGTATTATTAACTGACGGAACGTTATTCATCCTCTTTTTGTTTTACTTTTACTCTAATTTCTAATTTTACATTTTTCAGGTTTTTTTTCTAATCCCTTCCGCAGGTTCATTGACAGAATGATGTTAACGTTGCCTCACAACTACAGCGTGTTGCGAATTTTCAGGTCGTATAGAAGTTATTGAACTTTAGTCCGGTCATATTCCGTACATGTACAGAGCAGGGTATTCTCCATCAGCCAAATACGGTCATTTTTCATCTTCTCTGACTTTACCATGCTTTCTCTGGTGAATTCGCTTTTGCATGTTTCGTAAACGCCTTGAGAGAGGTATTCACACCTTTCGACGGTTTGCAAACGTCTTTGGGGCTGAAAAGCCCCTTGCAAAGATGTTAAAACCGCTTGCAATGGCGTGTATACCCCTCGATAGGCGTCGGTTCTCTGAAATATTTATCTTCTTCTTCATCATCATCATCGTCGTCATCATCATCATCATCATCATCATCATCTTAATTTTCATCCTCATCTGCATCTGCATGGTACGAATGTTTTCAAGCATGCCGTAATTCTTGCTTGTTTAGTAAACACCTCGATTTGGGTAAGCCACCTTGCAATGGGGTAAAAGCACCTTCGGGACTGAAAAATCCCTTGCGAAGAGGCATAAACAACTTGCTATGGTGATGGTACCCTTTGAAAGGTATTATATTGCTTTTTATTTACTGCATGGGGTGCTTGCACTGCTTCACATCATTCATTCGATAAATCATTCAAAGTTACTCTCATTCTTTCGACTGATCGGTCCTGTCTTGGTCATCTCTACGCTCTGTGATTGGTCAACTAAAATATTCCGTAACTCTAAAACTATTGGGTCTTCAAATTTTTGGTAAAAGACATTCAGTCTTAGAATCTCTCGAGCAATCTACCCACACAATTCAGAGCGCTCAACCTTGATACCCTGTATAATTTTTACTGACTACTTTTTTCTCTTCCACAGCCCGATTCAAAATCGCCTAAAATTAGTCCAAATCAGATCGCACACGAATGTATTTATGAAATGTATATGTTTTAACAAAAATTTTTCAACTTTCAGACGGGGGGTGACGTTGGTTGCCTTCTCGTGGTGCCCCCCGAACAAATGCGCTGATATCATGATTTTACAAACAATAACGATATCGAGACATTTTTCTTCGCGAATGACGTGCAATCTTACGCTTTTTATTTTAGTCAAATAATAAACTATCCATACTGGTCATACTATTATCAGCGCATTTGACTAAACAACCAACTATTGGAGTAAAGTCCCCTCCTTTCCTTGCACGCCTTTCGTTTTATATACTGCATGTTCCATATAATTACATTTCATAGGAGAACGGTTTCATTTCATATTATGTCTAATTATTCATCTTACATTTTTCAGACTTTTTTTCTCTTCTCTTTCGCAGGTACATTCATGAATTCTTTCTTTTCAGCGAAGTTTAAGGTATTCTAAGATATTAATACCGATCAGTGAACCCTTTTTTCATTATATTCTACAGGTACTACAGATTCAGTGGAATCTGTATACTCATAATTTGTTATAACTGTCCTGATAATAAATGTCATGTGAATGTTTCTAATGTATTCTCCATAAATGTCTTATATGTGAAAAATAATTATTTGCTTGACTCGAACGTGTTATTTATTACTTTACATTCAATTTGATTCTATAGACTTGTTTCATTTCAGAGGTTTTTTTTACAGGTTCTACAAGTTCTAAAATTTCTTCGGGATTTGCAGATTTCATCGCTTTCATGCTGTTTATTTTTCTTCTCCCGCTCTCATGTTTTCTTTCCAGATATTTTCACTGTTTTATTGTTCTTTCAGAGAATTCTTGACTTATTCTTTTATTTCTTTTTAATCTGTATACTCATAATTTGTTATAACTGTCCCGATCATAAATGTCATGTGAATGTTTCTAATGTATTCTCCATAAATGTCTTATATGTGAAAAATAATTATTTGCTTGACTCGAACGTGTTATTTATTACTTTACATTCAATTTGATTCTATAGACTTGTTTCATTTCAGAGGTTTTTTTACAGGTTCTACAAGTTCTAAAATTTCTTCGGGATTTGCAGATTTCATCGCTTTCATGCTGTTTATTTTTCTTCTCCCGCTCTCATGTTTTCTTTCCAGATATTTTCACTGTTTTATTGTTCTTTCAGAGAATTCTTGACTAATTCTTTCATTTCTTGCTAATCTGTATACTCATAATTTGTCATGACTATCCTGATCATAAATGTCATGTAAATTTTTCTAATGTATTCTCCATAAATGTGTTATATGTGAAAAATAATTATTTGCTTGACTCAAACGTGTTATCTATCACTTTACATTTAATTTGATTCTATAGACTTGTTTCATTTCATAGGTTTTTTTACAGGTTCTACAAGTTCTACAATTTCTTCGGGTCCTTCAGGTTCTACGAGTTCTACAGGATTTGCAGATTTCTTTGCTTTTATCGCTTTTATGCTGTTTATATTTCTACTCCCGCTTTCATGGTTTTTTTTTTCAGATATTTTGACTGTTATTGTTCTTCAAGAGATTTCTTGATATAATTTTCTGCCAATCAATATGCATAGATAATTTATCGCAACTATTTTAACCATAAATGTAATGCAAATTTTTTAATGTATTTGCTGTAAACGTCTTATATGTAAAAAATAATTATTTGTTTGACTTGATCATGTTATTTGCTACCCTCTATTCAATTTAATTCTATAAACTTATCTCATTTCAGAAGTTTTTTTTACAGGTTCTACAAGTTCTACAGTATTTTTGTTGCAGTCCCATCAATAAAGGCTTGAAACAACAAGAATCAGTCGTCAGTATTATTAACTGACGGAACGTTATTCATCCTCTTTTTGTTTTACTTTTACTCTAATTTCTAATTTTACATTTTTCAGGTTTTTTTTCTAATCCCTTCCGCAGGTTCATTGACAGAATGATGTTAACGTTGCCTCACAACTACAGCGTGTTGCGAATTTTCAGGTCGTATAGAAGTTATTGAACTTTAGTCCGGTCATATTCCGTACATGTACAGAGCAGGGTATTCTCCATCAGCCAAATACGGTCATTTTTCATCTTCTCTGACTTTACCATGCTTTCTCTGGTGAATTCGCTTTTGCATGTTTCGTAAACGCCTTGAGAGAGGTATTCACACCTTTCGACGGTTTGCAAACGTCTTTGGGGCTGAAAAGCCCCTTGCAAAGATGTTAAAACCGCTTGCAATGGCGTGTATACCCCTCGATAGGCGTCGGTTCTCTGAAATATTTATCTTCTTCTTCATCATCATCATCGTCGTCATCATCATCATCATCATCATCATCATCTTAATTTTCATCCTCATCTGCATCTGCATGGTACGAATGTTTTCAAGCATGCCGTAATTCTTGCTTGTTTAGTAAACACCTCGATTTGGGTAAGCCACCTTGCAATGGGGTAAAAGCACCTTCGGGACTGAAAAATCCCTTGCGAAGAGGCATAAACAACTTGCTATGGTGATGGTACCCTTTGAAAGGTATTATATTGCTTTTTATTTACTGCATGGGGTGCTTGCACTGCTTCACATCATTCATTCGATAAATCATTCAAAGTTACTCTCATTCTTTCGACTGATCGGTCCTGTCTTGGTCATCTCTACGCTCTGTGATTGGTCAACTAAAATATTCCGTAACTCTAAAACTATTGGGTCTTCAAATTTTTGGTAAAAGACATTCAGTCTTAGAATCTCTCGAGCAATCTACCCACACAATTCAGAGCGCTCAACCTTGATACCCTGTATAATTTTTACTGACTACTTTTTTCTCTTCCACAGCCCGATTCAAAATCGCCTAAAATTAGTCCAAATCAGATCGCACACGAATGTATTTATGAAATGTATATGTTTTAACAAAAATTTTTCAACTTTCAGACGGGGGGTGACGTTGGTTGCCTTCTCGTGGTGCCCCCCGAACAAATGCGCTGATATCATGATTTTACAAACAATAACGATATCGAGACATTTTTCTTCGCGAATGACGTGCAATCTTACGCTTTTTATTTTAGTCAAATAATAAACTATCCATACTGGTCATACTATTATCAGCGCATTTGACTAAACAACCAACTATTGGAGTAAAGTCCCCTCCTTTCCTTGCACGCCTTTCGTTTTATATACTGCATGTTCCATATAATTACATTTCATAGGAGAACGGTTTCATTTCATATTATGTCTAATTATTCATCTTACATTTTTCAGACTTTTTTTCTCTTCTCTTTCGCAGGTACATTCATGAATTCTTTCTTTTCAGCGAAGTTTAAGGTATTCTAAGATATTAATACCGATCAGTGAACCCTTTTTTCATTATATTCTACAGGTACTACAGATTCAGTGGAATCTGTATACTCATAATTTGTTATAACTGTCCTGATAATAAATGTCATGTGAATGTTTCTAATGTATTCTCCATAAATGTCTTATATGTGAAAAATAATTATTTGCTTGACTCGAACGTGTTATTTATTACTTTACATTCAATTTGATTCTATAGACTTGTTTCATTTCAGAGGTTTTTTTTACAGGTTCTACAAGTTCTAAAATTTCTTCGGGATTTGCAGATTTCATCGCTTTCATGCTGTTTATTTTTCTTCTCCCGCTCTCATGTTTTCTTTCCAGATATTTTCACTGTTTTATTGTTCTTTCAGAGAATTCTTGACTTATTCTTTTATTTCTTTTTAATCTGTATACTCATAATTTGTTATAACTGTCCCGATCATAAATGTCATGTGAATGTTTCTAATGTATTCTCCATAAATGTCTTATATGTGAAAAATAATTATTTGCTTGACTCGAACGTGTTATTTATTACTTTACATTCAATTTGATTCTATAGACTTGTTTCATTTCAGAGGTTTTTCTCACAGGTTCTACAAGTTCTACAAGTTCTACAGGATTTGCAGATTTCATCGCTGTTTATTTTTCTCCTCCCGCTTTCATGTTTTCTTTTCAGATATTTTTACTGTTTTATTGTTCTTTCAGAGAATTCTTGACTAATTCTTTTATTTCTTTCTAATCTGTATATTCATAATTTGTTATAACTGTCCCGATCATAAATGTCATGTGAATTTTTCTAATGTATTCTCCATAAATGTCTTATATGTGAAACATAATTATTTGCTTGACTCAAACGTGTTATTTATTACTTTACATTCAATTTGATTCTATAGACTTGTTTCATTTCAGAGGTTTTTTTACAGGTTCTACAAGTTCTAAAATTTCTTCGGGATTTGCAGATTTCATCGCTTTCATGCTGTTTATTTTTCTTCTCCCGCTCTCATGTTTTCTTTCCAGATATTTTCACTGTTTTATTGTTCTTTCAGAGAATTCTTGACTAATTCTTTCATTTCTTGCTAATCTGTATACTCATAATTTGTCATGACTATCCTGATCATAAATGTCATGTAAATTTTTCTAATGTATTCTCCATAAATGTGTTATATGTGAAAAATAATTATTTGCTTGACTCAAACGTGTTATCTATCACTTTACATTTAATTTGATTCTATAGACTTGTTTCATTTCATAGGTTTTTTTACAGGTTCTACAAGTTCTACAATTTCTTCGGGTCCTTCAGGTTCTACGAGTTCTACAGGATTTGCAGATTTCTTTGCTTTTATCGCTTTTATGCTGTTTATATTTCTACTCCCGCTTTCATGGTTTTTTTTTTCAGATATTTTGACTGTTATTGTTCTTCAAGAGATTTCTTGATATAATTTTCTGCCAATCAATATGCATAGATAATTTATCGCAACTATTTTAACCATAAATGTAATGCAAATTTTTTAATGTATTTGCTGTAAACGTCTTATATGTAAAAAATAATTATTTGTTTGACTTGATCATGTTATTTGCTACCCTCTATTCAATTTAATTCTATAAACTTATCTCATTTCAGAAGTTTTTTTTACAGGTTCTACAAGTTCTACAGTATTTTTGTTGCAGTCCCATCAATAAAGGCTTGAAACAACAAGAATCAGTCGTCAGTATTATTAACTGACGGAACGTTATTCATCCTCTTTTTGTTTTACTTTTACTCTAATTTCTAATTTTACATTTTTCAGGTTTTTTTTCTAATCCCTTCCGCAGGTTCATTGACAGAATGATGTTAACGTTGCCTCACAACTACAGCGTGTTGCGAATTTTCAGGTCGTATAGAAGTTATTGAACTTTAGTCCGGTCATATTCCGTACATGTACAGAGCAGGGTATTCTCCATCAGCCAAATACGGTCATTTTTCATCTTCTCTGACTTTACCATGCTTTCTCTGGTGAATTCGCTTTTGCATGTTTCGTAAACGCCTTGAGAGAGGTATTCACACCTTTCGACGGTTTGCAAACGTCTTTGGGGCTGAAAAGCCCCTTGCAAAGATGTTAAAACCGCTTGCAATGGCGTGTATACCCCTCGATAGGCGTCGGTTCTCTGAAATATTTATCTTCTTCTTCATCATCATCATCGTCGTCATCATCATCATCATCATCATCATCATCTTAATTTTCATCCTCATCTGCATCTGCATGGTACGAATGTTTTCAAGCATGCCGTAATTCTTGCTTGTTTAGTAAACACCTCGATTTGGGTAAGCCACCTTGCAATGGGGTAAAAGCACCTTCGGGACTGAAAAATCCCTTGCGAAGAGGCATAAACAACTTGCTATGGTGATGGTACCCTTTGAAAGGTATTATATTGCTTTTTATTTACTGCATGGGGTGCTTGCACTGCTTCACATCATTCATTCGATAAATCATTCAAAGTTACTCTCATTCTTTCGACTGATCGGTCCTGTCTTGGTCATCTCTACGCTCTGTGATTGGTCAACTAAAATATTCCGTAACTCTAAAACTATTGGGTCTTCAAATTTTTGGTAAAAGACATTCAGTCTTAGAATCTCTCGAGCAATCTACCCACACAATTCAGAGCGCTCAACCTTGATACCCTGTATAATTTTTACTGACTACTTTTTTCTCTTCCACAGCCCGATTCAAAATCGCCTAAAATTAGTCCAAATCAGATCGCACACGAATGTATTTATGAAATGTATATGTTTTAACAAAAATTTTTCAACTTTCAGACGGGGGGTGACGTTGGTTGCCTTCTCGTGGTGCCCCCCGAACAAATGCGCTGATATCATGATTTTACAAACAATAACGATATCGAGACATTTTTCTTCGCGAATGACGTGCAATCTTACGCTTTTTATTTTAGTCAAATAATAAACTATCCATACTGGTCATACTATTATCAGCGCATTTGACTAAACAACCAACTATTGGAGTAAAGTCCCCTCCTTTCCTTGCACGCCTTTCGTTTTATATACTGCATGTTCCATATAATTACATTTCATAGGAGAACGGTTTCATTTCATATTATGTCTAATTATTCATCTTACATTTTTCAGACTTTTTTTCTCTTCTCTTTCGCAGGTACATTCATGAATTCTTTCTTTTCAGCGAAGTTTAAGGTATTCTAAGATATTAATACCGATCAGTGAACCCTTTTTTCATTATATTCTACAGGTACTACAGATTCAGTGGAATCTGTATACTCATAATTTGTTATAACTGTCCTGATAATAAATGTCATGTGAATGTTTCTAATGTATTCTCCATAAATGTCTTATATGTGAAAAATAATTATTTGCTTGACTCGAACGTGTTATTTATTACTTTACATTCAATTTGATTCTATAGACTTGTTTCATTTCAGAGGTTTTTTTTACAGGTTCTACAAGTTCTAAAATTTCTTCGGGATTTGCAGATTTCATCGCTTTCATGCTGTTTATTTTTCTTCTCCCGCTCTCATGTTTTCTTTCCAGATATTTTCACTGTTTTATTGTTCTTTCAGAGAATTCTTGACTTATTCTTTTATTTCTTTTTAATCTGTATACTCATAATTTGTTATAACTGTCCCGATCATAAATGTCATGTGAATGTTTCTAATGTATTCTCCATAAATGTCTTATATGTGAAAAATAATTATTTGCTTGACTCGAACGTGTTATTTATTACTTTACATTCAATTTGATTCTATAGACTTGTTTCATTTCAGAGGTTTTTCTCACAGGTTCTACAAGTTCTACAAGTTCTACAGGATTTGCAGATTTCATCGCTGTTTATTTTTCTCCTCCCGCTTTCATGTTTTCTTTTCAGATATTTTTACTGTTTTATTGTTCTTTCAGAGAATTCTTGACTAATTCTTTTATTTCTTTCTAATCTGTATATTCATAATTTGTTATAACTGTCCCGATCATAAATGTCATGTGAATTTTTCTAATGTATTCTCCATAAATGTCTTATATGTGAAACATAATTATTTGCTTGACTCAAACGTGTTATTTATTACTTTACATTCAATTTGATTCTATAGACTTGTTTCATTTCAGAGGTTTTTTTACAGGTTCTACAAGTTCTAAAATTTCTTCGGGATTTGCAGATTTCATCGCTTTCATGCTGTTTATTTTTCTTCTCCCGCTCTCATGTTTTCTTTCCAGATATTTTCACTGTTTTATTGTTCTTTCAGAGAATTCTTGACTAATTCTTTCATTTCTTGCTAATCTGTATACTCATAATTTGTCATGACTATCCTGATCATAAATGTCATGTAAATTTTTCTAATGTATTCTCCATAAATGTGTTATATGTGAAAAATAATTATTTGCTTGACTCAAACGTGTTATCTATCACTTTACATTTAATTTGATTCTATAGACTTGTTTCATTTCATAGGTTTTTTTACAGGTTCTACAAGTTCTACAATTTCTTCGGGTCCTTCAGGTTCTACGAGTTCTACAGGATTTGCAGATTTCTTTGCTTTTATCGCTTTTATGCTGTTTATATTTCTACTCCCGCTTTCATGGTTTTTTTTTTCAGATATTTTGACTGTTATTGTTCTTCAAGAGATTTCTTGATATAATTTTCTGCCAATCAATATGCATAGATAATTTATCGCAACTATTTTAACCATAAATGTAATGCAAATTTTTTAATGTATTTGCTGTAAACGTCTTATATGTAAAAAATAATTATTTGCTTGACTCGAACGTGTTATTTATTACTTTACATTCAATTTGATTCTATAGACTTGTTTCATTTCAGAGGTTTTTCTCACAGGTTCTACAAGTTCTACAAGTTCTACAGGATTTGCAGATTTCATCGCTGTTTATTTTTCTCCTCCCGCTTTCATGTTTTCTTTTCAGATATTTTTACTGTTTTATTGTTCTTTCAGAGAATTCTTGACTAATTCTTTTATTTCTTTCTAATCTGTATATTCATAATTTGTTATAACTGTCCCGATCATAAATGTCATGTGAATTTTTCTAATGTATTCTCCATAAATGTCTTATATGTGAAACATAATTATTTGCTTGACTCAAACGTGTTATTTATTACTTTACATTCAATTTGATTCTATAGACTTGTTTCATTTCAGAGGTTTTTTTACAGGTTCTACAAGTTCTAAAATTTCTTCGGGATTTGCAGATTTCATCGCTTTCATGCTGTTTATTTTTCTTCTCCCGCTCTCATGTTTTCTTTCCAGATATTTTCACTGTTTTATTGTTCTTTCAGAGAATTCTTGACTAATTCTTTCATTTCTTGCTAATCTGTATACTCATAATTTGTCATGACTATCCTGATCATAAATGTCATGTAAATTTTTCTAATGTATTCTCCATAAATGTGTTATATGTGAAAAATAATTATTTGCTTGACTCAAACGTGTTATCTATCACTTTACATTTAATTTGATTCTATAGACTTGTTTCATTTCATAGGTTTTTTTACAGGTTCTACAAGTTCTACAATTTCTTCGGGTCCTTCAGGTTCTACGAGTTCTACAGGATTTGCAGATTTCTTTGCTTTTATCGCTTTTATGCTGTTTATATTTCTACTCCCGCTTTCATGGTTTTTTTTTCAGATATTTTGACTGTTATTGTTCTTCAAGAGATTTCTTGATATAATTTTCTGCCAATCAATATGCATAGATAATTTATCGCAACTATTTTAACCATAAATGTAATGCAAATTTTTTAATGTATTTGCTGTAAACGTCTTATATGTAAAAAATAATTATTTGTTTGACTTGATCATGTTATTTGCTACCCTCTATTCAATTTAATTCTATAAACTTATCTCATTTCAGAAGTTTTTTTTACAGGTTCTACAAGTTCTACAGTATTTTTGTTGCAGTCCCATCAATAAAGGCTTGAAACAACAAGAATCAGTCGTCAGTATTATTAACTGACGGAACGTTATTCATCCTCTTTTTGTTTTACTTTTACTCTAATTTCTAATTTTACATTTTTCAGGTTTTTTTTTCTAATCCCTTCCGCAGGTTCATTGACAGAATGATGTTAACGTTGCCTCACAACTACAGCGTGTTGCGAATTTTCAGGTCGTATAGAAGTTATTGAACTTTAGTCCGGTCATATTCCGTACATGTACAGAGCAGGGTATTCTCCATCAGCCAAATACGGTCATTTTTCATCTTCTCTGACTTTACCATGCTTTCTCTGGTGAATTCGCTTTTGCATGTTTCGTAAACGCCTTGAGAGAGGTATTCACACCTTTCGACGGTTTGCAAACGTCTTTGGGGCTGAAAAGCCCCTTGCAAAGATGTTAAAACCGCTTGCAATGGCGTGTATACCCCTCGATAGGCGTCGGTTCTCTGAAATATTTATCTTCTTCTTCATCATCATCATCGTCGTCATCATCATCATCATCATCATCATCATCTTAATTTTCATCCTCATCTGCATCTGCATGGTACGAATGTTTTCAAGCATGCCGTAATTCTTGCTTGTTTAGTAAACACCTCGATTTGGGTAAGCCACCTTGCAATGGGGTAAAAGCACCTTCGGGACTGAAAAATCCCTTGCGAAGAGGCATAAACAACTTGCTATGGTGATGGTACCCTTTGAAAGGTATTATATTGCTTTTTATTTACTGCATGGGGTGCTTGCACTGCTTCACATCATTCATTCGATAAATCATTCAAAGTTACTCTCATTCTTTCGACTGATCGGTCCTGTCTTGGTCATCTCTACGCTCTGTGATTGGTCAACTAAAATATTCCGTAACTCTAAAACTATTGGGTCTTCAAATTTTTGGTAAAAGACATTCAGTCTTAGAATCTCTCGAGCAATCTACCCACACAATTCAGAGCGCTCAACCTTGATACCCTGTATAATTTTTACTGACTACTTTTTTCTCTTCCACAGCCCGATTCAAAATCGCCTAAAATTAGTCCAAATCAGATCGCACACGAATGTATTTATGAAATGTATATGTTTTAACAAAAATTTTTCAACTTTCAGACGGGGGGTGACGTTGGTTGCCTTCTCGTGGTGCCCCCCGAACAAATGCGCTGATATCATGATTTTACAAACAATAACGATATCGAGACATTTTTCTTCGCGAATGACGTGCAATCTTACGCTTTTTATTTTAGTCAAATAATAAACTATCCATACTGGTCATACTATTATCAGCGCATTTGACTAAACAACCAACTATTGGAGTAAAGTCCCCTCCTTTCCTTGCACGCCTTTCGTTTTATATACTGCATGTTCCATATAATTACATTTCATAGGAGAACGGTTTCATTTCATATTATGTCTAATTATTCATCTTACATTTTTCAGACTTTTTTTCTCTTCTCTTTCGCAGGTACATTCATGAATTCTTTCTTTTCAGCGAAGTTTAAGGTATTCTAAGATATTAATACCGATCAGTGAACCCTTTTTTCATTATATTCTACAGGTACTACAGATTCAGTGGAATCTGTATACTCATAATTTGTTATAACTGTCCTGATAATAAATGTCATGTGAATGTTTCTAATGTATTCTCCATAAATGTCTTATATGTGAAAAATAATTATTTGCTTGACTCGAACGTGTTATTTATTACTTTACATTCAATTTGATTCTATAGACTTGTTTCATTTCAGAGGTTTTTTTTACAGGTTCTACAAGTTCTAAAATTTCTTCGGGATTTGCAGATTTCATCGCTTTCATGCTGTTTATTTTTCTTCTCCCGCTCTCATGTTTTCTTTCCAGATATTTTCACTGTTTTATTGTTCTTTCAGAGAATTCTTGACTTATTCTTTTATTTCTTTTTAATCTGTATACTCATAATTTGTTATAACTGTCCCGATCATAAATGTCATGTGAATGTTTCTAATGTATTCTCCATAAATGTCTTATATGTGAAAAATAATTATTTGCTTGACTCGAACGTGTTATTTATTACTTTACATTCAATTTGATTCTATAGACTTGTTTCATTTCAGAGGTTTTTCTCACAGGTTCTACAAGTTCTACAAGTTCTACAGGATTTGCAGATTTCATCGCTGTTTATTTTTCTCCTCCCGCTTTCATGTTTTCTTTTCAGATATTTTTACTGTTTTATTGTTCTTTCAGAGAATTCTTGACTAATTCTTTTATTTCTTTCTAATCTGTATATTCATAATTTGTTATAACTGTCCCGATCATAAATGTCATGTGAATTTTTCTAATGTATTCTCCATAAATGTCTTATATGTGAAACATAATTATTTGCTTGACTCAAACGTGTTATTTATTACTTTACATTCAATTTGATTCTATAGACTTGTTTCATTTCAGAGGTTTTTTTACAGGTTCTACAAGTTCTAAAATTTCTTCGGGATTTGCAGATTTCATCGCTTTCATGCTGTTTATTTTTCTTCTCCCGCTCTCATGTTTTCTTTCCAGATATTTTCACTGTTTTATTGTTCTTTCAGAGAATTCTTGACTAATTCTTTCATTTCTTGCTAATCTGTATACTCATAATTTGTCATGACTATCCTGATCATAAATGTCATGTAAATTTTTCTAATGTATTCTCCATAAATGTGTTATATGTGAAAAATAATTATTTGCTTGACTCAAACGTGTTATCTATCACTTTACATTTAATTTGATTCTATAGACTTGTTTCATTTCATAGGTTTTTTTACAGGTTCTACAAGTTCTACAATTTCTTCGGGTCCTTCAGGTTCTACGAGTTCTACAGGATTTGCAGATTTCTTTGCTTTTATCGCTTTTATGCTGTTTATATTTCTACTCCCGCTTTCATGGTTTTTTTTTTCAGATATTTTGACTGTTATTGTTCTTCAAGAGATTTCTTGATATAATTTTCTGCCAATCAATATGCATAGATAATTTATCGCAACTATTTTAACCATAAATGTAATGCAAATTTTTTAATGTATTTGCTGTAAACGTCTTATATGTAAAAAATAATTATTTGTTTGACTTGATCATGTTATTTGCTACCCTCTATTCAATTTAATTCTATAAACTTATCTCATTTCAGAAGTTTTTTTTACAGGTTCTACAAGTTCTACAGTATTTTTGTTGCAGTCCCATCAATAAAGGCTTGAAACAACAAGAATCAGTCGTCAGTATTATTAACTGACGGAACGTTATTCATCCTCTTTTTGTTTTACTTTTACTCTAATTTCTAATTTTACATTTTTCAGGTTTTTTTTCTAATCCCTTCCGCAGGTTCATTGACAGAATGATGTTAACGTTGCCTCACAACTACAGCGTGTTGCGAATTTTCAGGTCGTATAGAAGTTATTGAACTTTAGTCCGGTCATATTCCGTACATGTACAGAGCAGGGTATTCTCCATCAGCCAAATACGGTCATTTTTCATCTTCTCTGACTTTACCATGCTTTCTCTGGTGAATTCGCTTTTGCATGTTTCGTAAACGCCTTGAGAGAGGTATTCACACCTTTCGACGGTTTGCAAACGTCTTTGGGGCTGAAAAGCCCCTTGCAAAGATGTTAAAACCGCTTGCAATGGCGTGTATACCCCTCGATAGGGGTCGGTTCTCTGAAATATTTATCTTCTTCTTCATCATCATCATCGTCGTCATCATCATCATCATCATCATCATCATCTTAATTTTCATCCTCATCTGCATCTGCATGGTACGAATGTTTTCAAGCATGCCGTAATTCTTGCTTGTTTAGTAAACACCTCGATTTGGGTAAGCCACCTTGCAATGGGGTAAAAGCACCTTCGGGACTGAAAAATCCCTTGCGAAGAGGCATAAACAACTTGCTATGGTGATGGTACCCTTTGAAAGGTATTATATTGCTTTTTATTTACTGCATGGGGTGCTTGCACTGCTTCACATCATTCATTCGATAAATCATTCAAAGTTACTCTCATTCTTTCGACTGATCGGTCCTGTCTTGGTCATCTCTACGCTCTGTGATTGGTCAACTAAAATATTCCGTAACTCTAAAACTATTGGGTCTTCAAATTTTTGGTAAAAGACATTCAGTCTTAGAATCTCTCGAGCAATCTACCCACACAATTCAGAGCGCTCAACCTTGATACCCTGTATAATTTTTACTGACTACTTTTTTCTCTTCCACAGCCCGATTCAAAATCGCCTAAAATTAGTCCAAATCAGATCGCACACGAATGTATTTATGAAATGTATATGTTTTAACAAAAATTTTTCAACTTTCAGACGGGGGGTGACGTTGGTTGCCTTCTCGTGGTGCCCCCCGAACAAATGCGCTGATATCATGATTTTACAAACAATAACGATATCGAGACATTTTTCTTCGCGAATGACGTGCAATCTTACGCTTTTTATTTTAGTCAAATAATAAACTATCCATACTGGTCATACTATTATCAGCGCATTTGACTAAACAACCAACTATTGGAGTAAAGTCCCCTCCTTTCCTTGCACGCCTTTCGTTTTATATACTGCATGTTCCATATAATTACATTTCATAGGAGAACGGTTTCATTTCATATTATGTCTAATTATTCATCTTACATTTTTCAGACTTTTTTTCTCTTCTCTTTCGCAGGTACATTCATGAATTCTTTCTTTTCAGCGAAGTTTAAGGTATTCTAAGATATTAATACCGATCAGTGAACCCTTTTTTCATTATATTCTACAGGTACTACAGATTCAGTGGAATCTGTATACTCATAATTTGTTATAACTGTCCTGATAATAAATGTCATGTGAATGTTTCTAATGTATTCTCCATAAATGTCTTATATGTGAAAAATAATTATTTGCTTGACTCGAACGTGTTATTTATTACTTTACATTCAATTTGATTCTATAGACTTGTTTCATTTCAGAGGTTTTTTTTACAGGTTCTACAAGTTCTAAAATTTCTTCGGGATTTGCAGATTTCATCGCTTTCATGCTGTTTATTTTTCTTCTCCCGCTCTCATGTTTTCTTTCCAGATATTTTCACTGTTTTATTGTTCTTTCAGAGAATTCTTGACTTATTCTTTTATTTCTTTTTAATCTGTATACTCATAATTTGTTATAACTGTCCCGATCATAAATGTCATGTGAATGTTTCTAATGTATTCTCCATAAATGTCTTATATGTGAAAAATAATTATTTGCTTGACTCGAACGTGTTATTTATTACTTTACATTCAATTTGATTCTATAGACTTGTTTCATTTCAGAGGTTTTTCTCACAGGTTCTACAAGTTCTACAAGTTCTACAGGATTTGCAGATTTCATCGCTGTTTATTTTTCTCCTCCCGCTTTCATGTTTTCTTTTCAGATATTTTTACTGTTTTATTGTTCTTTCAGAGAATTCTTGACTAATTCTTTTATTTCTTTCTAATCTGTATATTCATAATTTGTTATAACTGTCCCGATCATAAATGTCATGTGAATTTTTCTAATGTATTCTCCATAAATGTCTTATATGTGAAACATAATTATTTGCTTGACTCAAACGTGTTATTTATTACTTTACATTCAATTTGATTCTATAGACTTGTTTCATTTCAGAGGTTTTTTTACAGGTTCTACAAGTTCTAAAATTTCTTCGGGATTTGCAGATTTCATCGCTTTCATGCTGTTTATTTTTCTTCTCCCGCTCTCATGTTTTCTTTCCAGATATTTTCACTGTTTTATTGTTCTTTCAGAGAATTCTTGACTAATTCTTTCATTTCTTGCTAATCTGTATACTCATAATTTGTCATGACTATCCTGATCATAAATGTCATGTAAATTTTTCTAATGTATTCTCCATAAATGTGTTATATGTGAAAAATAATTATTTGCTTGACTCAAACGTGTTATCTATCACTTTACATTTAATTTGATTCTATAGACTTGTTTCATTTCATAGGTTTTTTTACAGGTTCTACAAGTTCTACAATTTCTTCGGGTCCTTCAGGTTCTACGAGTTCTACAGGATTTGCAGATTTCTTTGCTTTTATCGCTTTTATGCTGTTTATATTTCTACTCCCGCTTTCATGGTTTTTTTTTTCAGATATTTTGACTGTTATTGTTCTTCAAGAGATTTCTTGATATAATTTTCTGCCAATCAATATGCATAGATAATTTATCGCAACTATTTTAACCATAAATGTAATGCAAATTTTTTAATGTATTTGCTGTAAACGTCTTATATGTAAAAAATAATTATTTGTTTGACTTGATCATGTTATTTGCTACCCTCTATTCAATTTAATTCTATAAACTTATCTCATTTCAGAAGTTTTTTTTACAGGTTCTACAAGTTCTACAGTATTTTTGTTGCAGTCCCATCAATAAAGGCTTGAAACAACAAGAATCAGTCGTCAGTATTATTAACTGACGGAACGTTATTCATCCTCTTTTTGTTTTACTTTTACTCTAATTTCTAATTTTACATTTTTCAGGTTTTTTTTCTAATCCCTTCCGCAGGTTCATTGACAGAATGATGTTAACGTTGCCTCACAACTACAGCGTGTTGCGAATTTTCAGGTCGTATAGAAGTTATTGAACTTTAGTCCGGTCATATTCCGTACATGTACAGAGCAGGGTATTCTCCATCAGCCAAATACGGTCATTTTTCATCTTCTCTGACTTTACCATGCTTTCTCTGGTGAATTCGCTTTTGCATGTTTCGTAAACGCCTTGAGAGAGGTATTCACACCTTTCGACGGTTTGCAAACGTCTTTGGGGCTGAAAAGCCCCTTGCAAAGATGTTAAAACCGCTTGCAATGGCGTGTATACCCCTCGATAGGCGTCGGTTCTCTGAAATATTTATCTTCTTCTTCATCATCATCATCGTCGTCATCATCATCATCATCATCATCATCATCTTAATTTTCATCCTCATCTGCATCTGCATGGTACGAATGTTTTCAAGCATGCCGTAATTCTTGCTTGTTTAGTAAACACCTCGATTTGGGTAAGCCACCTTGCAATGGGGTAAAAGCACCTTCGGGACTGAAAAATCCCTTGCGAAGAGGCATAAACAACTTGCTATGGTGATGGTACCCTTTGAAAGGTATTATATTGCTTTTTATTTACTGCATGGGGTGCTTGCACTGCTTCACATCATTCATTCGATAAATCATTCAAAGTTACTCTCATTCTTTCGACTGATCGGTCCTGTCTTGGTCATCTCTACGCTCTGTGATTGGTCAACTAAAATATTCCGTAACTCTAAAACTATTGGGTCTTCAAATTTTTGGTAAAAGACATTCAGTCTTAGAATCTCTCGAGCAATCTACCCACACAATTCAGAGCGCTCAACCTTGATACCCTGTATAATTTTTACTGACTACTTTTTTCTCTTCCACAGCCCGATTCAAAATCGCCTAAAATTAGTCCAAATCAGATCGCACACGAATGTATTTATGAAATGTATATGTTTTAACAAAAATTTTTCAACTTTCAGACGGGGGGTGACGTTGGTTGCCTTCTCGTGGTGCCCCCCGAACAAATGCGCTGATATCATGATTTTACAAACAATAACGATATCGAGACATTTTTCTTCGCGAATGACGTGCAATCTTACGCTTTTTATTTTAGTCAAATAATAAACTATCCATACTGGTCATACTATTATCAGCGCATTTGACTAAACAACCAACTATTGGAGTAAAGTCCCCTCCTTTCCTTGCACGCCTTTCGTTTTATATACTGCATGTTCCATATAATTACATTTCATAGGAGAACGGTTTCATTTCATATTATGTCTAATTATTCATCTTACATTTTTCAGACTTTTTTTCTCTTCTCTTTCGCAGGTACATTCATGAATTCTTTCTTTTCAGCGAAGTTTAAGGTATTCTAAGATATTAATACCGATCAGTGAACCCTTTTTTCATTATATTCTACAGGTACTACAGATTCAGTGGAATCTGTATACTCATAATTTGTTATAACTGTCCTGATAATAAATGTCATGTGAATGTTTCTAATGTATTCTCCATAAATGTCTTATATGTGAAAAATAATTATTTGCTTGACTCGAACGTGTTATTTATTACTTTACATTCAATTTGATTCTATAGACTTGTTTCATTTCAGAGGTTTTTTTTACAGGTTCTACAAGTTCTAAAATTTCTTCGGGATTTGCAGATTTCATCGCTTTCATGCTGTTTATTTTTCTTCTCCCGCTCTCATGTTTTCTTTCCAGATATTTTCACTGTTTTATTGTTCTTTCAGAGAATTCTTGACTTATTCTTTTATTTCTTTTTAATCTGTATACTCATAATTTGTTATAACTGTCCCGATCATAAATGTCATGTGAATGTTTCTAATGTATTCTCCATAAATGTCTTATATGTGAAAAATAATTATTTGCTTGACTCGAACGTGTTATTTATTACTTTACATTCAATTTGATTCTATAGACTTGTTTCATTTCAGAGGTTTTTCTCACAGGTTCTACAAGTTCTACAAGTTCTACAGGATTTGCAGATTTCATCGCTGTTTATTTTTCTCCTCCCGCTTTCATGTTTTCTTTTCAGATATTTTTACTGTTTTATTGTTCTTTCAGAGAATTCTTGACTAATTCTTTTATTTCTTTCTAATCTGTATATTCATAATTTGTTATAACTGTCCCGATCATAAATGTCATGTGAATTTTTCTAATGTATTCTCCATAAATGTCTTATATGTGAAACATAATTATTTGCTTGACTCAAACGTGTTATTTATTACTTTACATTCAATTTGATTCTATAGACTTGTTTCATTTCAGAGGTTTTTTTACAGGTTCTACAAGTTCTAAAATTTCTTCGGGATTTGCAGATTTCATCGCTTTCATGCTGTTTATTTTTCTTCTCCCGCTCTCATGTTTTCTTTCCAGATATTTTCACTGTTTTATTGTTCTTTCAGAGAATTCTTGACTTATTCTTTTATTTCTTTTTAATCTGTATACTCATAATTTGTTATAACTGTCCCGATCATAAATGTCATGTGAATGTTTCTAATGTATTCTCCATAAATGTCTTATATGTGAAAAATAATTATTTGCTTGACTCGAACGTGTTATTTATTACTTTACATTCAATTTGATTCTATAGACTTGTTTCATTTCAGAGGTTTTTCTCACAGGTTCTACAAGTTCTACAAGTTCTACAGGATTTGCAGATTTCATCGCTGTTTATTTTTCTCCTCCCGCTTTCATGTTTTCTTTTCAGATATTTTTACTGTTTTATTGTTCTTTCAGAGAATTCTTGACTAATTCTTTTATTTCTTTCTAATCTGTATATTCATAATTTGTTATAACTGTCCCGATCATAAATGTCATGTGAATTTTTCTAATGTATTCTCCATAAATGTCTTATATGTGAAACATAATTATTTGCTTGACTCAAACGTGTTATTTATTACTTTACATTCAATTTGATTCTATAGACTTGTTTCATTTCAGAGGTTTTTTTACAGGTTCTACAAGTTCTAAAATTTCTTCGGGATTTGCAGATTTCATCGCTTTCATGCTGTTTATTTTTCTTCTCCCGCTCTCATGTTTTCTTTCCAGATATTTTCACTGTTTTATTGTTCTTTCAGAGAATTCTTGACTAATTCTTTCATTTCTTGCTAATCTGTATACTCATAATTTGTCATGACTATCCTGATCATAAATGTCATGTAAATTTTTCTAATGTATTCTCCATAAATGTGTTATATGTGAAAAATAATTATTTGCTTGACTCAAACGTGTTATCTATCACTTTACATTTAATTTGATTCTATAGACTTGTTTCATTTCATAGGTTTTTTTACAGGTTCTACAAGTTCTACAATTTCTTCGGGTCCTTCAGGTTCTACGAGTTCTACAGGATTTGCAGATTTCTTTGCTTTTATCGCTTTTATGCTGTTTATATTTCTACTCCCGCTTTCATGGTTTTTTTTTTCAGATATTTTGACTGTTATTGTTCTTCAAGAGATTTCTTGATATAATTTTCTGCCAATCAATATGCATAGATAATTTATCGCAACTATTTTAACCATAAATGTAATGCAAATTTTTTAATGTATTTGCTGTAAACGTCTTATATGTAAAAAATAATTATTTGTTTGACTTGATCATGTTATTTGCTACCCTCTATTCAATTTAATTCTATAAACTTATCTCATTTCAGAAGTTTTTTTTACAGGTTCTACAAGTTCTACAGTATTTTTGTTGCAGTCCCATCAATAAAGGCTTGAAACAACAAGAATCAGTCGTCAGTATTATTAACTGACGGAACGTTATTCATCCTCTTTTTGTTTTACTTTTACTCTAATTTCTAATTTTACATTTTTCAGGTTTTTTTTTCTAATCCCTTCCGCAGGTTCATTGACAGAATGATGTTAACGTTGCCTCACAACTACAGCGTGTTGCGAATTTTCAGGTCGTATAGAAGTTATTGAACTTTAGTCCGGTCATATTCCGTACATGTACAGAGCAGGGTATTCTCCATCAGCCAAATACGGTCATTTTTCATCTTCTCTGACTTTACCATGCTTTCTCTGGTGAATTCGCTTTTGCATGTTTCGTAAACGCCTTGAGAGAGGTATTCACACCTTTCGACGGTTTGCAAACGTCTTTGGGGCTGAAAAGCCCCTTGCAAAGATGTTAAAACCGCTTGCAATGGCGTGTATACCCCTCGATAGGCGTCGGTTCTCTGAAATATTTATCTTCTTCTTCATCATCATCATCGTCGTCATCATCATCATCATCATCATCATCATCTTAATTTTCATCCTCATCTGCATCTGCATGGTACGAATGTTTTCAAGCATGCCGTAATTCTTGCTTGTTTAGTAAACACCTCGATTTGGGTAAGCCACCTTGCAATGGGGTAAAAGCACCTTCGGGACTGAAAAATCCCTTGCGAAGAGGCATAAACAACTTGCTATGGTGATGGTACCCTTTGAAAGGTATTATATTGCTTTTTATTTACTGCATGGGGTGCTTGCACTGCTTCACATCATTCATTCGATAAATCATTCAAAGTTACTCTCATTCTTTCGACTGATCGGTCCTGTCTTGGTCATCTCTACGCTCTGTGATTGGTCAACTAAAATATTCCGTAACTCTAAAACTATTGGGTCTTCAAATTTTTGGTAAAAGACATTCAGTCTTAGAATCTCTCGAGCAATCTACCCACACAATTCAGAGCGCTCAACCTTGATACCCTGTATAATTTTTACTGACTACTTTTTTCTCTTCCACAGCCCGATTCAAAATCGCCTAAAATTAGTCCAAATCAGATCGCACACGAATGTATTTATGAAATGTATATGTTTTAACAAAAATTTTTCAACTTTCAGACGGGGGGTGACGTTGGTTGCCTTCTCGTGGTGCCCCCCGAACAAATGCGCTGATATCATGATTTTACAAACAATAACGATATCGAGACATTTTTCTTCGCGAATGACGTGCAATCTTACGCTTTTTATTTTAGTCAAATAATAAACTATCCATACTGGTCATACTATTATCAGCGCATTTGACTAAACAACCAACTATTGGAGTAAAGTCCCCTCCTTTCCTTGCACGCCTTTCGTTTTATATACTGCATGTTCCATATAATTACATTTCATAGGAGAACGGTTTCATTTCATATTATGTCTAATTATTCATCTTACATTTTTCAGACTTTTTTTCTCTTCTCTTTCGCAGGTACATTCATGAATTCTTTCTTTTCAGCGAAGTTTAAGGTATTCTAAGATATTAATACCGATCAGTGAACCCTTTTTTCATTATATTCTACAGGTACTACAGATTCAGTGGAATCTGTATACTCATAATTTGTTATAACTGTCCTGATAATAAATGTCATGTGAATGTTTCTAATGTATTCTCCATAAATGTCTTATATGTGAAAAATAATTATTTGCTTGACTCGAACGTGTTATTTATTACTTTACATTCAATTTGATTCTATAGACTTGTTTCATTTCAGAGGTTTTTTTTACAGGTTCTACAAGTTCTAAAATTTCTTCGGGATTTGCAGATTTCATCGCTTTCATGCTGTTTATTTTTCTTCTCCCGCTCTCATGTTTTCTTTCCAGATATTTTCACTGTTTTATTGTTCTTTCAGAGAATTCTTGACTTATTCTTTTATTTCTTTTTAATCTGTATACTCATAATTTGTTATAACTGTCCCGATCATAAATGTCATGTGAATGTTTCTAATGTATTCTCCATAAATGTCTTATATGTGAAAAATAATTATTTGCTTGACTCGAACGTGTTATTTATTACTTTACATTCAATTTGATTCTATAGACTTGTTTCATTTCAGAGGTTTTTCTCACAGGTTCTACAAGTTCTACAAGTTCTACAGGATTTGCAGATTTCATCGCTGTTTATTTTTCTCCTCCCGCTTTCATGTTTTCTTTTCAGATATTTTTACTGTTTTATTGTTCTTTCAGAGAATTCTTGACTAATTCTTTTATTTCTTTCTAATCTGTATATTCATAATTTGTTATAACTGTCCCGATCATAAATGTCATGTGAATTTTTCTAATGTATTCTCCATAAATGTCTTATATGTGAAACATAATTATTTGCTTGACTCAAACGTGTTATTTATTACTTTACATTCAATTTGATTCTATAGACTTGTTTCATTTCAGAGGTTTTTTTACAGGTTCTACAAGTTCTAAAATTTCTTCGGGATTTGCAGATTTCATCGCTTTCATGCTGTTTATTTTTCTTCTCCCGCTCTCATGTTTTCTTTCCAGATATTTTCACTGTTTTATTGTTCTTTCAGAGAATTCTTGACTAATTCTTTCATTTCTTGCTAATCTGTATACTCATAATTTGTCATGACTATCCTGATCATAAATGTCATGTAAATTTTTCTAATGTATTCTCCATAAATGTGTTATATGTGAAAAATAATTATTTGCTTGACTCAAACGTGTTATCTATCACTTTACATTTAATTTGATTCTATAGACTTGTTTCATTTCATAGGTTTTTTTACAGGTTCTACAAGTTCTACAATTTCTTCGGGTCCTTCAGGTTCTACGAGTTCTACAGGATTTGCAGATTTCTTTGCTTTTATCGCTTTTATGCTGTTTATATTTCTACTCCCGCTTTCATGGTTTTTTTTTTCAGATATTTTGACTGTTATTGTTCTTCAAGAGATTTCTTGATATAATTTTCTGCCAATCAATATGCATAGATAATTTATCGCAACTATTTTAACCATAAATGTAATGCAAATTTTTTAATGTATTTGCTGTAAACGTCTTATATGTAAAAAATAATTATTTGTTTGACTTGATCATGTTATTTGCTACCCTCTATTCAATTTAATTCTATAAACTTATCTCATTTCAGAAGTTTTTTTTACAGGTTCTACAAGTTCTACAGTATTTTTGTTGCAGTCCCATCAATAAAGGCTTGAAACAACAAGAATCAGTCGTCAGTATTATTAACTGACGGAACGTTATTCATCCTCTTTTTGTTTTACTTTTACTCTAATTTCTAATTTTACATTTTTCAGGTTTTTTTTCTAATCCCTTCCGCAGGTTCATTGACAGAATGATGTTAACGTTGCCTCACAACTACAGCGTGTTGCGAATTTTCAGGTCGTATAGAAGTTATTGAACTTTAGTCCGGTCATATTCCGTACATGTACAGAGCAGGGTATTCTCCATCAGCCAAATACGGTCATTTTTCATCTTCTCTGACTTTACCATGCTTTCTCTGGTGAATTCGCTTTTGCATGTTTCGTAAACGCCTTGAGAGAGGTATTCACACCTTTCGACGGTTTGCAAACGTCTTTGGGGCTGAAAAGCCCCTTGCAAAGATGTTAAAACCGCTTGCAATGGCGTGTATACCCCTCGATAGGCGTCGGTTCTCTGAAATATTTATCTTCTTCTTCATCATCATCATCGTCGTCATCATCATCATCATCATCATCATCATCTTAATTTTCATCCTCATCTGCATCTGCATGGTACGAATGTTTTCAAGCATGCCGTAATTCTTGCTTGTTTAGTAAACACCTCGATTTGGGTAAGCCACCTTGCAATGGGGTAAAAGCACCTTCGGGACTGAAAAATCCCTTGCGAAGAGGCATAAACAACTTGCTATGGTGATGGTACCCTTTGAAAGGTATTATATTGCTTTTTATTTACTGCATGGGGTGCTTGCACTGCTTCACATCATTCATTCGATAAATCATTCAAAGTTACTCTCATTCTTTCGACTGATCGGTCCTGTCTTGGTCATCTCTACGCTCTGTGATTGGTCAACTAAAATATTCCGTAACTCTAAAACTATTGGGTCTTCAAATTTTTGGTAAAAGACATTCAGTCTTAGAATCTCTCGAGCAATCTACCCACACAATTCAGAGCGCTCAACCTTGATACCCTGTATAATTTTTACTGACTACTTTTTTCTCTTCCACAGCCCGATTCAAAATCGCCTAAAATTAGTCCAAATCAGATCGCACACGAATGTATTTATGAAATGTATATGTTTTAACAAAAATTTTTCAACTTTCAGACGGGGGGTGACGTTGGTTGCCTTCTCGTGGTGCCCCCCGAACAAATGCGCTGATATCATGATTTTACAAACAATAACGATATCGAGACATTTTTCTTCGCGAATGACGTGCAATCTTACGCTTTTTATTTTAGTCAAATAATAAACTATCCATACTGGTCATACTATTATCAGCGCATTTGACTAAACAACCAACTATTGGAGTAAAGTCCCCTCCTTTCCTTGCACGCCTTTCGTTTTATATACTGCATGTTCCATATAATTACATTTCATAGGAGAACGGTTTCATTTCATATTATGTCTAATTATTCATCTTACATTTTTCAGACTTTTTTTCTCTTCTCTTTCGCAGGTACATTCATGAATTCTTTCTTTTCAGCGAAGTTTAAGGTATTCTAAGATATTAATACCGATCAGTGAACCCTTTTTTCATTATATTCTACAGGTACTACAGATTCAGTGGAATCTGTATACTCATAATTTGTTATAACTGTCCTGATAATAAATGTCATGTGAATGTTTCTAATGTATTCTCCATAAATGTCTTATATGTGAAAAATAATTATTTGCTTGACTCGAACGTGTTATTTATTACTTTACATTCAATTTGATTCTATAGACTTGTTTCATTTCAGAGGTTTTTTTTACAGGTTCTACAAGTTCTAAAATTTCTTCGGGATTTGCAGATTTCATCGCTTTCATGCTGTTTATTTTTCTTCTCCCGCTCTCATGTTTTCTTTCCAGATATTTTCACTGTTTTATTGTTCTTTCAGAGAATTCTTGACTTATTCTTTTATTTCTTTTTAATCTGTATACTCATAATTTGTTATAACTGTCCCGATCATAAATGTCATGTGAATGTTTCTAATGTATTCTCCATAAATGTCTTATATGTGAAAAATAATTATTTGCTTGACTCGAACGTGTTATTTATTACTTTACATTCAATTTGATTCTATAGACTTGTTTCATTTCAGAGGTTTTTCTCACAGGTTCTACAAGTTCTACAAGTTCTACAGGATTTGCAGATTTCATCGCTGTTTATTTTTCTCCTCCCGCTTTCATGTTTTCTTTTCAGATATTTTTACTGTTTTATTGTTCTTTCAGAGAATTCTTGACTAATTCTTTTATTTCTTTCTAATCTGTATATTCATAATTTGTTATAACTGTCCCGATCATAAATGTCATGTGAATTTTTCTAATGTATTCTCCATAAATGTCTTATATGTGAAACATAATTATTTGCTTGACTCAAACGTGTTATTTATTACTTTACATTCAATTTGATTCTATAGACTTGTTTCATTTCAGAGGTTTTTTTACAGGTTCTACAAGTTCTAAAATTTCTTCGGGATTTGCAGATTTCATCGCTTTCATGCTGTTTATTTTTCTTCTCCCGCTCTCATGTTTTCTTTCCAGATATTTTCACTGTTTTATTGTTCTTTCAGAGAATTCTTGACTAATTCTTTCATTTCTTGCTAATCTGTATACTCATAATTTGTCATGACTATCCTGATCATAAATGTCATGTAAATTTTTCTAATGTATTCTCCATAAATGTGTTATATGTGAAAAATAATTATTTGCTTGACTCAAACGTGTTATCTATCACTTTACATTTAATTTGATTCTATAGACTTGTTTCATTTCATAGGTTTTTTTACAGGTTCTACAAGTTCTACAATTTCTTCGGGTCCTTCAGGTTCTACGAGTTCTACAGGATTTGCAGATTTCTTTGCTTTTATCGCTTTTATGCTGTTTATATTTCTACTCCCGCTTTCATGGTTTTTTTTTTCAGATATTTTGACTGTTATTGTTCTTCAAGAGATTTCTTGATATAATTTTCTGCCAATCAATATGCATAGATAATTTATCGCAACTATTTTAACCATAAATGTAATGCAAATTTTTTAATGTATTTGCTGTAAACGTCTTATATGTAAAAAATAATTATTTGTTTGACTTGATCATGTTATTTGCTACCCTCTATTCAATTTAATTCTATAAACTTATCTCATTTCAGAAGTTTTTTTTACAGGTTCTACAAGTTCTACAGTATTTTTGTTGCAGTCCCATCAATAAAGGCTTGAAACAACAAGAATCAGTCGTCAGTATTATTAACTGACGGAACGTTATTCATCCTCTTTTTGTTTTACTTTTACTCTAATTTCTAATTTTACATTTTTCAGGTTTTTTTTCTAATCCCTTCCGCAGGTTCATTGACAGAATGATGTTAACGTTGCCTCACAACTACAGCGTGTTGCGAATTTTCAGGTCGTATAGAAGTTATTGAACTTTAGTCCGGTCATATTCCGTACATGTACAGAGCAGGGTATTCTCCATCAGCCAAATACGGTCATTTTTCATCTTCTCTGACTTTACCATGCTTTCTCTGGTGAATTCGCTTTTGCATGTTTCGTAAACGCCTTGAGAGAGGTATTCACACCTTTCGACGGTTTGCAAACGTCTTTGGGGCTGAAAAGCCCCTTGCAAAGATGTTAAAACCGCTTGCAATGGCGTGTATACCCCTCGATAGGCGTCGGTTCTCTGAAATATTTATCTTCTTCTTCATCATCATCATCGTCGTCATCATCATCATCATCATCATCATCATCTTAATTTTCATCCTCATCTGCATCTGCATGGTACGAATGTTTTCAAGCATGCCGTAATTCTTGCTTGTTTAGTAAACACCTCGATTTGGGTAAGCCACCTTGCAATGGGGTAAAAGCACCTTCGGGACTGAAAAATCCCTTGCGAAGAGGCATAAACAACTTGCTATGGTGATGGTACCCTTTGAAAGGTATTATATTGCTTTTTATTTACTGCATGGGGTGCTTGCACTGCTTCACATCATTCATTCGATAAATCATTCAAAGTTACTCTCATTCTTTCGACTGATCGGTCCTGTCTTGGTCATCTCTACGCTCTGTGATTGGTCAACTAAAATATTCCGTAACTCTAAAACTATTGGGTCTTCAAATTTTTGGTAAAAGACATTCAGTCTTAGAATCTCTCGAGCAATCTACCCACACAATTCAGAGCGCTCAACCTTGATACCCTGTATAATTTTTACTGACTACTTTTTTCTCTTCCACAGCCCGATTCAAAATCGCCTAAAATTAGTCCAAATCAGATCGCACACGAATGTATTTATGAAATGTATATGTTTTAACAAAAATTTTTCAACTTTCAGACGGGGGGTGACGTTGGTTGCCTTCTCGTGGTGCCCCCCGAACAAATGCGCTGATATCATGATTTTACAAACAATAACGATATCGAGACATTTTTCTTCGCGAATGACGTGCAATCTTACGCTTTTTATTTTAGTCAAATAATAAACTATCCATACTGGTCATACTATTATCAGCGCATTTGACTAAACAACCAACTATTGGAGTAAAGTCCCCTCCTTTCCTTGCACGCCTTTCGTTTTATATACTGCATGTTCCATATAATTACATTTCATAGGAGAACGGTTTCATTTCATATTATGTCTAATTATTCATCTTACATTTTTCAGACTTTTTTTCTCTTCTCTTTCGCAGGTACATTCATGAATTCTTTCTTTTCAGCGAAGTTTGAGGTATTCTAAGTTAATAATACCGATTAACGATCGGTATTAACAATTTAGGGACGAATTAATGAAATTTCTGTTGCAGTTTCCCCAAATGATTTCGAGTGGCCAATTTCAAGTGGAAATTTTATCATGTGCCCACCCTGGTTTATTACGGACAGAAATTTGTTTTGGCATTGCAACCGGGCTTATTATACCACGTCGTTGCCGAGTGTTATTATTTTTTTGTAAGTACAATAAAATTGTATTACAATTACAATTTTTCGAAAGAAAAAAAAAATGGTACAAAAAAATAAAATCTTGTAACATGGCCTTCGATCGCCTGGCTCGTCTGAATTTATCATTGGGCTCAGGGTACATTCGTTATATTATCAACGAATCTCCTTAAAATTTTCAAGTTCGAATTCTATGCGCGATGTTAAATCACATTGTTTGTCAAATAATAAATCTTGTTTCCGTATTTTTTAAATTGCGGTCGAGAATGAGGACCGGTTAAATCTCTATAAGGATCATGAAACGCGAAGAGGCGATATGATACAAGTCTATGTCATGAATGAATGGCATCCTCCAGAGAAACGCCAATCCTTCATGACAATTAAAAATTACCGGTAAGCGCACAAAAGCTTTCTTCTACCTGCAAGGCTATTCTTGCAATCGGACTTTGATTCGTAAGGTAATTGTAAAATTGTTTGATTTTCAGAAGAGTGCTCCCTGGAGTGTACCCATGCAGCGTGAGCAGAGCCAAACACAGATTGAAAACAAATGGAATAAGGGAGGAAAAAGGTAGGGTTAACTTACGATACAATACCTTCTCTTTTTTTGTTGTAGGCAATTATCTTGGAACAGAACATAGGTATTGGTATACATATATGGGCAAGTCCACCAATTATCAACCAATGAACTGGACGTCAAAAATTTAATTCGTTCGAAATCTTTACCTTTCATAGTATGCTCTAAGATTGGAAAGTTCATCAAGTTTCATCCCTTTGAGACCTACCATTCATAAGATATGCAACATTCATCTTTCGTACTTTGACGTAACTGAGGGTTGAATGCGAATTTTTACCGTATCTTTGTCGCTGCAAAATAAATGTGAAAAAATAGGTTTCTCATGTCAAAAATTCTCAGCTTTTCGAATATATCTTTTGTTTTCGAATATCTTTTCAAAATTCATTGGAAAAATACGTTTTTTTGAGAAAAAACAGCTCTTTTGAGCGCGCCGCCATGGTTTATCATTCTTTTGAATTTTTTATCCGAGAGCTGAGATTCTTTCAGCAAGAAACCCGAATTTGTAGAGTAGGATGGTGGCGGGATCTCGCGTGAGTTAAATTCAATTGATGAAAAGGCTATAACGTGTAACTTCGTTCGTTTTAATGACACAAGTTGAGTGCAATTGACAAAAGTAAAAGACTATGAATAAATCTCAAGAAAATATATATTATCTTCATTTATTCCATTGAAATGTAGACTTGCCTTGTAATAGGGAAATATTTAAATAACGAGGGCAGGAATTCAGAGGGTTGCAAATCAATACGAATGTAGATTACTATTGAATCGATTAGACATCACATTTATTTTTTTCAAGTAGAATACAATTTAATATCGGTTATGAATTACTTTCGAGTCTCTGGTAGTGGCCATAACAGTTGATGGGATTGGAAAAGTTAATCATATATGTAGCATATTTGTACTAACACATTCAAGTTCTTGCTTCTGTTGAAATTGTTTAAAGTTTATATTAGATGTAAAAACGGTTGATACAGACTCACTAGATTAATCATAAAATACCTTATAATAGATTCGATTAACAAAACTATAATATTGCTGACAACGATCAGATCTATGAAAAAACACAGTTGGAAAATCTTTGGTTCCTAATCGAGAATACTTTCCTGAATAACATGTTAAGCTTATTTATCCAATGTATTTCATGTTTATCTTATTTTTATACTTGCCGCAATTACAGTTGAGCCGTTTGAAATAAATTTCAATAAAATTTCGCATCCAATCTGACAACTAATTGCGTTAAAAACGTCATGTAGAGTACAAGCTGAGCTAGTATCAACAATTTTCAGTCAGTAGACTTTATAACACAGTATTATGCGTGACAAATATTGAAACATTATTCTATTAGCCACAAGCCTTTTCATCACAACATCTGCTGCTCGGTCTACATAGGATTAGAATCATTAGATACTTAACATCAGAAAATAATTATACAAATTGCCGCACAGAAACGGAGACCAGAGAACAACACCTTTGTATCATTATATTTGCTCTTTCGATCAAGTATATCTCGATAAATTCGAAACACAAATACAACGCGGCACTGTGGTGGAATAAATGATTATTACAAAATATTTGTTAAAGCTATAAGTAGCAGTACGTAAACTCGTTATTCTAATCTAGGACTGCTTAGAATCAGCGGCAGATTAAACATGGGTAAATGTGAGAGATTGAAATACTTGAATCAGCCATCACGATATGAAATATTCGCAATACCTAAGCAAGTAATGGCGCATAATGTATACACTTATGATATAAATATATCCAGCAATACTCCACTCGTTTGTAACTGTTTGCTATGAACGGAGAATAAATTATTCAGCGATCCATGAAATAGTGTCTTAAATATATTTCAGCAGCATGTAATTGTAGTGACAAATTATTTGACTATTCACGCGGCGAAATTTAATTGTTGGATAATTATTGTCAACGAAAACTGTATTGAAAATAATAATTTATTCTCTGTTAGTAATTTCGGTGTGAAAATTTGAAATGAACAGCCCGCTTTTCGAGACGAGATCAATGTGCAAATAATCTACGTGGTAATTATACCTTTGACGTGTATAATTCATAGCGACAGGCATTAGTTCAAAGTATGATTATAGTTTTATTACACGATTATATTACTCACAATCGCACTTGACTCTATATTTAAATGAAATAATCGTGTATTGAAATTGTTGATCTAATGGATACGCATTATTATAGTGAACCGTTGGATTCTTTATTAGATATCCTACGAGAAATCGTGTCCATAATTTTCCCTTTCATTGCTTAGAAATCAAAATCATGACAATGGGATTTCGGTTAGGATAGGGGCTACAGAAACTGGGGACAATTTGTTAAAAGGGGGGTGATATTGTATACGTGTATGTCGTTCATACGTTGTTACACATATACGTATTTGATATGCCGAATATATTTCAATTAATATTATTATTTATTATTTTATTGCCGATTGCCGGAATACGAATAAACGGTGCGCCTCATCGTACGCAACCCGCGGATCATTTTACGCTCTTTATAGTGTCATAGTTCCCTACCCGATGGCGCCATCAGCACGAACTGACCTACGACAACGGTAACCCCCACCCCGTGGTCGGAACCCAGCGCTGGCAGTGCTACGAGTTCAGTGAACTCCGGGACGTCGACGAGTCGAGGTGGTGCGTGCGTGAGTAGCTCTTTTGACAGGCGTCGCTAATAAGAATCCGAATTCCGCTCAACGCAGAAAACATGTGTGACTAATTAACCAACGTGCTCCTTGATGAAGTGAAATTTCTCGCGATTAGTGAATGGTGTAAGATATCGCAGATATTTTTGTATAATCCCCGTATATCTCACATAGTTTCCTAGTGTCTGTCTCAAAGGTTAAAAAAGCATATCGTTGCCTCGAAAACTAACTTCGTGTACGGCCAGATAATATCGTTAATGAAATGCAACTACTCCCCAAAATCCGATCATCTACCTTGGATGTCCAGCGTCGTCGGGTCAGTCAACGATTGGTAGGCTACGGTTCGAAAAAGCTGACATCAACGAAGGCACATCGGACGCGGGTGAGTTTTCAATATAATGGAGCTTACAACCGCTATTTTACCAACGATAAGTAATTTTAAACCATGGCTACAACTTTAAGAATTTTCAAAGTTTGTAACAAGAAATATCTCGTTAACAACTAGCCAGAACAAAAATCAAATCATTCGGCACCCTGCAATGTATAATAATGCATTACGATGAGTAAAAATTTTTCCATTTTTCTGTTACCAGTTACGTGATAAGTTTGACAAATAACGAAATACCCGAAATTCTAGCTGAAACACGTTTTTTTCCGACAGATTTTACACGTGACGAATTTCGATACCTACTTACGTTGATCAATCAACAAAGTAATTGATAACTATTCGATTGCTACGAGCAGAATTTGGTTGTAATCAGAGGAATTGTTTATTTTAAAGTATATTCTATCTGTAACTGCGATTAACTGCGTGAAAATCTAAACTTCCTGCAAACATAACCTCTCGTGCCTGTTTGGAATATACGTACGCGACAGTTACTAAACTTGTATCTCAGTGAAAAAACTTGCGAAAATTGTCATCTTGTACCAATAATGATACAACTACCGTCAATTTGAAAATATAATTCCAAGTTTCTCATACTTTAGCATTATTAGCTTTATTGTCGGTTCTGCAACTCTCAAGGGTCAACCTAATTTGTCAAATTTAATGAATTTGAGTTGATAAAATCTTTTCGGTAGAATATTTGTTCCCTAGTATAACTTTGTATTCAATTTTTCTACAGCGTAATTGTTCAGTGTACAGCAGAACGGTGCCAGCACACACTTTGGATGCATAGGTTCTGCCTACTATTTGGTCTGAGTTGCACGCGAACCAATGTTACCTAGCTAGTCCTGAATTAACAGTCACACCCAGCACAATGGTAAGCTTTATACTATACCAGCCAAAGATCCTATCTAATCGTGTATATTGACAGAGCGATCGATGTTGAAACTTATTTCACTGTCCAATACCTAGACAGTATGTATCTCCAGATGAAACGACGTTGGTTCTCATATTCGCAATTTTTTTTCACCTGTTTCAGAATTGAGGAGTGGAAATGAGATCCGGAGTGTCGACGTGCCAAGTCACCTGTACCACTTACCTATCTGCCTCGACGGCAGCCCAAGATACTTTCACGGAAACTCAGTATTTCTGAGATGCGAGGGATACGGTTCAGATGCCATAATAATCCTGAAGGTAATATATCGATGTGATTCTCGTCATTCTTGTATATCTTAATGTAGGGTAAGTCTAGGAGAGACGAAATGCCTGACGCCATGAAACACGAGCAAGTTCTTTCTTTTTAATGACACAAGTAGAGCGCAATTGACAAAAGTAAGAGACTATCAATAAATCTCAAGAAAATATATATTATCTCCATCAAATTCATTGAAATGTAGACTTGCCTTGCAATGGGGAAATATTTAAATAACGAGGGCAGGAATTCAGAGGGTTGCAAATGAATACAAATGTAGATTACTATTAAATCAATTAGGGATCAAATTTATTGTTTTTTTTTTTTTTTTTTTTCTCTCTAATAGAGTACAATTTAATATTGGTTATTAATTACTTTCGAGTCTTGGGTACTGGTCATAACAATAGATGGTATTGAGAAAGGTAATCATATGTGCAGCATATTTGTACCAACACATTAAAGTTCTTGCTTCTGTTGAAAATAGTTTAAGGTTTATATTAGGAACATTTGAAAACGGTTGATACAGGCTTACAAAATCAATCATAAGATACTTTATAATGGATTCGATCAACAAACCGATGATATTAATGACACGATCAGATCTATGAGAAATGACAGCTGGAAAATCTTTGGTTCATAGTCGAGAATAATTGCCTAAATTACACGTTAGGCTTATTCATCCAATGTATTTCATGTTTATCTTATTTTTATACTTGCAGAGGAATTCTTCAACAAAACAAACAAGCTTCTGCCCATCTTCAACGAAGCCCCTTCAAAATTCTACAGAACAACGATTCTCATCAGGGACTGGAGCAGCCGAAGCGTCGGGGGAACAGCTGCTAGACAACTTTGTGCTGCGACAAACAACAACAAAACTAGTATAAGCGTATAGTTTTCAGCCGCGTTGCATCTAGTCCGTAATTACAGTTTACCCGTTTGAAATAAATTTTAATAAAATTTCGCATCCAATCTAACAACTAATTTTGTTAAAAATGTCATGTAGAGTACAGGCTGAGCAAGTATCAACTATTTTCAGTCAGCAGACTTTGTAACACAGTATTATGCGTGACAAATATTGGAACATTATTTTATTAGCCACAAGCCTTTTTATCACAGCATCATAGAATTATTAGATACTTGACATCGGAAAATAATTATACAATTTGCCGTACAGAAACAAAGACCAGAGAACAACACCTTTGTATTATTATATTTGCTCTCTCGATTAATTATATCTTGATGAATTCGAAAACCAAGTACAACGCGGCACTGTGGCGGAATAAATGATTATTACAAATTATTCGTTGAAGCTATAAGTAGCAATATGTAAACTCGTTATTGTACCGTAGAACGCTGTAGCTAAGTAGTTCACATGGTAATATCATAATGGGACAACGAAAAGACTTTAAACATTACCGGATAGATGAGAATTCGTGATACCTAATACAATATGAAAAATGTATTATATTGTCTTTCGCCGCTGGGCGCTGACCTCAAAATGAGAACTTTTCTGATTACCTCAGCCAAAAATGTTTCTATCTGTTGAGCCTTCTTCTATTCACAAAAAAAATAGATCAGAATCAGCGGCAGATTTCACATGGGTGAATGTGTGAGATTGAAATAATTGAATTAGCTATCACGATATGAAATATTCGCAATACCTAAACAAGTAATAGCGCATAACTTATGATATAAATATATCCAGCAATACTCCACTCTTTTGTAACTGCCTGCAATAAACGGAGAAAAGATTATTTGGAGATCCACGAAATGGAGAGCGTCATTAATATATTTCAGCAGCATTTATATGTAGTGTGACAAATTATGTGACTATTCACGCGGCGAAATTACATTGTTGGATAATTATTATCAACGAAAACTGTATTGAAAATAATAATTTATTCTCTCTTAGTAATTCCGATGTGAAAAATCAAAATAAACAGCCCGCTTCTCGAAACAAGATCAATATGCAAATAATCTACTTAGTAATTTTACCGTTGACTTGTGTAATTCATCGCGACAGGGATTAGTTCAAAGTATAATTTATAGTTTTGATGTAGCCTGGTTATAATTTTATTGTGAAATAATTTGTACATGATATGGATATTATAACAATGCGAAATATTACATGATTAAATTACGATCGCACTTGGAGCTATATTTAAATGAGATAATCGTGTATTAAAATTGTTGATCTAACGAACACGCATTATTATATTAAACCGTTGTATTCTTTACTAAATTCGCATTAAAATTACGAACATTAACGTACAGTATTATGTCATTATTCATACCAATAATCTTGTTTAGAGTGCTAATGTCATTAATATTTATTTCTTGTTGTATTAAATCAAACACTTTCAATTCAGTGATCGGATCCATGATATTGATATAGTGACAAATTATTTGACTATTTAGGCGGCCAAATTACATTATTGGATTATCATTGTCAACGAAAACTATATTATAAATAATCAGTTTATCCTCTGGTAGTATTTCGGTGTGAAAAATTGAAATAAACAACCGGCTTTTCGAATCCAGATCAATGGGCAAATAATCTACTTAGTAATTATTCACATTGACTTGTAAAATTCATCGCGACAGGGTTCAAAGTATAATTATAGTTTTATTGCAGCCTAGTAATAATTTTATTGAAAAATAATTTTTAAATGATGTGGATATTATAACAATGCCAAATATCAGATGATTATATTACGATCGCACTTTTGAAGCTATATTTAAATGAAATAATCGTGTATTAAAATTGTTGATTTAACGAGCACGCATTATTATAGTAAACCGTTGTATTCTTTATTAGATATCCTACGAGAAATCGTGACCATACTTTCCTCTTTCATTGCCTAGAAATTAGAATCATTAAAATACCATTTGGCTCTCCTACTTGTCTCTGCAACGCGGGGTGCCAAATGGTATCGCCATCTCGCGGTGCACTGCATGAGCTACTTTGCAGCAAAATCAGTGCACCGTTGAAGAAGGAACACTGACCTACGGTACGTACCTGTCGTAGGTTCAGTCGCCTTCATGGCGTCGAAAAGTTCACATGGGTAGGTTCCGTGACGATTTCAATAGAGATCTTATCAGAAATATTTCGAACACGGGAAAGTTGTCGCGTGTTAGACGTATGGTACGATATCGAATAAGCAGTACGTGAGTTCTTAGGCTATTTCTGTCTGGCAATCGAACCACAGGCGCGACTGCCAGACAAAAATCAAGAGAAAAATCTCTGTCCGACGAAACCTTGTTTATACTATAGGAACTTGTAAGGGAAAAAGCAAATAGAGACATCCTTAATAATTTGCGATGCGTATATGTATATGCATATTTATTTGTAAGAAATAATTACAAATTGTACATAACATGATATAACATTGACGATATTGTACTGATGCTGCAGCAATAAACTCCCAGATATACGTATAATTGATTACTTAGTTATTTTCCACTTTTCCCTTCCTGCGTTTTTCTATTTCAGGTATTGAATAAGGTAAGTGAATTTTAATAATTGTAAAATCTCAAAATAACTAGAACGAATAAGCATGCACAGCGAGACACATCTATACGAATGCATGCCTGATGAGACGTTCAATTTTATTTAAAATTCGAGCGCCTTATTATATGCAACCCGCACGCCGTCGGTGCTTTTGAGATTTTTGTTGCGTCGATTAGGCGCACCAATTTTAGGACTTAGAAAAATTTTATGTCGAAAAATCGGTGCGCCTAATCGACGCAACAAAAATCTCAGAAGCACCGACGTCGTGCGGGTTGCCTATAATAAGGCGCTCGATTTTGATTTTATTTGAAAATTCGAGCGCCTTATTATAGGCAACCCGCACGACGTCGGTGCTTGTGAGATTTTTGTTGCGTCAATTAGGCGCACCGATTTTAGGACTTAGAAAAATTTTATGTCGAAAAATCGGTGCGCCTAATTGACGCAACAAAAATCTCACACGCACCGACGGCGTGCGGGTTGCCTATAATAAGGCGCTCGATTTTGATTTTATTTGAAAATTCGAGCGCCTTATTATAGGCAACCCGCACGACGTCGGTGCTTGTGAGATTTTTGTTGCGTCAATTAGGCGCACCGATTTTAGGACTTAGAAAAATTTTATGTCGAAAAATCGGTGCGCCTAATTGACGCAACAAAAATCTCACATGCACCGACGGCGTGCGGGTTGCCTATAATAAGGCGCTCGATTTTGATTTTATTTGAAAATTCGAGCGCCTTATTATAGGCAACCCGCGCGACGTCGGTGCTTTTGAGATTTTTGTTGCGTCAATTAGGCGCACCGATTTTAGGACTTAGAAAAATTTTATGTCGAAAAATCGGTGCGCCTAATTGACGCAACAAAAATCTCACAAGCACCGACGGCGTGCGGGTTGCCTATAATAAGGCGCTCGATTTTGATTTTATTTGAAAATTCGAGCGCCTTATTATAGGCAACCCGCACGACGTCGGTGCTTGTGAGATTTTTGTTGCGTCAATTAGGCGCACCGATTTTAGGACTTAGAAAAATTTTATGTCGAAAAATCGGTGCGCCTAATTGACGCAACAAAAATCTCACAAGCACCGACGGCGTGCGGGTTGCCTATAATAAGGCGCTCGAATTTAATTTTATTTAAATTCATTGAAATTGCGCCGTGTCTTCTTACTATCATTGAGATTCACTTACCTTATTCAATACCTGAAATAGAGAAACGTAGGAAGGGGAAAGTGGAAAATAACAAAGTCATTAATCATACGTGTATCTGGGAGTTTATTGCTGCAGGATCAATACAATATCATTAACGTTATGTCATGTTAGGTATGTACAATTTGTAATTATTTCTTATAAATAAATATGCATATATACGTATCGCAAATTATCAAGGATATCTCTATTTGCTTTCTTCCGTACAAGTTCCTATAGTATAAACAACATTTCGTCGGACAGAGATTTTTCTCTTGATTTTTGTCTGGCAGTCGCGCCTGTGGTTCGATTGCCAGACAGAAATAACCTAAGAACTCACGTACTGCTTGTTCAATATCCTACCACATGTCTAACACGCGACAACTTTCTTGTGTTCGAAATATTTCTAATAAGATATGTCTATTGAAATCGTCACGGAACCCACCCATGTGAACTCTTCGACGCCTCGAAGGCGACTGAACCTACGACAGGTACGTACCGTAGGTCAGTGTTCCTTCTTCAACGGTGCACTGATTTTGCTGCAAAGTAGCTCATGCATTGCACCGCGAGATGGCGATACCATTTGGCACCCCGCGTTGCAGGGACAAGTAAGAGAGCCAAATGGTATTTTAATGATTCTAATTTCTAGGCAATGAAAGAGGAAAGTATGGTCACGATTGCTCGTAGGATATTTAATAAAGAATACAACGGTTTACTATAATAATGCGTGCTCGTTAAATCAACAATTTTAATACACCATTCTTTTATTTAAATATTATAGCTTCAAGTGCGATCGTAATATAGTCATGTAATATTTCGCATTTTCATAATATCCACATCGTGTACAAATTATTTTCCAATAAAATTATAACTAGTCTACAGTGAGAATATATTTATACTTTGAACTAATCCCTGTCGCGATGAATTATACAAGTCAAAGGTATAATTACTCAGTAGATTATTTGCACATTGATCTTGTTCTGAGAAACGGGCTGTTTATTTCAGTTTTTCACACCGAAATACTAACAGAGGATACAATGATTATTTTCAATATCATTTCCGTTGACAATAATAATCTAACGATGTAATATCGCTGCATGAATAGTCAAATAATTCGTCACTTTACCAATATCATGGATCCAGTCACCGAATTGAAAGTGTTTGATTTTATACAACAAGCAATAGATATCAATGACATTAAGACGTTACTCTAAACAAGATTATTGGTATGAATAATGACATAATACTGTACGTTAATGTTCGTAGTTCAAATGCGAATTTTAACAAACTAGAAATTATGTTAGAAAGCTTGATAGATAAACCTCTGGTTATTGTGTGTGTGTTGAAATCTGGAATCTGGAATACTTTAATTATTATAAGTTAGGAGGCGATAAGATTTTTTATAATTATGGTAGACTAAACAAAAGCGGATGGAGTTGTAATATACATTAAGGGCTCATTTAATGAGAGTACGTATGTCAAGGAATCGCGTAAATTGAGGATTCCAGATTCCAAGCTTAAAACTAACGATGGCCTGTGTAGTAAAATATCAGCGCTTTATAGATCTCATGCTATATCTAAAATGGAATTTGTTATGAATCTTGACAAATTTTTAGAAGAATGAGTAAAAATCACTTGATCACAGGTGATTACAATGTTAACTTACTGGATTTAGATACATCAAGTCTATAATTTTTGTCATGCTTAAGTTTAATTATGAATATAATGATTACATTGATTGTGGTAAGTTGGAAAAGATTGCTGGTAATGTTAAATGGAATGAATTGTTATTTCTATATCCTAATTTGGCTACTAACTCAATTATTGGCGAAATAAAATATTGCATAAATATGTGGGAAATGAATAATTAATTTAATTAATAATGGAATAGAATGAAATCTAAAAATATGCCTAGGAAAAGATGGATTACTAAAGCTATAATTGTTTCGTGCAATACTGAAGAACAGAAGTATAATTTATGCAAACTGCGGCCAATGAATACTGAACTCAAGAATGTATGCAAACAATATACAAAAATATTAGATAGACTTATCAAAGATGCTAAGTTTAAGTTTAAGTTTAAAGAAAAGCTACTCGAGAATAATTGCAGAAATCCCAAGAAATTGTGGTATATTATGAAGAATAAAATTTGTAAAAAGGAAACAAATAATAATAAAATTTGATTATATTGATGATAATAATAATATAAAAGTTGAGAGCAATGAAGACGAGGGTGAAAATATGAATAAATATTTTTGTATGGTTGAAAGTTTGTTAAGGGATAAAATTATAACTAAAAGTAATGACAGATTAGGTCTACCGATAATGAATGATAAAACAATGTTTGTGCGATATACTAATTCATTAGAAATTAAAAGTATAATTGAAGACATGAAAATTAAACCAGGTAGAGTTGATAATATTAGTTCAAAAGTATTAAAAACAATAATCAACTATAGAGCAAATCCCCTACCATTCCTATTTAACCAGTGTATTAGGCAAGCAATATGGCCGGATGCTTTAAAGAAAGCTGAAATTGTGCCGATATTTCAAGCTTTTTCAAGCAAAACCAAGGTGCACGGCTGAGAGTTATAGACCGATCTCTCTGACTTCAAAGCTAGTTACAATTTTTGAAAAGACTATGTACAACAGACTTTTTAATTTCATAAAGAGTAATAAACTAACGATCTAACCAGCAATATGACTTTTTTAAAAATTTAGGAAAGAAAGATGCTTTAAAAAGGTTGACGAGTAAAATAAATAATAATCTTGATAAGAATATTCCAACAATTGTTACATTCCTGGACTTAGCTAAAGCTTTTGATACAGTGGATCTTGGAATATTATTACAGAAATTATACAGATATGGTTTGAGGGGAATTGTCTATACTCTACTATCGAGTTATCTTACCAACAGGCAACAGAGAGTTAGAGTTAAAAATATACGGTTAGCAATTATCAAAATATCAGGTATTGGTGTGCCGCAAGGAACCAAACTAGGTCCATTGCTGATTATTGTGTATGTTAATGATCTAATTGATGAAATGACAAATGATTCTGGGACAGCTTATGCTGATGATACAGCTATTATTTCCGGTAAGAATTCATGAGCTAAAGCAATCAAGAAAATTAATGCCTTATTAGTGTGTTGCAAACTGGCCAGTTGTCAATAGAGTATCATTAAATGTTGATAAGACTGTATATATTACACTTGGAAGTTACTGTGACAGTGGACCTGACCATGTTGAAATTAAAATACATAATAATCTCTTGAAGAGTATAAAATTGTAAATATCTGGGAGTAATAATTGATTTTAATCTTAAATCTGCCACTGATTCTGATCAGACTATTTTTTTTTATAAATACAAGGAGTCTGAACAGATAAAAACATTGTTGGCAGAGGTAATCAGAAAAGTTCTAACTTTGAGATCAGCGCCCACCGACGAAAGACAATACAACATATTTTTCATATTAAATTAGGCATCACGAATTCTTATCTATCCTGAAATGTTAAAAGTCTTATTGCTGTCCCATTATAATATTACCATGTGAACTACTCAGCTAGAGCGTCCTACAGTACAATAACGAGTTTACATATTGCTACTTATAGCTTCTACAAATAGTTTGTATTAAAACATTTATTTCACCACAATGCCGCGTTATACTTGTTTTTCAAATTTATCGAGGTATTATTAATCAAGAGAGCAAATTCAATCATATAAAAGTATTGTTTGGTTCATTATATTCAGTCTAGACTAGAGCAAATGTAACAATTTTGTGACAACAACCTAGAGTCTTTGTCTCGTTGTTTGTACGAAAATTTATAAAATTATTTTATATGTCTTGAATGGGTTGCAGCAAGAATAATAATTTTTCACTCTTACACAGAGAAAGTAGTAGGCGCTATGATAAGAAAGCCTATGGTTGTTACTAGTTACATATAATAAAATTATATTTCAACATTTGTCAGTCATATGCTACGTTATAAAGTTTGCTGACTGAAAATTGTTGATACTAGCTCAGCTTGTACTCTACATGACGTTTTTAACGAAACTAATCATTAGATTGAATGCGAAATTTTATTGAAATTGATTCTAAGTGGGCAAATTATTATTACAGATTAGATACAACGCGGCTGAAACCTGTACGCTTATACTAGTTTTGTTACACTTCGCAGCCCAAAGTTGTCTGGCAACTATTCCCCCGACGTTTCGACTGCTCCAGTCCCTGATGAGAATAGTTGTTCTGTAGAATTTTGAAGCAGATTTGTTGAAGATGGGCAGAAGCTTGTTTGCCTCGTTGAAGAATGCCTGCGAATATAAAGATTAGATAAACATGCAATACATTGGATAAATAAGCTTAACGTGTTAGTCAAGCAAATATTCTTGACTAGGAACCAAAGATTTTGGAACTGTCTCTTTTTATAGATCTGATCGTTGTCAATAATATTATCGTTCTGTTAATCGAATCTATTAAAGGTATCTTATGATTAATTCTGTAATACTGTATCAACCGTTTTTACATCTAATATAAACGTTAAACAATTTCAACAGAAGCAAGAACTTGAATGTATTAGTACAAATATGCTACATATATGATTAGCTTTTCCAATCCCATCAACTGTTATGGCCAGTACCAGAGACTCGGAAGTAATTCATAACCAATATTAAATTGTATTCTACTTGAAAAAAATAAATGTGATGTCTAATCGATTCAATAGTAATCTGCATTTGTATTGATTTGCAACCCTCTGAATTCCTGCCCTTATTATTTAAATCTTTCCCTATTGCAAGCAAGTCTACATTTCAATGACCTAAATGAAGATAATATATATTTTCTTGAGATTTATTCATAGTCACTTACTTTTGTCAATCGCACACTACTTACGTTATTGAAAAGAAAGAATTTACTCGTGTTTCAAGAAATCAAGCATTTCCTCTCTACCAGACTTACCCTACAGTAAGATATACAAGTATGATGAGAATCACATCGATATATTACCTTCAGGATTATTATGGCATCTGTACCGTTTCCCTCAGATCTGAGAAATACAGAGTTTCCATGGAAGTATCCTGGGTTGCCAGCGAGGCAGATGGGTAAGTGGTACAGGTGACTTCGCTTGTCAACAGTACGGATCTCATTTCCGCTCTTCGATTCTGAAACATGAGAAAATAATTGCGAATATAAGATCAAACATTGTTGCATGTGGAGATACGTACTGTCTAGATATCGGACAGTGGAATAAGTTTCAACATTGAATGCTCTATCAATATACACACTTAGATAGGATCTTTGGCTGTTATAATATAAAGCTTACCATTATGCTGGCCGACTGCTAATTCAGAACTGACTAGGTAGCGTTGGTTTACGTGCAACTCTGACCATATAATGGGCAGGATTTATGCATTCCGAGTATCTGCTGGCACTGTTCAGATGTACGCTGCACAATAATGCTGTTGAAAAATTGAATAAAAGGTTAAACTAAGGAACAAGTACTCTCCCGGAAAGAATTCATCAACTCAAATTCATTAAATTTGACAAATTATGTTGAACTTTGCGAGTTGCGGAATTGGCAATAAAGCAAATAATGCTAAGGTACGAGGAACTTGGAATTATATTGTCAAATTGACGGTAGTTGTATTATCATTGGTAGAACAAGATGACAATCATCGCAAGTTTTTTCACTGAGATACAAGTTTATTAAATGTAACATGGTCGCGTACGTATATTCGAAACAGGCACGAAAGGTTATGTTTGCAGGAAATTTAGATTTTCACACAGTTAATCACGGGTACGGATAGAATATAGTTGAAAATAAACGATTTTTCTGACTAAAAGCAATCGAATTGTTACCAATTAGTTTGTTGATCGATCAACATAAGCATCGAAATACGCGACGCGTAAAATCTGTCGAAAAAAATATGTTTCAGCTAAAATTTTGGGTCTTTAGTTATTTTTCAAACATATTTCGAAACTGGTACAGAAAAATGGAAAAATTTCTACTCATCGTTATGCATTACACGTCGCACGGTGCCGAATGATTTGAATTTTGTTCTGGCTAATTGTTAACTAGATATTTCTCGATATAAACAAACTTTGAAAATTCTTAAAGTTGTAGCCATTGTCTAAAATTATTTATCGTTGGTAAAATAGCGATTACAAACTCCATTATATTGAAAACTCACCCGCGTCCAATGTGCCTTCGTTAATGTCAGATTTTTCGAACCATAGCCTGCCAATCGTTGACTAACCCGGCGACGCTGGACATCCAAGGTAGATAATCGGGATTCGGGGAGTAGTTGAATTTCATTCTTGATATTATCTGGCCGTACACAAAGTTAGTCTCAGAGGCGACGATATGTTTTAACAGCCGCGGAACAACCTTTGACACAGACAATAGAAAACTATGTAGAGATATACGGGGGTTATACATATATCTGCGATTATTTACACCATTCACTAATCGAGAGAAATTTCACTTTGTCAAAGAACACGTTGGTCAATTAGTTGTGAATACACAACTTTTAGTTACACAAGTTTTCTGCGTTGAGCAGAATGTGGATCTTTATTAGCGACGCCTGTCAAAAGAGCTACTCACACGCGTCCCACCTTAACTCATCGATGGCACGAAGTTCACTGAACCTCGTGGCTCGTAGATCACGCGAGAAGTGTGAGCCGCCATTTTGGTTCATCAGTTCGCGCTGGTGGCGCTATCGGGTGGGAAACTACGAAACCATAAAGAGCGCAAAATTATCCGTGGGTTGTATATGATGAGGCGCAAAATTGAAGAAACTTCAAACTATGTGACTGGGTCTTTTTATTATTTTCTTTTTCGTTAAAAATAGCAATTGACTATGTTAATGATAATTGAAATTCAGTGTTTTTGTAATAAATAGAAATATCAGTATTGGCTAACGTCATTTCCTCGTGGATTCAATATTTTCTGTCAGATTTAATCTTTGATTAATTAGAAGAAATAGAAAATATTTGACCAAATTATTTTTCATTTTGTTAACTATAAATATACAACAGATTAGAAAAATAAAAAGAAAAAAACACGAAAATCGTTATTCAATTTTCAAAGTCTGTCAATTACTGCACTTAATTATCTGCTCAAAATACAGAAATCTGTACTCCTGTATTTACAAGTAATGCAAAATAAATAAAATTCTTATTATAAAAAATACAAATTGTTGTTTATTTCTGCCAATAAATTAACGATATTAACTGAAATCATTGAATTCATTGATTCGGCGTCAAAAGACAAAAGAGATCTAACTAAATCTCTCCAATAAATCATTATCAGTTTCCGAAATATAATAAACGAATTTTATTTATATAATGAATAATAGGTTTAACGATTCCAACATCATTTAAATATTCTTAGTATATTATTCTTAGATTTTCTTAGTATATTTGCAGCCGGTATAAGTTTTTCCCGGCATTTTAAATGACTGATAATATATGTATGTATATCAACAGGCTCCAAGAATTTAATGCTAACGATCAGAAGTTATCAAGAATCACTCCTCAGATCTTAACGTTGTCTTTTATTCTCGATGATCGGAAATGGTTAAAAACCCACATATAATATACCCGATAACAATTTTGCGGTGTTAGTTGATCATCGCGCGTGTTTCCGTATTTTACATGTTTTAACAACGTGTTACGTAGCCACCACAAGCTACAGAGTACGATATTGATCGCGAAAAACGCATGCGCGGTTATACGATATCTCACTCTACGTATTGCACGGTGCTTGAAAGCTAACGTAGTAGCTGCCTCCGGGCAGGTGGGGGACTGCACCACATGCAGTCATATTAAGTTCACTGTCAGTGGCATACGCAAAGTAGAGAGACATCCCAGACTACAACCACACATGTCCCCGGACCTTACTCACCTTAAAATAAAAGTAAAAAAAATAAAAATAAAAACCGGCCCCAGTATTACACCCTTGATCGATTCGGGAGTAGATTATCGCCTCCCGGTTTAACACCGTAAGTATCTATTCTCACCTTTTGTTTAGTACCTGTATAGGTATATGTATTTGCAGAGGACTGAAAGGTACGCGAGGTGAGTATATATGAGTAGGATATCAAGTATCCTAATTGAGTAAAGAATTTTAGTCAATTCTTTGCGTAGTATCCCAAAACGAAAATTAAAATAGTTTAATAAAGATCAAACACATCGGAAATTGTGATTTATATCATTGTTTTTTTTTTTTGTTATCCTTAGCTTTCCAGTGTACATACACACACACATGGCTATACGTGACACAGTTATTTCACCGCATTGCAAATCGTTAGACTATTTGAACCCGCATAGAGCAGTTGGCTGAGTTTCATCATTTGGCATACGTTTAGTTTCTTGTATTTTATAACCGTAAATATTTGTGATTTTTATTCAAGTTTATAATCATAAACGTGGAAACGTTGAAATTTTACGTTCTTAAAAATATTCGCTAAAGTAGAAATTTATAATGTAAGTAAAGTGTTATTAGGAGATGATATAATTCATATATGTTTGTAAACAGAAAACTTTACTTATCCTGAACTGTACCTTATCACAGGATATCCTTTTAGAGATTATTTATCTTAATTGCGCAATTTAATTATATCCAAACCGCTACAAGACGTCGTGTAACATTTCTTTCATGTAAAAACCGTAGCACGTGGTTTGTACGTTAAAAATACATAGAATAAAGCTACAGATTTCTGCTTCTGGTAATAATATCGCAATGAGGAAAAACTGAGAAAAATTTATACGCAGAAAATAAATTATACATGAATTAATGTTCCATAAATCACTAAATACTTTGAATGGATATTCTAGTATCTGTTAAAATAAATTTGAAATTTAAATTTTCGATCCAACGGACAGCAAGAATAGTTGACAATTAAAAAAAAAAATAAAAAACGAGGGCAATATAAGAAATTCTTATCCGAAGTATTACAATTATAATGCGTAACACCGCGTGGGCGAGCCAACGTCAAACACCACACGTTGAGTTGTCCCAGTTGCATATATGATGCGGTTGATTTTCGTTATCTAAGATTGCTTTTCGCCCACACTATAACAATGAAATGAAAGACCTAGCGCGAGCACATTTACTCGTTACTGTCACACCGTTAAAGAATTATGAAAAAACTAAATAAATAAATGCTGCTGAAGAAATAATAAATTTCGATAATTCATTTATAATGAATCAATTAGAAATTAACAATTCAACTAACTCGTCAACAGTGGAAATAAAATGGTCGACGTGGCCGCGTCTCTACCATCAGCTAATGGAGGAGCATCTTTAATGGGTCGTACAAGGGGAGCTTTGAGGTCAATGCGGTCAGCCTTGGGTGGAGGCGGTGAATATCTTCAGGGTTTAGGAAGCAGACTAGGATCTGCACTTAGCAGTAGCCTCGAGGAGAGCGAATTGACCACGACACCATCATCGCCGTCCTCTCCACCGCGGCAAGGTCCTTCGCCAGCAATGAAACAGGAAGTGGATGAGATAAGACGTAGAAAATTACGTCTTCCTAGGTACGAGTAATGAATTATTCGATATATTTTATCCGCGAATAATTAACTTGATATTTAAATTAAATATTAGATTTGGTTCTGGAATGTCGTACGAAGACTACGAGGCAATGGCTAGACATAAACTCGAACGTCAAGGAAGTGCTACGTCCTCAAGATCCCTTAAGAGATTTCCACCAGGAATGACGTACGAGGAAATCACCTCGTCAAGAATATCACAAGCTATAAAAATTCCAAATCAAATTGGAAAAAAAAGGGATGAAAATGAGGTAGAGAACGAGGAAAGTCCCACCGAAAGTATAGGGCCTATTCAAGAAACGGATATCAAAGCTACAGGCAACGATCCCTATGAGAAATTCGACTACAAAATGGGTAAGACATATTTTTTTTTGTTTTTTTTTTTTTCTAAGAAGAAAAGTTAGAAAATATATATTAACTGGAAATGGTAACGAACTTAAGATTCTACTATTACATATATAAAAATAATTGATTATCCCGATATTTTTAAACAGTAAAACAATTTTTAAACTAACATAAGTAAAAATTAATCTGAATTTTTTCAAAATCATGAAATTTACTTTACTATTTATTATATTTTTTGGAAAGCAGGGGCGACTACTATTCGGAATATTTTCCAGTTAGGTAACGAACCAAAATAAAAAAAAAAAAAAAAAAAAAAAAAAAAAAAAGTGTATTTTCAATATATTCCCTTTTCTATAAGTGTAAATATATTTTCGATGTACATACATACATTATACACATGTCTGTATGTCAGCTCTGTGTGTGTGTGCTCGTATGTATGTAATAGCAGCACGTATAATCGCAATTATCATTATTTTATACCCACTCGCGATAAGCGATACGATACCTATATGTATATATATTTGTGCGTGTATAATATGTATACGACATGTGTGAATATAGAATAGCCAGAACATATATTAATTATGTTTGTTCAAATGTGCACAGGATATATAGCTTTAGATAAGAGATAATAAAAGGTAGATTATATTAATTAAAATTAACATAAATTAAAATGAAATAATAAATCATCATATATATACTTATATATATATATATATATATATATATATGCACCATACGTGTCACTATATATTCACTTTGGTATAGCTGTAGCCAATATATAATCACCCTTGCAGTAGTTATTCGTTATCTCAAATACAAAACAAGAAACAAAAAAAAAAAAAATTGCAAAGCTGTAGATATATTTGTCGTATTTAGTAGAATTAGTATATGAAATATAATTACATGGTGAAAAATATCCGCAGCTAACGTATAAATTTATAAATTTCAATACCTTTGAAGATAAATTATACATATATATTAATTAACGTTAGCTAAAGGTGATTTTACACCAATACTCGTAGTAAATACCTAGGTACAGAGTATGTACATACACCTAGTTACACGCAATACTTAAAAGCACATGGTAGAAAAAATTCGTTAGGTGATAAAAAAAAAAAGAAAGTGTATAAATAAAGTAAATGTTAAACGTACGTGAAAATACCTAAAATGAATGTAAAAAAAATATATATACATGTAACCGCGATTGTATCAACTAACTTTAGTTTATTTATCAGATATTCCGTGCAGTAGTGGATCTACCAGTGATCAAGATGGTTATGGACCAAGTACGAGTTTAGATTCTAATATGGATGGTCGTCGGACTTGGCATAGATCAGGCAAGTGTCTATTGTCAAATTAAATATGAAAATAAAATTTAATTAAATTATATATTTTTGTGCCGTAGGATCTTCCGGATCATTTCAATCATGGGCTTCGAGTTTATCGGCCGATAGTCAATCCGAAGAGGCGGCAGCAGATTTTATGAAAAGTTTTGTACCAATGCTTTTCGAAGCACCGGACACCGTCGATCAAGAACAAAAAGCTAAATTTGGTCAGATGGTTTTGGCAAGTGTTTCATTTATTAATTACGTGAATAATTTATTTCTCAATTTCGATATATCTTATCTAGTTTTTTTTTCGATTTTGTTTTTTAGACGGAAACAGGACGGGTATGGTTTTCCAGGGTGGTAAACGCGAGGCGAGCTCGCGCCTGTGTAACCGAAAGTTCGTTTTACTCTCTCGCTCAACATTTTGCTGTCGCCTTATTCGAGTGTCACGAAGCGGACGATTTTGCACCAGCAAAAAGCTTGATGAACATGTGTTTCACTTTCTATCACGAAGGTTGTCAATATTTGAATAAATAATTTCTACAAATAAATAAAAATAAATAAATAATAGAAAATAAAAAATCAAAATTTTATCTCATCTTATGATTATTTTACAGTCGAAGTACCGGGCCTCGAACCATATCGTGAATATCTATACACTCATCTACGAGTACAACCGATATGGACATCTATGAGATTTTGGACAGCCGCATTTTTCGATGCTGTACAATGCGAGAGAGCAACTCGGCCTGTACCACCTAGATCAAAGTCTTTGGATGGAGAAGCCATCGCTGCTGATGACAGAAAGTTTCAAGCAAATATCGTCTTTGGTCAGTTGGGGTGAGCCGAAACGACTCGTAAAAATAGTCGAATCAAAAGACTTTTCCTATTTTCAGTTTTCTCACTTTCCATAAATTTTATTACTATCAGTTAGAGCAATTTTTATGAATTGACGACTTATGAAATTTCACAGCAGAATTGGCATTGAAAATCGAAAGAATTACAATTTTTTATTTTTTTAGTAACACCGTTTTATGAATAATTAAAAATTTCATGAGAGAGAATTAAGAAAGTATAAAACAAATCGATGTATTTCATTTCAGAACCTTCACCTGCAACATGCACGCTTTTGGATTATCGAGAAATCTGTGTTTAGAATTTTTGAGAAAACAATGTGCGATCGCAAATTTATCACCGGGTAAGTGTAAAGAATTTTCAAAATTTTTTTTGTAAATTTACAGATTGAGACCTAGGACTTTATATTGATGAAAATTTCTAAAAGTTTGCTTGACTTTCTGTTTACAGAGCAAGAAAAAATGCTGAGAGATAACATAGAGAGGATGTACGACGAGACAGAACCGTGGCGATAATAATTTTGAATTAATTTAAGAAAACGAGTTAAATGTAAGAAGAAAAAAAAAACAGAAACATAAAAAAAAAATTTAATTCGCCTTGCTGCTCCGCACTAAATATTATAATTGAAAATATAAAAAATAATAAGTTATATATATTTTTATTTTAGAGAAATATTTTCCAGTTATTTAAATCGTTTTGTTTCTGCTCTCTTAACAATTGCATATTTCAAGTGAGTGTAATTTTATGTAGAATTGAAAAACCCTATCACAAACACACAAAATCAAATATGTCAATATGATATAATATTTAGGGTATAAAGTTTATTAAGATTGAGCCGAAATCTAAATCGTATAAAAAAGAAAAGATAAAAAGGTAAAAAGAAATTAAAAAAAAAAAAAAAAAAAAACACTTACATAAGTCAATTTTACAATTCGTATTAAGATCGCTTGATCAGATCTGATGCAATCCATATCACCGTAAAAATCGTATACTCGATGGTATGTTATTATATTACTGTAAAACTGACAATAATCTATGATCATGTATAATATATGTAAATATAGAGAAAAAACAAACAGAAAAAAGAAAAAAAATATTATATTGAATGAGAAATAACAGATAATTTATTACTTTAGAATCGTTGTGAAATATATCATTGAAATTCTCCTTTTCCCAATTACCGCATTTTACAAAAAAAAAAAAAAAAAAGACAGACCAAAGATATCGAAGTTATAAAATCCTCAATTATTATTATTATTGTTATATTTTAATCCCAGAGCCAATTTTTTTACAGTAAAAATATTTTCGTTCTCTAGCTGAAAAACTTTAGAAATTTAACGTTCCTCCAAAAATTATTTTCTGCAATTGCTGTAGTAAATTTAAAATCACGCTTTTATTTCTTATTATCACCAAGATTGCAAGAGCTTATAATTCCCTGAAACACGATTCGAATTTATTTCCTATTTACATTGTTTATAAATTTCACATATATGTATATAAAAAAATAAATTTAAGGACTCTCGGGAAATCTGAGTACAAGAGACCGGGGGACTTGAAGTTTTACCTATTCGCTCTAGCGTGCAGGCTATAACTTTCCTAATTAACAGAAAACTTTTATTACTCACTGTAGCCAGAATGCGGGTAAAAAGTAATTTTTTTTCCCCCATTTCTTTTCTGTTTTTTTTTTTTTTTTTTTTTTTTTTCATCTCCGAAACAGTTACCTGCTCTGTCACGATTCTGATCGATCAGAAATTCAACGTTTCAATGATTTGCAGAAAAGACAACGTTTGTTTTTCTTCTTCTCTGTTATTCTTTGATTTTCATTCAAACTATACAGCGGAAATATTTTTTAAAGAAGAAAATTTCCATATCAGAATCAATAGATCGAATTATTCCTCGTATAAAGGTATTGTATATAATATTCAAAATTCAACCACGGTTATAGTATAATAATTATTCTATAAACTGAGATACGGATTACGAGGGTACGATGGAAATCCTAGAACCAATAAACTATCAGATTAAACCTAGATCAGTTTCCGACACGCGTTTACACATCGATTTACCGTTGATACAACAAACACTGCACTGTTGTTACGTAAGTATAAGTACCTATGTATGTATGTACGTACGTGTAATAACAGATTTCATTATCACTTTAAACAATAATTATTTACACACCTATATTTTATCGACGTTTAGGTATAATATACATATAGCTGTATATGATATTATTAAATTAGGTACATACATCTACACAATATATTTGTATACCTACATATAGAAAACTGAATCAATATACAATACTAAAGTAATATACGATATAAATTGAACTGCGAGGAACCTCAAAATATTTTCTCTTATGTATGTATGTACACGTTTGTATGTATGTATATTGATTTGCTTATAGATATATATGTATGTATATGGTATCTATCCCGAAATATCTACAAATATAATACACATATACTACCCGACGAATGGACAAACACGACTGACATCTGACTGTCAGAAATATTTCGATTCGTATTCATCGTCGAAGACATTAGCGAAACGATTTATCAAAATTTGTCAATATATGTTATTAACAATTTATGCTTGTTCCAGTTAATTCGTTTAGGCAGTAGTAACAGAAAATGCAAAATTTTACGAAGAATTCACATCAGAAGAAAAAACAAAAAAAGATTAAAAAAAAAAGGAAATTTCACGGTTTGTCTATAATTTTCCAAAATCTTTCTAATTTTATTTATTTAAAAATTTAGAAATTCAAATATTTACTTACTCGATTTCGAGGAGAAGATTGTTTCTTCCTTATTCTTGCCTTAGGTTGATGCTGATGTTGAATTTATAGTACTCCGTTCTGAAACCAAAAGTGAAACCCCAGAATTTTTAAATATTTTTTTGTTTTTCTAATAAATTTTCAAATCAAGCAAAAAAAAATAAAAATGAAAAAAAAGAAACCGTGTAACAAATAAAGGAATATTTTCTTATAATAATCCCTGTTCAATCAAATCACAACAATTTATCCCTCGCGTACAGTACGGAAATTATAACAGCTGGTGGGGAGAAGCAGGAGCAGGAGTAGGGGCAGTAAGCCCGTTATTTTTTTCGTTCGTGGCGAAAGAGACGACGTTGAGTAAGGCTAAGGGGCAAAAATAACGAAAAAAAAAATGATATAAAAAAAAGATTAAAAAAAAAAAAAAAAAAAAATCGAAATGATAGGAGGAAAAACGTAGCGCGAAGCTGTTTCCGCAGAATTTCGTCCGACTCCATTGTCAGTGAACAAAAATACGCTTGTCAAACGCACACATATGTATTTTTACCAATATTCGTATTATATCTATGTATAGAAAAAAAAGATATTGGTTTTTTTTTTTTCCCCCTGTACTTCCAATTGCTGACTTTATGATACAGACGTGAGAAAAAAATATAATATAAATCTCACAACTTATTTACTGATTTTTTTTTTTCGTTCGTATATTTCGAAGACAGAATTTTGATTTTTCCATGCGAAGGATAAAACAAAAAAAAAAAAAAGCGTTTATAGTTTCCATTTTTTTTCATTCGAACTTTTTTTTTTTTTGTTCTTTTTTTGAACGATCGTTGGGACACGTTTTTTTCATTCCCCTTTTATCCGAGTTTAGCTAAGAACCCCCTCCCGTCCTTCTCGTGACGTGAATTTATTTGAAACGTGACGTGTGCCAGCCGTTACAACGAAACGTCGAGGCGAGGCAAAACGTTAGCTAGAAACTCGTGGAAACAATGCCAGGCTCCAACTCGCGTCGTCATTTCTTACGGTTTATGGTATTGGCGTTATGATTTATTCAACGTATCTCGTTATTATACAAGAAAGAGAAAAAAATTCAAAAGGAGAATCATTCGTCGGACTGGCCTCTGCGAAGAGTTTTCACCAAACGTTTCTTTATATTATCATTCACTCATTTATTATTATTCATCCCTTCCGCCCGCGTTATACTTAGGTAGGTATATATATATATATACCTACTTTTATACATTACATAGTAGGGTGCATATATATCTATACCAATATATAATTTTATTAATATATAAAATCTCGAATTTATATATCTTTTTTATAAAAAATATATTTTTTATTTCTTGTCCCCACTACGGTTATACTTCCTCTTTTATCACATCAGAAAATTTATTCAAATACTAGAAATTAATACAATATTTTTTGATCTAATGATCGGTATACCGAATCATTGGTCGAGAATAAATAAAAAAAAATTTCAATCGTTCCAATCGAACGAGATAAGGACAATTTTTCCTGCCTATTATTCGAATGCAAAAAATCCTGTTAATTTTATTCGCAGAGTATATCAATTAACTGTTTTTCGGATACCAGAACCGCGAAAAGGTAAAAGAAATTTGTTGAAATGATTCAAAGTCATTGCTCGATTTAAACCAATACTTTTCTTTATCATGAAAGTGATAAGAAATTGATAAAATAAATAAATAAAATTAAATTAAAAAAAAAAAAAAAACAAAGAACAAGTTAAATTTTTATTGCAAAAAATCACATTATGTATTCTCTCTTTTTTTTTCCCTCTATAAAGTCTAAAGTATCACGAGCCGCAGTTCAGGGATCCTCGTAAGACCATTCAAACTCGACCAACGATTCCCTAGGGAGTTTTAAAGATTATTTTTTAAAGTCGTAACTGGTCATTGGCTGAATAAAAATTAGCATGTATTTCGTTGAAAAAAAAAAAAAAGAAAAAAATGTGCCAAGTTTCGCGACTATTTCCCTGAGGTAGAAATAGAAAAAAACCAACACCCGTCTATCCTTTAAAAACCCGTTCAACTGTATAGCGCGAAGCGAGGGAATTTCTCACCCCGTAAATCGAACTACGTGTACGAAAACTCCTATAAATGTTATTCGAGAAACTGTTCTCGGGTGTAATATAAAATACTCTAGGAAATAGTTTGGAATTTAGTTTAAAGTATACCGAGCCTTGTTTCCCAGTTTTTGTATTTTTTTTTTTGCTCATTGACTATGTCAAAGTTACACGCGTGAATTATAAAAATAGTTATATATAGTGTAGCGATGTCTATACCCCTCCATCAATTTAAAAAAATTCTTTTTTTTGAAAGTACATAGTGCAGCAAATGTCTCTAAAATATAACGAAATTCTATACTTTAGTCGTACCAATACCTCTCGTCGGGGTATAAAAATAGGTTGAGGGGGTTGAACAAGTTATGGCAAAGCTTTCGCTGGAATTGAGTTAAATTAGTCTCAACCTCTTATCTTTATGGTTTCGACGAACGGCCTCTGCCAACCTACCTACCTACCTACCTCCTATTCCTTCCTTTTCTATATAACACTCTACGTGTACATGTAAGACGCGATAATAATCTCACCTGCAATCAATAGCGCGCTTTATAAATGTATTTATTACTTAACTATATGGCATTTGTGTGTACGTGGTTTAAAATGTATAAATTTTTTCTTTTTTTTTTTTTTTTTTATCATTAAACATATATGTATGTATGTATATTTTTTTTGTCACGATTTATCAAATTGAATTGAATCCCTTTATTTAATTTTAAAAAGTACTCCAAGGAGTTGATATAGAGAAATTTCGTTATGGAAATCCAGAGAGTGTAATGTACGAGTTTCTTTACTAATTAAACTCCTCGAGGTACACAAAGGCCGTAGGCGTAAACTTGTATATTATATACACAAGTATATAGTATAAGAGGAGATGTGATGTAACAAGCAGATGGTAAGGGTGGGTTTGACGGTGAATTTCACCAATTGTCAAAGTGCCAGATCTCGATCTTCTCTCCCTTTCTCTTCATCGTTTGCTATATCTGTGCTTAGAAATTTCATCGTCGTTTGATCGTGAGCGATGGAAGTTACAATCTCCAGTCACCCGCTACCGTTGAGGGGTGCAGACCTGCCTAATGCTCAAATAACAATCGATAACGTTGAGAGATGCGTTATAAATTGATATTGAATGGAATTTTAGAAAAGGCCAGGGTAGATAAATCTACGATCTAAAAGCATAGAAAAAAAAAAAAAAACAAATCGAAAAAAATAACACCGTCCTCTATTCCCTCAAGCAACGCCATATATGGATATTTTATATAATATATAAGCTTGCAGTATACTTCACCTCGACTTTTCTATTCAATATTTATACAAACATATTCGAAAGTGTTATATACGACGACGACAACGACGACGACGACGATGAAGAAAAAGATCTTTTTCTAAAAAAAAATATACACGCACTTAGAAAAGTTTTTTGATAAATGTTAAGAGTGATGTTCATTCGAGGACGTTTAATTATAACCCTATGGGACTTTCCGATAGTGTGTTAATAACGATGAGAAAAAAAAAAACAAAAAAAAAATAATAAAAAAAAAAAATAAAAAAAAAAAAAATAGAAATAAAAAAAGTTCCACTGTTAGCTCCCTTCAATCTCGAAGATCCAATTTCTCCCCTACATCCTACCATCGCTTTCCATTGATTAATTGCTTACGTAAATAACAAGAGATAAGGGCTAATCTCCCACTACTAGACCTGCACGGTTCAAGTTTCTACCCATCGTTTATCGTGGCCTGTTTATTATAGCTGCAGGGTCTGTTCACCAGTAAACAATTTATTTCTATATCTATCTCTATTTTTCTCTTTCTATACATATACATTATATGTGGGGAAACTCCCCCATACATAGTATAGTACCTAACAAATGGTAGACCGAAATGGCACAGATGCCACAAAGAATATCATCTTTTTTTTCTTTCTTTTTCTTTACCATTTTTTTTTTTTTCTTTTTTTCTTACTTTACCTTTTCCTTTTTCTTTATCTTTTTTCATTCTCGACAATGGCTACCACCACTCACTGCAATAGTGGACGTACTACGGACAATGGAAGATTGGTCAAATTGGGAATGGAAAATTAAAGACAAAATTACATTGAAAGCAATTTTCACAAATTGCTACGACCGTCCTGCTGCAAGGACTATACATACCTTTAAGAACTAAATCGTTGAATTGAAAAATGAAAATACTTAATAAAATAGTTTTGGAGTTAAAACAACAAACAGACAAATTTTAATCCACTGTCTCACATCCACCCATATTATTTCACATCACTGATTATACAGATTCTAATTAATATTATATATCATCTAATGCCAAAATTACTTCGCTATCTAAATCCACTTATCACTGACATCCTGCGGTGCAGCAACTACTCGCAAACTTCCCACTTTGCATATCTATGCATGTTATATCCATCTACTCTTAGTGCAGTAATATAAACTGCTTCGAAAAGAGCATAGAACAATTTTTTTCATTTTTTTTCATGTTTGGATTTATATTATAGAACAAGATTGTGGCTACATATTCACTGAAGCAAAAAGTTTAAACTCGAAAAATCGATAAGTGGTAAATATTTAAAGTACTAGAATATGAATATTTTTTATCGCAGGAATTGATTATCGATTTGTATACTTCAGACCGGGTAATTGAATCTTATAGTCTTAAAGAGGGTGAAGGTATATATATTTTAGCTTGAATTTGAATAGATTCAAAGGGTGTGTTTGTATATATACATGGATATATATATATATATATCTATATGTATTCGTTGAGGATGATCAGATCCGAAATGTACCACTTCATCACCGATTAATCTGAATCTAAGCTAGTCCTTAGACGACATTTCTAGCCCTTGGTTAACGTGGATATACACTCACGAATTGATCAATGATCAAAGTACTTCTTGCAACTGAATTTGGTAGGTTTAATCACAAGATACATCTATCTGTAGGTTACGAAAATTTTTTAACAAATAATCTTGATTAGAAGATAGAGAAAATAGAAATTGACTAAGAATAGAAAGAAAAAAAAAAATTTTCAGTTCAAATAAAATTTGATACTGTAAGATAATTTTCAAACTGATGATACAAAACAGCGTCGATGCAGTACCGTATAATATACCATATATTCTACAATATACGGAGAAATGTTTCAATTTTAAGAAGGTTAATGGCTCTTCAATTATGTCAGATTGAGTAAAGTTATACGTAATAGAACATACACTACGCTGTGATATTACAGGATGAATAGATATAGGTAGGTAGGTATACTGCAGTGTCGTTAATGAAATAATGTGTACCTATGTATAACTTTGCCTCCATCGACAATTACTGAACTTGCAGGGTTTGCTGAGAAATTAACAATGTTTTGCCCACACGTACGATGTTGGTACAGGGGTGGTAAAAAAAAAAAAAAAAAAAAAAAAAAAAAAAAACTGAAACAATTATATCGTATAAATTTATAAAACTACGTTAACAGTCAATTTGTTTTTTGTATTTATTTTCGAATAAAAACCTTGAGGTGAAAAACAAAAAAAAATAAAATAAAATAAAATCTGTTTAACTAATTTGCAAAAATCAGACTGCAGCATTGTACCATACTATACTATAAATTATATTATAATTCAGTGTAATTAGCACCGTAGATATAGGTAAGTATAATAATAAATGAAATGAATTTTTATTTCACTTTTGTCACGCGAAAAGTGGGAGGAAGAGAAGGAGAGAGGTAAGTGGGTGGGATTATACTAACAAGCAAAGGTCCAGGTCAAATTTAAACAACCCTTGTATACAGTTGTTCAAAAGTTCGGTACACTCAACGTCGCATTAGCTGTATAACGTGTGTGTTAATTCTCACGGAATTTAATTCCCTGTTTTCCTTTCCCTCAATCGATTGTTTTTTTTTTTCTCCAATTTTATTCAATATTCATTACCATTTTTTTTTTTCTTCAAATCATCGGCTACTATAAATTGGCAATAAATTTTTCAAACAACAAAAACTTTACGATTTAATATCCAAATATAAAGAAAATAACGTTTCGAGAAATATGTTGTTTTCGCATTTATCTATGTACATACGTATGTATGTATGTACGTACATACAATACGAATATTCCTAGAACCAACAATAATACAGTTTTCTTTAGCAAAAGTTGAAAATTCGAACTCTACAAGCTAGCTGGTGTACTGCAATAATAAACGAACGCAGGGGGTATATTCAGTTTGCGAAAGACAAACAAGACAGGAGTGCATCTATACCGTGTTGTATACATAGACTGAGCTTAGATTCTTCTCAGAGAAAACTTTTCATATTCTTTTATTTGTTTTCATTTATTTCTTCGTCTTCCTTTCATTCTTTTTCTCTTTCTTTCGATATAACCATATTACATATTATACCCTAAAGCAGAACAAACACTCAAAGAGTCACTAGGTCAAATACAAAAAAGAAAGAAAACTTGATTATAAACCTCTAAATATAATATTTTACGTTTTGTACATAATATATGTATATACATATACATATATACAAACCGGATATTAGTTAAAATTGAAAAAAAAAAAAAAAAAAAACCATTTTCAAACGAATTTATTGGGTAGCTGTTTCATTTGATTGAACAAACTCCACAGGTGGCCGAGATCCCTATTTTATTCAGTAATATGTATTCGTATTTTATACACTTGTATACCTACACGTTTTTTTTTTATTTTATTTTTTTTTTTTTGGAGGGGATTGAAAAATACATAAAAATTTATAAATCCGTTTATATATTAAAATGAAGAATAATTTTAAATCACTATTCTCGAATGTCGATCATAACTTGCGTCTGTCTTACGAAATCAAATTCCGAAATTTCTACAAGTAAACAAGTATACATACGTATGGTACCTACATACATACGTCAGGGTTTTCCTATTTACGGTATAACAGTTATAGCTTAGGGTGTATACGTAAAATTCGATATTACTATAAATATAGTACATATATAAGTTTACGTGTATGTGTTTTAGGGGTAGAAGAGCTTAGACCGAACAAAGCTACACCACACCGTACCACCATAGGTTCCTCATATATATTAGCCCATATCCCAGAGTCTTAAAACGTGTCATAAATCCACGCTACGTTACGTTCAGTATCAGCACCTAGCTGCTAGCTAGCCTAGCCTCGCATTTGCCGTTTATTAACAACACGCGACGTTATGCTAGTTCGCGTCTGTTTTTCGTAATCGCGTCTTGGTAAATTTTGGGATACTGAAGATAAGTGTGAGAGGGTGATAACAAGGGAGAGAAAACCACTTAGACATAGTTAAGTTTCTATAAAACATAACAGACCTCTGCAATAGTGTCGCCTATACGGATATAGTCCAATTGACTAATTATTATAATTATTACATCAATAACAGTTTAGTAACAATTTGCAATATAATACCACTATATATACTAGACCGTTTCAAAAAAATCGACTATTTTTCATTTTCAAAGAGTAACTCAAAAATATTGTTCCAAATGACGAAACAAAAAATGCTGTCAAAGTTTGAACTCTTAATATTAATATTAAGAGGTGCCTCGTCGCGATTTTCTATTTCCAATCTAAATAACATGGGGAAATTTTTTTTTAAACTTTGGAATTCTATAACTCGTCAACGCATCAGTGTACTGATAAGACCAGAACATATTTTTGTAGTGAATTGAACGCTCTAAAAAAAAGGTCTCTTGTTCTTTTTCGATAAATCTAGCTATTTCCAAGTTGGTGTATTGGTTATTAATGGTAATTAATCATGACTAACTTGGAAACAGTTGGATTCATCGAAAAAGACCAAGAGACCTTTTTTGTAGAGCGTACAATTTTGAACAACAGCATTCATGCAGAATCTTTCTAAGTAGATTAATTTTCAAGATATAAAAATCGAAGAGTTCCACAAGACCACTTCCCATGTTATTTAAATGGGAAATAGAAAATCGCGATGAGGCACCTCTTAATATTATTATTAAGAGCTCAAACTTTGACAACATTTTTTTTCATCATTTGGAACAATATTTTTGACTAACTCTTTGAAAATGAAAAATAATCGATTTTTTTGAAACGGTCCAATATATACATATCTATGTATACATATTTACCCAATTCTAGATGACGAAGGACGTCGTCTGTCTTTCTGTCTAACTATCTGTCTGTCTGTCTTATCGACTCGAAGCCAGGACCCAGAAGGCTGAGAGACCTCAACGGAAGTGGTTTACGTTGTATTACCCTGCGGTGTCCGTCAGCCATTTACCCAGAGAGAGAGAGAGAGAGAGAGATAAATTGAGAGATGGAGTAGATGTACACAGAGTAAAGACACAAGTTTACTGTCAGAGAGGAATAGGTATATACTATATCCCATCGTTGTTGGTATGCATGTATCTATCTGTCGTAACTCTGTCAGAGGCGAGAAACTGTCGGTTAGACTTTAGCGGTATCCAGAGAATCTGTATCTCCCTTAGCTCTCTCTCTCTCTCTTTCTCTCTATCTTTCTCTTTCTCTCTACAGCTGGTTTAAGTTTCCGGTTTCCCAGTTAACCAGTTTCCATTCCATACTCGTATAAGTCCTTAACCGTGTTTGTTGACACAGGTAAGAAGTAAGTTTCGCGGAGAGATGGTCCGGTTGTTAGTTTACCTACTTTATGTTTGTTTCTAGTTCAGTTTCGGAAGCAACCGGAACTAATCGACACTAACAACACTAATTATATTGGACTAGATTAAAGATTATAAAGTTGAAAGATAAAAGCACGGGTGTAGGTACAAGATTATCAACTTTCAGAGGGCATATGAACCTGAACCAGGGTCAAAGAAAGTTATTTTTCGTGATTTTTAAAAATTATTTGTAGCTTATTGGTGCTATCGTAAAATATTTGTCATATCGTAGTCGATTTTGAAAATATTTATTTCATTGAATAAAAATGGCGTATTTCGTATTAATGAAAAATAAATATTTTCAAAATCTACTACTACCACATGACGATGTTGGAATCTGTTTTACTAATCTACTTAATTTTTTTATTTCATTTGATTTTTGGCGAAGGTATGTACACGACTGGAAGCCGTTTCAGAGGATTTTTTCAAAAGCTGCCTGATCTTCACGACGCTACAACTCCACCATTTAACAAATTTTTTTTGAATAAAAAAAAAAAAAAAATGATCACAGTTCTTAAAAATGTATATTTTTAATTATAAGAAATATCGTTCTAACAGCTCCAATAGTTTCCCAGAAATAAAATTCTGAAAATTATCTATTTTGTCACCCTGCTAGGTGTACGTGCCTCCTCAATAAAACTGCAATTGGCATACCTTGACTCCTATTTTCTTTATAGTATCAAAATTTTTTTGTTTCTTTCCTGAATATTTTTCAGACTTTTGCCTTATTCACAATTTTATTTTCTATTTTTTTTTTTTTTTTTATTACTCTTTCTTTTTTGTTCACCACCCAGTGATCGGCTTATGTACTACAAACTCGGTCAGGCGCGTCAATCGCTTGTGAGAAAGCCTTAGGGAGGTGCAGCCCTCTACGATGTAAATTTTTCTAAAGTAGATTTTTAAGAATTTTTTTTTTATTTTTTGAATTGTGAATCATGAATCAATACTGAATTTCAAGACATAAAAAATAATTAATATTGATAAAATTTAACAGTTTTAATATTCCAAAATTTAAGCGTTTTTTTTTCCAGAAAATAATAATAAAAAAAAAAAAAAAAACAATGTATATTACATTTATATAGATTTCATATATTATATATCTATATACGAAAAATAATAATAATAATGTTCAACAAAAGAAGTATGTAAATAATGTACTAAGTCTCAAAGTTCATCATAAAAGAAGAAAGAAAAACGAAAATATATATGGTTATATAAAAAAAAAAGAGTGACGCGGTACTGTCGAGTAGATAAAAGAGTTTCCGTTTTTTAGAATCTGCAAAGCAGGTTAAGGTATACGCTATACATATATAGGGTAGATACCCCGGAAGACAGGAGGCGGTTATATTCGTAGCTTGCAATCGCGGTTTATTTAAAAAAAATAAATAAAAAATAAAAAATAAAAAAAATGACAAACGCGTTATAGTTTGCGTTGAAAAAAGCGTAAAAGCTTAAAAGCTCACTCTCTATTCAACCGTTATATAACAGTATAGGTAGGTAGGTAGTTTGGTACATACATACGTGAGTACCGAGTACGTATCTATACAGTAGAAAGAGGGAAAGGTATGGGAGGATGGTGATTCGTTCCGAATGGCGATGAGAAGTGAAAATGATTTTTACCCCAAAACGGAAATTAGAGACGTGCCGATAAGCCGTGATAAGCAAATAAATTAAAAAAAAAAAAAAAAAAAAGATGAATAAATTGATATATGTATATAATATTTGAAAAAAAAATATATATGTACATATATACCTATGTTGAAAAAAAAATATTTTATCAAGTAAAAACTTGACTTAAAACGATAAGAAAAAAAGCTCATGATTTTGTTATCAAATTTTTTGTTTTCTGTTTTTAAAACGATTTAAATCCTTGTCAAAAAAATCGATTTCATCTATAATATTAAACGAGCTAGAGCTGCAGGCAGAGTTGGTGTGGCGATAAAATAATTGTTTTAATCAGTTTTGTGTAGAGTTCATGCGTCTTGATACAGACTTTAATTAAGTATTTAGATATCTTAATTAATGTTTACAACAGCGTGTTGTGATTAGACAGTATCGTTTCGTTCGGTAAGTAAGCGATATTATAAGTTCAAGGTCACGTTTTTGCCATTAATCACAAAACAGGCTAGGTAGCTAGCTAGGTATGTGTATATATATAGTATGTATATATCTATGTACAGGTAGCACTCAGTCCCCGTGGCTCGCACCTCCAACAATTAATCTCTCGAAATGTTGTGTTGTTCCTTTTTGTTTTTCTATCTTTCTTTTCTATCGTCTTTTTTGTTTTTAGTAATTTTTTCATTAGGTCGACCATATTTTCCTCTTATTTTTTTTCTTTCTTTCGTTCTTTCTTTCTTTCTTTCTTTCTCTCTCTCTTTCTCTCTGTCTAAGCTAAAAACCCACCCGGGAGAAAACAATCAGCGAAAGATATGAAAGAGTGAAAGAAAAAAGAAACAGAAGAGGAGGAAGAAAAATAAATAAATTAATGATGCATAACATCGCAGTACATGTTGTGTATCAAAGAAAAAAAAAAAAAAAGGAAGAGGAAGAGGAAAAAGAAGAAGAAGAAGAAGAAGAAGAAGAAGAAGAAGAACAATAAAAAATAAAAAAAAAAACGCTGAAATATTGTGCAATTAATATACATAGGTATATAAGGTATATGGTTATTATATATATATATATATACATAATATTATACATATACATACCCTAAGTATAACAACTTTGTCATTTTAACCCTTATCTAAATATTTTCCGCGAATTAAACCCGCACGTATTTCCGTACGGTTATACAGGAAAATTTAAACGATATATCAACCTATATAAACAGTATATACATATGTATATATACGTAATATATACTATAATACGAGTTTATAATATTCAAATCAGTTTTACCTCCATCCTGCAAAAACGTAGACTAAGTCGATTCACGTTCTATAAAACTGTCGAGAAAAAAAAAAAAAAAAAAAAAAAAATGAAAGAGAAAATGAAAATAATGAAAAAAGAAATTTTTTTTTTTTTTTTTTTTGAGACATATATATGATCCTCTTTCTTATATATCTTATATTATATTAGTGTATAATATATAGGTATATAATGTAAATATATATGTATATACGTATAAGTATATAATATACATTATATAAAAGATAAGCGAGTGGTTTAAAAATTCATAAAAAATTTTTTTAATATATATATTGTTATATTATAATACGTTACGTCACTTACCCTCACTCACTCACTTACTTACTTACTTACTTACTTACTTACTTACTTAGTCGCTGACCGAGTATATTTGGATTTTTGAATTTATTATACAGAACCGCGTGTTACGGTATCTGTAACACTAGCTGACGATCAATCTATGTCTTTTCCCTAAAGAACCAGCGCGCGAGCATGTTAACTAGATTGTCTAAATATATTCCACAACCTTATAATCTATTATTCTATTCCATAGTCTGCAGGATTCTAAGACATCGCGTGCAGCTCACGTATAACTAAGGCCAAAAAAAAAAAAAATAAAAAAAAAAAAGATCAAGAAAAAACAAGGAAAAAAATAAAACCAAAAATAAAAATTGGGGCCGATAATCCATAGCAATAGTTGCTTAGATATTTCCTATATACATCGCTGTAGAAGGTAGGTATAGTAAAACCAAAAATAAGAAAAAAAAAAAAAAAAAAAAAGGAGACTACGAGAAGAAAGATTTATTTTCGTCGCTTGATTAAAACGGTTTATACATCAAGAATTTCTTTGCCTTCTGCACAAGATTCCATATATAGGTACATACATACGTATACATACATACATGTGTGTATATGCGTGCGTGTTATTAACCCTCGCTAATCGCGGTTTTTTTACGTTAAAAATCCGCTTTGAAAACGATTGACGAAAGGTAAAAAGAGAACAAAAAGAGATAAAAATGAAATAAAGTAAAATAAAATAAATAAATAAAAAATGGTCAAAGCTTTTTGGATCTTTTTAAATTTTTGAATTTTATTTTTATTTGTTTGGTTTTTTTTCTTTTCCTCTCTTTCTCTCTATCTCTCTATTTGTATTTTATTTTATATTTATTTTGTTTGAATAAAAATTCCCAGAGAACCCGCACAAGCTGTTTGTTCTTTAGAAGGCGTCGCGCGGGTCGCGTATTCGCGAACGATATACCCTTCGTACATAACAAAGTGGACAGGGGTTTCTTTAGAAACGAGACCTTATACCTATAATACTCACACCTATATACCCTCAAAGAAGCATCAGATCAAAAATCAAAAGAAAATAAAAATAAAATAAAAGGGAGAAAAGAAAAAAAAAAAAAAAAAAAGAAAGGAAAAGAAATGAAATAGGTAAAATAAAATTGTATATCTATTACCACATATTGTAGTTGGTTGGGTAAAAAATCTGTGCAAATTTTATCAACCTCTCGTCGGCTAATATAAATATTATATCGATCAAAAAATATGTAGAAAAAAAAAACCAAAACGAAAACAAAAGAAATGAAAGATGGTATAAAAAAAAAAAAAAAATGCTAGACTGAATAGCGTCACAAAAATACAATTGAAAAAGACTGCCCTGTCCCATTCCCGTGTTCTTCGCTTCCCTTCTTTCGTAAAAGCGGAGATACAGACAGACAGACGGACGGAACAGACATAGACAGACAGACCGTCGCGTCGCGGCGCGGCGCGGCGTGGGTGTTTTACAGGTGTCTGGGATTCCGCATCGCGGGTGGTTTTATCCTTTAGGGCGCTTGCGCGGGTATTACGGTGGTGTAGAAGGAAGGAAGGAAGGCAAAATTGAGGAAAGTGGGGACAGCCAGACCCTCTGGACAGCAAGAATGGGGGGCATTGGGGTAGTAGTTTGAACACGCCGTCAGTATACCGTCGTTGCCCGTTATCTCGCCGCGTCAAAAACGCGACTAATTTAAGTTAAGGTCCGGACCTCTCGCGCGCGCGAAACTTAAATTTATAAATTTGAGAAAAACATAAGTCGATGGATTGATAACAAAAATTTTTTTTTAAATTTCAGACGTATAAAAGTTTTTGAATTATAGTTATAATAAAAAATAAATAAATATGAAGTAAAAATACAAAAAAAAAACAAAAAAATTAAGGAAAGGATAAGAAAGATAAGGGATCAATCAATCACTCGATATTATGGTTTTATCCGAACGTTGAAATTCAAACTTTCAAATTTCTCGGTCTAGTGGACTCGATTCCTTCTCAGCTATATCCGATTTACCGATCAAAGTATTTTACGAAAAATTCTGTGAACCGTGATAACGTAGTTGATCCCTGAATCCTGATCGAGATTCGAGGTTGGTAGACCGATATGTATAACCTACATATATACATATAATAGTTATATACTTATGTATCTATGTATGTACCTAGAACTGCACTCAGATTTCTATATATTACTTCACGACGTATTATAAGATAAAATGACGTTTCTATACCTGCTGCAGTCCCTTATACTTCCCTCCCTCTAACTTTCTTATACCATTCCTCGTATAATCCTTTTACGATCCTCGCTTCTCTATAATAAGAGAGAAATATATGTATACCTGACGTTTGTGAGAAGTACGGTACGAGAATTACGATTTATTCGGTATCGTGAGTCAAAATTGCATCCATATCAGATGCGACATCTGCGCTTTATTATACCCCTTGAGGGTTGGATCCTATACATACCTAAATTTGTTTCCTTTCCATTCCATTTTATTCAAGTTTTTATTCTTGTTTTAATATAGCACAAAAATTTACCTACTTTAAAGTTGTTAAAAAATTCTTTGTTCAAAGAATTATAAAGCTCAATTTTGTTTTTTTTTGTTTTTTTTTGTTTTTTAGTCTCTTAATGATTAAACTCGAAAGTTTGCCCACGATCGTGAAAATGGAAAGAATCCAAAAAACAGATTAAAATTAAAATTAAAAAACTCTTATTTTTTGCAACACTCTCTTTTACGTTAGATTTCTTTGAAAATTAGATCCTTGATGAAAGTGTAATGTATGCGGGGTAAAATTGTCGGATTAATTTTAGTATCTTCTCCAGTTTAAGGATAACATAATTCATGGATATTAGATTTTTGATAATAAACGTTAAAAATTAAACAAAGATTAAAAATTTTTTTGAAATCATATTCGTTCAACGGTGGTATAATGTTAAATTTATTACTAAGGAGCTTTTCGTTTCTTCTTCATTTTATCTAAACACTTTTAGTCCTTCTCTCTTACCTATAATAATATTTCCCCTAAAATTAATACTTTAAAAGTTTAGATTCGGTCACGAAAACGTCGCACCCAAAAACACCCTCTGATAAAGTTTTGTGTCTTAATTATCACGGGCTAAAATTTGTCTTTATTAATCTTCCGTTATAATATTCCAACGTCAACGGGTCTCCTGAGGGACATAGAATATAATAATATTTTCATCGAGTGCTTTAAATCATCTTAACAAGTAACAAGTTCTTATACCTTCATTATTTATTTCAGACACGATCTCTGCAGTGATACCTACTTGAATAAGAATATTATCTTATGCAAAAAAATAAAAAATAAAGAATTTTTTTAAACAGGTATTTCACCCTCATGCCATCAGATTTTATTTAAATATAAATAGATTCAAGATTTTCTCTTTCAAATTTTTTATTTATTTTCTTTTTCACACTCTTTTCCCTTTCTCTTCTGTTACGTACACCTATATATATATATATATATATATATATATATATATATATATATATATATATATATATATATATATATATATATATATATGTCGAAAGCTTGTCCCCCCCCCCCCAAATCTCCCAATTAGACTTCAAGCAGATCATGAACTGAAGCTTAGTTTTTGCTGTTCAATTTTCCCAATATTTTCACCTCTGATACGAATTACATAATATCACGGATTCAAACAAAGGATTTACTCATCTCTGGCATAACGATTCATTTTTATTTTCAGTTTCAGTTACAGTTTCATTTGTTGAAAAGAAAGAAGATCATCGAGATTATTGTACAATGGTATCAATTTTAATCCATTTTTATTCTTCAAACGTTAAAAAATAAAAAATAATGCTGATTTTGTTTGTTCATTTTTGCACAAATTCACGATTTATTCGTTAATTTTTATAAAATTCAAAGATATATAAATCAATTTGGAAAATTTTATATTTTTTTTATTTTTTCATATCATATATTTTTTGCAAACATATAAAAGAAAAGTGATCGAAATATTTTTATTATTTTTGTTTGTATTTTTCAATCGATCAAAAATATTCTTACATTAATTAATACAGATTTTTTGATAAAAAGAAAAAAAAAAATATGTAAAGAAATTCTAATTTTTTTCGAGTTGCTTAACAAAAAATTACCGACATTTATTAAACCGCAGAATAAAAAATATAAATACCATATTTCCTGAATTTTACTAACCCACCGATCCTGCGGATTCTACCATAGTAAACGCTGCCATTATTCCTTCCGCGTAAAATTAGCGTATTTCGTTTTAAAAGGGCGAAGGATAAAGGTGAAACAAAAAAGGGGCATGAAGGTTAAAATAAATAAATAAATAATATAATCCCCGAGAGGTACCTAGTACACAGTAGGATTTCTGCTCAATTTCAGAGTCTCGAGAAAAGCGTGAGCAAGAGGCTCTGCGGTTGACGTTCGCGTCTTTATTAAGCCGGAAGGGCAGACGTGTGCGGGATTCCCCGTAAATATATACGGGGATGAGATTCGCGGTTAAAGAAGAAGACGAAGAAGAATTAAGGATCTCAATTTATCACCGAGTTAAAAAATAAAAAAATAAAAACATTGCGATATTTTTCGAATACGTAACTGTAATAAACTGATTAATTAATTGATGTTACATATTTTTATCTCTAATTATATATATATATATATATATATTTTTTTTTTTTGTTTAGATGAGAGACGGTTGATATCAAGAAATGGACGTGGAAATCTCTGAAGAAAAGGTTGTAGTTTCTTCGGGGATGGAAAATCACAGTAATGATAATAATGATAACAGTAACAGTTCTAATTCTATAAAAAATTTAACATCGTTAGTTTATCCGTCATTAAACAATAACGGGAATATATATAATTTGAGTAAAAGTGAAGAAGATGGTGATATAAGTGTGTTGGGTGAAATCGTGAGAGTGGCAGTTACGGGAATATTAAATATCAGTGATTACTATGGCACTACTACTACTACTACTACTACTACGACAGGATTTACTCCCCTGACTATAATAAACGAATATAATAAAAATAAAAATGAAGAAAATGGAGGAGAAGAAGAATATGAATACGAAGACAACTCGCTTAACAATTGGTGGGCGATGTTGGCCGTTGTTTTAGTCGTTGGTACTGCGGCTGGTAACATTTTAGTATGTTTGGCAATAACCTGGGAAAGGAGGCTCCAAAATGTAACAAACTACTTTCTGATGAGCCTCGCTATCACGGACCTTATGGTAGCAGTTCTCGTTATGCCATTGGGAATTTTGACGCTTGTAAGAGGTGAGTTAATGCGAGTTCGACTGATTTTTAGTTAAATTTCAGATTTTTACACTTTATTTGAAATTTAAAACACCAATTTTAATCATACTTTATACTTATTCGAGCCAAAATTTGGCCCCCTATTTTCCAGGGCGTTTATTTTCATTTTTACTTTTTTTTCTTTTTTTTTTTTTTTTTTTTCGAGGGGAACGGATCTCGTTCTCGTTACGTGGATTGATAGTCCCAGCGATTCTCTCGACGAGATTATACCCATTTTATTTTAACTCTAAACATTACTTCACCGCGGGGTTTAAACGATCTTGTATTTTATTTTATTTTTTCTACAGTTACAATTTATTTTTTATCTCTAAACAAAATGGCCGAATAAAATAAAATTTTAATGAAATTTAACGAGCTATAAATCGATTATATAGAAACCAACATGCATCAGCGTCGATACGAAACAAACTAAAACTTTAATCAACGCGTTTCCAATTCCCAGTAGTAAAATTCGGGTCAGGTCAGACGCCGATCAACGAACGAGTTTCTTCGTCACTATACGAATATTTAATATAAAATTTTTTCTGTTTTTTTCTTTTTCATTGTCGGTACTCGTTTCTTTTCAATTTTTTTAATAAATAAATTGTTAACCTTGTCTTTTTATTAACTGACTTATTTATTTCGTATTTTTTTTTTTTATTCTTTTTTCTTAATTTCATTCGATCAAAGTATATAAAAACGATTTAAGGGAGGTTTAAACTTCCAGCCTTCGTCTTCTTCACTCTGTGCATAATACCTTATATGTATAGTCTGCTGATAAATGAGCCGAGGTAAAAGCCAATAAGTAGCTATTACTCTAGCGGAAAATTTTTACCACCCCATCCTCTATACCTACCTCTGTATCTAATACACGATTAATTTGAAAGTGTCAGGGTAAAGAAAAAAAATAATAATAATAATAATAATAATAATAAATGAAAAGAAAAAAATGGTTTCTCTCTCCTCATGCCATTGCAAGTACCTTATACCTTATACCTCGACCTACAGCTCTACCTTCCTATATACCTATTTTAAAGAGCCTTCAATTCGGGAAAGCGAAGCTCTCGGGCTGGAGACCAAGTCACGCGTAAAATTAGCAATTACATAAAATGATGGGGTTAAACAAGTAGATGTAGGTATATACATATATTTTCTATTTTTTTTTCTTTCTTTTTTTCTTTTCTGGAAAGAACAAAATTCTTGAGAATTTTTTCGATGTCTCTAGATAGTCGAATAATTTACATAAAATTTCGTCTGATTATCTAATTTTAAACTATTTCTATATACCGTCAAAAAAATCAAGATAAAAAAAAAAAAAAAATAGAATGAAGACTCAAAGAATCGCGGGACTGACGACGAATAGAATAAACTCTAGAGTAAAGTAGAGAGTATAGAAGGTAGAGAGTTAGAGGGTGGGAAGTAAGACAGGCAATTATAACGATAAGATCTTATAGAAGGCGATGATCACAAGTCTGCAGAGTTAAAAGGGGAAAAGCAGAGAGGGAGGGAGAAAGCTTAGCTTTCGAAAGCGATGTTCAGAATGCCTGTTCCTATAACTACATAGTTTTGTTATCTTTTTTGTCACTAAATCTGGACGACGGTGAAAATCCCTCGTGAATCTGATAATAACAATTCCTTAAATCTCCGACAAAGAATTCCACTCACTCAAATCAGCTTAACGAACAATGGCACCCCATGGCTTATGGTTGCAAGCTATTTATTGAATAAATTGCGTCGATGATCAACTAACGTAAAATAAAAATTAAAACAATTATTTTTCGCGGTATTTTTTTTTTTTTTTATTATCAACTTATAGAAACCCATGTAAAAAAAAAAAGTTCTATCAAGTATCATGTGAAGGATATTATTAATAGTTCGTCAATAAATAAATTTAAAAAAAAAAAAAAAATTAACAGTACATTTTTGTTTTTTATCGTAAAAGTATGAAACGTTTAAATTGCTGTTGAATTCCTGTAAATTACAGATATTTCAATTTCGCTTTTTTTTTTCAATCAGATTTGACGAGTTTTTCGAACGGTCCAACATCTTTTTGAAAAAGATGGTTTGGAAACGCGAAAAGATTCGTTAATGAAAAGTGAAAATATTCTATATTATTATAAACCTTTACCTAAAATGAAAGAAAAGCAAAAACAAAAAAAAGACGAAATAAAAAAATTTAAAAAGAAAAAATATAAGTTTTAAAAAGAAATTTTCACGTGGGGTTATCACAAGAACGATTTAAATTGGGTAAAAATAGAATGAAAAAAGAAAAATTTCGTACGGAGTTAATCCTCAAGAGTATAACGAGGGAGAAGAAAATTGAAGAAAAACACTAACCGAAAGGGTAGTTCCAGTTGGTCAGTCCAAAGTAAACCACACGCAATCGTTAAGGATGACAAGGACAGAGAGAAGGACCGGGACTGACCGATTCATTCAATAGATTTACGTTTTCCGGAAGCCATAGTAAATGTTTGTTTGTCACAGGGGGCAAGTACCCGTTGACCGGTAATTTATATATATGACAAATTTTGGGATTTGACAAATTTTGAGATATAAGAAAGTTTGGGATTTATCAAACTTTGGTTAGTTACTGCAAACTACAAATTCATTTATCTTTTTATAAGTAAAAAAAAAATAACTAAATAAATAAAAAGGGTTTCGAACCGTTTTGAATCAGCTTTGTCATCTGTTAGATTAACCCCCGAAAACTGATACTCAATATACATGGTATCGATCAATTTTTATACCCCACAAAAAAAAAAAAAAATAAAAAAATAAGAAAGAAGGAAAGAAATATATAAAAATAACGGAAATCTCACCCCTTCCTGCTGCACCAGTTTGTTCGCCTTTATTTCAACTGTAATTTAATATTCTGCAAATTCCCTCGTCGAGAAACAACTTTGTTAACTTTTTCATGAGATTTGAACGAAAAAAAAAAAAAAAAATAAATATAACAAAAAAAATTCTTTAATGAGTTGTTATATCGCGATCTTCACTTTTTTAATTGTAATTACATAATGTGTTTTATTTATTTATTATCAAATTTTCTCAAACTTTAATTACTGCTTACTTTTATTTTATTTTCTTTCATTTGTTTCTTATTATTATTATTATTATTATTATTATTATTATTATTTTTATATCGATAACGTTTTCTACTATCAGAAACTTTGGATATCGTATTCAAAGATCACTGAGAAAAAAAAAAAAAAAGTAAAACAATTTTCACCAAATTGCAAAAGATTTGGAAGTACATATGTATGTATGTACGTATGTATATCCTTCGACATAGGTAAACGAGACCCAAAATCCTGAATCCGGAAAAATGATAAAAGATTCTGTATAGTAAACGTGCGGCATATACCCCAAGGAATTCAATAATAACCCAAAAACTCGTGTTCGTTATAGAAAGGTTTGGGGAACGTTATTTATTTCTTCAATTGTCGGATATGCCAGACGACCAGTAGGTAAATAAAACCAGACTGCTGGCTCTCACTTTGATCGCGTGTAATGACGTACATACATACATACATACATAAGTGTACATATACACACACACACACACATATACCTGAGAGTATACAAAAGTTATAGTTCACGTGTCAATAGAGAATAAAAATGTGAGCATGAAAGCACATGAAGAATAAATTTTGGAAAACTATATTTCATCCCTTGATTTTTCTTTTTTTTTTTATTTTAGATTTTTTTTTTTTTATTAACAATCATTCAAAATTCTTGAAACTGTTATATTTATATGGACGTACGATATTGCGGAACGCGAATATTAAAGAAAGGAAGATCTTCCCCTCTGCCCTTTTGAAAAAAAAAAAAAACGTTTTTTTTTTTTTTAAATTTATTTATTTATTTTTTTTTTTTTTTGAATGATTTTGAGCACGTTGGGTATAATGTAACCTGATTTCTAAAGGAGAGTAGTATAATGTCCCTGGATATTTATATGGTTATATATAAAATATTTGATACGACGGAGGATTTATTCACGCACCCCTTTATTTCCCTTTATCTACCATATACCTACCTACCTACCCACCGTGTATAGATATATTAATCGTGAATGATAAAAGCAAAGGAGCTAAAGTACAACAGCGTAGATAATTCAGGCTCGTTTTAACACTTCACAAAGTTAGAAAGCTTACGCTGTAGCTCCGCTTCCTTCGCTTTGCTTTGCTTCAATGCGGAAAAATTCAAAGTGGGTATGTCTAATAATCAAAGAATTCGAAAAGGTGTATATTTACCTTGGTGTATAGATGTACAGAGAGCGAGAGCTATCGGCAGTTAGATTCGACCGTCTCCCAACCATAACAAATAAAATAAACAAAAACTTATTTTACCTGTAACAAAAAATAAACAAAATTTACTCTACAAGTACAGATCACTTTAATCGATTACACACAATTGTTTAATATCTTTTTTTAAGCTTAAATTTTCCGTCTCAGTTTATTTTACTCGAAGAGATTTGATGATTGGACTTCGAAAATTGACCACTTATAGATTTTTTACAACGCACTTCAATTCGCTACATAGATTTCTTTCATCTTTTTTTTTTTTTTTTATTATAGAAATGCTTTTGATCGAAGAAACGAAAAATTAATTTTTATTGATAAAAATAACAGTTTCCCTATTTTTCAACTATTCGATGTTACATTAAACATATTCAATGTTGAAGTTTTTTTTTTTTTTTAATGCATGTATTAGATTTTCTATATAATTCTCTCTATATATTGACCAGTGTTGAACTTAAAATTATATAACGGACTTGTCCTGCTTTCATTTTTCCTGCAATTAACAAATTCGAATCTCAAACTTAATAATAAAACGATTATTTCACTTACAGTAATAGGGAATTTAATTAAAACACGTTACGGACACGCTCTGCTAATGAATTTTTATAATAATGAAATATTCGTTAAGGATCAAAAGATTGACACTTTGATTTTAAATACTTTTTTTTTTTTTTTTTTTGTGCTACTCGTTTCAGAAAATTTTGTTTTTGACACTGATTAACTTGTTTAAACGTAACACCCCCCCCTCAGTATTACACGGAATAGATTAGAAAAGATGTTAATTAAATTTTGTTTTGTTTATAAATTTTCTTAATGAAAAGAAAAAAAAATAATTAAAAAAATGGTATTGCAATTTTATGGACAGCTTATGAAAGCGGATTAAGAATAAGAATTTTTCTGATAATTTACAAGAACGAAAAACAAAAACAAAAAAAAAAAAAACGTGAATATAATACATATACCTTATAAGAAATAATTATAGACGGTAGAATTTGAATTAGCTTCTGTACATATGTATATATATGTATATATATATAGGTATATATATAGATATTATAGCTAATAATTAGCCGCGTTCTTAATCCTCATCGTCGTCAAAGTATAATTAATTATTCAGAAAATAATATAACCTCGCGTCTCCGACGTTTATTTTAAGAATTTATTTGACTTCTTCATCTTGAATTTTGAATAATTAAAAATAAATCAAATTAAATTTATAAGATGTATAATTTGTTATATACATATACATAATAATGATAATAAAATAGAAGAGATATAAAGAGAAAATTCAAAATAATTGTGAGAAAAAAATTTGATATATCTCTCTTTATATATAATTCATTAACTTTTACAATCTAATTCCCAGACCAGTTAATCAAGTGTCAATTCTGTTAATAACTCTCATTTATCAACTCGTGTATAACTGAAGCGGATATTGTGACTGGACATGATTAAACGTGAAATATTTCGTTGTACGATAAAAACTTGGCGAAATAGCTAGAAAGATTTAGAATTTAAAGAGCGCATGAACCGTACTTTAAATTTTATGATAAGTATAGGTGATACCCTTTCAGAAATTCACTTTCAAAAATTGTACCTATAAAATGTTAGAAAATAACATGATGCAGCTAGATAAATTCTCATTTTTTTTTTCTTCCAAACATTTTTTAAATATTTGCCTTATAATTTTTGTTCAATTATAACGACATGACACCCGTAAGTCCTAGGTGCACGTACGTATAAAATACGTTCCGTACATACATATATACATACATATGCATATATATATACGTAAAACCGAATTTATACATTCAAAGGACGCTTTGTAATAATATATAGAAGAAAATAATAGACTAGCACATAGTACAGTCCAATTAACACTGATCAAACAGAATTTCATTTACAATTAGCGTAAAACGAAATTCTATAATATACAATTAAGTCTCACGTATCTTTCTATCTATCTCTCTCTTTCTCTATGCTGATATGATGATAGGATCTCTAAAAAACAGCAAAATAAAAAAAGAACAGAAAAACCAAAGTAAGCTTTTTTACATCAGCTAATGCAAATTGCAATTATTAATTAATCAACATAATAATCATACGGGGTCGATCACCATGAAACGCAGAACAAGCGTATTAAAAAATCACTTAAGCAATCAAAAATGGAAGAAATGAATAAAAAAAAAAGACTAAAATTTAGGCTAAAAACGAATTGAATTTTTTAACTAAATTATTATACTGTAGTTAAGAATTTTTCATTTAATTTATTTTTTATGGATGAACAGCTATAATTAAACGTTCGAACGAATAAATATATAGATAAGGTTATGTATATTTATATATGTATAAGTATAGGTATACACACACGTTATGGCAGTACGTATAGATATTATATACAGAATAAATATCATACACCATGTGAGCATTAAGGAATCCACGTGAGTCCTATATGCATAATGCATAATATTAAAATGATTCTATTTACACAAAGTCAAAAAGGGTTTCCCGGTATCGAAATTATGAAAAGTAACAGAGAGAGAGAAGAGATAGTGTCTCACTTTCTATACACCCTACGTCTTTTTCCACAGTTTCTAATATATGACTATATACTAGACCGTTTCAAAAAAATCGACTATTTTTCATTTTCAAAGAGTAACTCAAAAATATTGTTCCAAATGACGAAAAAAAAATGCTGTCAAAGTTTGAACTCTTAATAATAATATTAAGAGGTGCCTCATCGCGATTTTCTATTTCCAATCTAAATAACATGGGGAAATTTTTTTTTAAACTTTGGAATTCTATAACTCGTCAACGCATTAGTGTACTGATAAGACCAGAACATATTTTTGTAGTGAATTGAACGCTCTAAAAAAAAGGTCTCTTGTTCTTTTTCGATAAATCTAGCTATTTCCAAGTTGGTGTATTGGTTATTAATGGTAATTAATCATGACGAACTTGGAAACAGTTGGATTCATCGAAAAAGACCAAGAGACCTTTTTTGTAGAGCGTACAATTTTGAACAACAGCATTCATGCAGAATCTTTCTAAGTAGATTAATTTTCAAGATATAAAAATCGAAAAGTTCCACAAGACCACTTCCCACGTTATTTAAATGGGAAATAGAAAATCGCGATGAGGCACCTCTTAATATTATTATTAAGAGCTCAAACTTTGACAACATTTTTTTTTCATCATTTGGAACAATATTTTTGACTAACTCTTTGAAAATGAAAAATAATCGATTTTTTTGAAACGGTCTAATATATACATATATGTATATGTATAATTAATTATTAACAGTTAACGAATTTCTACCATTTCATATACACATTTATAGATAGATATACCTACATTTCTATATATATATATACCGGTCTATACGAAATTATAAATAATTAAGAAAATCAATCGATGCTGATGCTACTGCTGTTGCTGCTGCTGCTGCAGCCACCTATACTTGTACCTATATACCTACATTTATGTATATATAAATGAATCTGGAATATCAGCTATAATGTATATAACACAGAGAAATTTAATGACGCGTAATTTTCTCTCTTTAAAGTGAAATAATAATTCAAGTATAATACAATTAAATTTTATCATTATCATTCCTTATTGTTATTGTTGTTGTTATTAATATGATTATGATTATTATTATTATTACTATTATTATTATTATTATTATTATCGTCATCATTACTGTTTTATAAAAAAGGATCAATATTACATAAAATAAAACGACGAGTCCTTTGCGTAAAGCCTGCAGTATAGAATATGTATATAGCAATGTCATGTAGATGGATACATATATTAATAAGTCAAAAGCAATGGTATTCCTATTTACGTAGTAGTATATGGTATATAAAAAATGAAAAGGAAAAAAAAAAGAGAGAGAGAGAGAAAGAGAAAGGGAGAGACTAAAGGGACGAGCATTGGTATAAGTTCTATATAATATAAGTATACATATACACCGTACAGATATAAGATAAAATATGTACATACATACATATATAATCGAAACTAAAAATATCTACCTCTTCTTTCTTAAAAAAAAAAAAAAATTGTAATGGAAGTTGAAGCTATTTTTCCGCGATGCTGATTGACTATTTACTGAGTGTCACTGCGAAATGCGCGCTACGCAATGCGAATGCATGTAGGTAGAATAACGAGCGATTTTTGTTTGAAGTACCGTTTTATTATCGTGACAAATTCATCTATACTGACATACAACATGACATGTAAACTATTATTTTGTCAAAAGCATCAAGTCATATTAACGTTGGTTTAAGATCTATGAATTTTGAAACTGTTTGGATTATAATTTATATACCGATTACGATGTAAGTTTTTTTTTTTTTTTTTTTTTTACCTCAAATAAACTTTTTAAAAGAATTAAAGCAACACCTCAACTCTGGGGGATAAATAGTGAATTTTTCGAATGGTTGTGTCTTGCATGCATTTTAGAGCTCGCAATGTCTTCAATATTCGTTAAACGAATGTCAGTTATCGTGTCTCGTTTCAGAAAAGCATCACTTTGAATCGAACAGTATGTAAATTATCTATTTCTTGTAAACCGTAATGAATTGCACGGAGCACAAACATTTTTTTTTTTCGAAAATTGAACTTGACCTACAGTTAGGAAATTTTCTCACCATTAAATTGCGTTTCTTGTCGTCTCTCTAAAAATTTTTCTCGCTGAGATAGGCACGTTTGAAACAGAAGACTGCGAAATATCTTTCAATCGCAAAATTTTGAAAATTAAAACAGGATTAGTTCAATGGCAATAATTTTCAGAGGATGAAATCCCATTTAAAAAAGTTTGCGGAAAATTGCTTCACGATGAGTCGATCATAAGTTATGGCAAATTGAAGATTTTTCGAGTTGTCTTCTTCAAACTTACATAACGATCTCTAAAAAAAAGCATCTCTGACCTGACTGATTTTTCTAAGATGGTTTTTGCGAAATGCTGATACAAAAAATCTAGTTTCGATCTAAGGGAGAAAGGCTTGACGTTTGGACGTTTGAACGGTGGGAATGTCCCTTGGAATCAAGGGATGTCTAGAAATGTGTATGTTAGATAATTAGCTAACGCCATTTGATTGCATATATCTTATAACTACAGATTTTTAATTTCGTGTATCTCGATCAATTCTGCGATAGAAGGTTCGTGTTTTCGCACAAAAATCTAACATAATGAAGACTACTGACTTGCAAGATTTTGTAAAAAAAAATATCTCAGACCTGACTGATTTTTCTAAGGTGGTGCTTGAGAAATGCTGATACAAAAAATCAGTTTCAAACACGCGCATAATGCGAGTGGTGAGCTAGTATATATATTATATATATATTGCCCCCCCCCCCATGTATAGATGTGTGTGTATATAGATATATATTTATATATATATTCATTCGTTCCGCGTGGAGGAGCTTTAATATAGATTCTTGTGAAATCGAAAGATTTTTATTGCACTATTATACGAGGATTCCCATTTATAGAAAGAGAGAGAGAGAGAGAGAGATCAGAGAAAAGCGAAAGAAATAGAGAAATAAAGGAAATCCGCAGTTTTCTATAAATTTTTATTTTTTATCCTTTTCATATCTAGGATAGATATGCAGGATACAGTTTGATGAAAATTAATGAAAAATGTAGTTTAGAAAAATTATATACAAGTTTAAAATCAAGTTTTGCAAACTTTTTTTTTTTTTGTTATTTGCTTTTTATAAGAAATCAACGAAATCATGTCTCGCGAATAAATAAATTTGAATCAACGAAAAATTGCAAAATAAATCCAATTTAAAAAAAAAATATATATATATATATATATAGAAGACGGGGATACGAGTAAAGAAATAAGTAGAAAGTATATACATATAGGTATATGTAGGTAGGTAAACTGAATAAATAAGTAAAAAGGAAAATAGCCTGGTTCTCTAACAAATCAGTAATTTATTGGTCAGGAGTTGAAAGTGTAATAGGTATATAGATAGGTAACTAAGTAAAAATTCACTGAGTTTCACCGTACAAAAGAACGAAAGAGTAAAAGTAAGAGAAAACTATACTGATTGATTTGGACAGAAGAGGAAAAATCGGCTTAGAGAAACTTAGAAACACAGACCTCGTTAATTATTACCACGACTAATACGTGTACAGTTTGTAGTACACAGGTGTAACTATAGGAATTTAATTTTAAAAAAGAAAACTTATTAGGCTATACGAAAAAGATAATCTGAGAAGAAATTTTTTTTTTTTTTTTTTTTTTTCAACTTTTTAAATAAAAGATTCAATTTTTCTTAGACGAGAGAGATTTTTATAAAATAAGAGTATAAAATGGCAGAATCTAGAAATTGATAAGTAAATACGAAGTACAAAGAAAATAATTAATAATTACGTTGTTGATGTAAAATAATTTTTAAAAAGAAATCAAAAATTAGAGTAAAAATTTGAGAAAAAAAAAAGGGTGAGGGAAGAGAAGAGAATTAAGTGAGGGAACGGAAGGGAAGGTGGAAAAAAAAAAAAAATAAAAGAAATTGCGTAATGCAAAGGCGAGGAATCGCGTGTCAACCTAAAGTTTGCGTGAATCTGGAAACCTGTCTTGAATAATAAAACCACTCTTAGGTTATCATGCAAATACATTCAACTGGCAGCAGCTGTTTCTGCGACAGGGGATGATGGGATGGTGATGGTGGTAGTGGTGGTGGTGATGGTAGTAGTGGTAGTGGCACGGAATACCGAGAATGTTAAATGCGAACGGAGGTAAAAGACGGGGGGAATCAGGGCGAACTTGCAGAAATATGGTATCCAGGACACGCCCGGCGACCTCATCCTCGTGGACGCAAGTTTCGCGATGAAACGTCTACCTAATTAGATACCATACATATATATGTATATATACATATATATATATACATACACCACTGGGTACACCTTCTAAATTTAAAGTGGTAAAGAAAAAAAAAAATATATGTATATATATATATATATATATATATATATATATATATATATATACGTATGTATATTTCCAGACGACGAAAAGAATTTTTTTTCTTCTTTTTCTTTAGTTTTTTAACTTTGCTGTGATAAAAATTCTTCTGTTTTTATTTTTAACTTTTTTTTTTTTACTTCTTTCGAGGAAACGCAATTAGATTCTTTGATTAATGAACCGCTTTTCAAATAATTCATTTTTTTTTTTTTTTTTTCATTTTACTGCCGTGATTTTGTTACGAAAAACGGACTAAGCATATACAACGATGTGAAACTGTATAGTATGTATAAAGGAACTGATTTTTTATTCCCGGATGTTCTTAAGCTGCGTACAAGCGGTGAGTTTCCCTTATGTAAATTTTCCAAATCCTCTTTTCCCCGCCGTTCGGTTCGTTTTTTTTTTCATTCTTTCGTTCTTCGGTTAGTTCAAACGCTATAGCTCACTCGCTCGCTCTATTTCCATCAGCCACAATGAACTTGTCTGTCTTTTCTCATTGCCGGACGTCCGCATCGATTTCTGTCTAACCGAGGAATCTTCATCTCTATCAGAAAACTCGGTCTCGATCCCGCATGACCCCCCCCCCCCCCGAGTTAAATTTATCTACGTATATGTACGTATAAGTGTATAAAAAGTTTTACGTAAAAGATAGAAAGAAATTAGAGGAAAAAAAAAAAAAAAGGAAAGTTATAATTAAATCTAAACGGATTTTAAATAATTTTATTTATATTACGCTACAATATACTCGAATTCTTTCAATTTTCTGCGTGTTCTTCTTAAAATTTATTCTATTTTTTAATTTTATTTTTATTTTTTATTTTCATCGCAATGTAAAGAGAAATGAAAGAACAAAAAAAAAAAAAAAGGTACGTCTCGCATGGAACAAAAAAAAATTTTTTTTTTTTTCTTTCTTTCTTTATTTTTTTACCGCATCAATTTAACTGACTACCGCGTGTCTTATCGCTGCAGTAAAGTATAGAGCTTCGGTAAACGTAGGAATATCCGCGACCCGAGTAGCGCAAAGCAACGTGTTAAGTCGGATGATCCTACGGCCACCTGGGGTAAAACCTTGGGGCTATATAAGGAAAGCCCATGCAGCGGTATATTTTTTAGCTTGTCGTGAATAGAATAAATATATAGGTACGCATATAAGCTATATAAGCTAAACTCAAAGTGTATATGGTTGCAAAAAACCCCCCCTTTTTTGTTTTCAATTTTACTAGAATTTTTTTTTTTTTTTAATTTTTTATATTCATTCGATACAGAATCGATCCTATTTTTCTCATACATTCTGCAGAATTTTTGGTACAAATTATGTTAATTGAAAAATAAAAAATAAAAGCAGAAAAAAAAAAAATAAAAAATAAATAAAATGGTATATAATTAGCAATCGAACAATTTTCTTATATATTTCTTTCGATAAGTTATATATATATATATATAATGAATATTAAATCAGAGAATTTTTATATACATAATATATATATATATCTGAGATTTTTATATTCATTTTTCTAAATTGAAAATGATAGGTTTCCAGCCTTATCTTTATATATGTATATATTACCTATGTATGTATATGTATGTATGTAGATACCTGTAGATATATTCTCTAGTAATTTCCGCACCTTAAATGATTTTTGATTAAATTTATAAAGAATATTTTTACGCACGAGTTCAAGACAGCCGAACGAACAAAAAAGAAGAAGAAGAGGAGGAAGAAGAAGAAGAAATAATTGACTCCGAAAATCAGAGGAAAACGTAAGCGTCTGGGTATAAGGCAGGTTTATAGTACATAGCTGCTTTGTATAAACGCGAAGTATTATATAGGAGACGAATAAAGCAGACTCCAATGTCAATTAGATTTCGAAGAACTGAATTATTGTTAAGGATATGAAAAAATAAAAAAAATAAATAAAAATTTAAACTCAAAAAAAAAAAAAAAAACAATGCGGGAGTTTATAATACTTTTCGTATATGTATATAAGGTAAAAGACAAATTATCAATAATTAGAAAAAGTTTTATGGTTCAAAGATTAATTCAAGAATGCAAAAAAAAGAAAGAAAAAAAAAACAAAAAAATGAAATGTTGAGATTAATATGAATGATTATTCCTTATTCAAATCTTACTAGTTTACTACGCGTACTGTAAAGTGAAGTGCTAATTGTCATTACGTTATACCCCTAACCAGAGTTCTGGTGGTAAATTTAGATCCTCTAATTATCCGTAACGTTAAAATTAACTAACAGTAGTCAGAGAGAGAGAGAGTCAGGAACGATAACCCGCAGACATCTATTAATACTTTGGGTACTAACTTCCCTTACGAAAGTCGAGTTTCGTAGCCCTGCAGATCGCCAAAATTTTGGCAAATTAGAAACTTTGGACATTTCTCGCGTTATTAAGACCCCCGGAGGGGGGCTTATCGCCTCGCATATCTTCTCTGTGTCTCGATCCCTCCATTCAACCCCTCGATATTGTAAAGTTAACTCATCCTCAAACCTAGCTTACTAATCAATATTGTTGTCACAAGTTCCAAAGAATTCTCTCATTAAACAAGTTTAATCATTAATTACAATTAGTTTTATACCTTTTTTCCTTATTCCATTTTTTCTTTTTCTTTTTTTTTCTAAATTCTTATCCAAAATTTTGGTACACTTCGCGTATACTTCGGAATTCAATCTAAGTATTTATTACACATGAATTGATTTATCTTTATTTTCTTTCTTTCTTTTTTTGGTTTTTATATATATATATATATATATAAATATTTATTTTTTATTTTTTCACGGAAGCTTAACGAGTCCTGTAACTCCGTAAGCTGTAGGCATATAAGCTTAATCTTTAAGTTTGGTTAATCATGGATGGTTACCGAAAATCCCTAGCTATATCAGCTATGGTAGGCTCACGAACGTCCAAGGTGTCAAGCGGATCTGTAGAGAGTTTAAACTTTGGCTAACCCCTAAGCCATCCTGACGTCCTTTGAAGATACACGTGTTTAAACTTTGTTTATACATATATATATATGTATATATATAGATACCTATATACTAATACCTCATGCAGTCAGAGTAATGCAAATAATGTATCACGATACCGTATAATTTATTTCAAATACATCTGCATTATGCATACGTAATTTTTTTGATGTGTCATATATATTCTCCCAATTTTTAGAAAAAGTATTTTTCTAAAAGTTTAGAAAAAACTTTCAATCAAAAGACACCAATGATTCAAAATTCTGAAAATTAAAGATCGGAAAGATCGAAACCTCTCCTCCTCCTCATCAAATTTTCGGATTCATAGACTTTAGGGTTTTGAACTTACCGAATTTTAATTAAGCTGTCTTGCTCTCGATTTTTCCGAAATTAAATATTCAACGATTCCAAAAATGAAAAATCGTCTAAAATAATTCCTTAATTTTAACCGTTCGGAACTTCAACCCTGCGCCGTAAAAAACGAGACCTACAAAGATTCGTTTACTCGTATATTGTTAATTTGGTGATTTCACTAAGTTCGTGGAATCGATTGTATACATAGGCAAAGCCCTACCTTTCTCATACCCTCATCCTCCTCTAATCGTAAGTTTCGTAGAATCGTGCGGAGGCATTATTTGCTAGTTTCTAGTATAACATGCGGATCGATTAGAAGCGGGATCAATTATAGGCGAAAAATTTCAACTCACATACATACAAAGCATTATACCTATGTATATCTACATACATAAGGTATAAGGTATACTTGTACGGATGCGTTGATGGTGAACTGGTAGCGTCAGCCATCTTGGTAAAAGCCTTGCAATTCCGACTACAATAGCTTTAGCTCGCGCTCTTTAACACCATTTCAACCCTAATATCCGGCAAACCCTTCACAGCCTTTTCACCCCTATAGCTATATACATGCCGCACTGCAGAAAGGCATTCGTAGCAGTTATAGATCTATAAACGCAGATGCCACATTACGATGTTATGAGAATAAAAAAGAAAAATAAAAAAATATAATCAAGTCATTATTTTTGCAAAGAATTCCGATTAAAATTTTTACTTTTTAGTCAAACATCGAACATATAAGCGTGAATTTTTATTAGGGTGATATTTATCGTCATTTTGGTATAAATATTTTACTCCGAGGACAAAGAATGTTTTTTTTTTTTTTATAAAGCAGAAACAAAAAAATCCTTGGAGCTCAGATTTTTTTTTTTTTTTTTTCAAATTCAATGGTGACACCGGACTTTTGAATTTTACGTTTACGGAAACACCTGCGGATGAAAATTTTTTGAAGCTTTTTCATTCCAGCAGTATCCTGCGGTAAATCTGAAACTTTCATTAAAAAAAAAAAAAAAAAAATAACGAGGTACACACACTGGGATCAAAAAGCTTCCAAAAATTCTCAGAAATTTCACATTTTTAGATGCACCTGTTGTCAACATTTTCACAGAGTTTCAGATTTTTAAATAGATAATTATGAACTTGAGATAAAGAAATTGAAACGTTAGAAAACACGACGTTATTTAATTTATTTAGAAACGTTTTTCACGCTCTCTGGGGATTAAAAAAATCGCGTATACAATACTGCAAAATTTGAGAAAGATATTTTCATTTTATTTTAAATATATATTTTTCTTCGCAAAATTTATCGTAGAATTAAACTTTGCGAATCAACATTTAAAAGAAAAGTAAAGCTTCAGCTTTCTCGTTCTTTTTTTTTTGTTTTTTTTTTTTTTCTTTTTCTTTTTCTTTTTCTTTTTTGCCATTATTGAAATACCTTGACAATTTGATGGATTTTTTTTTTTCGTATATTTCTTTTATTTTATCGAAATTTCACGAGGGGTGAAAAGAAAAAGCGATAAGTCAATTTAAGCTCCTATAGGTATATACGACTACAGAGGTCCAATCTTGGTCTAGATAAACAACAGATTGAAGAAAAAAAAAATCTTTCAAAGAAAGTAAGAAGAAAGAAGTGAGACAAAAAAAAAATAAATAAATAAAAAAAATTACGCCATATTATTTTTATTATATTTTCATTTTTCTTAATTTGGAAAGGGAAATTTTCATCTCCAATGGAATTTTCTTATTAGGAGGGGAAAAAAAAATGTGTCTCGTTCTTTTATAATATATCGTATGTATATAAAATATTATAGTTACTAATTACTAATTTAAATTTCGTAATTAAAGTCGTGACTAACATTTTTTTTATTTTATTTTATTATCGATATATATAGTATATATAGATATATAGATATAGTATATGGTATACACGTTAGTTATGATGTCAAGCGTAAAGTTAGCTATGGGAAAAGTTCTGCTCAAAGTTTATCCCACACCCATATAAAGCTTTTGCCTTATATAGGTAGAGAGCATTGTGGCAAAGTAGAGAATACAGAGCTCGTATTTCAGGAAGCCCATTGTTTATACATTCAGTTGGTAATCCGACGCACGAAATTCTCGCTCATGTTATAGTCACTGTTTAAAATCTCTTCTTGTTTCCAGCAAACAAGAAACAGAGAAGAAAAAAAAAAAAAATGAAATTTGAAAAATCAAAGAAATAAAAAGAAGAAAGAAAGAAATGAAAAAAAGTTAATTGCAATCGCGATTAATTTACAAAAAAGAGAAGGAGCTTTATTTAATATGTAAAAAATTTATAAAAATTCAAAGAAAATACAAAGAAAAAAGAAAAATAAGCGTTCAGAATTTTTTTTATTATTATTACGATTATTATTATTATTATTATTATTATTATTATTTTTTATAGCGTTCTGTACATATTTTGGCTTCGTATATTTATGTATACCTATGTATATTATATGTATAGGTATACGAAAGATTGAAAAATTGTATTCAGCTCATATACATAGGTACCTTATACTATACATAGGATTTCGTCGTCTCTTTTGTCGTCAGATTTGAAAAGCGTGTGCGGCGAGATCAACGCGTTCGCGTTCGCGATATAAGTTTTCAAAAACGCGGTAGGTAGGGTAGGTAGGTAAATAGGTAGGTATGTTAAACTTGCAGAGTATATATATATACATATATACATACATATACACAAAAGAAGAAAGAAAAAAAAAAAAAAAAAACAAGAACAAAATTGTTATATATATCTCAATATATGTTATCAATGTATTATCGAGTTTTTCTTTCAACGCGTGATAAATTCAAGTTGGAAAACTTGTACCTTTATAGATTTATAGCCCATACCTATATATGTATATTATATATTATATTATAGTGATAAAGTTTTCAGACTAGACGTCATTCCTGTCTCGTTACACATACGAAACTACGACGATGTTGGGTCGACGCGACGTGGGCGTATCTGACAACGTTTGCCTTTTGTTCACTCGTCGAAATGTCAACGAAAGAATTTTTTTTTTTTTTTTTTTTTTATTGTTTAGGATTTCTTTGATTTTATCTTTCCTGTTCTCTCTTCTATTTTCTATTTTCTATTATTTTTTTTTTTTCCTCCTTTTTGTTTTTAATTTCACGACTTTTTCCCTCGACTTTATACATGACTTTTCTTGACTTACCACGACTTTACTTCGACTTTCCTCGTAATGTACTAGTTTATTACGACGAATTATAATACTCTTAACTATAGACAGGTGTAGGTATGTACGTATACATATACTCGGAAACTATAACATACTTGAATGTTTAAGTACCTACCTAGGTACCTAACTACCCTACCCAACCCTACATACATATACGGAATTGAATTTTCATCAAAGTGGAAAGTTTCTATATGCACAGACAAAGTGTTCAACAGTCAGAAGGCTGGCTACTGGTTAGACTTAAGTGCTTCAAATTTCCATACCTTTCGCACATATATAGATATATACATATATATATATATATATATATATATATATATATATATATATATATATATATATATATATATATATATATATATATATATATATATATATATATATATATATATATATTAGACCGTTTCAAAAAAATCGATTATTTTTCATTTTCAAAGAGTTAGTCAAAAATATTGTTCCAAATGATGAAAAAAAATGTTGTCAAAGTTTGAGCTCTTAATAATAATATTAAGAGGTGCCTCATCGCGATTTTCTATTTCCCATTTAAATAACATGGGAAGTGGTCTTGTGGAACTTTTCGATTTTTATATCTTGAAAATTAATCTACTTAGAAAGATTCTGCATGAATGCTGTTGTTCAAAATTGTACGCTCTACAAAAAAGGTCTCTTGGTCTTTTTCGATGAATCCAACTGTTTCCAAATTAGTCATGATTAATTACCATTAATAACCAATACACCAACTTGGAAATAGCTAGATTTATCGAAAAAGAACAAGAGACCTTTTTTTTAGAGCGTTCAATTCACTACAAAAATATGTTCTGGTCTTATCAGTACACTAATGCGTTGACGAGTTATAGAATTCCAAAGTTTAAAAAAAAATTTCCCCATGTTATTTAGATTGGAAATAGAAAATCGTGATGAGGCACCTCTTAATATTAATATTAAGAGTTCAAACTTTGACAGCATTTTTTTTTCGTCATTTGGAACAATATTTTTGAGTTACTCTTTGAAAATGAAAAATAGTCGATTTTTTTGAAACGGTCTAATATATATGTCCCTGTATAATTTATTTTTTATATTTCATTAAACTGTATACGTTATTTGTATTAGGTCGGTTATTCGTTAATCAATCAGTAAGAATAAAATTTTCGAAAAATCCTGAAGCTTTAGGTGAACGATTTAAACTATACCTACACGAGTATAATCAACAGGTCGCAGCGGTCTCAAGTTTCTCTCAAACTAATGAAAATACAAAAAGATAAAAATAAATAAAATAAAACAAATGGTACCTAAATATTTAAAATCGACAAATTTTGTATAAATTTTCTGTCTTTTTTTTTTTTTTTTTGTTTCTCATGTGAGCAAATATTTCTCTAAGTAATATTCAAAAAAGAAGAAGAAGAAGAAGAAGAATACGATGATGAGACGGTAAAAGATAAAATAAGATAGAAAACAAATGAAAAGAAGGAAAATTTTTTTTTATTTTTTGATTTCTTTGTAACAGACGTTAGCGGTTCGTAGTCGTCAAGGATGGTCAGTTTAATCAACCCTCGTCAAAATCGTACAAGAAAATCACAATTCCCAAGGACTTTCAATGCCTTTGAGAAAAGTCCGCGAGTTGTCGGACCAAGTTGAAACGATCTTGAGTAATATACTGATCTGAACTTTTGGCATATATGTATGTATGTATGTATACTTATATACTACATACCTCTATATGCATAAACGGTATAGAATAAATTGAAAAAAAAAAAAAAAAAATACCAACTGAATTTCATTTGCATTCTTCTCAATCAGATTTTGTATACATGAAAAATTTCGCATTTGTGGAAAAAAAAAATAAATAAGTAAATAAAAATCAAATCAAAGTTGAATTATATGGGATATTCCATGTCATCTAGACCAACGTTTGACCCTCTCATTTTTTGTTTTCTCTCAAATTAATTCATGTTATAGTAGTACTCAACAAATGCCCATCTTTTATTATTATTTATTTTTTTTTTTTCGACGCATACTTTATCAGTTATGACGGTTCAATAAATTTTCAATTTCGACCCATTTGTGAAATCTGAAAAAATTACCAAAAATTCTACATTTTATTTAGAATTTTTGGTGCAAGAGCCATAATAGAATAAGACCTCCGTCTAGGTCAATTTGAACTTAAAACATTTATAATTCACTCCAACCGTGTAGATCGCTTACCTTGCTTATTATAGATTTCCTAAATAATTTCCATATGACAGATATTCTTATAGAACTACCCGAATAGTCAATTGCTATATATTTTCTGAGTTTGGATTCTTTGAGTGCTGAAAAGTATATTCAAAAACCCAAAAGATGGTATGATTATTATTTTTTTTTCTTCTTAGTTTCTACGATAAGAAAATCCTCGCAACCTAAAAACTTGTCAAATATAACGATAAGATATTCTCCTCAGAGATCTACACGGTTGAAGTGAATTATAGATCTTTCAAGCCCAAAAAGCCCAAGAAGGAGGTCTCGTCCCATTATGGCTCTTGCAGTAAAAAATTCCAAATAAAATATAGAATTTTTGGTAATTTTTTCAGATTTTACAAATGGGTCGAAATTTTTTGAACCACCATAACTGATAAAGTATGCGTCGAAAAAAAAAAAAAAATAAAAAAAGATGGGCATTTTTTGAGTACTACTATGACATGAATTAATTTGAGAGAAAATAAAAAATGTGAGAGTCAAACGTTGGTCGAGGTGACATGGAATACCCCATATATGTATATATATATATTTTTTTTCCGTACAATTTCAGAGATTTATTAATATGAAAATTTTTCACTTTTCTAATTTAACGGAACACTTTTTCTTTTCAATTTGATTATTTAGTTGTTTTCAACTGCAGGACGTAAAAATACTATAGTGAATTAAAAATGCAACGGTTGAATGAACAATGGTACGGAATTAACGAATAAACTCTCTCTCTTTTTCTCTCTCTCTCTGTATGTACAAGCTTGTATACATGTGTATTTATAATTTACATAGGAGAGAAAGAGCGCGTTTCCCCGAGCCCGCAGGGCAATCCATATATACATATATAATATAGCCTAATTGTGTAATAAATATCTCGAGGGAAGTAAAATCGATGATTTGATTTATTTTTCATTTTTTGATTTTTATATTTATTTTGTTTTTGATTTTTGTTGTTTTTTTATTTTTATTTTTTTCATTTCCGCCACGAATAGAACCTAAGCTAATTAATTCCCTGGGCGCAGCTGCTGTGATGCGTAACCCGAGTTTATTTGCGGTAGCAGCTTTTCAAATGGGTTTTACCCCCGCGGCTGGGTCGCCAATCTCCTCGACAATCAATGCCGCTTCATCGCTTCTTCAAACTTTCAACTTACAATCTTGATAAACCCCTAGGGGATTTCCGCGATCCGCACACACCCTATACATATATACCTACAATATATTTATACAATTTTTTTATACATATATATGTATATGTCTGATTTTCTTTCAAAAATCGGTAATTCGATTTGATTTAATTCATTTTCCAATTTTCATTTTTTGTTTTGTTTCATTCTTTTCCTAATCAAAGAAGAAGGAACAAAAAGAAGAAAAAAAAACAATAAAAGGAAAGAAATAGGAAAATTATAGGAAGATAATGGGACAAAAATAAAAAAAAAGACAACAAAAAAAATCGTATAAAGCTTAAAAGCTCTACCTATATACCCACTGCAATTTTCCTATATACTCTATGTACACGTATTATACGTTACGGTACGTTGTATATACGTTACGTTACACTAAACTCACTACACTTCACAATTTCCGCAATTATCTACATTAAGCTGCACACGATGAACAGCTTAGATGGATAAATCATAAGTACATACATACATACCTATATATAGTTACACGTAAACTGTATTATATTTACAAACGAGAAAACCGTTCTAGTACTTTAAGCTCCTATATAGTATGGTACTTTATGTGTATGCAAGTAAATTTTATATACATGTATATATTAATAGAGTATAAGGAAATTGAAATTCAAGTAAATTTCACCAATTTTGTAGTTAATAGAATATCAAGTTGAGTTTACGAAAAAACAAAAGGAATTATATAGAAAAGCAAAAACAAAAATTCATTTTTCGATTTTACTCTCTTTCATTATTATTCTTAGTTTATTTTTGTAAAATATTCGCGAATCTATTACCTATGTATACTAGACCGTTTCAAAAAAATCGACTATTTTTCATTTTCAAAGAGTAACTCAAAAATATTGTTCCAAATGACGAAAAGAAAAAATGCTGTCAAAGTTTGAACTCTTAATATTAATATTAAGAGGTGCCTCATCGCGATTTTCTATTTCCAATCTAAATAACATGGGGAAATTTTTTTTTAAACTTTGGAATTCTATAACTCGTCAACGCATTAGTGTACCGATAAGACCAGAACATATTTTTGTAGTGAATTGAACGCTCTAAAAAAAAGGTCTCTTGTTCTTTTTCGATAAATCTAGCTATTTCCAAGTTGGTGTATTGGTTATTAATGGTAATTAATCATGACGAACTTGGAAACGGTTGGATTCATCGAAAAAGACCAAGAGACCTTTTTTGTAGAGCGTACAATTTTGAACAACAGCATTCATGCAGAATCTTTCTAAGTAGATTAATTTTCAAGATATAAAAATCGAAGAGTTCCACAAGACCACTTCCCATGTTATTTAAATGGGAAATAGAAAATCGCGATGAGGCACCTCTTAATATTATTATTAAGAGCTCAAACTTTGACAACATTTTTTTTCATCATTTGGAACAATATTTTTGACTAACTCTTTGAAAATGAAAAATAATCGATTTTTTTGAAACGGTCTAATGTATACATATACGTATACACTATATACATATACATCGTCGCGTCGATCGACATTAGACTAAGAATAGAACTTAGAACTGCATTATATACCTCCGCATAATTAACGGGCTTTCAATTGCGCGTATAGTCCGAGCATATCAACCGGATATTAAGTTCAAGCTTAGTTTCCGTCGTACTTCCGAAGGTTTGCAGTCTTGCAGATATATACATATATGTATAATACATATAGATTGATTTCTCATGAAAGAATATATCATAGAATATACAATATATGTATATAAAATAGCGAAATTTGAACATTTACTTTTCTCTATTTTAAGATTTTTCTGGTTTTTATTTTTTATTTCTAGCATAAGATAAGATTCGTCGATTAGATAAATATATATATATGTATATTCAGAATTGTTACATTCCTCTATATACTAAACTCTCGGACTTTTCTAAGTTTGAAACACTCAAGAAAAACTACAATTACAAATTTAATTTAATATCTTTAGACAGAAAAAAAAAAATAATCTCTTTAGGTTAAAAATCAAAACGCTTTGAAAAAAAAATAAAAATTACAATTTTTCACATCGTCAAAAAAACAAAAACCCCGAGTTGATCTGACATTCGATTTTTTTTACTCAAAGAAGAAAACGATTCTTAGGCCAATCACTAAGTTTCCTGACTATTTCGGTCGAAACATAATTCCCTGACTTTTACAGGTTTCCAAGTTCCTCAGATCGCGTATAACAAAGAATTTTTTTGCATTATACTTTCGGTCACGTTTTACTTATTCTACGAAATACAGAAATTAGTGCAGTGATTGTATGTATGTACATACATACATTATAGTCACGTATAGGTATGTGTGTGTGTGTGTGTGTAAGGATATACAGACGCATTATCCTGCGGTTATCCTGCAGGGTACTAATTTCGAGTAAGCAAAGTGCTAATTTAAATTCTAGTAAAAAAAGTTGTCAAGAAAATAAAAGTACAAATAAAAAAATGAAATAAAAAAAGGAAAGAGGTAAAAAAAAAAGAAAAGTAATTAACGTGAGATTCCGAGCTGCGGCACTTTCGCACGGATACAAAACTGAAGCGAAGAGCCAGAGAATCGCGAGAGGGGGTACTGGAAACCGAAACTTATACCCGTCACGCACACTTTTCTCTCTTAATTTAAACACCGCAACAAATTAACCCTCGCTCCAGATACGCCAAGTTTCTACTTTCAACTTCAACCCCAAAATATGGGGTCGGAAATGGTTCACCCCTTTAACCCTGAACTGCAAAGACTTTCAGACTTTCATTTACTTATTATTATTTTTTTTATTCATGATTTGAATCAAGAAAAAAAAAAAAAAAAAAAAAAAAAAGATAATCAAAAAGATGAGAAAAGAAAAGATACTACGACCTAAATATTGCAGTTTTCAAAAAAGCAAAAAACAAAAAAAAATTTTTAATTTTTTTTAGATTGTCTCTTTTATTTTATCGAATTTCTTGTTCGAACGATAACAATAAATAACTAAATAAATAAATAAAAAGGTGTGAATAAATTCACCGGGTGACAATACCGGACAAAGGCAGCTGCTCTGATTGATGTTCGACCGATTTACATTTTAAAAGCTTTCTTCCTTCATTCTGGGACGGTCGGAGGTAAAATAGGGGGTTGGGGGAATCGGGAATTTGAATTTTCGTTACCCATGTAATATATAATGTATTATATACGATAGGGATCAGACACAAGGTACTATATAGAAATGAGAAAGGGCAGCAAGCCTATATACATACATACCCCTCTGCATATTGTATATAATTGTGACGAGAAATTATGGACTCGTCAATTTTTTTTTTTTTTTTTGTTATTTGAAATTATTTTTTTCATCAAATATTAAAATATATATATATATATATATTTTTTTTTCTTTGTTTCAGGATATTTTCCTTTACCGGCTATCTACTGTCTCGCCTGGATGTGCCTCGACGTGCTATTTTGTACAGCGAGTATAATGCACTTATGCACAATATCGGTAGACAGATATCTAAGTCTTCGATATCCGATGAAATTTGGTCGTAACAAAACGCGTAGAAGAGTTACATTGAAAATTATATTCGTATGGCTACTAAGTATCGCAATGAGTCTACCTCTCAGTCTAATGTATTCAAAGGTAAGTTAATTAATACATAATTAATTAAATTTATTCTCGACTCTTTTATATAATGAAAACATTTTTCCACTTTTCTTTACTTTCTAATTTTTTTTTTTTTTTCCTTTTCCCTCGACCGCTTAGAGGCTAATTACAAAAAATTTGTTATCGCGTTTGTCCAAAGCAGAAACACACAAAAAAACAAAACAAAGAAAATAAAAAAAATTTAAGAAATTGCAGTTAAATTTTTTTTTTTTTTTGAATTTTTTATTAATATTTGATGAAATTCAACGAGTTTTTGGTTTTCAAAATTTAATTAACGAAAAGTGCTACTATACCGAGATTTCTCTCACCCTATACCTACAACAATATAGCTATACCCTAACTTTTCTCGGGTATAACGTGCAAAATTTCAACGGTCGTTTTCTTAACAAACATTAAATTCCCTTGAGAGGTTGCAAAGGGGGGGGTGGGGGGGCTTAACTCGGTTGATCTCTAATCGCTGGTTCTATCATTATAATTAGGGTAATCTCGGTGATGAAGGTAGACAAACAACAATACGGCTTATTGTTATACACAATGAATTACGTAGTTAGATATGGTGAGATAGAGAGAAAGAGGGAGAGGAGGTAAAAGGACCGGTCCTCGACAATCTAGAATGAACATGTAAGTTTTCGTGAAACTTTAAGAAAAAAAAAAAAAAATTACAATTGTTATTTATATAATAAAAAAAAGAAATAAAATAAAGTTAGTGAATTTTATAAAATTGATTGGAAAAACATATTAGAGAAAAACAAAAATTAATTTTTATATCAGATCCATGGTGAAAATAATTCTTTGAATTTCTACGAATTTTTCGATGTGTTTTTCATAAGATATTGTATTGTCTTTTTTTTCATGAAAAACCACAAAAATCTACAATTTTTCCGAATTGCTACAAGAATGTAGAATTTTTTTTTGGACAAATTACGAAAATCGACAATTTTTTTACGATAAGCCACAAGAATCTGAATTATTTTTTTTTTTTTATAAGCCACAAAAATTTTACAACGTTTTAAACAATGAACCACGAAAATCTACATTTTATTACGAGAAGCTACGAAACGTCCAAATTTTACAAAAAAAAAAAAAGAAAAAAATCGTAGCAATTCGTAAGAGCAAAAATTTTCAAAAGATGAGAAAGAATATTAAAATGTCAATTAAGTTTTCAAAGTGGATAATATATAAATAAAAAGATCCCTCTTTTCCTCTTATCTGTGAACAACGTGAGTTCAAAGTTTAAGGAATTTCTAATTATCGAAATTGACGTTCGTTGGTTGAAAAAAAAAAAAAAAAAACGTGATTAAGCTACGACAGAAGTCAGACGTGTAACGTTATATACTGGTAATACCACCATCTGCAGACTCTGCAGCTACTAGTATATATACAATAGGGTGTACCTACACATAGGGTGCTTAGCATCCCTTGGGAGTCAAGATACTCGGGAGTTGGAACTCTGATCCAGGCTCAACCCCGTCACGGATTTGATACATAAAATATAACACCTGATGGTAAAACCCAGAGAGCTGAAGATTACAAATTGAAACAAAATAGGAAAAAAAAAAATAAAAAATAGGAAGTTGAAAAAAGAAAATTAAAAATGGAAAACGACTAAAAAAGTAGAAACAAAAATTAATAAACCTAAAATAGATGAATAAATGAATAAATAAAAGTTTCTATTTGTTCGTTTAATTTTTTTGGATGTTTTTTTTTATAACTATTTTGGGATTCTTTTATTTTTAGCTTCCCTCCCTTTAATAGCTGTGTCTGATAATGACGTACCGTTAATTCTACGAATCATTGAACTCGCGTATGGTTGGTTTTTACGAGGGATCGATATGTTGTTAGCAACACGCATGAAAGTATACACGATTATATGTATATATAGGTAGATATACATAGGTATATCACTGACCCCTTTCAACCCTGTGTAATAATACGTAACATAACATAATAATAAATCAATTATGTCTTATATTGGTATATATAAGTTTGTCAAATTTAATCGAAACGCACATCATCTTTTAAAATAATATACTCTATAATATGTACATCTTTCTATGTATATATATATTATAAATCCTTAGCATAAAATATCAACGATTTAATATAAATTACCAATATTTAAAAAAAAAAAAAAAAACCGAAACCAAGAAAACAAATTTTATTCTCTTACCTTTAACAGCATTCTTCGATTTTTAGTCATCTCTGGAACTCTGAAATCCTTTCTTATTTTCTTCGATTTTATTTATTAATATATTTATTCATTGTCTGTTTTCCTGTTATCACTATTGATAATAAACTCTGAATCTTCACGATCTTTACACAACAATAATATAACAGAAAATAAATAATAAAAAATAAAAATACTTTAATATTTTACATATACTGAAAAAAAAAGACTATTTATTTTTAAACGTTCACTTTAACCCACGTAATTTAATTAGTTTGTTAATTGGTTAAATAGTAAGTATCTATATACTATTAATCTATAAATTATTATTTCTTTCATTTTGTTAAAGAATTTAGTTTAAATTGTTATTTTCATTTTTCTACTAGTCACTTAACGATTTTCAATAAACTTTTCTATATAAAAATGTACAAAAAGAAGAAAAAAACACACACACACACACAAAACGGGAAAACGGGGAATCTGGCACGGGAAAAGATCTGGTACGAACCTATGAAAAGACAAGAAAATAATAAATCAAATATAGAATAATAAGTAAAGCCTCTTAATCACATACACGAAATACTAATATACACAATATTAGTATACATGTACATTTATTCAAAGCAGTTTACAGTTTCCTCGACCAGGCGATTATTCCGTAATTCAAAATCAATTTATCTATTCGATTATTACTATTATTATCATTACCATTACTACTATTATTATTATTATTATTATTAATCGTTGTATTAATATCCAACGAATAAAACAATTTGTTAAAAGAATTTATTTTCGATAGTGTCATCGGATCGAGGAGGAGTGTATAGAAACGGACAAAGTAATATTAATATATTATTACGCTGAATAATCAAACGTACCTAAATTACAATTTCGAATATTTTTAATAATAATTATTAACGATGATAGTCGACGAACGGGATTATTATTCAATTCTTCTTAATCTTCGGTATATTCGAAAGGTTCTGGAGCCTCAGCCTCCTTCTCTTCATCTGGCTTAGGACCGAATGCTATACGAAACAAAAAGAAAATAAAAAAATTAATAATATCAAAAACAAAAACAAATATTATTCATACAAGTAGTATCATTAAATTCATCAATTTTTATATCTCCAAATTTTTCCTTCAATCTTTAAGAGACGGAATAAAAAAAATTAAAAACATAATAAAAATTAGCGAAATTTTTTAGTCATTTTTTGCTTTAAATTTTGAAAAACTGTTTCATTTTGTTAATTTATTTATTCAATTATTAATAATTAAAGAATAAGCAATAATCGTTGTCTCACCAGCAACAGGTTCGACAAGTTCTTCTTCGGTGTCAGGTTTAATATGTTTAACCATAACGATTCCCCCAATTCCAACATCTTTTACAGGAGCATACTGACTCCCAGAAACTAATGAAATCAGTTTAAGTTGTTGACGAAGTATACGAGCTGGATTTTGTAGAATTTCAAAAGTCGGCTCTGGTTCCTTCTTCTCCTTTTCCTTTTCTTTTTCTTTATCCTTTTCAGTTTTATCCACACCATCACCCTCCTTACTGCTACCACTTGTTACTCCTACTCCTACACCACCCTTTTTCTCTGCTTTATCCTTGGCCTCTTTTTCTTCTTTATCTTTTTTCTTATCCTCCTTTTTATCATCCTTAATATCAACAGTTTCCTTACTATCAGATGGGGACGGGTCCTGATTAAATTAAATTACAAAAAAAAAAAAAAAACGAACAGATTTAAGTCTAAATAAATAAATAAATATGTACAAAATCTCATTAACACTTTTCTTATCACGAAAGTAATGAAAATTAAAGAAAATAATAAACAAAAAGAAAAAGAAAACAAATTTTTATACAACTGTTATTGAAAATAACTTACCACTTCCATCTTCTCATGAGAATCTCGAGCCCTACGTTCAGATTCACGTCTACGAGCACGTGCTGCAATACTTAGTACAGCGGTTGTCACCTTCTCACGTTCCTCACGTTTCTTTTCCTCAAGTGGTGCAGGATAAGCATATACACTTGGTCTAGCATTAGAGCGTATTTCAAGTTTAGGCATTTTTAGATGAGCGTTGAGAGCGATTAGGCAAGTCGGTGTGAAGGCAAGAGCAAGACAATGGGCGAGAGGGAACCAGTACCAGTATTGAGTAAATACCAGAGCCCCAACAACAGCTAACATGTTTGTATGCCCGGTCCGAGACTGAAGAGAAACAGTCACATTTCTTCCTCCTAAGAAAAAGAAGAAAAAAAACACAAAAAAGATCATGAGAATGAAAAATCGAGAGGAAAAAACTTAAATAAATTGATTTCTCACCTGCGTCTATGATACCCTGGGCAAGAATGGCTCCAAACTTTGCCATAACATCCTCGTGCTTGTCTACAACGACTTTGGCATAAAGAGCACGAAAATCTTTGACTCTGGGACAAGTGGCCTCTGTCTGTTGTATCAGAATCATTGCTGAAGCGATCAGAGCTCCTTGACGAACAAAATTTACAGGATCATTTGTCATTGGATCTAGAAGAGCTATTGCTTCTTTTAGACCAGTTCCTGCGCAGGCTATACCCAAAGCCATTGCAGCACCGTATCTAACGTGGGGATTGTAGCTTTCGGCTAATAAAGACACTACGCTAGGACATTGCTCCGGAGTTCTGAAATAAAAATAAAATAAAATAGACAATTATTAATTGAATTGATTTTCATAAGAAATGTAGATGAATAGAATTAGAAAATGTGAATTGTGGATTGTAGATTTATTGGAATAAAATAGCTAGATATGAAAGCTGAGGAAAATTGAGGGTGGTAGATAATTTTATAGAAATTTTAATATAATATTAATCCAGTCGATGAAACTTGGAAGAAAATAAGGAGAATAAGAAAAGTAAGATTCTTAGAGAAGATCCTGAATTCAGTTCAGCGTAATTTAACACAAATTTGTAAAATTCCAATAAAATTAATATGACAGTGATAAATATAGAGGAAAATTTCTATCTAATTTGTATAAAATTGTACAGAAATTATAACGATGTCAATAAAATTTGAAAGAAGCTTACTTTAAATTTAAAACTAGAATTCGAAAGCCATGAGATTCTAATATACGCATATATCTTTAAAATTCGATGTAAAAATATTTTTTAAAAATGTTTAATTAATATAAATATATATGATTTTTGTTTCAGGACGACAAATCCGTCCTAGTAAACGGAGCTTGTCAAATACCAGATCCCCTCTACAAACTAATAGGGAGTATCGTCTGTTTCTACATCCCCCTTGGTGTGATGCTACTAACTTATGCTTTAACTGTTCGTCTGCTGGCTGAACAACGTCAAAATATTGGCGGCGCAGCAGGTTGGTCTTCAGGGTGGTTGGGTGGGCCCCAGGGCACAGCCGTAGGAGGTTAGTGTATATTATTTGTACACTAACCTGAGTGTATTAAAAGATTAAATGAGAGTAGTCTGAGAGATGTATCATTTAAAAACAAAAACAAATTTCATTTTTATTAATAATTTTAAAAAAATTTCAGTATGAGTTTTTTTATTTTTTTTATTTCAAATTGTTTTATTCTCTTTATACCAACGGGGCTGTAGTTGATTATATTTTTCTATAAAACACCCTCCTAGCTAAAAAAACTTATGACGTTTATTTCCCCCGCCAAGTCATGTCAATTAATCTCAATTAAGCTTAGGTGTGTTCACCAACATCTATAGCTCGAAATATTCTACCGTTCAATTAAGTATTAATTCATTAATCTCTCTAGCCCACTACTTCCGGTCCCTTGTTAATTATCAATGACTGAAAGCCTCCGGAGTATATTATAACACGAAACACTATTTTTTCATTCATTTATTTATTTATCTATTTCATTGTTTCTATGGTCAATTATTATTCAATAATTAGAATATGAAGAAAAAGAGAAAGAAAGGAGATTCGCAAAATGGTAGTAGAAGAAAAAAAAAAAATAATAATAATAATAATAATAACGATGGGTAGAAATAATTAAATGGACTCGGAAAAATTCTTGTTCGTATTAGAAAAGTGACTGATCAAAGTTATACCGTTGTAAGACAAAGTTAAGCAATTACGACGTTATCGCGGCAAGTGGGTAGGAAATAATCGCGAGAGGAAACCTAAGATGAAAATAAATAAATAAATAAATAATAATATTAATAAATAAATAAACTAATAACAATAATGAAAATAAAAATAGAATAAAAGTTAGATGTGTTCTATTACAGAGATATCCGATAAGGTAGCATCCGTTTTCGTTAGTCTATTTCTCGACATTCTTATTCTTATTCTTTTTTTATTTTCTATTTCTCCTATTACATTCTACCGTATCGTTCGTATTTCTTTTTCTATCTCTCTCTCTCTCTTGCTTCCAGTATATATAAAATAATCGAGATGATATCGGTAAAGTTTCAATTTAATCAAACGTTGCATTACCTTGAGGCTATAGGAATCGAAACTCAATATGGAATACCAATTACTTTAGTTTTGATACATGATCAGTTCTAAATCACGAATAAAAGAAATCTTCGATACATACGTAGTGTTTGATATATCCAGATTTAAAACGATGATTAAAGTAAACAATTTCTTTTTTTGTTTTTCCACTATTATACAAAAAATATCCCCACAATTTATACCCTCAGAAATATCAAATTTTCTATACATAAACTAAATAATATAGTCGTATATACATATATTTTTTTTTTTTTCATCTTCATTTATGTATAATTTACTTGAAAATTCATCGGACGTCAAAACCGATAGCGATCGCTCAAAATAGAAAAAAAAAAGAAAAAAAAAAAACTTGTCGAAAGAAACTGTACGCTACGTCACGCCTCGTTCAGTTCTGAACGAACCCTTATCGTAAATCTATGATCAATTTATCATACTCGTATACATACACGCACGTACATACATTATACCTATATATATATATATATATATATATTCTCGTCGTTTGCACTTACGCAAATTGCAAAAATACCTGGCAGTAGTTATACTCTATGTTTTTTTTTTTTTTTTTTTATTCTAGTTTTTATTTATTCATTCCTCCATGTATGTACGTGTGTATGTGTACAAGTATCGTATAGATTCAAACACGTCTGTATGCCGATGTTCAACAAATTTTTTATCAATTTTTTTGTCATTTTATTTATTTTTTTTTTTTTTTTCATTTCTTTTACAACCCTATGAAATGCAGGTCTCGACAGACGTTGTACTTGGAGAAGATTACTTTTGAACAAAGGTTTAACTGGAGGAAGCGGTGGTGGCGGTACTCCACAACACACTTCCGGTGCTTCGACAGACACCGAACTAACCACCCTCGATACACACGAATTGTGGCTACCCGAGAGCGATCCACCACCTTCAGCAATGTCTGCTCTTCACGCATTCGGTGCTGAAATGCTCAAACTTTCTAGAGGACTTGAGGGAATGGCTAGTCCCAGCCATAGTCAGACTAACCAAAAATCACCTAGCCATCAACTAGCCCAGAGTCAACAACAACAACAACAACAACAACAACAACAACAACAACAACAACAACAACAACAACAACAACATCAACATCAACATCATCATCATCATCATCATCAATCGATGACACATCATAGATGCAGTTTTCGAAACGGGTAAAAATAATTATTTATTATAATAATAATAATAATATGTGTTAACGATAGTAACTATTTATTTTAGAAGAAAATTTTTCTCACGATATTGCGGAGGAAAATCCTTTTCTTCCTACCGCTTACACACCGTACGATCGTGTCTTTAAATTATTTAGAGGGATTATTAGTCAGAGTGTTTAGTAGAGAAGAGGGGGGATTTTGTTCTACTTGTGAAACTGTGTCCGAGTAGATGATGCGAGCGAGATAGTAAGATAAAACTATAATAAAAAGTAAAGAAGATAGAAAGAAGAAGAAGAATAAAATTAAGATGAGATAAGTTTTAAAAGGGGTTTTTCCTTGAACAAAGTAAGAGAGAAGTGGAAACCCCGTAACGTAAGTTGCGGAGTTTTCTGAAGGGCTAAAGATTACAAATTCAGAAGCAGCGAGAGCCTAAGGCGCGATTTTCTTAAAAGCCTAAACTCCCTGAAGTGAGAAAGAGACAAGATGGAGGTTGAAGGGGTTAAAGGGGTGAATTTAGGCAACCCTCAGTGTTTCTAGTTTCCGCAAAGATTATGATAATAAATGTTGATTCATAATATGGAGAGTAGTAACGGGAGAAAGGGAAGGAGATTGTATAACATTCCATAAAGCCAATAATTCTTTACTATTGTACGGGTAGTTGTAACATAGTTCGGTCTTGAGACATTAACGGAGAAGAACCACCCTTATTGCTTATAATCTCGGTAAATCTTGGAAACTTTTATACCTTTAAAGCGTTGAAAAGCTACGTGGACTACGCGACGACCGTTTCGTGATTATGATAGGGTGGGTGGATGAGATGAAATGCGTTGTCGTGAAGAGAGGAGAGGAGATTTTTTTTTTTTTTTTCTTTATGTCGAGGGAGTAAAATAAGAATAAGGCAAAGACGAAAAAGCAGAAGAAGGAGAAGGAAAAAAAAAATTAGACGGAATAAAAGAGTATGAGATAAAGACCGCCTGCTTATATACTGAAGGAGATATTTTTTTAGAAGCCCCTTGGTTTACCTTGAATTGAAATTTTACTTAGTGAGAAAATCTGAATAGAGAAAAAGCCATTGCTGCTGGTGATGCTGCTGCTTCTTCTTCTTTTTCTTTTTATTCAGAAGACAGAAGAAGAAGAAGAAGAAGAAGATGATGAAAAGAGAAGAGAGTAAAGAAAAGGAAAGGAAAGTAAAGGCGGGGAGTGAGTCTCTTAGTATTTGAACTCTGAGCAGAACTAATTGAACCAGACTCAATCTCGTTGGCAACCAACGACGAATGACTTGCCAACCCCCATCCTTTCCTGAACACTTTGTACATTATACAGATATATGTACATATTAAATATACATACATCCGTATATACATCCCCTAACTTAGGGTGGCTCGTTTTAAATCATATTCTAAAACATTATACCCGAAGATTCCACGAGGCGTACAGCGTAAAGTATAATTAAGCAATTCGAAAAGTCAACAGTTTCATTTTTAGGTCATTAAAAATTCCGTTCATCACGTGTTTACAGAAACTCATTTTTCTAAAGACTTTATATTCTCATTCAAATCTTACTCAATGCCGGAAGATTGGAGACCGCAAACGTGAATATTGAAAAGGCCCTTCTAAACACACATCGGGGAACAGTATTGCTTTGAAGCTGTTGTAAGCCGATAGTAGATACGATGTACCTACGGGCAACAGTGCGGATGAAATCTTGTAGATGAGAATATAGACTGAAGGTAAACATTTGTTGTCCGAATTTCACGAGAGTTAACTACCCAAATTTCTACTCTACTGCAATACATAACACGAATATATCGATTACGGATCAAGAGGAGAATAGAAATTTAAAAAATTTGGACATCTACATAAAAATAATTGTGTATAAAGTATAAGCTGTAGATGAATTACTTGAGATAATACTTTGAAATTACTGCAATAAAAGTCCTCGTAAAATATTAACAACATGAAACAAAGAGAGAATGAAAGTTGGTCCTGAAATAATTGTAATATAACCTCCTGGTTCGTCTTCACCCCTCGCTTCTATATCCATTCCCTTCTCAGTACCTACTTTAGACTTAGATTGCTTACTTGACTTTGGTCGAAACAAATCTTTCCAAGTCTTAGATACTGTCGAAAAATGACCCCTACAAGAACCGCGTGAATAATGGGTGTCCAATGTTGGACGAAAGATATTTATTTTGAATTTTTAAAGTGTGAGAATATAACTCGACTCTTTAAAAATGGTATAATTTTTGAGTCGAGAAGGCGCGGACTTATTCAAAAAATAAAATAAAATCATCGAATATACTTCGACAGTTTAATCGTCTGTGGCTTGTTGATAAAGAGCAACAAATCCTGACGTAGTGGCTGGCCATTTTATTGACCAAACACTCTTTTCGGTCTGGTTATAGAAGAAGTGTACCTCGTTTTTCGATACTCGAGACTCTTGACTTCGACGAATCGGTCTCAATAAAAGCATCGGCAATATACGCATAGCTAACCTTAGAACCTATTCTTCGGTTTTTTTCGTCTTCTTCTTCTTCTTCTTCTTCTTCTTCTTCTCACGGTGGTACAATTTTCGTTCCGTCAATTCCACCGTTAGAGTAAAATCGTTCACTCGAAAACCAATAGGCATCACTCTACTTTTCCTCTTTCTTTCGTTTCCACAGGCAAACTGACTCCTCTACACTACCCTCGTATGCCACTCGTATTCCATTCTCCGTAAACAGAAAAAAGGAGAACAGAATAGAACAGAACCTCCCTAAGAGAGACTTTGAATACCCCCTAAAGTCAGGGGATATTTCGATTTTATTGAATGCATAAATTTTTTTCAGTCTTTTCTTATTCTTCCTTGGCATAATATTTTTCGTTTTGTTTTTGTTCTATTTCTCTGACCATAGATTCGACGGAAGTGCTACAAGCAGTACATCCGGTTCACGAACAAGTCTGGCTTTACCTACCGAAGAACCAATACCCCCAACCCCATGGCGTCAGCGACGTAGAGCATCAACATACAACGAGGCCCACCTTAGTCGGGTCAACACACCTCCAAAACAAACTCGTAAACGAGCATCAAGTTTCCACGAGGATGTGTTAAGGTCAAAAAAAGAAGAATGTGTATTCGAAGAGGTTGATAACGACGGTGTAAAAAGATTAGGTGAAAAAACATGCCCTGGTGAAATCGGACTTCCACTTCCACTTCCCCCGCCTTGCACATGCCCATACTTTGGTGAATCGTCGGAAAAACCACCTTGCCGACCTTCTACTGAGGTGGTAATCGTTTCCAGTGATACCCTTAAACCAATAGGTAAAAATCTAGACATGGGTCTGTTGGGTAGACAAGGAAGAGTCCAAGAAACTAAACAATTCGAGGGAAGTGGTTCCGTGGTTACGTGGAGAAGCGGTAGAAGAGGATCCAGCATAGGGAGTACAAAAACCCTCTTAGCACCGCCGAGAGCGACACCATTGCGACGGGCAGCGACTATGAGAGCACATAACGGCGCTGCGAGCCTAGCGACTAAAAATAACAACACATCGTCTCCCTGTTTATTGAGATATGCGGGTCCTGTTCGTACCCATCATTCGAGAACAAGCAGCGTTGTTTCTAGGAACAGTTCTAGACACGGTAGAATAATAAGGCTTGAACAAAAGGCTACCAAGGTATTAGGGGTTGTCTTTTTTACATTTGTTATACTTTGGGCACCATTTTTTGTACTTAATTTAATACCGGCGGTTTGCCCTGACTGCGAGAAGAGGATAAGCCATAAAGTATTCGACCTTGTCACTTGGCTAGGATATGCTAGCTCAATGGTAAACCCAATTTTTTACACTATATTTAACAAGGTTTTTCGACAGGCTTTCAAAAAGGTACTATTGTGCAGATACAGAAATCAGACTTGGAGACCAGCCAGGTAGGCCCTGCCTAAGCGACGTCCTAGAGGCGCCGCAGCTAGTCAAGTTTAAAGTTTAGAAAATTTGTTTATAAAATACTATAAATATATTATATGATGGCGAAGTGGTGTCTGTATCAGTTTTAATAATTAAATGACCATTCATTTAAACTTTATAATGTTTTGTAAGTAATTAATAACTATGAAGAAAAAATTTAAAAAAATAAAAAATTATTTTTCAGTTATTTAAAACAACTTATATCTAATTATTGCCGGGTTAAATATGTATATTATTTCATATATAACGATTGCAGCATTTATTACGCGTGTATATATATATATTTAATTAACAAATGATAATTAATATTAATATAAGAAACCGCAGTGCAATAATAAATTAATGATAATTAATGATTATATAAAAGGAAGTGAAAAAAATAAATAAAATGTTTGATCGTGTATACCTATATATATATATATATATTATTATATATAAAATAAATAAATATATATACTTATAACCGCGATCAGAAAACTACAGACTGCTCAACATGACAATGATGCTTATATATTAATGCATGCAATTTGTATTTTAATTAATAACCGAGGTGTATAATGAAATAATTAAATTATTGTTAGATAGTGAAAAAATTTTTTGCCGAAAGTGTAATATGCAGGCGAATAAATTCTGACAATTTTTTTTTTTTTCTTCTTTTTTTAGATTTAGAAGGGTTTGACCAAGTTTTGAAAACCAAAGAAATAAATATAAATAAAAAATCAGATTTTAGATTCAACGACGAAGAAAATTTGATAAAGAATTTTCTTAGCTTCTAATGGTTTAAGATTTTAAATTTGTTGTTTCGTCTTTCACACATGCCTTATATGAAAAAGAGAACAAAATATTTCTTCACATTTTCTGGTTTATTATTAGTCAGTAAATATCAAGAAATAAAATTATGAAAGACCGCTAAGCGATGACGGTTGAATAAAGTGAACCAAAAATTTGTAGGATTTTTTTTTTTGAAGATTGAAAAACACCTTTCTTTAAAAAATTCATACCTAAACTTGCATGATATTTATTATTTAAAATCAGTGCTAGTATTAAAAAAAAAAAGAGAAAAAGAAAAAAAAAACTGGTCCCTCGCTTTTCACACCCTTTGCATGGTTGGGTAGGCCTCTTTAAGTTTATATGTATACAAAAGTTGGTAAGCGTTTGATCTCATTCATCGCAAAACCCTTGAAAAATGGAAAATAAAAATAATAAATAAATAAGGAAATTAAAAAAAAAAAAAAAATATGTTGAAGTCTCTACGCGAGGGTACCGGGGCATATTTTCAGCTTTTATTCTTCATCTTCTTCTTATTATTATTTTATTTATTCATAATTCATATAAATAACTATATTTTTGGTTCTTTAATTCACACTATATATTCCTATTATATCTTCCCTAAATATACGCGATTGTTAGACGATTTCGGTTAAAGCTATACCTATAAGCATATAAAAATTGCTTAGATAATAAAAATTAATTATCTATTACATAGTAAAAATAAATTAAAATAAAACGCGAGCGAACAATCTCCACGAGGCAAACATGTGTAGATAATGTTATGTTATGTTATATATATTATACTATATTACATGTATGTAAATAAATTATATAAGTATATAACATATAAATTGATTATATATTATATATATATATATATATATATATATATATATATATATATATATATATATATATAGGATATATATTTTAGACTTAGTATTGAAAATATAGTTAAATTAAATTATGAAGGCTGCAGTAGGCATATTCATCAAAAAATAAAAAAGTTATAACGAATATCATAAATAAAGAAAAAAAAAAAAAAATTTATCACTCGCCTATTAAGACAAACACGAATTCTATTCAATTTATTCGTTATTTTATGTGATTTAAAAACTCAAACTATTGAAAAGTTTCAGGCAGTTATTTATATTATTTATTAATTATTTACCTGTATTTTTCTTATTCGATTTTACTTTTTTTATTTTTGATTTTATATTTATTTATTTATTTTCTTCTTCGTCATTAACTGTTGTCAGTGTTGGGAGTAAAAAATTGGATATATTTATACGTAAGAGAATCTAAGGTGCTAAAATTTAATTTACACATAGGTTGCTACGATCGTAATTAGCTATATCCTAAATATAAAGAAATATTGATTCATTTTTCGTTTTTTTTGTTTTTTTTTTTTTATTCACTTTGATTTTCTTTTTTTTCTATTTGTTTTTAAGGATCAATTAACCGTAATAAGTAACACTCATCAAATTCTGTAATATCTATTTTTTTTTTTTTTTTTTTTTTAACTATAAGAACAGAATTTTTTAAAAGTGACTCAAAATTCACTTGTAAATTATCTTTCTCTCTCTCTCTATATATATATATATATATATATATATATACATATATATACATACTCAAAACCCGAATTTGAAAGAAATATAAAAAGTCGCGTCAAATAACACAAAAAAAATTTTGTTAAAAATTATCCGCAAATTTTGAGAAACTACGTGTATGTTTCTATTATTATCGTCGGTAGGTATGTATGTACATATACCTACGTATCTAAAGTTGCAAGATAGATTTTGAGATTGTTGACTATAAAGAAAAATAAGACCAATCAGAAGTTTTCTTCGTTATTTTATTCGGATTTTATTATCCCCTTCCTTTTCTCATTTAATTTGCATTTTTATTTTATTTTATTTTATTTTTTTTTTACTATACCTATACCCCGAGATTTCCGCTGCGTCGGAGTTTTCAATGAAAAAAAACCGCCCATTCTGGATTGACTGAGATCAAACCTTGGTAAAAAAGAAAAAAAAAAAAAAAAATACGAAAAAGAAAAAAGAAGGAAAAAAAAAAAAACAAATATCTCGTAATCGAATGAAACTCAAATGGAAAGTGAACTATTGAAATTCACAGCCGCACACCGCAGTCCTCCGTATCTATACCTATAACCATTCTATCGAAACTCCTGCAGCGGCTTTTTCATGATTAAATATCATCCGATTTGATATTATCGGAATCCCCCACAGAAAAACGAGAAAAGCTCATCTCTTTTAATTCTTTTTTTTTTGCAATATAATATAATTTAATTGTATTTCAATTTTTTTTCTCTGTTCATTGGTGATTCACTTATTCAATTTACTTATATCAATTTTTTTTTATTTTTCTATGAAAACGCAAAAAAAAAAATAAATAAATAAAATGAAATAAAAAATAATAAAAAATCTCAGATTTTGAAAGAAAAAAAAAAAAAAACAAAATTAGAAATAAACGACACGTCACCAGTTGACGCCTTTGGTTTCGGTCTTTTCGGTTCACCTCACGATCTCTATGACGAGAGGAAGGTGCAGGCTCGGCCCCCCCCTAACACAAAGATAACAAGGTGCTAGATCAAAGAACACTCTCTGAGAGGAATCTAAACGGTTGAAGTATATATACATGAAGCGCGGAAAAGGACCGTTAGACACTAGAAGCTCCTACCCTTCGCATATTATGTATATAGTGCGTTAATTATCTCGTTCGAAACAATAGGGATGGATTTTATAAAGAAGGTAATAACGCGTCTCTCCCTCACTTTACGAAACGATATTGAAATCATTAACAAATTTAGTTTTTTTTTTTTTTTTAACAAATAAAAAATTGAGAATATGTTTTTTTTTTTTTTTTGTTTCTTCAAAAAAACAAACCTTCTACCCCTACTGTTTTTTCGTTCTTTTCATATATTTTTTTTTTTTTTTGCTTTTTTTTTAACTATTTTTTAATCGATATAATGCATTGTGTAAATATTATAGATAGAAAACGCGGATAAAAATGCGATCTATGGGAAGGGGGATACAGTACGCTTAAATAGTAGAGCGTGAATAAATAATATTATCTATGTATATGTATAATATAAATATATAATGTTAGATTGAAATTGTGGATCTATCTATACCGATAAAATATTTGTACACCGTATATATATATACCCATATTGATATTCGATTTGATTAAGAAAAAAAAAAAACGAAAGAGAAAAAAATAAATGGACAAGATAATTAATTCGATAATGATCGAGAGAAAATGAAACAGGATTAAAAACACGATAATTTCGAAATTCTACATATATATAAGATAAAAAAAAAAAAAATGTAACGAATACGTATGATTCCCACTGCCTCATTTTCTCCGTATTAAATATATATATTGTATATTATTATATATAGATAATAAAATAGTATATAGGTATATATATATATATACTATATATAATATCGAATTTACGTATAGGTACTGAATGTGTTTGTAGATATGTGTATAGATAGATGATGAACGTGTAATGAAAAAAAAAAATAATAATAATAAATAAGAAAAGAAAAGAAAATATATATATGAATATATATGCATACTGATTATATTAATAAAGATTTAATATCATATATGATAATTATATACGCAAATTGTCAAATAAATAAATAAATAAATAAATATAAAAAGATATTACAATGACGCGTTAAAGTTTAGTATATAAGTATAATACACAGGTATATATGTACATGTATACTATATCTTATTTTGATGACATATAAGTGAATAAATAATTGAACACATATATACCTATATAAACATATAAAATTAGAATATTTAAATTGTAAATAAAAGAAGCAAGAAAAATATTCTTAACAATTTGTTACGATTGCAAATATCTTTTTTTGTTACCTACCCCCCTGAGTCTTAATTATCCCCCATCGTCTACTTTTTTTTTTTTTAGCTTTTTCCTTTTTTTATATAAATCTTTGTAAATGTGAAAACTGTATCATCTGCTTATAGCTCTTTTACAGTATGCAAACAGATTAAGAGAGGCAATTAGCCCGGATTCCTCGTTAATCCTCAACAAGCCTTAACATTTGCCAAATAATTTGAGGACTTACAGTCGCACGAGGTACGAGGTACCAAAGCGCAACCGTAACCATAACCGAGGTAGCTAATTAAGCCCGTTGACTCGATCGCATGGAATGCGTAGGTGGATAATCAACTCGCGGAATTCAAGAGGATTCGAGCAGAAGAGATTCGCGGTCTTGTATATGTTCGCACATTCACATACATACATACATACATACATACATACATACATACATACATACATATACATCACATTTCCCATTATTTTGACACTATGAATTCCGTTATTCTGGTTCTTTGATACTTCAACCGAGTTTCATTAAATGACTAATAATTAATGATTAAAGTATAATTTGAAACGAGTCTTTTGATGTTAAAAAGAAAACGAAAAATAATATAATTAAAAAAAATAAATAAATAAAAATGCTATCACTCGATATGTACTAATAATTAAAAAATAAATTATACTATATAATATATATCCTATATCATGGATGTGGTGTAAAAAATCGAATCTAACGAAAGATAATTAATCAAATAATAATGAATTGCCAATGGCTATTAGCTTTTTTTTAAAAGAATAATAGTGTAAAGGAATAGATATACTACTTGGTCCTTTATTCTATAGACTCTGAAACATCTTTTCTAAACGAAAAGCTGCAGCAAAGCATCGAAAAAGACCACCATAGATCTTTAGAATCAATTTAGCGACTATTATCGACTGAACTTTTAGAGTACAAAAGATATATTTTCCACTCTCTCAGACTATCTATCTTTCTTTTTTTCTTTCTCTCTCCCTCTCTTTGGATCAGTGAGATCGAGTCTGATATAGGAAAAAGAAAATTCGTTAAGATTAGAAGGAGATTAAAAGCTTTGACGATGTCAATCTTGTAAGAAGAATTATAATTCTACTTAAGTATATTTTTTTTTTCGTTATCTTTATTGGATTTTATACTCCGGATATTTTCTTATACTTACTGTATAGATATAAATTTGAAAAATTAAAGAAAATAAAAATAAAAATAAAATGAATTTAAAAATAAAAAATATATATATATATATTTTTCTCTCCGTCTAACTTCGGCCTCAAATCTTTTGGTAAGACTTTTTCCCCTCTCCCAACGAGAACTTACTGATTACTTTTAATAACACTCGGAGGTTCTTCTTGAGCCGCAAAAAAAAAAAAGAAAAAAAAAAAAAAAAAAACTTGGGTGAAAAAGAGGGTGAAAAAAAGAGGGGGGGAAGAAAGGGAAAGAGGTAGAGGGAAAGAGAAAGGAAAAAATAAGTTAAAAATAAGATTTAGCGATGGAGGTAAAAGAAAAACGAAAAAAATAAAAAAAAAATAAAACAGGGGGGGGGGGGGACGCTGAGAATTTAAAAGGGTTAAAAGGGGTCGCGCGAGTGATGGGTGATGGCAGTTCGAAAGCCAGGTGATAAAGGGTTGTGGTCGGGGGTAAAATCGGAGCAAGTATAGAATGCTGTTGGACGGGTAGAAGGGGGTGAACGAAAAAAAAAAAAATTAAAAAAAAAAAAATTGAACATAAAAAGGAAAATCAATGGGGAAATAAAAAACACTGGTGGTCTTAATTAACGCGAAGAGACGAGAGAGAGAGAGAGAAAAAAAAAAAAGAAATTTAAGCACTCGGTGTAAAATACAAAAACAAAAAAATTCTTCATCAAGAATCTTACGCGAGTTTTGAAGTGGATAGTTAAGTAAATTACGATTTTCAGAAACTCCTCACATTCGAAAAATAATAATAATAATAATAAAGATGTGACAATAAATTTTCAATTTTTTTTTTTTTTTTTTAATACCAGAAATAAAAATCAACCTCCGAGTCGTTTAGTTTATTATTCGAGACACCAAGTTAGGGTACTACCTACATGTACGTCGATTTCACCATTCACTGTCACTTTTTGGAGAAATTTAATTTTTCGACGAATTTTCGGTTTAAATAAAAAAAAAAAATAAATCGAAGTTTAGAAACATTTTTTTTTTTTGGTAGAATTTTTTCCCCTGCAGGGATACGAAGCGAATTGACAGAACACACGATGACAGGCACTAGTGTCACTGCGCTCAAATAATGATCTTGCTGATCTAGCACAAAATAAATTTACGAATTTTGTTTTTTCTCCTTATCCCAACTCATACTTTAGAATAAATAATTAATTCAAAAAGAAAAAAAGGACCTGGATCTTTTGACAACGTATCCTTTTCAAGACCACGAACCGCACGGAAAAGTGACTTCCGGGTTTAAGCTATGATTAACTGCTCACGATCCCGGCTTTGTCTCGCCTACACAAGCCCATAGTTTTCGTTTCTGAATGTAAAAAAAGCTTCTTTATCTACTTTTTTTTTTTTTTTTTGTCCTCTAAGATGAAAATAAAGTTTCTATTATAATCAGTCAGAAAATTTTCTACCCAAAAATTTTTCGTACTCATTTAAATATAATTTTATATATATATAACCTGGATAATCGATAAGACATCCTTTCGGATTGATATTTTCATAGAGATTTGTCGAACACCTCTTTTTGAAGAATATTATAACCATCGATCCCTATATGTATAATATACCTATGTACTAAAACCGTGATGGGAAGTAACTCATTAATTGTGATAAAATTAGCATAACGATTTCATCATTATTAAAATAATTACACCCGAACTAACACGTTTACGAAAACGCCAGTTCTGATTGAAATGCTAATCAGTCGTTATAGTATACGAAGACGGATTACCCGGAGGCGGTGGCAAAGTCTTCGCGATTCAATTAAACACCTTCGCCCCCCTTTCTTCCTCCACCACCAGAAATCTTTAATTATAAACAAAAAAAAAAAAAAAACATCTTTTTTTTTCTACAAATTGAAAGTAAATCGACATAAAGATCTATAAATAACCAATAAAAATGAAAAAGGAAAATAACAAAAATCTATGATATTATTTTTTTAAATCTTCACTTCAAAGAAAATAAATTAAAAAAAAATACGATTCACATGTAAAAGCGGATAACCTTCGACAAATAAAATCGGAGAAAAACGGAAAAAAAAAACATTTTTGATCGACAATCAAAGAAAATAAATAGAAATTTGACAGAAGACGTATTGTAGGTACATATGTATATATGTGCAAACAAAACCGTAGAGAACGGGAATAAAATGAAAAAATGAAAAAATAAAAAAAAATAAAAAACTATAAAGAGGGGTTGCAAAACTCTGGCAGAGACGTATCGCTCCAGGCATAAAGGCAAACATTGACGACCTGGTTAGCCCGAAGCTGGGAAATGGAAGATTTTAAGGTAGAAGGGGTTAATTTACTACCATTGTGCATCGAACTGCATCATTTCACTCGCTTTAACAATCCCTGATACGATACATTACCCGTACCTAATGCATATACAAATAATAATATATCCCGAATACCTGCAGCATGAGCATCAATTACAAACTACGATTATTCCCACGATATGACAACGTCAAGAAATTAAATTTCACATGTATATGATATTTTTTATTTTTTTCTTCTCTTTTTAACGTTAGAAAAAGTAAATAGAGATTCTTTACGAAAAATTAAACAAAAAATAAATAAAATAAAATAAAAGGAATGAATAAAAAAAAAAAAAAAAATTAATTATGATGGTGTATATATGTATACCTACTTGGAAAATATTTCTTATATTTATAATGAATTTTCCAACTTATATATTTATTAAAACGATAATATCAGAACTCATCAGGATATACCGAGTGTTGAGCTAAGCTTGGCTTGGTTTGGCTTGAGTTCAGCTCAACTGGACCAAACTAAACTAAACTAAAACTGAACTCAACTCGACTTGACTCAACTCAACTCAACTCGACTCGACTCGACTCGACTCAGCTAAGCTAAAAGCTAAGCTATATCTAGTTTTAATTAAAAGCGCAATTAACGAGTTAAAATAAAAGTTTAAATAGATCATACCAGGCGCGTCGAGACGGCAACGCAACGGAAGTATGATATAGGTACTGCAAGTATACTATATAAATATATATTATCTACATTCATGTATACGAGTTTGAGGTAAAATTCAAGAAACGTATAAAAAATAATTTTGCTTATCAATAAAATTTCTACTTATACTCCGTTTTTTAAACTCAATCTAAATAATTGAATTAAGTATCAATCATGCCTTTAATAATAATAAAAAATAAAAAATAAAAAAACTATATGATCGATCAACAATTCTCTAATCACTCAATCATTTCCTCTCCTATATGTATATAAAATAACGTGTAATTGATTTTTTAAAGTTCGTTTAAAAAAAAAAAAAAAAGGGTAAAAAAAAAAAGTATTATCGCACATTTTTCTTAAAATTCTTAATAATTAATTAATTTATTCGTTAATTAGGTAATCGATTAGGCATGTATCTATGGGTTTATATTTTTAGAACAAGCTAAAACTCGTTACATAATAGACATACCTATACCAATATCTATTATAGATGTATATACCTATATCGTTATAAAATATAGTCGTCGACCTTTTCTCTAAACTCGTGACATTTCCCATCGATGTTTTGTACTCTATACTGTTAAAGAGCATCAGTAGATAGACAAAGAGAAAGAGAAATAGAGATAGAGATACAGAGAGACAATTAGATAGAAACAGAGGATATAGAGAGGAAATTAATTCATCATGTCTTTGTGTTTGTGTGATAAGAAAATCTGTAATAGAAAACCCAAAAAAGTTAACTAAGACCCCAAAGGCAGGACATATCTACTTTGTAAGGTGTATATTTATCCATCTACCTATGTGTGACAGGTTCGGGGGTTATTATATGATGTATAGTAGTAGACTCTAATCTTATTAGGTATATAGATATATATGTATACATATGTATATAATATACGGTGGCTTTTCAAAGCCACAGGCTAAAGAATTGAGAAAATTAACCATTTACTCAATTTTATGTATATACCTGCATATATATGTACATAGGGCATTTCAGCTATAACCGAGCGGTCATTGCCTCGACATTTTTTTTTTTTTTTTTGTGATGCCAATTTTTTCTCAGGTACTTTTTGACAAAAAAAAGACATGCGTATTCCTCAAAAAAAAATTATTCGTCATCCGGTTCTAGTTTATGATCTTTCGAAGCAGAAAAAAATTATTTTCGACTAGAGTGTATCCTCCGATTTTTCTCAAATAAATTCACTAAAAAGTACATTAAAAACCGTATCTTTTGGTGGCTATCTCATCGTGAAGAAATAATTTTTCGATTTTTTCTATTTAGATGAAACTGTGAAAAATGTGTTTTTATTCGTAAAAAAGGAGTGAGTACTGGTAAGTAAACGTGTTCGGATATGAATTCTTTTGCAAATCGTGGATGTTTTTCCATTCTTCAGTTATTATTCTTATTGTCGAATTTATGGCAAGGGTCACAATTACCGACAAGTAAGCTTACTTACTCCTTTTTTACGAATAAAACACATTTTTCACAGTTTCATCCAAATAGAAAAAATCGAAAAATCATTTCTCTTAAATATATCTCTAAAAATTTCCCTAATAACCGACCAAAAAAATAAATTCGCGTAATAACTTCGAACGAAGTGATCAAAAATGATATGCAATTGATTTATTCGATGATTAAAGATGAATAGGATCGATTCATCACATAAAATTCATAGAATTAGAGAAAAATTAATTTTTTATAGTCGTCAAAACTGATATATGATAAATATCTATTTAATTAATGTGGCAAAGAAATTAGATTAGATCGACGTGTACTGCTAGTAAAAACAAAATAACAAAAAGAGAAGAAGAAAGATAAAAAAAAAAAAAAAGTGACTCGACGACTTCTTGACCATATAGAAAAAAAGCAAACAAAACAAAAAGAGAAAATGAACAAAAAATTGGCTAAGAAAAAAAGGGAAAAAGGTGTTAAGGATAAAAGCCGAGAATATAGAAGAATATAGAACGAAGATCTTTGAAAAAAAAAAAAAGAGAAAGAGAAAATAATGAAAATGAAAATAAAAGTAGAAATACAAAATAAAATAAGTATCTACCTGTACGCAGGCACACACATACACACGTACACATACATACGTGCATACGAGAATAACTACATCTCGAGCTTCGTGAAAAGCATGTAACAAAGTAGGAAAAAAAAAAAAGGAAAACAAAAAGAAACAGAAGCCAACACCCGTTATATTCATTGTTTATACTCCCCCGACATTATGAAAGGATCTCAAGCATACATACATACACTGGCCGGACTTTTTGTTCGTCCTTATTGTACGCCTAATGTATTCGCAACACCCTCGCAAGTGAAACCCTCTATAACCTTCATCCTACCGAGAGAAGGAGAGAACCCCCGGGACTTACCCAAAAACTGAAGAGTTCTAGTACGTATGTATGTTACATACATATACCTATGTACGGTGGTTGGTATGTTCTACCTACTTCTACCACGGGAATCACAGGATGTAAATTTACAGGATGTTTCTTGCGAAAATTATTTTTTGTTTCTTTTTATTTAATTAATCGAAACTATTTTAAAGCCAATTTTGTTTTTTTTTTTTTTTTTTTTTTGAAGGCTGATAAATTACCCGCTCAGGTATATACCCACACAAATTATATACTCATATACCTACGTATGTAATAAATAAACTATGCGAATATAAATGACGAAATGTGAAACAAAAAAAAAAAAAAAAAAAAAACATTTTTCTCCCAATCTTTCCTACGTATTATAATCTTCGATTCCATTTTGCGATTTGATTCAAACACGTTAAAAATAAAAAAAAAGAATTCGTATAGGGAGATTATCTCTCGGCAGGGTGTCTAGATTAATACGTTTCATTATCTGATGGTATTGAGAAGAAAAAAAAAAAAATAAAAAATAAAAGTAAAGATAAGATGAAAAAAAATATACCGCAAAAATTGAAATTGAATGGAGGATTTTTTTCTCTCCATTTTTTCTCTGTTTCATGGCCTGCAGATGATTTGAGATTACATATCGATAATACGATATATTATACATCCACCTATGTACATACATATACATATACATATACGTATATGAATCAAGTGTATACGAACGATTGAACAGAATGAAGAAAGAAAATTATATATAGGTACATACATACTCGGTACATAGTATAGATATATACATAATAACTGCAAGAGACGTATAGATATATAGAGTTTACCTTTTTTTAATGAAAAAAATAAGAAATAAAAATGAGGGTAATCTTTACTGTTTGACTTATACCGTTTGGTACTTCATATATACAGATATGTGTGTATGTACGTATGTATATAAATGCTATAGGACCTAGCCTCAAGTTTTTTTTTATCCCTAAAAGATCCCCCTGCCCCGAACAAAAAAAACAAATTCAGTGCGTAGAAAAATTGATTTTCTGTCTTAACTCAACCTGTAGAAAACAGGAGAGAGAAGTTAATGGGTCACGAGACACGAAATAAACTTAATCTAACTATTTGAAGTTGATTTTGGCGCGTTCGGGAATAGAAAAAAAAAATAATGGGGACCAAAAAAATAATTTATTTATCCAAATAATAGCTTAAATTTTAGATTTTTGAATTTTGAATTTTGTATACTAGGCTTCTATCAATCTGCGTATAGAAATGATGTTAATTTGTAAAACGATAGAATTTAGAAACGAAGGTTTTTGATTCGTTTTTTTTTTTTTTTTTTTCTTATTTTTTTGTTTTTTGATTATTTTTTTTTTGAGTGCTTATTCAGTTTTATATCTGTAATAAACTGTATATAAGTTGAATGTTTAAGAGGTATGTAATATAAACGGTTAGAGCTCTGAGGTTTAATCCCTATAACATAAACTTCTTGAAACCCACAGCAGCTTTAGCAAAGTGTCTGCTTGCTTTAGAACTCAAACCGCCCGCCCATGATGATAAGCAAATTGTTTGGAAAGTTTGACTAGGTAGAGAGAACGTGTATTTACACCCAACGATATATATAGTTTACGCCTCGGTCAATTAAACTAATCGTACATAAGTATATGTATGTATAGTATTACAAGTACGATCAATTTGTACAGAAAATTTTCATCGAAAATCAAAAAATTTATTCAAAATTCAAATTTCTCAAAATTTTCTAAAAAAAAAAAAAAAAAAAAATCATAATTTCATTAATACAACAAAAAACGAGATTTATTTCAATTTTTATAATTAAATTTATAAATATATATAATAACGATAAAAAAAATAAAAAAATAACCAAAAATTCTCATCACGTTTAACAATTATCCCGATTATTACAAACGACGAGGATGATACTTAGCGAAGATTTTTAAACGTCAATGATCGATCCTCGCTATCGCGACAGGGGTACACCCCGTAGGTATATCATTATTATAAATCGTTTTAGACAGCGCTAAAGTCGTTAAATGACGAAAACTCGATGTTATTAAACCGAGATGAAAAAATGAACGTCAGCGAGAAAATATAAAACGTGCTATTAATTATCGACTGAATGAACTCAAATAAAAAAAAAAACACCCTAAAAAATACAAATTTTAATAAAATTCTTAAGAACTGAATTTTATTTATTTGTTCAATTACTTGTATTCATTTAATAATTTATTTATTTACTTATAATTATGAATAGTTTTAAGTTTTCTTATAATTTCTCTATATAATCGTAGAACTATAATGACTCAATGTTTGATTAAACGCCATCCAAACTTTGTCCATTAATAGTTTGGATTAGATTTTAGACTTTCGTTCTATCAAGGTAGGTACAGCTACAAGACTAAGAGTAAGTTGTAAGGTATACCTTACAATATATACATATTTATATATACATATATATATCCATGTACTATATATTTTGAGAGCGTGGGAATCTGAGCAGAGGGAGTCATTCCGCGAAATGATTTGCCTAACAAGAACAAGAACAAGAACCAGAACCAGAACCGTGAACCGAAAACCCATAACCGTTACGTTGTGTTGTTTCACTTTCATTAAATTTCAAAGAGATCCCTTAAAGGCAACGTTATAATTCCTTGGTTATGTTTCAACTTTAACCGCATAATTACGAAACCGAGGTGTTACGCATCGATAATTATACCAACCTATATATATATATATATATACAGTTGAATAAATACGAATTTTCCATATAAGTAGGTACACATATCACATAACTAGATAAAATAAAATAATAGCTTTATAAAAATTATTCGAGTTTTCATAAAATTCTTTAAAATTCTACAAATTGAAATATTTTTTCTCAATTATTTAGGTTATTGTAATAAAAATAAAAAAAAATTAAAAAAATTGATAAAAGAGGGAAATAATAAAATGAAAACGATACACTACGTGCAATAGAAACGAGCCCAGGTTTCGTTCGTTATTATACATCGAGGAAGGGAATGGTTGAAGCAAAAGAGATAATCCTCTGCAGAGTTGATTTAAAAACCATCAAGGGGATTATTTACATTTTTAAAGTCAATATAATATAATATAATATAATATAATATAATACCGAGCACGGCTTAGAAGCATTTTCAGTTTCATCCTATACATACCTATATACAGTATTTCATTAATAACTCGCAAAGCATTTATACCTAATGCCGATTCAAAGGATACTTCATATACCTATACGCCTTTAGTCAGCAGAGCTAGCTTTTATATATATATATATATATATATATATATATATATATATATATATATATATATATATATATATATATATATATATATATATAAGATATGGCGCTGATAAAATCGGCAATAATTTTTCTTCAATTTTTCCCTCTACTATTCGTTCAACCTTTTCACCCTCACCCTTACCCTACCCATCCCAACGATTTTATACAGCGATTCATTAATATCCCTTCAATCCCTCTGCGAACAGCGAAGTCCGAGGAGATTGAAAAATATTTCCAATTGAAGAGAGCGAATAAAGAAAAAGTAGAAATCCTTCAAGCTATTTAAAAAAAAAAACGAAATTATTTTTTCAATATTCTGCCATTTTTTAATCGCATTAGTTCAGATTTTCAAAGATAGAAAAGAAAATACTTGTATTGTTGTTGAATAAAGACTAATACATTTTATCATCTAAAGATTCGTAAAACGGGCTTTCACTTATTTTTCACGATTATGTCAATATTTATTTATTTATTTTTTTTTTCATCGTTTACTCATGTTCATCCAGTACAACTAATTTTCTCATCCCGATGTTCTGTTTACCCAAATAAATAAAAATAATCTTCTAAACGATACCGCCTACAGTCAAGTTTGTCTTATTGCTATCGCAGAAGTCGTACATATGGTCTATTTTAGTATAAAACGTATACACGTGTGAGTAAAAACCGAGTTATCGATTCGAACAAATTTGGAGAAATGAAAAATTGAATAAAAAGAAGAAAAAAAAGTGCGAAAAACTTGAGGCTCGATTATATATAACACATACATATATATTGTATATGTATATGCATATAGCGGATATTTATCTACATGCCTATACCTACCTACTTACAAAAAACTCTCAACCAGATAAGAAATAAAAGAATAAAAAAAGCAATATATGAGTTCCGGAGTTTCGAAACCAGGATACAATATTTCGAAACTAAGTTTTAACTAGTTTCCTAAAACCTAAAACCGAGGACTATGGGAACACGTCTGTCTGTGCTACAAATATCCAACCTACAGCCTTGGATATATCCATAAATTGTTACCCGTCAATAAAACGAATTGCTTCGATACCGAATTCAGAAGCCTTCGTAAAAACGTGCTCGTCGCAAAATTTTTGAATATGTATACAATTTAGGATGATTCTTATTTACGGTATGGACGAATTTTTTTTTCACGGACACTTCCCAAATTGTCGTCAAATAATACGAAAGAAATCCCATAAAAATTTCAGATTTGTATTTCAATCCTAAACCATCTCGCAAAGGAGGTGGACGCGATATTTCAGCAAATTAGACAAAAAAAAAGTAGCATACGATCATTATTTTAAAATTATTTTTGAAAATTGAAAACTATTCTTCGTACAATCGTTTCAGATGATTTGGGGTAACTTGAAATTTTTCTCACTTTTTTTTTGGGGGAGGTTATTCTATTTTTCCCCCAAAAAGAAAAGAAAAGAAAAAAAAAACAAAATTGAAATAATACAAAATTTTGTCACGGCAATTAAAAATTTGTTTTATATATTTCAAATAGAAGTAAAAAATAAAAATGAGAAGAAGATTCGATATATTTGAGTTCACGAAAGTTCAGTATTTCCTTATAGCGTCCCAGTTTTGCGCGTTCCTTCCCTTATATAGGTATTTTACTATCTTAAATGAAATCGTAAATTATATCGTGTGTAACCGCGTTATCGCGTTATTCGTTATTAACAATCTATTGTTATATAGTTAATCGATGAAGTATAGGATGTATATGGGTTGAAAGTAGCAAGCTTCTATACTATAGCATCCGGAAAACGTAATTCCAACACGTAGTTCATAACACGATTATCAGGCCATAGGATTTTCCTTAGTCACTACCTTAGACCTACGTCTAGTTTAATAACCAACGACCCAAATAGGGAAAGGTATAACCCATACATATAGGTACAGGTATATACCGTATATATCTGTACGTATAATAATACCTTAATGAATTCTATCGTAGTTAGTAAATTAGCCTAGCCTATATCCCTTAAGTATTAGGGGGAAACAGTTCGTTAGTGGGATGAAAACTTTCGACTGCAGTCGATACGGAGGGATAAGATTAAAGTTACGAATTTTAAAAAATCCAATCGGTAAAAATTCCCAATTTTAATATTATCGACTTTCGGAATTTTAATATTCTGAAATTTAACGTTTCTGAAAATACGAAATCATTTCAAATGAATTTGTAGGTTTTATCGTTCGGAGTTTCGAACCGACCCCGATGTGCAGAAAACCATCATTTTTTTCTATTTGTTTTTTCAATTTTTGTATTTCATCCATTGTCTGTAAAATTCTCTACTTTTTTCTCTCTCTCTCTCTCTCTCGCTCTTATTTCTTCATATATCGAGGTAAGAAGTAAGAATCGAAGGAATTTTAATAAACCGTGATGAAAAGTACGACCTAGGAATGTTTTCTATGAATCGTTGAAGATTATCACGATTTTTCTTTCATTTCATTTCATTCCTTTTCTTTTTTGTTATTAAATTTTTGTTCAACAAATTTATTAAAAAAAATTAGTAAAATTAAATAATGTACAATTGTATGTACATACATACAACAAACTCAGTAAGCACCGAGGTACCGAAATTTGATTTTCCACCCTTCACCTCTTACACAACTCTCTGCTACCGTAATAATAGAGAACTGAGCTTAAGAGATCGAGATGGAAACGTAATAGGCATTTACCGAAAGGTCGACACAATTTCGACCCCAACCTAGCTGCAACATGTTTAAAGCATAGAGACTCTCGCCAATAATGTTGACTTGTTTTCGCAACAAACGAAACAAATTTTCATCCAAAATTTTAACGTTTCATTATTAATTTATATACAATTTTATCAATCAAAAAACAAAAAAACCAAATCGATTAATAATAATTTAAACAGATGTCTTACAAAAAAATATTTCATACGAAAGTAGTTTGATTTTTCAAGTAAAAACAAAAAAAAAGTTTTCCCCCGGCCTTAGCGTTTCTACTTACTGAAAATGATGATGCACCATGTTCTTTACCTATCGATATCTTAAAAGTTTTATCCTAAATATTTTAATTCGTATTGTGATTAGCTTTTGAGATATCAGCCTAAGGCGATTAAAAAAAAAAACCACCCTATATATGGTACATATAGATATGTAGATACATGCCTACTAAGTTAGACAGAGTAATTCGTCACGTAGAGAGACCAACTCCGACTCAATTTCCTTAATGTCTCATGTATCAAAATGCTATTATTTCGTCATACAAACTAGTCTAAGATTCATGAACTATATGAACGAGACTACGAACCACGACCTTCTAATAAACGTAAACGTTGGCGTTGGCGTTTTGAAATTGAGTAACATATATAGAAATTCGATTCAAAACTCATATATCCTGTACCTTTTATTAGTAAAAGTTTACTGTAATTTATTTTGACAAACTAAGAAAAAAAGAAAAAACACAAAAAAAAAAAAAAAACGCAGATATAGAAATGAGAGTTGGAAAAAGATCGCGATGTATAGACAGTTGGATCCGTGGTGAGATGAGATTATGAGATCGACAGCTTCTAGGATTACATGTCCTAAACTAAACTCCATAATCCTTTAGACGAGGCAAGATATTATAGTTTGCCCGGTTTTAATCAGGACTTTAATTGAGGGATAAATGTTAATTAATTCAGGATAACCGGATGGCTCAGACGCACGGTTCAGATGAGTTTCAAGGATCGTGACCAGACTATGAGATATACCTCTGGAGAGCGAGGTCGGATCATTTGACTCTGTCAAAACGTTCAGGTATAGTATACGTCAAACTTATATTATTATTATTATTATTATTATATCATATTATGTATATTATACAAGTGAAAGTGAGAACAGAAACAAAAATATAGAAAAAGTAAAGAAAACTGCAACTGTATATGCGAATGATGGAATTTCCTTCTGTTTTATTTATTTATTTATTTTTTTTTTTTTTTGTGTTAAGAAACGACAAATTGAACGTCAGGATAAACAAGAAACGGCGTAAGTCACTCGAACGATTTACTATACGAGATCAGTGAAGTGACAAAGACGAAGGAAGGGCCTGTACTACAAGTCTTCTTACTCCTCCTCTTTCTCTGAAATCGTTGATTAATCTTATAGCTAACGACGTTGTTCTATCAGAATATAATCGAAGGATTAATCTATGCGAATTGTCGAATCATTTATCGACGTATAATGGATGAAAAAATTTTCAAAGAAAAACCTTGTATTTTTTTTTGATTCGTATAAAAACTCGAAATACTAAAAAAAAAAAATTTTTTTAAATCGTATTTTCAGTTTTGCTCTGTAAGGTATTTTCGTGAGTGAAAAATCTATCGTTGACGATTGAAAAATTAATATCGTATTTGAAAATACATAAATGAATAAATTTATGTTCGTTTTCTTCTCAGAGACCAAAAAAAAAAAAAAAAAGAAAAAGAATAAAAGAGAGGGATAAAAAAATATACCAACGAGTTAAAAGAGAGAATCAATGAAAATAACCCGTCACATACATATACATATATACATGTTTAATAAATTGACCCTCGATTATTTAACGAAGCGTAAATATACCTGCACATCAGTTCGCGTATGATACATACGATATGTACTGTAGGGAGATGATATTAACCATCGCGGTTGATTCGTTTCGAATAATCCCTAAATATTCGAAGTTAAAATGAGCATAAAACCAACATCAATAAAAAAAAAATAAAATAACGAAAAAAAAATGTGTAAAAAGGAGAAAAATTTTAATTAAAAAACAAGAAATAACAAATATATATATATAAAAAAAAAACAATCGTTAAATGAACAAATCGAGGGAGAGAAATTTTTTTTTCTATATGCATAGGTTTGTGAAATATTCTAATTACACGAGTAAAATATCGTTTTTCTTAACAGATTGTTGATTTTCTATAGAAATTTTCAGTTTAGAAAATGTAAATTGTGACTAGTCGTTTGTCTAGAATCCATTCTTGCCATTATTTGTTAACCGGGAGGACAATCAGCGAGAGGCAAGCAATTTCGTTTGTGTTAGTTCAACAATTTTTCTTCGTTTTCTAATTTTTCTTCTTTTTCTAATTTTTCTTAAATTTTTCTTGGACTTTTTATATTGTATAATGATATTTTTTGTTATTTTTATATATATAATATCAGTTCGATCTTTAACGTTTCGTAAATTTCAAGATTTTTCAAATCAAATATCGCGAAAGTAACGTATAAATATATACATATGTATACAAGCTACCTACATCCTGCAGCCTAAGCCCTCAACTTACATATACACATAGCTCTATGTACCTAAAATCCAGGCAAAATATCCTGAAAATATCGAACTAAGCGATCGCGATGCACGAGGTGAAGGGTCGTTGGTCAACTGTCAACTGAGGTCGTTTACAACCCTCGTCTACGAAACGGAGGTGTAGGAGGAAAAAGAGAAGAAGAGAGAGAGAGAGAAATTGGGGGAAAAAAAAAGGTAAAAAATAAAATAAAAAAAACATGAAAAAAGAAGCTGCTTTTGCTGGTGATCCTACGTCACAGCTGTTTATAAGGATGAGGAAACCGATCCGATCCGATCGTATCGTATCGTATCGAAAGCGCAAAGCAAAGCAAAGAAGACAAGAAAAAAAACTTAGGCAAAGAACAAAAAAAAAAAATCGTCGTAAGTTATCGGGGAGCAGGGGCTATCCGCAAGTCGCGAGGCAAAAGCGATGAGACGTGGACGTGACGGTGTGACGGTGCGTAGGCGTTTTAGATGAAAGCAAGCCGTGAGGGTAGATATGTACATACATACGTGCTTTATAGTTATATACCTATGCCATACTGTATATATATAGTAAATAGTGTATATACCTATATAGTAGTATAAGTGAAAAGAAGAATGAGATAAGATTTATTGACACATCTTTGATAGGTGCGGTATAAATAATTCTTCGGTTAGCTGAAAACGATTTTTCGACGGATCGCGCGACGCCTAAGTTTCGCAAAATAAAGATAACGCGACGATGACAAGCGAGGAGAGATAAATAGATAGATAGATTATTATTTTGTTAATTTTTTTTTTTTTTTTTCTTTCTTTCCTTCTTTCTTTTTTTTTTCCCTTTTTTTTTTCTTACTAAGCTAACGGAATTCATACCTTTTTTTCCTCTGCCCAGTCCCTTCACTCTCTCCCACGTAGCGATTTTCTCAAGCCATTAAACGCCTTTTTTCATCATCATCATCATCATCATCATCATCATCATCATCATCATCATCTTCTTCTTTTTCATCTTATTTTTTTCGTTTTCATTTTATTCTGTTTAACCTCAGATATTTGCGAGAGATTTAAAGATTCTATACATTTCGGCATTCGACTTTTCGATTATTAAACCCGCCATAGGAACCGCAATAAATTACAAATCAGTTTCGAAGGGGGAAAATAAAAAGCGAGAAGTGAGGTGAGAATAATAAAACGAAGAAAGGCAAGAAATTAAAAAATAATAACCTAAGATCTCTCGCTGCAGACAAAGAAAGAAAAAGCCAAAAAAAAACAAAAATCAAGAAGATAAAATCAAGGATACGATTGATTTATTTATCGATGACTAATATCTATTTCCCAAGAAATTTCTTGTTTATTCATTCACACGATATATCCTGTAGATAGGTACGTATGTACCAACTATATACCTACATAGTTTAGTAAATGTTGACATAAATTACTATACATGATAAAAAAAAAAAAAAAAAAAACTGTATGACGAGGTATATATTATTACCTTAATCGAATTGATCAAATTTTCGATTCCCCCGTATGTATAGGTACATACATACATATACCTGTGCCTACGTAATATCTACATACCTACTTACTTATATATACATACTTGGAAAATTACTTTTATCGTTATTCGTGTATACATGCGTAATTATGTAATTTGTAGTCGGAGAGCGGTGAGGGGGGTCTTGACTTCAAATTGATTTAATAACAACCGATGTTATATACTTACAATAATCCGATTATCGATATAAAGTTAATCATATAATCTAAAGAGATTATCAGAAAATCAATTATTGACCCCGAACTGCATGTAAGTATATACGACGGAGGGTTCGGAGAGAAAGAAAGAGAGAAAGAGAGATCAAGAGATCAAAAATTAATAGCCGTGATAAATTTCGTAATAAAATCATATATATGGACCATATTGCAAAAAAAGAAGAAAAAAAAAAAAATTATATATGTATATACGTTTAGGGTTATCTATAGTTTACCTTGCATATTAAATTATACATTATGATATATAGATATATGTATATTACTAGCACATAAGAGAGAAATTTTGGAAACTTTTTTCACATCTACGTTATTCTGCTTATCCTGTTTTCATTATTTTCATTTTTTATCATTATATTTATTCTATTTTACGATCACAGCTATCTAATGAGTATGAAATTTTGTGCACACTCACGTATAAAAATAAGACCCGTGATAAGAAGCAAATATATACATATATATATATTTTTTTGGTTCCTGTTGTTGTTTACCTGTATTTTTGATATATTATTTGTTTTACGGTAAAATATCGAAAGATAAAGGTTGACAGTTGATTCGTCATATCTTTTCCTTAAATGTCATCAGAATCAAAGTTAAAGTTAAAATTTTTTTTAAACGTATATAAGTTGTAAAAAAAAATAAAATAAAAATAAATAAATATCAAAAATTGTGTTTGTTTTATCTTAATTATTATTATTTTTATATTTCTTTTAATTCTTAAACAATTACGAGATTCGAGATTCTGTGAATCACATAAGAAAAAATGTCTAAAATTTACTCCGTAAATTTCACAAAAATCTAAATACGAAACTCATGGATTTCAAAATTCAATAGTAACACATAGTATGACATGATCATGCAATTTTAGTATATAATATATACAGTGTTAAATTTTCTCGACTCACCTAAACAGCAGAAATCCTAAACCAGTGACTGCCGCACGTCTGACATCGTCGTTTACGTCAGAAACCTGAAAGAAAAACCGACACCAAAAATAGATAAAATCAAAAATTGAGTAAAGAATTTAAATCCAACGTTGAATTTTCTTTCTATACAAAATTTCTTGAATTTTACTAAAATTTTCTAAAAGATCGATTTCCCGATTTTCTAAATTCGTTTTTATGGGATATGTACGTTAAAGACAATTGTAGTTAAAAGTTGCAAAAGAAAAGCTTTGAAAAAAAGAATAATAATAATATCTGACATCGTGCAAAAACCCGGGACTGATTTGAAATTTGATTTTTCACTCAAAAAAATTAAGAAATTTTCAATTTATTTACAAAATTTCCTGACTTTTCCCTCACAATTCCAATAAAAACGTAATCCTGAGATTTTTTCAGATTTTCTAAATTCCGTAGTAACAACCCCGTTAATTAAAAGAAGAAGAGGGAAAACAAAAAAAAAAAATAAAAAGAAGTAAAAATATTTTTTTTTTTATAAATTCGACTTACCGCAACGTGTAAAAGCTTCCTTATCGCCTGGTTGTTTCCTGTCCCGCAATAGGCCATCGCAAGGGTATACATTCCACTTCTTCTAAGGATTGGATCCTTATCAGCGCTCAATGACGCCACGAGCAGATCGGCTTCTTCAAGCCGGCCATACATCGTAAAAGCAATGCCAACCGCAAGACCACGTAAAATTTTTTCGTGCTGAGTCTCTTGAGCGTACTATAACACAGATTTTCCGAAACAGATAAGAAACAAAAATAATAAATAACAATCAAATAAAATAAAAATGAAACGAAAATAAAAACGAAATTGAAAAAAAAAATAATAATAAGTAAACCCCTAAGAGAATAGAAATAAAAAAATATATATCTAGTGAATATCTATGTGCAGAAATTTTCTTTTCATTTTTTCTATTTCAAAAAACGATAAGAAAGGTGGTTATATAGTTTAAAAAATCACAGGATTGAAAGATTTTTATACGATTAACATTTTGCTTATGTTATAAAATCAAATTCTATATTAAATTTCCGATAAAATTAATATCTGATATTTAATCGAGCCGATGAGGGGATGAAATTTCAAACTTTTATCCCTTTTAAATTTGTATTAGAATTGATATAAAATGTTCGTCGCTTAGATAAATACGATAACCGAATAAATTTCGGTATCAGAGATATTGAAAATTTTTTAAAAACTAATTTTTTATTTCATCTCTTCTCTTGTCAAACCTTGGGAAGAAATTTTTATTTTTTTTTTTTTTTTTTTTCAAATTTGATATCCGTTTCGAAAACTCTCAGAAATTATTTTTCCGTGTTAAATTAATCTGAAATCGATCGACTGGTTATACAATTTATTCAAGATCGTAAATAAGTTTAAATCGTCTGGCTATTTTTCTCCTTGGACGTACATAGAATAGAATTTCGAAGTACCTACTTCAGGGAGAAATCTATTATTTTTTTTTTTTTCGAAATTTTCTTAAAATAGTGTTTCTTAGAAATAGGGTCGTGGGAATAAAGAGAGGTGTCCCGGAAAACGATGATGACGGTACTCCCCAGTGACCGCTGAGTTTCGCCTAAGCTGCTATAAGTATGTATAATAAAAGCCAACGTTACGGGTCACGAGTCAGAATTCGTGAGGCGAGACCAAACCGAGGCTCAAAAGCCCCTCCAAGTCGTCTGCCAAAGCCAAAGCCAAATACATACGACACTGGGGTTGTAAAAAATAAAAATAAAAAACAAAAAAAAAAATTCAAGGTGAGATTAATTCTCCCTTTTTCTATTTTTTTTTTTTCTTTTTTTGTTCTTTTCTTTAATTTCTGATTAGAAGAACGAGAGAGAAATAAAAATCAATTTGCCATTTACAGTTGTATAACAAAAGATCATCTCATTATAGCGATGTTTGAGAATTTTTTTTTTTTTTGAAATCGCATCGTTTAATATCAGAAAGTATCTAATAAATTTTTTTTTTTGTTCTTTTTTGCGATCAAATATTTCAATAACTTGATTCGATTATTCAATAATTTCGATATTTACATATACTTATGATATCCTACATTGTATATAGTAATAGTTACTTGATAAAATTTTTCAGTTAGAAGAAGCAATTACCGATTATCGATTCAACACTTGTTAACAGCCTTTCAAGCCGTAGGGCTTAAAACTCAGATTGTGAGCTGCAATGTACTACTGTAAAAGTTTTACCAATAATTTCGAATCCCACATCCTAGCAGCATTGTATCGTGAGTTGTATATATGTATGTATGTACCCTACTGAAGGTACCTACATTATAAAAGGTATATATACATGTATGGTATGATATACGTTACAGGGAATTAGAGTCTTCCCTAGAGTATATAGAAAACCGATAAATCGATGAATTTTATAAACCTATCACAGTTAAAGTAGTAATGTACCTATACATATACCCTACGAGCTTTTTGACGTTGACCAGAAATTTGTACTGTCATTTATCCAGCCACCAAAAAATATTTATACGTTAATTTCTCATCTTCTTTAATCCAAACATCAATTACAGACCTTATAATGTTACTTTTCTGATTTTCTTTTTTTTTTTTTTATTATTTCTTTATCACGGAATGTGATACAGGTAATAAGGGAACGATGGGTCACCATCGAGTGAAAAATATCGGGTTTTAGTATCACCCAAGATTTCGGTTCGTATAATAACAGCCGAAGAGAGTCGACGACGTAGACGGTCGGGTGGAATAAAAATAAGATAGACAAAGAGAAAGAAAAAAGGTAAAAAAATAATAATAATAATAATAATAAAAAGAATAAGAATATAAGGAGAAGCAGAAGCAAAAGAAGAAAAAACGAACCAATGGAACGTTTCAACGCTCCATTTGTCAGGGACATTTTCAACATCTGCCGTCCCCTCGGAATATCTTACAGCGAAGTTGATAAGAATAAATTATACCCATACCTACAACCCTATATATACCCCCTTTCGCAGCCTTTCGTTTAGATTCACCGATGTTGCAGGTCTCTTACTTATTTCTTTCTTTCTTTTTTATTCATTTTTATTCACAAATATTTATGATTATTAAGTGTAACTTGCGAAAAAAAAAATTTTTCTTAACTTTTGCTTTTACCGAAAATGAATTGTATTTATCTATTAGGATGTGTCATTTCAGAGTAGGTAACCATGTTTTTTTTTTTTTTTTTTTTTTTTTTTTTCAATCTGCAAACAGATTCTGTATTTGCAGTAAGGTGAAATAAAAAGCCTGTTAAAATTTGAGACTTTAATATTAACATCGAGAAATCCATCGTCGCGATTTTCTATTTCCCATTAATTTAATAACATGAGAAGATATATTTAATGTATATGCAATTTTTATACAGGCTGGTCCATTTTAATCGCCCCAGGCGAATGTTTCAAGAACTAAAAGAGATACAAGAAAAAGTTTGATACAATACTTGGAGGGTTTCAAGGGGGAAAGATTATGCTGGTATGTGTTGACTTGTGGATCTTACCACCTCCGAGATCTCGCAAGTAACTTTGGATTTTAGATGGGAAACACATATTTTGAATATGAGGAGCTGATAGCGAGATCAAAGACTAATTCAAATACGAAGCAAAAAAAAAAATTTTGTATGAAAAAAAAAGATTCGAAAATTCAAACAAGAAAAACAAAAAATTTTTAATTAATTTTTTTTTCTTCTCAAGTATCAAGTATTAAAAATTAGATATGATCAAAACAAATGAGTACAAATACGAACATAAAATTCAATTGAAAATGATTAAACTAAAAATCATTTTCAAAAAATTTGGAAAAAAGAACATTTGAAACGAAGTATTAAAAAAATTTTTTTTTGTTTCGAATTTTTTAATTTTTTTTTTTTGATACAAATTTTTTTTTTTTTTTCGTATTTGAATTAGTCTTTGATCTCGCTATCAGCTTCTTATATTCAAAATATGTGTTCCCTATCTAAAATTCAAAGTTACTTAGAAAATCTCGGAAGTGGCAACATCTACAAGTCAACACATACCAGCATTATCTTTCCCCCTTAAAACCCTTCAAGTTTTGTATGAAACTTTTTCTTGTATCTATCTTAGTTTTTGAGATATTCGCCCGGGGTGATTGAAATGGACCACCCTGTATATATGGAATATACGTTGACTTGACATCGAAACGATTTAACGGAAGATATATTTTTATATCACGCCATTCTCTACTGGTAATAATAATTAATCGTACGTGGAAGTGTTAATCGGCTTTGATAATGTTGATCGTATCTGGGAAATTCCTTTCACGTGAATGACTTTGAACGAAAGATAATCTCTTTATCAACGTTATATGTACCAATACTGTAGCTACCATATCATCTCTACATATACGTATGACAATTTAAAGCGTGATTATAATCAATCTAATTACCTACATAATAAAAAAAAATAAATAAAATAAAATAAAAATAAATTACCACGTGAAAATTTTTATTCCAAAATTCTTTTATAACAAACCCGAATTTTAACATTACTTTTTGTTTTTTTGTAAGCGCTGAAATGAGTTGTCAATTTTTGCCCCTAAATTTATAATTCTCAAATTTTGCATGAACGAGGGATCAAATCGAGAAACACGTTTCGTATTTTTTTTTTCTTCTTTTTCTAATACCACCAAATAATTAATAACTGTTTAGAAAAAATAAACAAATGAACGAACAGAGAAAAAAATTATATTTCATATTGTAATTTTTCAAATTCTTAAATTGAGACAGAAAATGATTTTTTTCATGTTTTATTTGTTGTTTTATTTTTTAATTGTTATTAGAATTTGTCAATATTCTAGAACAAAAATTACCTATTTTAAAATTCTGTTTTCTAAGCAATTACAAAAAGAAAAAAAGGAAGAGAAAAGAGAAGAAAAAGAGAAGAAAAGAAAAATCGTGAATCGATGAAACGATTTATTCAATCAAAAATTGAAATTATTTTACTTTTACTGCAGGTAAAATAAATTCAGAAATTTAAATATTATGACCATTTGATATATGTATATCAAACAATTTTTTTATATCCTTAATACTAGACGCAATACTTCATAAACTTTCATAAACCCTACTTCATAAACAAATTGAAGCTGTCAATTAACGATAAAAATCGAATATGATAAAGTTGAAAAAGGTGTATTTAATCAAAATTCCAAACTAAATACAATATTGTCAATAAAATGATTAAAATTGATATTTATCTATATCCATGTCGTGATTTGATGAAATTTAATCAATTGCAACGATATATAAATACAGACTGAACATTCATTGGACTAATTATTGTTCCTATTCACAAGATATCAAACGTATATTCCAATATGAAATTAATCTTAGCAGTGGTTCTAGCCATCGTTGCCTCAGGTGTGAACAACATAAAATAAAATCGAATAAAATCAATCGAAAATAAAATCTGTGACAAAAAGCATCCAATTCTTTTCGTACCTTCTAAATAAAATTACAATTTCTAGGTCTAATTCTGCGTTTTTTTTTTTAAATTTTTTTACCTAATATATAAAACTACTAGCCCATCCACTTTATCAAAAACCTTTTTTCTACTCAAACTGTTAAATATCGAATCTTAAAATTGATTAATTGCGCAGCTAATGCAGGGGAGGTGATCACTGATCCTGAACACAACTATATGTACATTCCTGACGACAGTGGAACTCTTCATTTGGTCGACCTACTCGAAGAAGGTGAAGACTTGACTGGATATGATTCTGGAGATGATGTACTTGGACGAAACGTTAATACGATAACTTTCAGCCTATTTACAGTGTGATTAACTATTTTCGATTACTTTGAAGTTTGTTATTATTGATAGAAAAACAGGAATTAACTTTAAATAACATTTTATCCGTCTCTATGTATAGTGAAAACCCTACTACTGCTCAAATTTTGGTACTTGACTCAGTAAGCAGTGTGACGTCAAGTAACTTCCGCAGTTCTAGACCAACTAGATTCGTTACTCATGGATGGAACTCTAATGAAAGATCAAAGGCAGTTACAGGAATCCGTGATGGTAAGAATATTAAGCTACTAATTTCCCTGACACTAATACAGAAAGCATTGCTTTGTTTGAGGAAAAGATCTTGATTTGCCCAACAAAAAATATCTCATTTTGTTTGAAATTTTATATCTCCAATTAACAATCTTCCAAAAAATACCGGCATATATAAATTTTCTTTCTCCCCTTTTTCAGCTTACTTAGCAGAAGGTGACTACAACATAATTGCAATTGATTGGAGTTCAATCGCTGGATCTCTTTATGTCAACTCAGCACGCAGTGTTCGCGGTGTAGCTGCAAGAGTAGCTTCAATGATAGATTTTCTAAACCAAAATGCGGGGCTTGATTATGATACGACAAAACTGATTGGCCACTCCCTAGGCGGTCATATAGCCGGAATAGCTGCTCATCTAGCTAGCGGAACGATCGAAAGTGTTGTCGGTGAGTAAATCTAATATTAAAGTCTCATAATCTATACCAAAGTTTATTTTCTTTCTATCTAATCGTCCCTTACTATATTTTTCTCCTTCAATATATTTCCTAGGTCTCGACCCGGCTCTGCCTTTGTTCAGTAGTGGTGGACCTGGCGAAAGAGTTCATCAAACAGATGCTGACCATGTACAAATAATTCATACAAATGGAGGATTTCTTGGAATTATGGACGCAATTGGTGACATTGATTTCTATCCTAACGGTGGTAGTAGCCAGCCAGGATGTGGCATGGATCTTTTCGGTTAGATTTTATAAGATTTTGAAGTTATTATATCAAGTTGTTCAACACCGAGGTTTCAGATTGCTCTAGTATATGAAAAAACAACGATCTTTTGATTGTGAAATTGAATGTTATTTTTTATAGGATCCTGTGCACACTCAAGAGCCCATATTTACTTTGCGGAATCAATCCAAAACCCTACTGGTTTCCGTGCAACTGGACAAAGATCTGCTTACATCGAGGCTCTAGATGGAAGTATTGATGTATTCATGGGAGGACGATCATTCAGTAGATTGTAAGTGATGAAAACTTAGAATCTACCCAAACTCTAATGTGTAAAATTTTTTAATGATTCAAATTGTTATAAACTTTAAATTTACAGTGCCTCAGGCAGTTTCACCCTGACTACAGCTAGCTCGTCTCCTTTTGCATTGGGATAAGCGATTTAAACGTAGTTATACATATCTTATAAATTGGACAATGTAAGGTAGTCAACAGACTCTGGATATGTATAAAAAATGATAATAAACAATATAGCAGAAATAAATAAAACTAATACTCACTGCAACCATGTCTTCAATTGCCTGTGTAGACTTAGAACCAAGCATTACCATCCCCATAGCGATACCTGCAGCTTCACCAGTCACTGCATCATCTTGGTAAAGATTAAACTTAAGCTGTTCGTAAACGTCTTGTCTGTGAGATCCCATCGCAGCAAGACCAAGCCCTAAACAACCTCCGTGACGCACCATCTAAAGATTGAGAGAAAAAAAAATTGGTTTAGATATGGTTTATTTGATTTAAAGACTGAAAATTCCAATGTTTTAATCATTGAGAAGAATAAAACAGCAAATGTTTAGTTGTTCGTAGATAATGGAAAAAATATTTACCTCATTTTGGGCGTCTTTCAACTGGCCAAGGAGATAATCCGTAATAGTTGCTCCATGATTAGCGTGGATAAGACCCAAAGCATATAAACCACCTCCTTCTGAATATCCAGCACCAGCGCCAGTCTCACGTGGTAAATAAGACTGCATCAAGGCAAGAGCTTCCTGTTCATGACCTCTGTGTATAACTCCTAAAGATGCTGTTGCAGTTAATTTAGCCCAGTTAGTAGCTCGAGCAAGCCACTCCAAATTGTCGCTAAAAACAGAGGAAACAAAGAGTTTACATAACAGTTAGTATTTAGAAATATAAAAAAATTTCAATAATTTCCACTGATATTAAAACTTACCGAAGAAACTGATCGCTGGTTGTACCAGAGTGCATAAAGGCATTAGCTATAACAGTCGCAGTGTGACAAATTGATACTCTAATAGCGTCTTTAGTGTTTTTCAAAATCAACATATCGGTGTGATTGCTACGGATCAGAAACTGGAGATGTAAATCAATGGAAACTTCGCCACCCAAGATGCTTGAGAGAGCGTCAACTCGTTCCTGTTGCTCTCGCTCTTCTGCATTCTGAATAAACAAAGAGGAATAAATAGTGTCGCACAAAATCGTAGGAAAACAAAGGTAAAAATATTTATTAAAAAATTTATTTACCAAACTTTCAACACTGCGTTGCGGTTTATCTTCGGCAATTATGCCGTTTGAATCTGACTCAACAGCTGGAGAATCTGCGGGAATATCCGCAGTGGCTTTGACGGCAGGTTTTATTATTGGTTTAACCATAAGGGCAGCTGGGATTGGGGCAGTTGCTCTTAATGCTTGAAGAACTCTACCAAGAAATTGCTGCGTTGCAGACTCGTAAAGATCAAAGGCTATTTGATAAGCCATTAGAGTTGATTCTTGAGAACCTTTGCTCAGTCTATCAAGGAGCTCAGCTACCGCCAAAGGATCGTCAAGAAAGATTAGACATTGACACATGTTCACATAGTCAGGAGTTCCCAAATTTCGGTAGAGACTGACCAGGCAGCGGAGTACGGAATTACGGAAACCACGGTTTTGGATCAAACTCATTGCCACTTGGAAGGCATAGGATAACATGCCGCCTACGTCATCCTGTAATTTGACGATGATATTTTGTCTTTTACAAATCGTTAAGTTAATGTCTTAAATATCTTTGAAAAAACTAAGATTTTTTTTACAAAACCTTCTTAGGGCTTTTCAGCTTTTCAATTAATCAGAATATTAAATATCGTCCGAAGTATGAAAAAAATTCATTAAAATCGTTTCTTTTCGTTTTTTTTTTTTTTTTAGACTGTCATATCAATCAGAGTATTAGATATATTTCAAATAACTTAAAAACTGTTGAAAGACCATCTATTTTTTAGTTTTTTCAACATTTATATCAATCCCAGAGTTAAATGATATGCAGAAAATAATTCAATCTTAATAATATCTCACCGATTGCATGATAGCAGCTTCAAAGATATCCATTCGTCGAGTTTCGAGAGCGAGACCAAGAGCCTGACGATATTGTCCATCATCCAAACACCGTTGAAACATTCTATTAACAATGCCTTCCAGTCTTGGATCGATAGCTTTGGTAGGTGGTATAGATTTACCTTCAGCATCGAAAACACGTTGCTGAGTGTAAAAGTCGATACACTTTGCTGTGAATAAGAATTGATGTGATAATTCAATAATTTGTGAACTTTATTCTCCTAGAACACCATTGATATTTCAGTTTATTTATTAAAACTTACCGATCGTAGTATCGACATATTCGTTACGAGCGTTAACATCAAAAAGCTCGCCAGCTCCAAGAGCGTAGGTCAAAGAATCCTCAAAACTTCCAAGATGATAGTAAACTTTACTAGCTACAAGCGCGGCAAGTTCATGCTGATTGAACCCTTTGTCTTCATGCAAAATCTCACTAAATGGAGACAAAAAAGACATTGTATTATAAATTCTGAAAATAGCTAAGAGGCTTAAAATTTAAGTGTATTTTTTTTTTTTCTTCAAAATTGTGGAGTTTATTGCACAGAATATCGAGGCTTAGATTTTGATAGAGAAAAATGTATCTCAAGAACTAAAATTATAAAATAATCTGCAGATAAATGTGGCGGTATTATTTATACGGATTATTATTCCCTGGATATACCTTTTGTGATTATTTATTTATTCGCATGATTTATATCGTTATAATTATACAAAACGTACATTTTTTCAATCGCTTCTGATATCTCCGGCCAAAATTCGTCCACTATAAGATCAAGCTTCTTCAGAGCGAATACTTTCAGCTCTGGCATCGGCTCTTCGAGTAGGGATATTATCCCCGCTGAAATACGATTTAAAAGAAATGCAAAATGACATTAAACTGCTAATGAAAAAATATCAAGTGGCGAATTTTTATTTTTTTTTACAGATAAAAGATTGTTATTCGATGATTTTAATCCTCTACGATTTTTCGACCTCGATTTAACCTCATCTTGTAGGTTATGTTCGACGAAGTATCCAAATCATGATCAATGAGCGTTATTTAATTATCGTTTTTTCCGACCATATTTTAATACGAAAATGATATTGTTGTCGGTAAATTGATTAGAAGTTAAGTTGCTGATCTGCCAAGGTGATATTCATCTTTCTTTGAAAAAGTTTTATCAAAATTTACTCAATAAACTCGCCGCGGATAGACGCAGTTTACATTCTACCTTCGTAACGGGGAAAAAGTTCAATATTCGATAATCTTAACGAAGCTATTAATCTCTAACGATTGTTTTTCAATATTTATTTCCTTTGTGTTACAGGTTATGTTCGACGAAGTTTGCAAATCATGATTTACAATACTTGAATGAGCGACTCGCAAGTCACCGGTATTTCAGCATCTTTTTTCGGCTAAATTATATCACGAAAATTATATATTCTTGTTCGAAAATTGATTGGAAGTATATTTCTTACCCGCCGAAGTGATATTCATGTTGTTTTATGAGGCTTTTATCTAAATTTACTCAATAAATCTTCAGCGTAAAAATGCAGTTTACTTTTCGACCAAATACGCTACCCAACAGACTGAAACTGGCTACGAGTTAAATAAACGACTAACGCGAGCTGTTATTTCGATATACGGTATGTTGCCAACTTCAACGTACGAAATTCAATCGACCGAAGTCGGCTACGGATGCAATCGGCATTCGATATATTATGACGTATATTTCTCAATCTCGTCAACTTCAAGCGTATACAATTGTATATTATTAGAAATTGAGACGGGCATAACCTAAAAACTTCGAAGATACGTCTCAGATATCTTTTCTTAATGAAAAATCAACGATAAATTGCAACAACAAGAAAATAAATAAAGTTATATAAAAAATGGCAGATAAACCAAAATCTGTAAGCCAGGTTAAACACGTCCCGAAAGATGCTCAGGTTATTATGTCAATTATGAAAGATATGGGAATTACAGACTACGAACCCAAGGTTATAAACCAACTCCTCGAATTCACTTATCGTAAGTTTTACGGCTGTTATTTCATCCACTTTCTTCTTCTTTTCAATTTTCTATAATGTACATGCAATTTTTCCATTTTCGAAAGCTAATAGCCATAATTTTATCTAAACAATATCATTTTTCGCAGGTTATGTTACCTGCATATTGGACGATAGTAGAATCTACGCGAACCATGCTAAAAAGAAGTTCATAGATTTGGACGATGTGAGATTAGCGGTTAAAATGCAGTTGGAAAGATCATTTACTAACCCTCCACCAAGAGACGTTCTCTTAGACGTGGCTAAAGCAAAGAACAATATTCCCTTACCTTTCGTCAAACCAAATAACGGACTGCGTCTTCCGCCGGATCGTTATTGCCTTAATTCTACAAACTACAAGCTGAAAAATGCGACTAAAAAGATCGTCGGAAAACCTCTGCACACATTAGTTGGAAATAACTTTGCTGGTAGTCAACCGAGGATCAAAATGGAACCTAATAAAACGGGATTATCTATCGTCAAGAGGCCTGGGACTTTGGCCACTGTTGCTAGAACTCAAACTATATCCATACCAAAACCAGTCTTCAAATTCTCTACTGGTAAAAAAACTAAAAAATTAATAAATGGGATGAGATTTAAGAAATGCATTGCTTGATTATTGTTCAGAAATTAAAAGCTGAAAGTTAATCGAATGTATAATCTAATCAGATCGTATTTTTGGGGCTTTTGTTACTATTTATTATCTCTATGAACTTTGGAACTTTGGATATTATCTCAGTGAATGAAAAATAATTTGACGATTTTTTTTTTTATTATTTTTGCTTCATATTTAGTTTAATGAATTATCGTTTCATAGAGTTCATAGATCCATTTTCTGGTCTTGAATATGGCATAAGTTTGATTATATTGATGGACACATGTTTAATTATTTTATTAATATAATTCGGAATGATTGTTTTATTAAATTAAAGGTGCTGCGGGAACTGCTGCAGCAAAACCACCTATTGGAAAGCCGAAGATTCAGATATCTTCAGGCCAAGCTGTTCCTGTGATAAAAATGGAAACCGACGATTCATCGAAGAGAAAAAGAGACGAGGATGATTACGATATTGCTTGAAATATTATTAAATAAGTTATTGATAATACTATCTTTGAGTAGTTGTATCTTTCTTATGCTTCTTCTTCTTTAACGTAACTGTTTTCTGATATTGGTCTAATAATAAATACAATATTTATCAAAATTACTGAATATCGCTATGTTTAATAATCATCTATACTCCAAATTCCTGTTAGTCTAAATAAAAACCCAAGTCTGATTTATCAATCATAAGGATTATTCAGCCCAAATTATTCGAATTCATTGAAGTCTCTGTCTGCTTTTTTGTGTAGACATAACATTTTATACATAGAAGGCTTTATTTGAGAAACTAATGAACAAATTTACTACACTAATCTCTCAGATTAAAATTATCTGAAAGAATCAAACTACTGAATGATTGTAACTTCACTGAATCATCTATCAATTAATTATAATTAGTCGAATTACTGCGGTAAAAACCAGTTGGTAAGTATAAGTCGTGTAAATAATAAATTATAGTCACCATTCGTTATCAGCCTTTGAAACTCAGGTTTTGAAACTCCGTGCCCTGGTTGGATCCAAATCCTTCGTTTAATCTGTTAACAAAGAATTCATAATAATATTATCATTATCTTTTCTTTGTATTCTTGTTATACTGTTTATTTCCAAGTAAAACATTTATCAGTCAAAATTTTTTTCAAATAGTCCAAACTTCTCTGAGCTTTTTCTTTAAAGCTAGATTGTTAATCGGCGAACGTATCAATTGTCTATATCTTTATTTATGGCAGCAAATGGTGGCAAGGGATCAATCGATGAGCCACATTGAATGATTACAACTTTTCTCGAGGAAAAATAGTTGATATGAGGTCTTACAATAGATAAATGATTAATCATACGCTTTTGTAGATTTCCAGAATAACAAATAATTATCATTCAAAGAGGGACGAAAACCTTGCTATATTTTCTGAATTCATTTGAATCCCTAACAGAATTTCAAACCTATATAGAGTTACGCTACCTCAAAATCTAACTTGACGAGTAGAAAGTCCCATGACCTCGTCAAACCGAGCTGCTGCTTTTTGTATGATTTATTTTAGCATAAAAACCAGACGATGGATGAGCTGATTATATCAATCAATTAACAAAGCTTGGAAAGGATTAAACTAGAATTTAATAAGTATAAATGATGAAATTCAAAGTCACGTAAGATGCTACCGTTACAGATAGTATAATTAGAGGCTAATTCCGTTAGTATTAGTCGAATATCTTGATATATAAAGACAGACTAGAAAAATAGAAGGGCTATTATCACTTGAAGCTTCGATACTAAATATGAAATTCATTTTATTCGTAGCTCTCGCCGTCCTTGCCTTGGGTACGGATAAACAATACTTAAAACCTAATTTCTGATGCCTATTCCAAAGTTACAATACTCTTGAGTCTTGTGATGAAAAAGTTTTTCTATTAATGTGCTTATTTATTTGAATAATATTGTGAATTTTTCATTCTTTATTACGCAGCTAACGCCGGGGAGGAGGTACAGCCTAAACATGACTACATGTACTTTCCCGATGGTGATGGAAATCCACAATTAATCGACTTGTTGGAGAAGGGTCAGGATTTGACTGGCTACAGTACAAAGGACCCTCTTTTCGCGCGTAATTTGGATACTATAACTTTCCAACTCTACACAGTGTGAGTCCTGACTTATTGCAATCTATGAGGATAGATGAATTAATTTATAATTCTGTTCCGTTTAGCGACAATCCAACAACCCCTCAATATCTGGCTCTCAACTCAGTAAGCAGTCTGAAGGAAAGTAACTTCCTGAATACTCGTCCGACTCGATTCGTTACTCACGGATGGCGGAGTAGCCAAGATTCAACAGCAGTTGTAATTGTCCGTGATGGTGAGTACCTATCTTACCATTTTCGTTTAAATAAAAAAACGCGTTCTTCTTAAAAATCTTCTATACTTTAATTTTTGTTCTACCTGTATTAGCATACTTAGCCAGCGGTGACTATAACGTAATTGCCATCGATTGGAACTCTTTTGCCGACGCTATCTACATCAATGCAGCTCCCAGCGTCCCTGGTGTAGCTTCAAGAGTTGCTGAGATGATAGATTTTCTCAATGAAAATGCCGGCCTTGATTTAAGTACTACAAAATTGATCGGCCACTCTCTCGGCGCTCATGTATCTGGAATTGCTGCTAGATTAGCTAGCGGAACTGTCGAAGCTGTTATCGGTCAGTAAATCGTATATTATAATCTCAAGATTCCTATTACAGCTCATTTCTTTATGACGTTGTTTCAGGTCTCGATCCAGCCCTGCCTTTATTTGAGAGAGCTGTACCCGGTGAAAGAATTGACAAAACTGATGCTAAGCATGTACAGATAATTCACACTAACGGCGGATTCCTTGGAATCATGGACCCGATTGGAGATACAGATTTCTATCCTAACGGCGGTAGAAGTCAACCAGGATGTGGTGTGGATCTTCTCGGTGAGTTTTTTTACAATTGGGAGTTTACTTTTGTCAGTTATACGATATTAGAATCATAGAGAAACTGGGGAATAATAGATGAGCTTATGCTCAACGCTGTTATTATTCATGATCGAAAAGCTGTTATAAATCTAAACAATACGATATTCCTTTCAGGTTTCTGCGCTCATACGCGAGCCTACTACTTCTTTGCAGAGTCTATCCTGAATCCAACTGGTTTCCGCGCTACTGCACAACGTTCTCATAATATTGAAGCACTAAATAGAGTTGGCGAAGTATTTATGGGTGGAAAAGAGCTGAATCCAGAGTGAGAGCAATATAAAATCTATGTTATAATTTGATATTTTTTTCTGCAAGAGTTGTGCATAGACTTGAAGTACTGCAATCGAATTGATCAATTTTAATATCATACTTTACAATATTGTTTCTCACGGTTCAATAATCAATCATGTAAATTTTATTTTTACAGTGTCCAAGGCAGTTTCACTCTTACCACGGCTAGGCAATCCCCGTTTGCTTTGGGATAAGCGAGAATCAAGGCGATGTATTATCAACATAAACTTAAGGATAATGCAATAATAGAAATACAGATTGTACGCTTTTTTAAAAAATAGATATTTTTCTGCATGTCCAATACTCACTATTATTTGTCTTTTTTCTGTTTGTCATTGATTATGGACTTGATTGCACCAGCTGACATAGAACCAGGAGTTTATCCCATAGCAGCAAATCAGATTGTGAAGCAATGCCCTTAACGCACCATCTTTATAGGTAATAAAAGAAAAATCAAATCATTGATAAATTGAAAAATATAAATAATTAAGAAACGATCCTTTCTAATCTCGGATCGATTGATGTTTTAAAGAGCAAAACGGAACAAAATCACACAATGGCTTGCAATTTACGATTAATTATTATACCTTGAATTCTGTAGATTGAAAAATATTAGGTACTAACAATAGTCAGTTCTGTGTTTAGCAATAGGTCTGTAGACAGGAAAAAGGATGACAATGACTAGGATAATGGTTATAAGATAATTACCTAAGTTCTAATAAAGTAATATTCTTCTTTAAAATGTGTCTATTCCCGTGGTTTTTGTAAAAAATAAATACAATATTTATCACAATTATTATTTAATATGCAATATACGATTCATTTGAATACCTACTCTAAAGTCTCTTAGGATTTTTTATAACAAACTTTATGAGCTTAGGAAATTAATTCCAAATTCATACCATACTCTCTTTTCCTGTCTCACTTTGTGCTCGACATAATTATGTAATTAGTGTCTTGATTTATCATATATATTTTTGGAGCAAAAAGATGCATGGACCCATGCTACCAAACAATGAAAATTTCATTGAATTACCGATTTACCGATTTAATGCATGTAATATAATAGATACCCTGAGTTTTAACGGCTAAATCAGAAGTTGTAAATCGTCCATAGATCGAAAATATAATAAAATGTGAACAAATAAATACACTAATCGTCGTCATCAGAGTCATCAACTTTTGCAACTGATTCTACCGGCTTTTCATCGTCCTTGTAATGGCGATACTCAGGCTTTAATTCCCACATATTTCTGTGTGGATTCTTCAAGTTGTAGTTGCAGACTTCGTTCAGAATTTCTTTCAAGTATACCTGCAAAGTAATTTGTATTTATTAAATCATTAAGGAATTCAAATTAAAGTGTTCAGTAAAGAAAACTGATCTATACTGATAAGTATTATAGAGTAGAAATATTTGAATTTTTATCTCTTGAATCTACAAACAACAGAAACTGTACAAAAGTTTTTTAACGTTTATTTACAGCTTACAATAGGCTGTCTAGTGATTTTGACAAGGTCTCTAATGTTGTAATACTGATGTTTTTCAAATGCTGCAAACAGCATATCAAGGACAGCATCTTTGTCGTCTCTCATTTTCTTGCCCTCAGCCTTCTTTTTCTCCGCATATTCGATCTGTGGAATTATTTGAACGAAAAATATTTAGTATAGAAGCTAAATATCAAGTATAAACTTCTTTTGCAATCAAACTTACGTTGTGTTTATGATCAGAAACGGGTTTAAAGTTCTGTACAACTCTGTCCAATTGTTGAACTTGCCTCTGAGGTACTGAAGCTCGTTTTATACTCTCCAATTTCAACTTCATATAACAGGTATCAGCTGAAAAGGGTAATTTGAATTTAAATCAACGGTAAATCAAATAAAACGCTCTGGAAAGCAACGTTTCTTTCTTTTCATACAAATACTTTCATTCCCAGGATAGATTTCTCAATGAAACTCAGTAGTTTTATACTCCTGACTCACCGTAAGGACGACATTCTAATTTCTGGACTATCCCGCCTTCCATAAACAGCTTTTCAGTCTCTGGAACTATCGCGTCTGAACTACTCGAAGCTATAAAGATAATAAAAACGCAAAATTTGTTAGGAATAATAATCCAGACCTTTCAGTTAATCTCAAAAAATACTTTAGATGTCACATTATTTAAAGATATAATGAAATGGCACTATTTCCAGGCCTATTTAACAATTTTAGCTATCACCATAAAATTCAGTTCCTTTGTAACTTGAACTTGATTTCTCAACAGCTAGGGATGAAAAAGAACTATTGATAATTATTTTTTGGATGAAAAATTAGCGATTTTAATCCTAAAATGATATTGAAAAGAAATTTTTAACTTTGAACAGGGCAAACAATGAGTTTGTGTTTATTAAAGAAATTAGAATCTTGCCTATACATTAAATTCGCCGGATGAGTATACTGAAAAAGTTTAATTCTATCTTCTTGGACAAAAAAATTCTGCATCTTTGATTTTATAAAAATTTCATATTTACAATTACCAAACCAGTGAAAATAGCCAGTTTTCAGCGGAAATTATTATATTTGATATACATTCAGGGGAAATGTATAAAATATTTAACTTTTGCGGAAAAAAGGGAAACAATTATAAGACTTATTATAATTACAAAACAAATTCTTTCAATCTTACGTGTGATGTGAGAAAATACGCCAAGCATTTGATGAGTTACTGCTGTTACGTCTAGCCTATGTGCTTTAGGAATTTCCTCTTCCCCTGGTTCTTTCAGAGCTAATACCGCCTCGGAAAGTCTGAGAGAAACTTCTGCTTTATGTCCTGGATTTCTATGAATAAGAACAAAAAAACAACATTTAAATTGTTCAAAAGATCGGGCTTTGTCAGACGAGGAATATTTTAGTTACAAATTCAACTCACTTGGTGATTTTTAACTTTCCAACTTCGATATTTCCGGGAGCTTTTTCCCATTTGTTTGCTATGTATTTTGGGACTTTAACAAGCCAAACTCCTCGCCCTGCATTACTTAGGTCTAAATCTCTGTCTGAGTGAGGCGCAGGGGCAGACATGTTAATTTCTATAAATGAGTATTGAAATATTTGTATAAAATATTAGGAAAAGTGAATTATTGATAAATTTAGTTGATAGCTGTTGCAAGTTGAATAACTCTATGAAAAAAAATCGTGCAACAAAGTTAAAAAGAAACAATTTTGACGACGAGATTTCAAGATACAAAAAGACTATTTCAAAAATCCTCTGGGATTTTTTTAATGCTCTACAGAGAACCTTGGAAAAATTTGATTTTCTGTGCGTTTCGCAACTCTGCGCTCGAATCTATGCCATGAGGTCAGAAATGACCGTAGAAAAAATAGAAAAAAAAACCATCTCAAAGATGAAATTTTAACCTTCAAAATGCTTTTTGAAATGATTTTTATTTTTAACTTTTTTTTTCATGAAGTTACAGCATTTTGAAGATGGGTATTTATTTCGTGGAGTACCGAGTGCGCTGTTAATTTTGTCCGTATGTATAATCGGAAAAAAATTCTGTATTTTAAGACTCAAACGTTCTAAGAACAGTTTTTCCGAACATTTCTGTTGCGTTAACGTTATGAACTTCGGCCTCATACCTATATTCGAACTTTATTCAACTATTCTTAACCCAGAATCAAGTATTGCTAAAAATTAAATATCTTTTAGTTTTTGTGCAGCATCATACTTACGTTATTGAAATATGATTGATTATTGTTACTTTCAGTTCAGTATCTTACTTCTGGCTGTTAAATTTGACTAGATAATTGATTGTTAAATGTAAAATACGTATTTATAAAGTAAATACAATAACGATTCGTAGGTATTTAACTCTTCTGTTTTTAGATCAACAGCTGTCGATTGTTATTTGTTAAAAAAAATGAAACCAGTGCTGACAATCTGACAACAAAAAAAAAATATCTCAGGGGAGAAAAATAGGCGGGATATTTGAACGAATGGTATAGTGTGAAAAATTGTATCGGATGACGATATGATGATATTCATTATAGAAAAGACACATAATAAAGCGATAAAATAGAAGAATTCAATACTAAATATCTTCTTTCATTATATTTAGTATCAAAAAAAAGCAAAAGATGAAATAGGCAGATCAAAAATACTTAACAGAGATGTTCTAATAAATTCGAATATGTCAAATTGAATTTACTCATATCATTATGAGTTATATCTATGTATTGAATAAAAGTAAAATATAAGTTTTAATTCATTAGGAATAAAGTAAATAAATAACTTGACCATAATGTTGAGACTTTGTAAATGTAGTTTGATTGTTCTTGAATACATATTTTTAATCAACTGATTTCAAAATGAAATTCAATTTTAAGCTACTTTTGAACAAAAAATTTGTAAAGAAAACGTTTTAATGAGCCTCAAATAATCGTTATTTAGATACTAACTTCAATGAAAATAGTATATCCAATCACTCGTATCTCTATTTTCGGAAAACAAACTTTTAAATACATACATCACATAAAGAGACTCGTTTTTTTCAATACGGTATAGTTTTTCTATTAGAAATTCGAGCTGAAATATTTTTCTTCTCTCCTAAATACACACAATAGATGAAACCTATTATCAATTAAAAAAATCAATGCCTGAAAACGGAGTAGTAATACCTTAGAAATCTAAATCTATTTCCTTTGCAGATGGTGTTTGTGACATCTATTTCAGGATTCTATTAAACTGCTCTAATAAATTTTCAGTCTTTCAGTAATAAAAACTCCATGTCTGTCTCTGAATTCATAAATCCCTACTCAATTCTCTGCTGAATATTTGAATGATAATCCTAAATTCAAGATCTAGAGATATGATGTATAGCTGCTTTGTTATATCCATATAAAGCGACAGTTTTTCCATGTGGATGCCACTGGGCATCAGAAACCGTAATTCCTTTAGGTGTAGGTAGACAAACAGCAGAATTCGGCGACCATTCAAATATATTAGGGCTTTCTGTGAATGCTAGTAAACGAATATTCGTCGGATCCCATCGTACGCCTGAAATTTAGACAAAAAAAAAAAAACGTAGCCGATTTGAATATATTTATTCAAGTTTTATAATCAAACAAAGTTCTTTCATACTCACTAGTAATCATATTGCGGAATATGAGGTACTCAATACCGTCCGTCAATATATTCCAAATCCACAAAGTAGTTGGATATAACTGATGTCTAGTAGCCAAGTATCTTCCACAAGCACTAAATTCGATGATATCGATTTCTGGTGTGAGATTATCGGAGATAGAATCCCTCTTTAGTAACGGGAGGTTTATAGGTCGAGTGTTTACTTCTTCCACTATAAAAAACATATAAGTTTGCTGCATTAACTCTGGGCATTGAAAATTGATTTTCTGTAACTATCCATCTAATAGTCTTCTAGATATCATCATCATATATGAGGCTTCTGTTATCAAATTTGTTTAATAATTTGCTTACTAATATTCCGACTATGCAATGTAGGCTGTTTGTTAGAATCTCTGATTTGCATTACGCATTCTTTATAGACTTTATTCGAATAATCATTATCTCTGATAATTGGCTCATGGTAAAGCCACGCCAGAGGTTTCCAGGTCAAATAGTTTAACAGAAGAATCTGAAAAAGATTCAAAGCTGAAGTTACTAAATTACACGAATTTCATAATCCAGTAATTCATAAATTTCATATATTACCAGTTCGCTGTATCCAACAACAGCTAAAAGCTGCCCGCTGGGTATCCATCTAACTTTATTTATCCCCTTTAATTTTCTACTGAATTCATAATTATCCCCGTATTCCTTAAGTTTCCCTTCTTCTTCATTGTCAGGCAAATAAGAGCCTACAAGACTTTCCGAGACGGTAGAAAAGGCCAATAATTTAGATTCCTCAACATCAGATGACCAAATACAGAGTAATTCGCTATTCGGTGACCAAGATATACCGTCAATGCTTTTTAGTCGTTCGCATATCAATTTCTGTTGAAAAAATTCATAACAAAATAGATAATAGAATAGAATAGAATTAAATAACAGAGAAATAGCACTGCAACAGCTATTACTCTTATTGTTGCATTACATTCAAAATTTGAATTCAAATAATGCTTTCATACTTTCAGGGAATTTATCTCCATGCCATTGGTAGTCTTGATCCAAAATGGCAGCGAACAGAGTTTACTGAGCACGTGTTTTTAAAGTGTCAATACAAGAGCCATACCAAATATTGCAGAAACTATAGAATGTCGATTTCGTACATAAGCTGTGGGTGTAATCGAACCCCACACTCATTAGACTGGGGTAAAAACAATCTAGTTTGTTACGCAGCAAGAAATGCAGTTGCTTTGTACGACCCAAAAGCCTCCGGAACTGGCAAAGTCCTACAGACTTTGCACAAGCATACAAACAGCATAACTGTAGTGCGCTGGATAAAGCCAAGAAACTGGGAACTTGAGACAGAATTAATATCCTGTTCAACAGACAGAAGCACAATAATATGGAGCAAATCTGCAAATGGTTCTTTAGAACCTTCTGCAACATTGAGAGATACTAGCGCAGTAAGAATAGCAACTGCGCAATATCTCTGTGATCGTAATACAAAAGAGAAGATAAATCGATCGAAACTGTTAGTTTGCACGGGGAACATAGATGGAGAGATTAAAATCTGGTTAAGAAATGAAAACTGGGATATAAAATTGTCCCAAACAATAAAATTCGATAAAAAATTGGCCATAGAAGCTGCAGCGTGGTCTTTGCCAGGATCAAATATCCCCTTACTTGCTATAGCCTTGGAGGATTCTTCTATTCAATTAATTTCTCAGAATTTAAACAGCGGAGAAGGAGAAGGGACTGTATTTAATAAAGTTCAAGCTTTAACTGGCCACGAAGATTGGGTGCGATGTTTAGACTTTACTAACGACAATAATGGGGATATTCTACTGGCTAGTGGCTCTCAAGATAGCATGATACGCTTGTGGAAAATATCTCTGGACAGAGAAGATAAAGCAAAGAATATCGAAGACCTTGAGCAAAAGAAGGAAAAATTTTTGCTACAAAATTTGGAATACAACGTATCATTGGAATCAATATTGATAAGCCATGACGGATGGGTTTACGGCGTGAATTGGCACCCTGTTGTATTTTCAGACAATAAGCGCTCTATCCAGCCTATGAAATTGCTGTCTTGTTCTCTGGATAAAACAATGATTTTATGGGAGCCTGATATGGGGTCTGGGATATGGCTTGAATCAGTAAGAGTTGGAGACGTAGGAGGAAACTCCCTTGGTTTTTACGGCTGTAAATTTGGCCCTGAGGGAAATTCTCTATTGGCGCATGGTTATCAGGGATCTTTTCACGTTTGGAATCATTCAGAGAAGACCGGTAATTGGGCGCCGCGACCTGCCCCTAGTGGACATTTTGCCGAGGTAGTTGATCTCTGCTGGGATCCAAGGGGACGATTTTTACTGACTACAAGTTTAGACCAAACTACACGGGCTCATGCACCTTGGGACTATAAATCGGATGAAAATTGGCACGAAATAGGCCGGCCGCAAGTACACGGATACGATATGTCCTGTATCGCTATGCTTACGCCTTACATATTCGCCTCAGGAGCTGAGGAAAAAGTTGTTAGAACATTCGCAGCACCTACTACATTCGTTAATTATTTAAAAAAGCTTTCTAGCGCCGATGATTGCCCAGAATCAACGGCTGAAAGCGCATCTGTTCCGGCTCTTGGATTGACTAACAAGGCGGTATTTGACGAGGACTTGATAAAGACGGGGGATAATTTTTATGCCGGTAATTCGAGAGACTTGGATTTTAGTAAACCTCCAACTGAGGAGGAATTGATACAGCATACACTTTGGCCAGAGGTACAGAAACTATATGGTCATGGATATGAGATATTTTCAATGGCCGCAAGTCATGATGGATCGATTCTCGCTACTGCTTGTAAATCATCGTCCGTTGAACATTCGGCAATCATTTTATGGGAGTCAAAAACGTGGAAGATTTTAGAAAGACTTATCTCGCATCAATTGACCGTTACACAGCTAGCTTTTTCTTCTGACGACAAATATCTACTTTCTGTATCGAGGGACAGGAGATGGTCACTGTTTGGCCGCAGTGAAAATGGATACAAATTAAAAGCAGCTAGTTCTAAAAGAGATGGACTCCACACCAGGATTATTTGGTGCTGTGCTTGGTCCCATGATTCTAAATATTTTGCAACTGGCTCTAGAGATGGTAAAATTGGAATTTGGAAGCCTGAGGAATTTAATGACGGAGAATACCGGCCGGTTACAAGCTTGGACCTTAAAGATAATTCTATAACTGCGCTTGCATTTGCTGGAATTAGCGTCGCGAGAGATTCTTACGTTTTGGCAATCGGTTTTGATAGCGGAGAGATTGAAATCCATAAGCTTATTATAAGCGAAAATTCTAAAGATTTTAGAAAATACAAGACATTGGATTCTTCAAATGCCCATCATCTCACTGTTAAGAGACTCTCGTTTAGACCATATTCCCTAAAATCAGAAACTCAAATTCTCCAACTAGCTAGCTGTGGATCTGATAATATTGTCAAAATTCACAATTTTGGTTTTGAAGATCTCTCGCTTTTGTAAACCCTACTCAATACCTTTGATAAATTGAATAAACATTTTTATCTATACATTCTTAGCATTTTTTCATACCTTCATACTCACCCTACTTATTTTCCAACTGTTTGTTTTGTAGATAGCAACACTGTTCTCGCCGTTGGTCACGATAAGAGCTAATCTCTTGCCATCTGGACTGAAATTCAACGCTTTACTCACTGACGATTTTATACTCTGTATATAAGTTACAGATCTATTTTCTAAAGACCATATTGATATTTGTATCTGCAATAAGAGGTAAAGATCAAAAATGAATCGTTTAGGGCAAAATGATTATAAACAAAATTTTTCTCACGTTAAAATCTCCTGTTGTAATAATATGCCGACTATCTGGTGACCAGGTAACTTTTTCTAGGCCACCGCTGCCTTCTGTTAATTTACATCTCCACTCTGCGTAGCAGATAGAAAATACTTGAATAATTGCTTTCTTGAAACTAGCGCATAAGATGTATTCGCTATCCGGAGACCATTCGATGTACTGGAAAGATTGCAGCATAAGTTGTTAGATTTCTGTATAAAGTTTAGATCACCGTAGTTTTATCCCTGAATAGTTTGAGTTTACCTCTATGATATCGGCGAATGGAAAGGATAGAAACGTGTCGTAAGTTCCTGTATTTTTAATCACCAAATTACCCTGGAATGCAAAAGCTAGGAACCTCCCATCGCTCGAAAATCTACACAAATGATTGTTTATTCGGAATACTTCATTCCCAGCTTCCAGCGACATGGCGATTGCTTTATATTCTCTGAAATGAGAAGAAAATCTTCTTTAATTTAAATCTCTGCTCTTTTTCCGACTATATTTCAAATCATATCACTGTCTTAGCAATAGATTGGTCTCCAATCATCAGATCGTACCAGTTCTCAGATATCTTATTCGATTGGCTATGTCTTGTCATCAATCGATACGATTACTGTGATTGAAACGTCTACAAATTGTCGATTATGATTTATAATTCTATTCACCGAATAAAGAGTGAGATGCCATCGATACATATTAACGTCTGATCTAGCTATTATTTATTCCTACGAATGAAGCTTTTTACAGCAATTTTTACAGCTTATACTTTTTTAATGATGAATCCACCAAAAAACTTATAGAGCAACCGTTTTGTTTTTTTTTTAATTTTTTTTGGTTTAGCTAGCAATTAGATTAATTATCGCAGATAATGCATGCCTGTGATAAAATAGTGTGGGAATACCAATGAATTACTGCAAAATGTATAATTAATAATAACTGTTTCTAAATTTAATTAAAAATCTCTATAGCAATCATACTGATATGAACTAACTATTGCTATAAAATTTCGCAGAGATTAAAAATACGATGATGGACTTCACGATAAAGAATAAGGAGATTGGTTCAAGATTAGCACTTTAGACGGTGATAAGTAATCCTTTAAGAGATATGATTATCAAATGCGTGTAAAGTCTTATATTTATGAAAACAAAAAATATAAACAAATATTTCAAGAATATGTAAACAATACTCCTCTTATTATGGTATAGGAAAAGGTATAATGAAGCAAAAGTTACTGAAAATCATGTTTGACTGCTCATAATACAAAAAACAAAGTTTCAAACTAGCAAGGAGACTGAAATTTAAGATATCTTACTAATAATATCCACCACAAATCTTTAACTTGACTTATTCAAACGTTATTTGGAGTTTAACGTTAGATTAAATCTGAACCAAAATTCTAGGCAACCCAAAATCTGTGATTGATTACTTCATGATAGAATCTTAGATTTGAATATACAATTGATTATGGCTCGATTATGGAATGGTGACGTTGGCAGGCTAACATATAAATACAAATTTCGCAATTAATAGAATACTATTGTGTTAATCATGAAGCTCTTATTAGTAACGGTTCTTGCCATTTTGGCCTCAGGTAAAGTCCCATTTATTATACGACAACTATTTTACTTCTACACTCGAGTTTTCCGTTAAACTTTTTCCAGCTTAATTATAGTATTCAACGTTGAATGAATCTTTTGAAATTCTCTAAAATATTCAATATAAACTCAAGGAAATAATACAACATAAATATTCATTATGGAATTATTTATTCCATAAAACTATTCCATATTGTAAAACTATTGTATACCCATCATACTCTTGTTTGATTCTTCAAATAATCTAGCAACTGATAGTTTGAATATTATTTATTGCCCTAAACAGCGTATGCTGAGGAAGAAGCAGCTGGAACGTTTTTGAAGAGCAATGGTGTAGAATTCGGCCTGTATACAAGGTCAGTATTCGACTAAATTTAGCTACGCCAAGTGCTCATTAGTTAATACTGTTATTATTTTTCTCTTCTTTGTCTACAGAGACAACCCAAGAACTCGCCAACTTATAACTGTTGGTGATGTAAGCAGTATCAGCAGCAGTAATTTCGACAACAGTCGCCCAACCCGTATCGTAACTCACGGATGGCAAGGAAATGAACAACAAAGCGCTGTTGCTGTGGTCCGCGCTGGTAATTTATGAGTGAATTTAATGCTGTTCAACTAAATATGTTTGCATTGTTCTTTGGAATAATGAATAGAAGTTTTAAGCTCATATGATCCTGTTCAAATTTCATAGCTTACATCGAAGCTGGAGACTACAACGTAATCACTGTAGACTGGGGCTCGGTCCAATCAATCTTCAACAAACCTGCGGTTACAACGCAGATAGCTGGTGATATAATAGCAGAGTTCTTAAACTTTTTGCAAGGATCCGGCGGCCTTAATCCTGCCACAACTCAATTGGTTGGACACTCTCTTGGTGCTCATGTTATTTCTTACGCATCCCGAGTCGCTACTGGAACTTACCAGGCTGTTATTGGTCAGTATAAGTAGCTAAATTCCTCAAATTACAAGAGGCAGAGAAATTTATATCGTGTTCCAAAAAAGGGTAACATATATTTATTGTGTTTATCAAGGTCTTGACCCGGCCGGTGCTGACTTTGAAAGCGATGCTGCCGCTGTTGCTGTTGGAATTCAACCTGGAGATGCAAGCCACGTTGAAGTCATTCACACCAATGGTGGAGGAATGGGTCTCTCGAGGATTGCTGGTGACAGCGATTACTTCCCCAACGGCGGCAAAAGCCAGCCAGGATGCATCTTAGATCTATTTGGTGAGTAATGGAAACGAACCATATATGTATGTACGTTCACTAAAGACCTTTGATTAATATGTGAATTTGAATCAAAGAAAAAATGTAATTTTCGTTATAGGAATCTGTGCGCATTTCCGTGCACCATTGTTCTTCGCCGAATCTATCACAAACCCAACTGGTTTCCCAACTAACGAAGACTCTGGAATATTCATGGGTGGAGAGTTTCTGAGCATACAGTAAGATTGGATAAAATAATAAGTAACATAATGGACAAAATTGGACTACATGCATTATAGCTCCATTAATATAGATATTTATGAAAGTATCAAATGAAGTTGATGACTCTGTTTGTTTAAACTAAATTTTTTAGATTCACTCAAAGAGAATACTTGACAATTTTTTTTTTGTTCTGCAGGGCTAGTGGCAGTTACACGTTGACGACTGCTAGCAACCCTCCGTTTGCTTTGGGATAAGCAAACATGAAAAACTTCATGGATTGACAAAAAATGCGAATATGAAGATACATCTTTTCTGGTGTATGCGCGTCAATGGAATTCCATACTCCGTCAAATAATAATGTTAAAAGTGCATAAAGATCGAAATTTAATTTGTCAATCAATTGAAATATTATACAATATTAATCTGCTTTTCTTTTTAAATTAGTATATTGACCCTAAAACCAATCCTGAAACCCTTCCATACATTTAGTGTTTAGATGTGATCAATGAAGAGCATAATTAATTCTTAATTAAGGAAAAACGAATTTCGAAACTGATTGAAAACCCGAACAAGGAGAGAGAGCCAGGAGTTACCTTTTTACGTTCAATACTTGTGTAAATACAAGTTTACTAGTAAAAATTCGATTCTCTAAGACTTTCTTTTACTCTTTAAAACAAACGTTCTGAACATCTGGAATAGAAATCAATCTTACTTCGCTTGAGCAGATGTTAAAAAAAAAAATTCAGACCCTTAAATTGATTGGATTAATCGCCGATTAGGAATTTATAACAAGTGATAATATTTCCTTTGGTGAAAAAATCCGGATAAAATAAAAAGTCCATAATTTATCACCTACGATTGATAATTATGTGACCAGATAAAGTTGCTTTGCAATTGATACCATCTGTTATGGCCTGATCTCAGTATTAATGTTGTTGCTAATAAACTTACAACTCTTTACTGATTACTAAATCTCGTCACTTTGTAATAACTATTACTTTATACTTGGCGAAAATTTTGTGTTTTCAGAAGATTTCATAACGATTAACTTTAGAACTTCCAAGGGCTGATTGAATGTTTATTTACAGTTTGATCCCGAAGATTTCCAGAAATTTGGGTAAATTTTCGTACTAATATATGAGGAAAATTAAAAGACGAAGTTTTTTCGCGTGAGTGTTAGTAGTATAATAACTAATATCTTGGCAGTTTATATACAAAACCGTTTTAGAAGAAATACAAGACATAGATGGCTGACGATATATTTTAAAAAAAGTCATCATGTATTAATCAATTATTATCGCAAGAAGTATTGGTGTTTGTCTTTTAAAATCTGATTAAAAATCTCCACCTAAATCCTACTAATTATGATTTGAAGTAATCCGAGAGTATTTCGGATGGATTATCTTATGGTGATTGATTTTTTAATGAATAGTAGGGGGCTCGACTTGAGATCAGCACTTTCTTTATTGATAACTGTCCTTGTAGGAGGGATTTGAAATTCCCAAAAATTATAAACGAAAGCAAATTTTCTGAGAATATATAACGATCATTTCCTAGTTTGGTATATCGAGATATATAGAAGCCAAAATCAGTAGAGATCATGTGCTTTATCTATACAGTAGAAACTAAAGAAAGTAAGGAACTAAACTGTCCAGCGAAATGTTTTTCAGGATATCGTAAAGCTGCCAAAAACCTTCAAGCACTGGATGCATGAACGTTAACTATATATTTTGTTTTGCTCTCAATGTTAGATTAGATTTAAGAATGTAATTGAGCGATAATTAATGGTCATGTATGACAGAGTCATGGATTTAAGTATTTGACTGATTGATATTAGGATAATTAACTCCCAGGGGTTGCATATAAATACAAATTTCACGATTCGCAGGTCATTCTTGTCCGGCGCCTTGATTCCAATTATGAAGCTATTGTTGATAGTGTCTCTCGCCATTTTGGCTGCAGGTATTTATTAAAGTAATATGTTTCTATCCCTAAACTGAAGTCCGTCAAACATTTTCTAATTTTCTTTTAGACTTCAACGTTGATTCTATTTATTGTACGACAAAAAATTCAATAACTCTATCAAACATCACTTGAAAATGATATTCAATTGAAATGCTTAATATAAGACACCATACCTATTCGATATAACAAATTGTGTTTTTATACTGTGGGAAGAATTTTGTACCCACCAGACTCTCGCTTGATTTTTTGAACCGTTGAACATCTGGTGGATCACAAGTTTTTTTTCTTTTTTGAATTTTAACAGCTCATGCTGTGGAAGAGACCGAGCCTGAACATGACTACATATTCTTCCCTGACGGCGACGGAGTTCCTCAACTGGTCGACTTGAAGGAGAGAGTTGAAGAGTCCGCTGCTGATATTGAGCGTAATGTGAATACCATCACATTCAATTTATTTACACGGTCAGTATTCCATCCAGAGACTTCTGCAAACAAGTATATATATGTTTAGCATTTAAATAAACGTAAAATTTGCTTCACTTTCAACGACGTGAGTTCGAATCATGTATTTATTATATTTTCTAGGTTTTCAAAATTAAATCCAATTCGGAACGATTTTTTTTCTCTTGTTATAGAAACAACCCCACCTCTCGCCAAGTTCTAACTCTAAACTCAATAAGCACTGTTACAAATAGCAATTTTCTGAGGACTCGTCCAACTCGTTTTGTTACTCACGGCTGGCGTTCTAATCAAAACGCAGACGCTTGTGTAGTCGTTCGTAATGGTAAGAAAAACATTTACTTTCAATATCTTTGTACAGAACTATTTGCCTTTTGTAATTTAGAAGATTAGAAAAATTGGAATAATCAGGCGAATTTATTTTATTTTCCTAGCTTATCTCGCTGTCGGAGACTACAATGTAATTGTAGTAGATTGGAGCAACATAGCATCTGCATTATACACCAATGCTGCGGGTAACGTAAGGAATGTTGCTGCCAGGATATCAGAGTTCATAAACTTCATGAGAAATCAGGCAGGCCTTAACGTTGGCACAACACAAATTATTGGCCATTCTCTAGGTGGTCACATTGCTGGTATTGCTGCCCTTGGAGCCAGTGGAAATATTCAGAGTGTTGTCGGTTAGTGAGATAATATGGTTTCCTCAATTTACAATACAGACAAATAAAATTCAATCACATTTCCTTACCAAAAACATCTATCAACCTATGTTCGATCAATTTTCAGCTCTTGACCCAGCACTTCTTGGATTTGACAATGCTGGTGCTGGCAGTGGAGTTCACCCCAATGATGCTAATCACGTTCAGGTAATTCACACCAACGCTGGGTTGCTTGGACTCCAGAGGGCTGCAGGTAATAGCGATTTTTACCCCAATGGAGGTAGAAGCCAGCCAGGATGCGGCCTTGATGTAACTGGTAAGCAAAGAAGAGTTTGTTAATTTAAAGTTATAAATCTCAGATTGATATGTGAGTTGGGAAAATTTGAGTGAAATTATATTATCTTAAATTCCTGAACTCTAAATTACATAATTCTCAATTTCCAATTTAACAATTCTAAATTTTTTAAAGGATCTTGCGCTCATTCACGTGCTTACTATTACTTTGCCGAATCTATCCGCAACCCATGGGGTTTCCGTGCAACCGGAGTTTCTAACGTATTCATGGGTGGCCGAACTCTTACAACGTAAGTATAGATAAAATCTAGAACCACATCACAATGAACGAGTTCAGATTTATTAAAAATTATCTGATTAATCGTATTCATATAAAAGTGCTAATCTACATGAAATGAATTTGCTGTTTATATAAACGAAATTTTTCAGTTTCAGTTACATCAACTTTCTTAATATTTTTATTTTCTTACAGCGCTCATGGGAGCTTCCAGCTCAATACTGCTTCTAGTTCCCCGTTTGCTCTGGGATAATCAAGAACTTTATGGATTGCCAATATGAATAATCTATGATATGTTGTATTACTGATTACATTATTATAAAATGTGCATTGCTCAATGGAACTCTACGTTGTATATCTATCTGGAAAGTTAATAAAAATTGCGTCATCTAAAATTTGATTTTGCTACCCTACCGTGCATTTTGTTATTTGCAATTAAAGGGATGGATTTAACAATACCCTAAATCGACTTACAATTAGTTTGTTGTCCATTATATGTAGTTTTAATTACTCATTTGCGTGTTAAAGCCATTATACTATGATTAAATAAGCTCTTAAGTTTTGTACTTTTTTTAATCTATGAGATATGTATCATTTATGAATATGAATATTTTAAACATTACTAGAATATAACGTCTCTTCTCAAAAAATTATTAATTATTTTAGTAAATAATCTTCTTGCTATTATCAAAATTCACAGGTTCATCTAATTATAATATATTATTGCAACAAACGGATGAACGTAGGATCGTCCTATCTAAAACTTTAATGAATAAAATATCATTAGGATAATTTAAGTATTTTGTTTAAGTATTTTGTATTTTGTATTGTATTAAAGTATCAGCTTTACGAGTAGAATGAAAATATGGTACATCCTCGAAAAATAAGTATTTCAAATATTGTAAAATTGAATTCTTCAATAAAAGTAACACTTTCAAGCTGTAGAATTTTCTTCGACATCATGATCTATGTTCTAGCATTAAATATATGTAAAAATACAATTTAATTCGAATGTATTAAATTTTACGGAGGTTTTTCGGCTCTTTCAAATTAGCAATATATTTCTTATACTAGAACGTGAATCAATCCTCAGTTGCGTGATCGCGTGGTTGCAGAATCACGCGATCATGTCTTACGAGATTAATCAGATTTCTTGATGGATTAGCTGTGGTTTATGCTCAATCTTATGGTATCTATTCAAACTGACCATTAGCTATTTGCGACAACTGATAACTGAGTAGGATGCCAGTGATTTTATCTATTGGAATCTGATCTTGATATTATTAATCTTATAAATATCCTGCAAACTCTTTACCGCTTACTGAAATTCTTTCATTTAAAATAACTATTACTTTACAATTTTTCTAGAAGATATTTTGACTGTCAAAAGCTACAATTTTTCCGCTTTTGATGGTTGACGGAAAGTTGAGTTAAAATTTGACTATATAATGCTTTTCAGAAAGGAACTTGCATCTGTCATCATGTAAAAGCAGTTTTGGTCAAATTCCATGAAACTCGACTATGTTGCATTCAAATCCATGCTGATTTAAAGACTCTTTGGGCCAAACTCCCTAAATTTAAGGGTTTTCAAGATATTTAAGTATAAAGTTGGAAAATTGCAGCTAGTAAGGGCAGCATGTTTCCACCACGCATATAATGTGTACATATTATAAAGAATATTATAAAGAATATTCTGTTTATTTGGGTGGGCCAAAAGAATATTCTGTTTATTTGGGTGGGCCAAATAAACAGAATATTCTTTTTCTCAAAAGTAACTCTCACAAACTTGTTTTTTGTGATTGAATCACAAGCCTCAAGAAAACTCAGCTCGTAATATTAATATTTAGAATACTTAACAATGAAGAAAAATATAAAAAAAAAAAAATAGAAATCTGCGAATAACAAAGTAATTCTGTATCAATGAATGATTATAGGATGAAGTCTTGTCGCTTCTATCTTACAATCTAATTAAAAATCTTGATTTCAATCCAAATGATAAGGATTAAGCAATCCGAGAAAGTTTTAAATGGATAAGCTTGTTGTGATTGATTTTGTAATGGATATAGGGAAGATACATTTGCGATTAGCACTTTCGATATTAATAGATGATATACTATGAGGTCAATTTTGAGGTCAAATAATATACTAAGAAAAATGGATAATGCAAGCAAATATGTTCAGAATATGACCAGACTATTTACAAGTTTGGTAAATCGAAATATAAAAAGCCCAAAATTAGTAGGGACTGTTTTTTGGGCCATAAAATACAAAGGAAAGGAAATTGTTTGAGCTTAAGCTAGCCGGTGAAATATTTTTCAATTGTATCATACCGATAAAATCTGCCACAAATCTTCATCCACTGGATTTACGAAAGTTAACTATGCTTTTTTTGTTTTGCTCTTTATGTCAGCTTAAATTTAAGAATATACTTAAGCCACGTTGAATGATCATGTATGAAAGAATCTTAAATTTAGATATGTAACTGATTGATAATAGTATAATTAACTCCGTGGAATTGCCTATAAATACAGAATTCGCGATTACGAGACGACTATTGTTCTACGCTCTGATTTCAATCATGAAGCTACTGTTAATAGCGTCTCTTGCCATTTTGGCTGCAGGTAAGACCCATTTGTTAAAGTAATACGCTTTTATCCCTAAACTCAACTCTTTTGAACGTTTTCCAATTTACTTTTTTAGAGTTCAACGTCGATTCTATTGAAGACAAAAAAATTCAATAAAATTTTCAAATTTTACTTTGAAAAGAAATTTAATCGAGATGCTTACTATAGGACAACGTATTCTATATAACAAGTTGTGTTCTTCTTTACTGCAGGAAGCATTTTGTACCCATTAGCCTCTTGCTTGATTTTTTAATCCGTTGAACATCTGATAGGTAACAAGTTTTTCTGTTGAACTTTAACAGCTCATGCCGAGAATAACACTAAGCTTGAGCCTAACTACGCCTGGTTCCCTGACGGTGACGGAGTCCCTCATCTGATTGACTTGAATGAGAAATATGTGGAGGAGTCACCTGAGGAAATTGAGCGCAACGTGAATACTATCTCATTCAACTTGTTTACACGGTCGGTATTGTATCCCTTACGAACTTTTGTAATTAAAAATACATAGTCTGTTTCTAAATAAATTGAAAATGGGTCGGATCATTAAACCATTGAATTATATTTTGATCTTGAAATATCAAAGCTAAATCTAACTGACGTCGATTATTACTTATTCTTTCAGAAACAACCGCAACAATGCCCAAGTCTTATTTATCCATGGAATAACGACTATAAACACCAGTAATTGGAACCGGAATCGTCCAACTCGTTTCATTACTCACGGATGGAATTCCAATCAAAATTCAGATGCCTGTGTTCTAGTTCGCAATGGTAAGAAATATCTGTTTGGTTTTCCAATGAGTGAGAAAAGCGTGAGATTTGAGAAAAGCAAAAAACGGTAATAATTAGCTAAACTCATTTCATTTTACAGCTTATCTTGACGCTGGAGATTACAACGTAATTGTTGTTGACTGGAGAAGCATTGCAGGCTTATCATACTCCGCTGCTGCAGGTAACGTCCCAAATGTAGCCGCTCGAGTATCAGAGTTCATTAATTTCATGAGAAATCAGGCAGGCCTTAACGTCGGCACAACAATGGTGATTGGACATTCTCTTGGTGGTCATGTTGCTGGTATCGCTGCCCGTGGAGCCAGTGGAAATATCCAGGGTGTTGTCGGTCAGTGAGATAATACAGTTTCCTCGATTTACAATATAGACAAATAAAATTCAATCATATTTCCTTACCAAAAACATCTTTAAACCTATATGCGATCCATTTTCAGCTCTTGACCCGGCTCAACCTGGATTTGAAAACGCCGGTGCTGGTAGAGGAGTTCACCCCAGTGATGCCAACAATGTTCAGGTAATTCACACCAACGCTGGCTCGCTCGGACTCCAGAGGGCTGCAGGTGATAGCGATTTTTACCCCAATGGTGGCAGAAGCCAGCCAGGATGTGGCCTCGATCTAACTGGTAAGCGAATAAGAATTTGTTAATTGAAAGCCATAAATTTTTGATAGATATTTGACTCTACAAAACTTGAGTAACATTCTGTTATTTTAAGTTCTTTAACACTAAATTATATACGTTAATTTATTATAGAATTAACTTTAATTTACAGGAACTTGCGCCCATTCTCGTGCTTACCGTTTCTTTGCTGAATCTATCCGCAACCCATGGGGTTTCCGCGCAATTGGAGTTTCCAACGTATTTATGGGCGGCCGAACACTTACAACGTAAGTGTAGATAAAATCTAGATAAATTAAATATTTAACGATATATTTCAGCCGTTTTATAAACTTTATTATTTATTCTTTCACAGAGCTCGTGGTAGCTTCCAGCTTAACACTGCCGCCAATTCTCCATTCGCTCTTGGATAAGCAATAACTTTGTATATTGGATTAACGATAAATATTCTATATTATGCTTTCTTACTGGTTCCATTGTAAAATCGCATTGGACACTGGAATATGACGCTGGATTACATTGAATAGTTAATAAACAATTATACATATTATTTCTAAATTCGATTTTATAACCCTACCTAAAAATTTTATCCAATTTCTATTATTCTTACAACGGTGTAATCCCTTTCTTGAATTTATTCAAACGTTCGTTTTGTTGTGACAGATGTTTGATTATGGCGGCGAAGCGGAAACATGCGTATCCCATATAAAGGATAAATGTAAATCGAACGACATAGAATCTTGGCAAATTACTCTGAGAAAATATTAATCAAATGCGAAAATTTGTCCAGAAAATAAATTTTAGCCGTAGAAAACGTTGAGAAATAAAAAAATTCTGATATTCGAATTGTTTGTTTTTGGTATTTTCGCCCGTACGTCATGTCCGTCGAGGTTATGTTAGATTAGATTATATTATTGACTTCATCGACGCTATTTGGCCGAATGACAGTCAAAGGTTGATTGTTTAATTGCAAGTCTGTCCAACCGCCGTTTCGTATAGATTTTTTTTATTAATTCGTTAGTTATGTGCGATACGAAATAATAAGAAATAAACAAAAACAATGTACGAAAATTTGTTCAAGAGCCCGTTGCACCGTGTGTTTGTATACGGAACCCTTAAACGGGGAGAGCCGAATCACAAACTGATTGAAGTCCCAAATAAAGGATTTGCAAAGTTTATCGGAATCGGTCGAACTGTAACTAAATACCCGCTGGTAATAGCCTCGAAATACAACGTACCGTTTTTGTTAAAACAGCCGAACGTCGGTCACGTAAGTGTGGGATAATCTTTTTCAAGAACAGAAAAGAGTGAATAAACATCGAATCTATTGTATCGAAATTGATTTTTGTAACAGCATGTAACAGGCGAAATTTACGACGTTGATTCAAAGATGTTAGATGATTTAGACCAGTTGGAAGAACACCCTACATTCTACGTGCGTACGGAAGACGATGTCCGTTTGATGTCAGACGCGGATTATAAAAAGGGTTCAAAATTTGAAGAGGTATAAAATTACAGCATAAAACAAATAAAGAGACTCGTGAAATGAAAAAAAACTTATTACAGATCGGAGAATTGACCAAAGCTTGGATATACTTTCTCCCAAGGTTTAAACCGTCTTTATTAGATGGTCCGTTATATTCCGTCTACAACGACGGACAACATGGTCTAAAATATACGGAAAGGTATTTACGGACATCGTCTTACAATCATCGTACCGAAGTACAATAGAGGCTAATGAAAGATTGAAAAATAAATAAAAAAAACAAAAGTAAAATTGTCTCATGCCGTTTTTCAATATGTTATCTCATGTTTCAATTTTCAGTGATAATAACTCGGTGAAACTTGAAGACGTCCTTTAAAGATTCCGAAGTCTTATTCTTTTTATATTTAAAATTTTTTTTGTTTTGTTACAGACAATAAAACAATAAATATATTACCTTTATTCGTCTGTCTTTCATTAATTTTCCTACCAAATTCGAATTTTTTAATTTCACGTTATGTTCCGTTGAGTTAGGCTAGGCTAGATGCGAATCTGGATGGCAGCAGCTTCTAACATGTTACTTTGTTTTGTTGCATAGATGTCACTGTCAGTCTCAACGCGACAGTTTGTTTTATCGACTAGATGGCAGCACTGTTTAGACGCAACCATCTTTTATTATCTTTACTCAATGGTAGCTATCAGGTAGCTATATACATAAATATCCAAGGTGAAAAGAAAGAAAACGGAGTAGATACTAATAATAAATATAAATTTGTCAGTTAAAAAGTGACAAGTACGAAGCTTGTAGTGTGTTTATTTTATCGAATAATCTATTAAGTACATAAGATAATAAACAACAATGTTTGTGATAATGGATTGTCTTCTATAGTAGTGAGTGTGTGGTAATTAAACGATTCATTAGAAAGACAGAAAGAAACACGAAAAAGGCTCAATTTTTTTCTTCATAAGTTTTCATTAGAGAGTCACCTTACTTCATATATACATACGTGCATACGTGCATAGACACATTGCAAACATACTAATAATAAAAATAATAAAAATAAATCTAAAAACGGTCCACTGTCAATAATAAAAGAAAAAACAAAAATACCTTGACAGCGCATATTAAGACGTACGCATAACTTGTAACTGCAGGGCAGCATTATTATATCGTAACGAAAAAAGGAGAAAGAGAGAACAAAAAAAAAAAATAACAGAAAAAAAAATAAAAAAATTATTATAATAATTTGTAATGTACCGAACGCACAATACAGAGAAAAATATCATTACATCGAGAATAAATTTCGTTCACTCGAAGAGGAAAGGAATCTTCATACACCCGAAAAAAATGTTCAAAAACTCAATACCGCATCTTCAAAGTAATATAAGTTTTTTAAATTGTCATCATTGTTGAAACTTATAAAATAACACAAAATAACATAACGTAACTATAACAAATAACAATAACATTCATACGTACTGTACGTATGTAATACATACATACAATACATTCATGCATACTGAAATTTATCTTTTACGCATAAATGCTTATTATTCTTTTTATAAAACACGTATCACATGTTGAAAAAAATTTGAAAAAACAATAAATAAAAAAAATACAAAAATTAAAAAAAAAAACGGCAAAATACAGAAAAAAAAATAAACATACAACAATAACAATAACACTGGGTGTTGTCAAAATGACGGACACACGTTAAATAATACAATTTTCAATTTCATAAACAATTTGATTATCAATATTCAATTTAAAAAGTAAATGTCAACCTTGTGAAAGAATATAATATAACAATATCTGCGCCAACATGAAACTACTGGAAAGCACTCGCTTCGAAGCAATCAACAGTGCCTTGTCCATAAAGACCGGAGACAGTAAAATTTTAGGACGGTAAGAATTGCCTGAAGTTTGTTTATTTTCTTCTATTTTATAAAAATTTTATCTACTTTGTTTATTTTCTCTCCAAGGAATAACAGACAAACAAACTTACTAATTTGTTCCTCCCTCTCGCTCTTAATTTGATTTTTTACATTTCTTTCACAGGATAGAAAGTTATTCGTGTAAAATGGCGGGAAACGACAAACAACTTTACAAAAGATTCAACGCTGAACAAGGAGTAACTCCACACGATCTCCAGGCTTTGTCACCACCGCAAACATCTCTGGGGGCTTCACCGGCGCAGAATTATTTTAGGTGATTAATAAAGAGCAAAGAAAATTGGGAATTTATGTCTCTATGTTTTTTTTTGATTTGTAAATTTAATCATTTCTCTTTCAACAAACAGTCGCAGTATTTCTGGTGATGAAGACGGACCTCTGTGCGATACAATAAGCAGAAAGACATTGTTTTATTTGATAGCTACATTGAACGCAGCTTTTCATCCTGATTACGATTTTTCTGATGCTAAAAGCCACGAGTTTAGCAAAGAGCCTAGTCTCCAATGGGTCGTTAATGCTGTTGATAGCAATCTCAGTGCTACTGCTGGAGACTATTATCGTACACTTAGATCGGCGCTTTGGACAGCTGTTGAGGACGAAATATCAATGGGGGAATGCGATATTTACAGGTATATGGGGGAAAAGGTGGTGAAAGAATTATTGCTATCTTCTTTTACGTTAGTTATTTAATAAACTTGCTTGATGGTCTAGAAAACCAATTCTACAACGCTTATTTTCAGTCCCCAACGTTTGCTGAGCTCGTATTATCTTTCTTTCCAAAGTCCAGATCCCATAAAGTAGAGAATAAAGCATCCTTGAAAATTTTCTTTAAGCAGAATGTCTCAGAATTGGATGAACTGAAGAAATAGAAAGTCCTGCAGAGTTTAATCTTTGACATTTTTTGTTTGTTTGTTTTGTTATGTAATAAGTAGAAAATTTTTTAGTAGCTGATTGTATCCTGTTACAGCTACAATCCAGACTTAGCTTCGGATCCATTTGGTGAAGACGGATGCTTGTGGTCGTTTAATTATTTTTTTTACAACAAGAAACTGAAGAGAATTGTTTTTTTTACTTGCAGAGCAATAAAGTGAGTATATTTAAATTTCATCAAGTTTTGTTCAACATTCCAGTAGCAGCGGCTTATTATTTGCTTATTTCATAAAGTCTCTGCAAAAATTTAATCATATGATCTTCTCCTTTGTGATTAAGATAAAAGAAAAATATGCGGGAATGCTTCACATACGGATTACGTAATACAGTTAAATGTTTCTTTTTTGCAGTCCAATTTATACGTTGGATTCCGGCGTTGGAAGTGATTTTGCAATGGATGAAGACGATTAAATAAACATCGTTGTTTTGCGAAGTCAATATTATTAAAATATTCTCTAGTACTACACTAGATGGTCACATTTGAATTTTACGAATTATTCATTGTCGTTTTTCTTTTTAAACTACTACTATTACTACTACTACTACTATTACTCTTGATGTTTCAGATTAATTAACGTACCATAGTATTTTCATTTATAAGTTTTTGATCGACACTGTTATCCAGTGTCTAATTATATCTTAGGTATATTTATAAAGCTTAGGTCTCTGATGATAAGAAAAAATGATAAAAAAGTAAATTAAATATGACTAGGCGATAATTAAAGCCTCTTGATATATACATATTATATCCGTTTTCAGACATTGCACTCAAAGTTGCGTGTCGAATATTATACAAAAATATCTTTTCTCATAACAACATTATTTTCTTTCAGTTTTTAAACAAATTATAATATACTTAGCGGATAATGTGCTATGTAGAAAAAACTAAAAAAAAAAACAAACTATTTCTTTAATAGCTGACCAAGTTATCTTCTCAAATGTAGAAAATTTATCAATACTAATATACATATACAGGATGAAACTCCGAGTGTTCGAACGCTAGGAATTCAGCCTGTATGTATATTCGAGCTCCTAATTAAAAAAAATAGCATAAATTAAAACATTTGTATAAACAGTAAATACTTTGCTGAAAAAATGATCAAGATACCGAACAAAAGTATTTTGTTGTCTAAGAAAGTTTTTATTTTTTGTTATTTTTATTTTTCGCATTGACATAAATTCTTCGACTTGTTTCTTTCTAGTTAGATAATTGTCTCAGCTGTAGTACTATTGATGAAGATGAAAGATATTTTATCATTGAAATTCTTGGCTCGATATTAAATATTATGAGCCAATCTCTTTACGGAATTTTATCTATGAAACGATTTAATATTTAAATTTGTGTTTAAGAATGATATATAAATGACTAATCAACTATCTAAACATTAACGCAATTCTCCAACAAGTTTATTGGCAATTAGGTACATGGATGCATACATACATACATGAGTGAAATAATATACCCAGTAATGATGCCACTTTCTTTAAATGTATTCATTGTTGATTTATACATGGATATAATTATTATATAACGTAATTTCAATCCAATAACAGAGTATTTATCTAATCAGAATGTGCCTTGTTGAAAGAAAAAAAAAAATGGTATTGCATTCAATTTATATCACGATAGAAAACTTCTAATTGTATGTGTGATGTGTTATAGTTTTATCCGTCTAAACATATGTATTTATAATCATTAATTACTTCTAACTACATAACTGCAATTACATATTTTTAACACTATTACAAAGTCAAGTATATCTCAACGTCAGTTTTACATAACTTATCAATATGTTGTTATCTGCATACGTTGCGAGAAGATGAGAATAAGAAATAGTAAAGAAGTAGTTAATTGTTTTTGTCTGAAATATACAGAAATCTAATTTTAGTTTCTGACTAGTATATGAATAATGAAATCAAAAAATGAGCAGCACAGTAAATATTATTGATGATGAATAAGGTCATTATTATTATTAAATAGAGAAAACGTTCTGTTTTTATTTGAGAAAATGATAGTAGTCGTATAAATAGGCGACATTTAAATAAAATGCAAAATATTTAAATCAATTAGTAAATAACTAATAGTAAACAAAAGTTTTATTTCTGTGAAGTTAATCGGGTGATGAACCGGAGAATGTTATCTGATTAAAATGGTACATTTAATTAATTCATTGATCTGTGAACACATAGTAACGTGGTCAGTAATTGTATTTCTCAGCTTATTGAAAAATCCGTATTATTTGTCGATATTTAACACTATAATGTAGAAAACGTAAGCAGTGGCACATTATTATTATTTTACTGACTCACTTGACAATCAAACAACACTAATTGGAATGATGTTATAATTAATAGAATATCAATAACATAAATAACAGTCAGAAGACTCTAACAATTAACAGTGATAAATGTATTCTATACAGATTCTATCTAGCAAAAGAAATTGTTCCGAGGTTTGCTGCAAAGCTGATTTGAATAAATAAATAATAATAATTTTAACGTGTCTTCAAAAGCGTTCTGCTCTTTAATGTGAATAGTAAAATTTAGAGAAAATAAAAATATATATATATAATTATTTACAACGAGATATTAAAGAAAAAAAAAAAAACAAAAAAAATTTTAACACAGTCATGGACTAAAATTGTATTTGCGATTTCGTCAACCGATTGATTAACTACTCTTTGGTAGATTTATGTAGATTTTAAAATACTGCATAAATTTACTATAAGCTTACATCGATCGACGAAAAATTGCATCAAATATAAAATATACAAATCATCCAGTAACTATAACTTTGAATAAGACAGATGGACGATAAAGACGTTTGATGCTCATAGAAAATATTGAGCCTGTTTATTTAGCTAAAGGGCTAAATATTTATTTCAAAATTTCAAACTTAAGCGTATAAATTAGGTTTAAGTTTAATCTACATATACACGAAAAAAATCGTAATGTATGTACCTTAAAAATAGGATTTAGGTATAATAATACATGTATAGAATATAATAATTATTTCTTTATATAAAAATTATTACCATTTTTCATTCAATTCTTATTATTAATTAATTAATTGAAAAATTAATTAATCAATCAATTAAATGTTCAAAGTTCAGAGACAAATTAGACATATCGCATAGCTAATAGAATTAAAAAATGAAAAAAAAACAAAAAAAACAAATACTACTTGGATTATCCGTAAGCTGATTATTCCCAGCACCAATTGAATACCATACATACACTTGAAATAAAAATTATTAATCGGTTTCTTTTTATTTCGACTGTTCAATAAAACTAGTTGAATGGATAAAACTGATTTCTTTATTACAATACTTATCATTCGGTAAATTTATTAATACCAATCTCCCAAACTTATTCATTATCGATACATCATTACATCCGGAGACTGATACATGCACATATAAGCATCGCACAGCAATCGCTTAGCATGTTCAGGCAGTTGACGATCGTCTGTTAATTCTGTCAAGTAATGAGCTCCTTCTTCGCTAAGCCAGTATGGGAAATCAGGACAAGGTACCATCTCTGGTATATTGTAGCCGTTTTGTTCACCTGAAATAAGAATTGTAAAAAATAATGTGCAGATCTGTCGTATTTCCAATTCAATTATTAAATATTTACCCTTGCGGTCTGCCATAGAATCAAAGAAACACCAGGGAGCGTCCAAGCCAGAACCACATTTTACAAATGAAACGTAATGAGATGTTTCGATGCAAACCACTGCTGAGAGTTCTAAGTACAATCGAGGTACGGGACAGTGTTCTTGAAGGATAGAAAATACCATGGGAACTGTTAGTTTTTTCGGCTTGTGACTGGTTCTCTTCTCGTGACTATGTGCCTGTTTTAATTCAATTGTTATTTTACCCATGAATGATTAAGAGAAGCTCAAATTTTTAGTCTCAGATAATTATTCACCTTTTCTAAACACTTCAGACAGAACGCTATACTTTCAAGACCAACTCCACACTGTCCATAACATTCTTTGCATTCGAACTCCGCCAGTTTTCCACATACGGTGCATTGCCGGGGGGCTAAAATTAACAAATTTTTATTCAATCCTGAGAATATATATATTTTTTGTCATGATATTATGCGTGTTAGAGTGTATATCAATTATACTTAACAGTCTTCAATGATGTCTGTTACATCTAACAGCTGGGAGGGTTGTATTTTTTGATACATTTTGAAGGATTTTCCAAATCTAGGCATTTGTATGATTAGACAAGAGGGAACTTCTTTTAATCTTATATCGCTAGCTAGAAAACTTTGTTCCAAAAGCTGTTGTACAGTGGGAATATTGAGGTGATCATCCTTCTCTACGAACAATTGATAATGATATGCATCTTGTCCAGAACTAAGTTTCAAAAATGGTTCTGCATTCAATATTTGAGCTACCAAAGAAGTTAAGAACTCTTCAGGATCTGTAATGAATAAAGAGACTCTCAAAATTTTTCCTTTTTAATCCAAAGCCGAGAATTTTTCACCTTTTTCTTCGCTAGTAAGCCCAGAAATTGATGACAACTTCTCAAGCAAAGTTCTTAACTTCATTACTCGATCTGCTCTGACAAATAAATTCTTTCTCAAAGGATTGACGATCTCCTCGCGAAGAACTCTCTGCACTTCATCGTACTGAGCACAGTCTTTTTCGTTGGGAGGTCTGTAAGGAGAATGAAAATTTAATTTTTTGTGAACTGTTGTAACGAAATGGCGAACAATGTTAGTCCTGAATTTTTTTTTTCATACCTGAATAAAAGATTATCAAACACATGTGTGAATGTAAACATGCTGAACAATGTTGCATCAAGATAACATGAGTTGTGATGACCCTGAATACCGCGATACTTTCCGCAGATACTTTTCAGATCACCTTTTACAGATATTGGAGGTATCATTCCTGTTATAACTGAACTTCCAGTGATTCCAAACTTATCTAACTCTGTTTCACTTGAATCGCCGTCCTTCATAAATAAAATAAACATTTTAATGAATAAATAGCGTGAATTCTGAATTCTTTACAGGATGGAGAATATATTCACCACTTACACGTATTTTATTGTACAATTGGCACTGTTTTATATCAACAAACAAAGCCTTGTGTGGTTTACAGTGAAAGTATCTTATATCGTTGCATGTGCCGTCTGTTCCAAGCGGATGCTCATCTTCCTGCAAAGTTTATGATTAAACAGAGATGAATTATCATCTTAATAGTTTATTCATAAAAATTGGAAATTGTGTTTGAAATCTTTTACCAATTCAACACCGACGATTAGTTTCTCCGGCGGAACCCCGGGAAGTGAGCCAATCCAACGTACCAAACCAGGGTGTCTAGTAGAACCCAAATGTACCTCTACCGACACACCGATGTGCAATTCTCCAAATTTTTCAACAGGCCCCATATTTCTGCTCTCGTTATTCGGAGAAATATTACCTAGAGTTTAATTAAATCACAATTATTAATTTCAGGAAAATGAAAAAACGTAGAATGGTTCAAATGATTATTGTTTAGTTTGGGTAAGTTTAAAGTTGTTTTTTGTTGGAAATAATAGAGTTTAGGGATCTTAAGACGAAATATTACCAGTTATAAAATAAGCATGTGTGATACTAGGGGCAAAATAATTATGTTTGTTAAAATATTAACAACATTCTAACAGCGTTTTAGCTCACCATAATTTGGGCTGACTTTATTAACTGGAATATCAATATCACTATACACATTGGAGTCAAAATCACTACCCCATTTATGTTCTAATACAAAAAGTGGAATATTTTGTAGCATAATTGACATTGTAGTTTAGGTTTAATTTATAATTTTTAGTAAGGATTGATTCAGTGTTTTCTAGCAGCTGCTAGAGTAGGCGAGAGCCAGCTTAGCTTCCCTCAAAGCTATTTTTAAACATCATACTTCAGTTATTATTAACTCAAAGAAGATCGCTAATTAGAATACCCAATAAAATAATAAGACTTTTTACTAGTTCAACTGGATTTTGTGTGTTGTTTTTTTAGATTAAATTCTAGCTAATAGCTACTTTTTGAATTACCTTATTATGAGTATTATTAATTGCTCTTAGACTAAAAACAAGTCTAACGTACTACAAACTTCTAGCAGCTAAATAAATTTATTTAATTCGATGCTGATTGTATTTATTATGCCTTATAGTTAATTATCAACAGATATTGGCTGAATTTTATCTCAAAAAACGTAATATATTTATAAATCTCCATAAAATACCGACAAATTTTTTTCTAAATTATTATTATTGCAGTTTAGATTATAGATAAAATCGGTTTGAAATCAGTTTATCATTCCCAGAAGCCTCATGCCTTCTAAATATTAGAGTTCAATACAAAAAATTCCCAACATTTGAATTTGCAATTTGAATTTCCTCGAAAACTTACAAACAGTAGTTAAATTCTCATCAGAATTAGTGTTTCTTCTATCGTCAGACTCTCCGAAGTCCAATAAATCAGTTTTGTACGGTCTAATATTACTCAGATTAACAAAAATCCCATTTCCCTTAGAAGTGGTAAAATATTTCTGAGTCGTATCAACAGTTTGAGAATTCTGTCGATTACCCTGGAATTAAAAAACAAGAATAAAACCCAATAGACCAGGATAATTAAATTTATAGAAAACTCTCTCAAACTCCCAAAAATTTCATATCATGATAGAATTTCTTTTAAATTAAATCTCTTTGATAACAAACGACGATAATAAAAAATATGTACCAATAGTTCAATGCCGAAATAAAAACCGGAACCAATTTCGGGAACAGGTCCTATGTACTTAATAATACCAAGTATTTCTTCGGCCGATAAATTTGCCTCAGATCTGATAAATACTTTGCTGTTTAATCTAATTTCGTTTAAATCTTTGCACAACTGCTTGTCTGTGGCTAGTTTCACTCTGTCCTGAGGCGTTGGAACTCCGGCTAAGTATTGCCACATTATTGATGAAACAGGTACCAAGTCATATCGATGGCATAGCCATTCTGTGTTTTGCCAAACTTCAGAACCAGCAGGGTCTGTTACTCTTATTCTAAGACCTCCATCTCTCAATGTTTCAACAGCTTCTACTAGCATTCCGAGACGTAAAGTGCTTATGTTAACGTCGCAGCTACCTGATATCCTGTTTAATATTGTATTCTTTTTAGCTATATAGTGTATGACGTTTGAACGTTCTGCATTTTTGTCATTTCCACGTTTGTCCATGTTATATGTATGTATGTATATATAATAGCCGGAGTAATTTTAATGGCACAAGAATCTGAAAAAATTAGAAAAAAAATTGAAAAAAAAAATATATTTGTTTTTTTTTAAATCAGCATATTTTTTGAAAATATCATTCTCTTTGCATGGGGTGAAAAAAAAAATAAGAATAAGTATCGTACTGTAGGATTTTTCGGTAATATTTATTTTTAATTAACATAGAGGCTCAAATTGAAATGATGATGAAACGACATCTGACAGTCAGAGAGTGATGACAGTTCTCAATCAACGTCAATGAAAGAATGAATTCCCGCGATTTAAGGTGTTTATATCTATATAATATGCATATAAGCGATGTTAATTTCTGGTTGAATGAAATTATGTTAAAATTGTACTTATTTTTGTGAACTATAAGCGATTATTTGGTAATTAATATCATTTGAAAAGTAGTCTTTAGCCTAGTTATTGTTAATGAGAGGTTAGATTTACATTTTGTGTTTGTAAATTTCCATATTACCGCAATTTTAGCGGTGATGTATCAATATTTTTTATTTATTAACCGGCTCCGTGGACTCCGATGTTTGTTGGTTAATTAATAAAACTAATTAATTATTAATCTTGTATTATCAACAATTCTTATTTTTATCGGCTTTATTAATGTCAACATAAATATACATACATATAGGTATACATTATATCTACTACATACATACATAATTATACATACATATATATATATATATATGTATATATCTATATATGATAAATATAATAATAATAAATCGCAGGTAGATCTGAATTTTGTTTCAAATTCACCCCAGAGATGGCGACATGTGTCATATTACTGCTGTAAACACTCCCGACTTTTGACATTCAATTGTTTGCAATTGCAAAGATGGTGGCTGCCGGTCAACAAACAGATCATGTTGTCAGATTTAACAGTAGATTTATACAATTAATTCAAGATTTTTAAAGCTCAAACTAGTGAAATTTGTAACTTTTTGCAGTTTGACGATATCAATTGTGTGTTAGATGAAAAACTGGCCGTTATAATATGCAGCGAAAAAGAGCAACAAGAAGCTTAAAAATCATGACTGTGAAGCGACGACGTAGGATTGTCGGGACGGAGTTTTGCGCGGGAAAATGTGTCCGGTGAGTTATAATTATTTACTGAAAATACATTATGAACTGATGAAAATTAGACGTATTGTTTAATATGTATAAAAGATATGATTTTATTTGTTTCTTCGAAGATATTTTTAGATTGAAATTATTGTTAAATAGATTTTAAATGCGTAATATTCAAGATCGAATATTTCATAATCCTAAAAGACCAAAAAAAAAAAAAAAAGAAATATCGTCTAATTATCGTACTTATTGTTAGTTAAGCGTTACGTAAAGTAAAATTTTTCAAGATTAAGCCAAACTATTATGTATATTACTGGACAGTTTGAAAAAAAAATATTTTTACGATGAATATTCTGTCTTCCGAAATTATTGACGTTACATCAATCATTTGCATGAGTGTTGTCTGACGATGAGCCAAACAAGTCAGCGTTTATAAATGAAATCGATTATAATAAAAGGATTTAGGACAGTATGTCACAATACGAATCGTTTCTTATATTTCGATAACGAAAAGCCTAAATTAAATATAAGAAAAGAGACCGTGTGGATAAAATATTAATAAAATAACATTAGCGTAGAATTTTTTATATTTATTTTTATTTTTTATTCATTTAATTACAATCGTGAAATTACATACGCATATATACTATTAAGCATACGTACAGTAGTAGGTAGCTACCGCGCAGTGAATACGAAGAAGAAGAAGAAGAAGAAGAAGCGGTTAGTGTGAAAATAACTCGGAACCATTTATAGGAGGAGCCATAAGTTATTTATAGTATAAACTAGTGTATCTTTGCTGAGAGAGAGTTAACCAGCGTATCGCGGTACCGAAAAACTCATTATTTCATATTTACATACGCGATATAAAATTTTTATTTGTTGACAAAAATTATTGGAATAAAATTGCCATTATTCTCCATATCGTTTCTTAAAAATTATCCAAACCACAAGATAATAGCCCTACGAATTAATTTATGCTCACTATTTAATTAACCTGCACGGAAACGCGTAATAATAAATTAAAAAAAGATAAAATAGGAAAGGAGGATATTGCAAATAGCAAAAATCCCAAAGTGCAAGTTCGCAATTTCCTACATGAAGAGATTAAACCAATAAAAATAAAAAAAACTGAAGTCGGTCCCGCTCTGTCTCCTATTTGAATAAAAAGTCTAATTAAGTATAACGTAATGCGTCGACGTCGTCGTGACGAATAATGGTTCATAGAAGCAGCAACTCGTCTCTAGTCGAAGAAGCAGTAACGTCCGAGCAATCAGTTTGTACAATTCTAAACGGCGGCCGTGTAGTAGTCGAGGAATTTCCCCGAGTGGAAAGAACAGAAATAGTCAGACTCGGAGAAGAAGAAGAAGAAGACGAAGTCGAAGACGAAGACGAAGACGAAGACGAAGCAGAAGAACTAAAGACGGCAAACGTCGAGAATTTCTCCGCTGTTGGTGCGGCTGGAAGTATAATAAAACCGGAGTGTTTGTCCGACCGTCAAAACGTTCAGCCGCAACAACACAAAACCGAAAATCATCGAAGAATTAGCGGAAGATTTTCCCTGTTCAATTGGTTAAAAAAAGGACTGAACCCCACCGCGTCACTTGACGATGTTTTAAACCAAAAAGAATCAAAATCGCGTTATAAAACCGCTAAAAATCGTGAACTACAATCGATAATATACTCAAGTTCCGGTAGCGTAGATACAACATGCAGTACTGCGACCGTTCATAGTTTTACGTTTAGATCAGGTCCGGAAATAATCGATAAACGTTGTAGTCGAGGAAGACTAAGAAATTTTCGTAAACATTTATCAGCCGATGATTTTGCCGCGGATCAATTGCAGCTGCGTAAATCTTGTGTCGTAAGTCAGTTTGACAGTGAGCCGTCAATAGATCGGGACTACTTCAGTGCGTATAAAAATGAAGAAGATAACAAATTTCGTTCGTCAGCTGAAGGAGCAACAGTGACCGAAGTCCGAAAGGAAATTGGTTCGGATAAAAATCTTAACGATAATAAAACCGAAATATTTAATCGGTTGGAAAATTGTTACAGAAGTTTACCCACAGCTGGAAAAAACGCTGATCTTACTAAGAATAAAAAACGTAATGTTCACGTGAGGGGTAAACGTCGAGCCCCTAAACCACCTATTAAATTTGAACTATTTGATGAGAAAATTAACACTGCAACAGCTAGACGCAAAAGACAAGCGCCTAAACCCCCGGTTGTAGATAAACTCAAAGTTTTAGAGACAAAGAAATGCGATTTAGGTAGTTCTTCAAGTACATCAAAAATCGACGAAAACCGGGATAAAAGTTCGGCGATTATTAACGACACGTTAAAATTAGAAGGCGGTATTTTACTGCCCAGTAAAGACGTTGAAAAATCGTCGTTAGTTATGAATAATGTTATAATCAAGCCCGAGGCTTCAGAAAGCGTTAAAAAGGGAAATCCTTTAACATCATGTGGTGTGGCTAATGCAACGAGTACTGCAGTACCTCGACCGTGGTACAAAAGAAGTAATACGACCCTAAGCGAGCGGGATATTTGCGGTTCGTTTAGGAGAGAGGTTTTAAAGATTCCATCAACGCTAACAAAATCGTCGAGAGACAAAGGCGGTCGGTTTAGTTTTCACCATGAAACTTCATCGGCAGGAATAGCCGAAAACTTGAGTCATGATAAGTCGGTCGTTAATTCGTCGGAGCTTAATTCATCGGACAAATCATTCTCTAGATTGAATCATATTTTCGGTTATAGAAGCGAAGCTTGTAAAATTAAAAAAGACGAAAAGCGAAAATCCAATCTTTCTATTCTTACGAATATTAGCGAACTTGATAGAGAAGCGGCAGCTATTGTGCAGGAGGAACAAGCCAAGAATCAAGCCCTTGCTAGATCATCGATTTCTCATTCTTCTTCCGCTTCTTTTACACCCGCGGTAAACGAATCGGCGAAAACAACCAGCGGGGATATTATTTCGGAAATTGTATCGTCGTCGATAGAGCCTTCTCAAAGACGAGGAACTAGAGCTTTGATTTCAAAGTTTAACGCGATAAGCAACATCACTAAGGTCACTGTAAACGCTACGTTTTTTACTAAATCCTCCGGGAGTCAATCGGGCGCTAAAATCGACGTTGTGAGGGCCGGAGATGCCAGGAAAAATCGAAACGATCGTAATTTAGTTACGAAACGTTTAGTTTGCGATGGAACTGAGCGAGTAAACGAAACAACAGCAGCCGATATATCGTCGATTAATTTTTTCCGACGTCTAGAAGCTGAGGCTTCAAATATTTCCGATAATAACAATTTTAATTCCGGTCCAACAACGGCGACAGCAGCTCCGGGATGGGAGGAAAAAATCAAACGATATTTTCCCGATAAAAGTGGACCAAGTAACAGCAATCGAAAAGAAGAATTGACTTCTAATACCCCAGGCGTTTCGAGAGTCGACGATATCGAGAAGAGTTATTTTGCAAAACAGCGAGGAGAGGTGAAAAATTTTCAAATCGGTGATAATCGGAGCAGAGATAAAATCGAACATCTTTCTCGGTCTGATTTAAAGGAGATGTTAATAGAGATGAAACACTCGCTTCCTAAACGACCGAAGCCAAAATCTTCAAATAAATCCGGTGGTATTAATAACGAGAGAATTTTAAACGCGAGAAAATCGCAGTCAGAATTAATCGAGGATAAATTATCGGGAAGTAAATCAACGGGAGTTGTTAAACTAGATCCAAGATCGTCGAGAATTATCGGAACAAAATTACCGCATTTTGATAAAACCGATAATGTCACGGTTAATGTTATCGCTAATTCAGTTATCGATAAAGCTAAAACCAAAGTCTCATCCGCGGTTCAAACCAGCGCGAATATACGAAAACTCGAACCTCTCCAACCCCATAATAAAGAAAAACAGCGGGTATTAGTAGCGGATTTCAATAAATACGGAGCTAAAAGATCGGAGGATACGATCTACACTACGAAAGGAAGAAATAATGGTAACGGTGCGGGAGGTCTGGCGCGGAATACTTTCCAGCTTATAAGACCGCGGGATTTTGCTTGCATCGAAGCACTTAAGACGGAAAAGGGAGTAGGATGTGATGCGATAGTTAGAGGGTCCCAAAATACTTACATGAACGTAATAGAGGACTCGATTTATGCCAACGCGGTTATTAATCCGTCGACAACAAACGGTGCCGATAATAAATGCGGAAATAAAATTGAAATCGGAGGTGGTAACAAAACTGTGGAGAATAATGACGATTGTGGTAAAAATACGGGGAGTAATAATACCGCGGGTAATTTTTTGCTAAATTATAACGCGGGTATTAAAACCGGAGAAATTGAGACGCGAAATGCGGATATTGATGCGCGAATTTTGCGAGGTACGGATAAGAAAAAATGAAATTTTTTATTTTTTTGAACATTTATATAAGAAATTTTCATTTTTATCATTGGATATAGGAGTCCGAGATGAGGAAACGATTGGGCCAGTAACAAACATGAATACTATGGCCATTAATCGATTGCTTAGAAAATTAGAAGGCGCTATTGCCTCTGGTCAACATCAGCAAGCTGCTGGACTTGCCAAAGAACTTGCTCAGCTTAAAATTCACTGCTCAGTCGTCAGGCAGAGGTCCGGAAATAATAAAACTGCCGATTTTATTAACGTTGATATGTATATAGAGGATAAATTGGCTCATCAAGGACCCATACCGCTTCAGGTATGGTCAATATAATGATGAAAATTTTAAATAACTGTGGGATTTGATGGAATTGATCATAAAAAAATTTTCCTTCATTTTATAATTCAGAAAAATATTCTAGATTTTTTTTTATTCATTAATTTATTTGTTTTTGCAGCTTTCATTGAATATGACCGTTGCTGAGCTCAAAAATAAAGTATTTGCCGAATTTGAGATACCGGCAAACGTACAGCGATGGATTATTGGAAAAAATTTAGCCGATAATGACGATTTTACTATAAACGAACTCAAGGCTGTTGATAAATCTTCGATATTTTTATACCTCGTTGCACCAGGTAAAAATCTTTAAAATTTTCTAACATCTAACTTTATTTTTCAATTATTTATTCAATTTAAAAACCTAGCTTTTCATGCTTTTTTTAAATAACTTTGAGTATAATCGATTAAATGATTGAAAATTGTGAAGAAAAGATAATTTGCAAATCAGGAATTAATTATAGACATTTTTAGGGACCTGCCCCAGCTTTTCCAAAATCAAGTCTTAGTTAAAAATAAATAAAACAACCAAAAAAATCCTGAGTGGATTCAAATTTTTTCAAATAAGCCCAAAAATTGTGTGTGTATTTTTTTTTTCTTTTCCTTTAATCACTATTGTTTTATTTTCTTTCAATAGTTCATAGATTCTATGTAAAGTATGATAATCATGTATAACAAATATCAAGATAATATTAAATAAAATAATTACCTTTCTTCACAGACTTGCAAAATGACGAATGTACACGAGTAGAAAAACCAGTGATAAAAGAAGAAGAGGTGGCTGAAGTACCTGTAGATGAAGAAGAACAGCAAGAAATTGTACACATTTCAGATGAGGAAGTTGAAATCATAGCCCCTGAGGTATAAATCAAACTGATATAAGCATCAACATTAAAAGAAACAATAATTCTTAGTAATTAATTAATATCAAAAAACGAAATCTACTGACTTTTGTAACAACGAAAATCCTTATTTATTTACTTTTATGGATTCTTTATTAACTATTTTTTATCCCTTTTCGTCGAATTTTTTTCCTTATGTTCCAAATCAGTAAGATAATTCATTTACTTTATAAATTTTAGGATTTTAAATGATATATGTATTAATTAAATTTCTTTTATATTTTATTTATAGGAACCGACTGTAGAGGAATTGAAAATACAGAGATATGAACATCTGATGTCTCTAGAAAATTCTGACGTTATACCAAATTCTGTACCAATTGAATGTCCGATTTGTTTCGCACCTTACGGACCCTGTGAAGGAGTCATTCTCAGAGACTGTCTGCATATGTTTTGCAGGTATTATCAACAGCTTTTCAAATTTAAGGCTCATAAAATTTAAGATTTGGATAAAGAAAAGGAAGAGAAATGTTATGCTATTATTTACAGGATATTCATAATAATTTAGAATAGTATAAAGAATTTAATTATTTTGCAATTTATGAGAAAGATTTATTAAAGAAATGGTTTTTTTCACTTTATTTCTTACAGAACTTGCATTGCTAATACTATAAGGTACTGCGAAGAAGCTGAGGTAAAGTGTCCATTCAGGGATTCTGAATATACTTGCGAATCTACCCTTCAAGAGCGTGAAATAAAAGCGGTAAAAGTTTGATTAGTTTACTAAAAGAGAAAAATCTAGAGTTTTCAAATTGAAAATAACTTACAAAACGAGTGGAAAAATGTGTATCTTCCATTCGCAGATCATGTATTCTGGAATTAAGACAATCTGTGCCAAATAGCGATTGAAAATATGATCTAAAAGTTTCAAAACCATAATAAATTTGCATATCTGATCATTACAACTTTTTATTTCAGTTAGTAACTCCTGAAATCTATGAACAGCATTTGGCAAAGTCTGTTTCTCAGGCCGAAAACAACGCAGGGAACAATGCCTTTCATTGTAAAACACCAGACTGTCCAGGCTGGTGCATATACGACGATAATGTTAACGTTTTCCTGTGTCCTGTGTGCGGTGTTAACAATTGCCTTACCTGCCAGGTAAATTTAGTTAAAAATTGGATTAAGATAGAATAATGAAATGCTTGTTTGATTTCTGATTTCTGATCTCTGTAATTTATCAAACCCCAGGCTATTCACATGGAGAAAAATTGCCGGGAGTATCAAGACGAAATAAGACTTCTAAAAGAAACAGACCAAGAAACTAAACGAACAGCTGCTGTATTAGAAGAGATGGTTGAAAGTGGCGAAGCTTTGGCTTGTCCAACTTGCGCAGTAGTTTTGATGAAGAAATGGGGATGCGATTGGCTAAGGTGTTCTATGTGCAAGACTGAAATATGCTGGGTAACTAGAGGACCGCGCTGGGGACCTGCGGTGAGTTTTTCTTCACAATTTTATGTAAGCAAAATATAAGTTTACTGTTTTACTTATTCAAATATTGACTGAAACTTTAATAGGGAAAAGGAGATACTTCTGGAGGCTGTAAGTGCGGAGAGAACGGAGTTAAATGTCATCCGCGCTGTAATTATTGCCATTGAAAAAAAAAATCCCTGTTTATTATAATATTTCTCTTTCTACTTTAGGCAATTAATTTAATGTTAAAAGTGACGAAACAGCAGTCTTGGAATCGACGCTTTATATCATTTCATTTCTATCAATTTATACAGCTTTTTATTAAATTTAGTAGCAGTCCTGGACAGAACTTCTTCTGAATATACATATGTGATAAGAAATATATAAACATGTATAATTCCCGCTTCGATATTTATTGTGTGAGAATTATAACTAACTAATGCAAAAATTTATCATCGTTATTATCAATTTTTTTTTTTTAATCGTAAATCGAAGCAGATTTCGAAAATATTTTTTCAATTTATAATTAATAATTGAAGGTACCGTGATATGTTATTATTTATACACGAAAGAATTGTAAATATTTCGTTCAGTAATAAATGAGAAATATTTGCGATGAGATGTGTTGATCTACGGTAATTGAAGTATATTGTCGAAGGGTGAAAAAATTGAGCCTCGTCACATCCAAATATCCATGTTTAATATCCTACCTTTTATTTTATTCAAAAATTTATCATAACTCTGTGACAAATAAGTTACAATCAAATATTATACATTTAACTTTTCTCTTCCGGTAATTCTGGCGATGATATTTGTTTCAAACGAGAAACTAACGTCGATTGATGATGTGATAACTGACGATTCAGGTTTATGCCTCCGGCACTTTGCAGAACTTGCACCAATCCTGTTCTAACTGTTGTCAAATCACCAAGATCTGCGTAGTTTACAAATTCATTTTTGTTTAGAAGCTTCCCGTCGATTACACCAGCTGTAAATAATTTTTGAGACATTTTTTGTGTTTTAATTCACACATTTTTATTCAATATTTAAATATACATACCCATCAATATTATTTGGGGATATTTTCTGATAACTTTTAATAATTGTCCAACGTTTGCATCTCGGCCAAATACAATCAAGTTTTGAGATGTGAATAGTTGAAGAACTGCTTGATGAGGAGTATTTTTTAGACCTATAGACAGCGTCTCATGTCCATAAGACTTCATACGCATATTAAGTTTCTTCAGAGCAACAGCAAAGTTGAATTTATCCTCTGATGTAAAACTGTTCAAGTGAAAGAATGCAATCGTTCTTGAATTGTTGAACCAGTTCAAAGCATCACGGGCCGTAAGGATCTGCAAGGGATTGTCGGCTCTTTTTCTTTTTAAATTTTGACGTGCTTTTTGGCATAATTCGTCTAGAGATTTGCCTCTTTTTTCACTAAAGTATATTGGCTTCACAAATTCGATCAATCTAGCTCTTTCATAATGCGGAGCTCTGGGTTTTTGGATATTTATTTTTCCACGAAATCTTTTAGGCTGCACAATCAACTGCCTCAGCGGTAATAAACATCCTGTAATATAATGGCACTAGTTTAAAATACATATAGATCTGAATAAAGTTGAAGTAATATTAACTTTACTGAATAGAATCTGAATTTTTTAAAGGAATTAAAGTGCAAAAGATTGAACAATGTTAGATTTTAATAGTTTTTGGGTAGAATTTTGAAAAAGTCTTAAGCTGTTGCTTATTGTTAATATTAATGCAGTTATTGGATTTTTTTTTGGAAATAATGGATAAGAAGGGATGAGATAAACGAAAAAAAATGGTCCAAATTTTCATTGAAATGGTAAATTTGATTTATTAACGATATATCTACGGTAATAATTTCATCATTAATTCAAGTATATATATTTTAATAATAATAGCTAAACATAGCTACGATGCATGTGTGATTCAGTCGTAAAGAAATTCATTAAATAGGTAACATAAAAATTTGTGTCACAGTAAAATTTAAAGTTAATGGAATGATACGAAAGTTTTGGATCGATAGATTTAAAGCTGTTGAGATATACAGACTTTGAGCTCCTGGAAATAAAGATTTTCTTTGCGCGTTTAAAATAATTAACAAATCTTAAGTAAAATCCCATTTGAAATTGATATTTTTTTTTTTAATATGTATATATAAATCACTTTTGATTGTGAATTAGTTATATCATTAAGTACATAGAAAGTATTTAATTATGCATACCATATTAAAATTGAGAATAAAAGAAATAAATTTATATGAAATATTTTATTTATATAATAAATTATAGATATATGGGTTAGACACTTTTCATATTCATAAACTTTCATCTGCGCGTAGTTTTTTTTATGATCCAATTCAATAAAAATCATTTTATTCTATTTAAATCAAGTGTTTTTTTTTTTTTTTTACAGGTAAATAAATATTTACTAACTTATTATTTCATTCAAATAATAATGGTTTTTTTTCTCGTAAAGTTATAATTATTGAATATATGGTATCGGAACGATCAAAAATGTGATATAAATTTGACCTCATTACCGTATCTAATTAATTTATTGAAGATACGCAGCGCCAAAAATCAAACATTATTAATATTACTTGTGTTTTTAATAATACATTTTCAAACCCTTAATTAATGTGGTCTTTGTTAAATAAGTAGAAAAAAAAAACAAAAAACAATTCTACAGATATAAAAAAACTTTGTTAATACATAATGGTGAGCTTGTATTAAATAAAAAGAAAGAAATACAATCAGACGTAAATTAGCTGCTAATTAAATACACCTAAATTCATGTGTGTATTAATTAATTTTGGAATATTATCCTTGAGGCAATAATTGATAAAAAAAAAAAATTGCTAAAGAGATTGAATATTTTATTCTAATTTAATTGGATCTTGAATATTATAATACTTCAAATACTGTTTTCAAAGAGTACATAATAGTATATTTTATACAATGGCTATATTAATGATTAAAAATAATTATTATTTTCTATCGCACCTTAGAAAAAGTTTTTTTTTTTCAATTTTTTTATTTAAAAAAATTTTTTTTGTATTCATTATTTATATACAACTATTTAATTATTTTAATATACAATTTTATTATTTTTTTATTTTTATTTGTTGTCTTTTTCTGTTTCTGTAAAAGTCTGTTTATTATCTTAAATTCTTAAAACTAAACCAAAGGGGGAAATAATAAAAATAGATTATAAGTTTTAAGAAATAAAGAATCTTTGAAGAAAAGAAAAGAAAAAAAACTGCATTTCAATTATAGAGGTAGCTTCTCGCAACTATCAAGTAACGTGTATAAGAAAAAAAAAAAAAAAGAAAAGAAAACAAAACCGTATTCCTTATCACTTTATCTTAGACAGAATAAATGCGTCTTTTATTCTCTCCAATCGTTCCAAACAATTATTACATACTTGAAAATAATGCAATAAAATGCAGTTTGGTGGTTTACGTCCTTATCTAAGTAAAATATCATAATAGTTGTTTAATTATTTTTTTTTCGTTTTCGAATTCGTGCAGCTGCCCGCAAAAAAGATTTTCTAAATAGAATTTTCTTTCATATTAGTTGGAGGAAATTTTCAAAGTTACATACATTACATCGTTTAAACTTTCATATGAAAAATTATATACATATACATTGACTATGTAACATAATGTCTTTAAATTCAATTCTTAAGGCACTTTGTAACGAAAAATATTTAGAAAAAAAAAAAAAAACATTAATTAATTATGCTATATAATTTATAGTGCCACTGCAGTAATTGTTAGCCTCTTGACGTGACTCTATATTGTCACCAAAATTGAGCGACTTCCTATTTTTACCAAGTCTCAACATTGATCTAATACCACCTTTTTTTCTCGATCTTTTATAACGATCATCAAGTGCAGAATTTAGCGAAGCTTGCTTGACGTCTCCTCTGCTATTAGAAAACCCGTCATTTTCACTTCTATAATTATTAGCATCTGATATCTCGCCTTGAACGTCATCTACAAGCCAATGTTTTCTAGGAGAAATGAATTTATTTCTACCAGGTATAGTGTACAAATAATCCGACTCTGTTGAATCAGTAATAATTTTTTTCTGACGATTTTTTTGTTCCTCAAGAAAATTGCTCTCCTGAGCAATGGTCTTTGCTCTAATTTTATCAAAATTATCAACGCTTTGCACCTTCTTTGGAGTCGGAGGATCTTCAAACGAATCGTGTTGATTTTCGGCTTCGGTAGTCTTCCCTTCTCTTCCTTCTCTTAGCTTTTTATTTCTCTTATAAGTATCGGTATTCTTTGCATCCAACGCCGCGTGCCTCTTCTCTGACATACTTTGCCGGCCTAAAGCATCCCTCGAAAATTTATTTCCTGACGAATTCAACTCCTCCAAAGAAAGTTGACTGTCGTATGTCGGATCTTCAGAATATTGACTGTCCTTATCTTCCGAATGTTTCTTTCCCTGGCTTCTATCTTGCTGGCTAGATTCTTCAGCCAATATAGATTCCAGAGAATCTTCTTTGTGGATAAGCCCTAATTTCTGAGCCTTGTTCCCAGGATCTATCCAAGTTTTGTTAGTAGCTAGACAGTAGCTCTCGTTTCTTAAACTGTTTTTATTATACTGTTCAGTAAGTCTATCTATAACTGGGTTCCAAGGAGAAACTGAAGTAGCTGAATTAATCTGCCCATTATCAACTGCGTCTGACTGTGAGTTCAAATCGTTTTTTTCCCTCACTCGATTATCGCTTTGTTTAGATGTAGCATCGCCGATGTATACTCTGTTTATTAGGTCGTTTTTTGATCTAGAATGAGGTAGAGAGTCAGAAAATATTTTCTCGCATCCATCGTATGAAGATACTCTACGAGCAATTGTAAGTGTAATAACTCCGGTAAATGGACTATTAGTATTGAGCATGGCTCGTCTGAGAGTCTCCATTGCATCAGAGTTTGATAATCCCAATAGTGATACTCCGTTGACATTAAGGAGTTGATCGTTAGTTCTTAATCTTCCATCTCTTGAGGCTGCTCCTCCGTGTAAAACGCTTTTAATAAATATGCCTAAATCGACGCTAGAATTATCATCAGTGCTGCTAGTCTTTCCCTTAACGCTTACGCCAAGTCCAGCCTTTTCAGAATCGTGAACAGGAATATCCAAAGTTAATATCATGCGATTTTTTCTTGGAGATAAAACAACATCGTCCGAATGCTTCGGGTTCTTAATATTACTTTTAGTGTAGCTATGCTGTGATTCTATCTTTTCAGGTTCTTCAGAGTCTTTCTTTTTCACCGGAGAACGGCTTGGAGTATTCCAGTATTTTATATTATCATTGCTTTCAGTTGAGTGAGAAGAAACAGTCAATTCTCTAGGAGTATATGATGTTATTAATTGCGGGTCTGTAACTGTGGCAGAAACTTCCTCCTGTCTTGATACTACAATCTTGACTTTACCACCAGGAGGTATACTCCGCAAAAGAGAAACAACTTCAGCCTGATTTTTACCAGTCATTTCCATCTTATTTACTTCCAGTAAACGATCCCCGGGTCTGAGTCTTCCATCCTCTACCGCCGCCCCCTTAGGAAGTATATTTTTAATGTAAATAGGACAATGTCCTCCGGCAGGATTGTCCCTTGTGGTAACACTGAAGCCGAGACCATTGGTGCCCTTGGTAAGTTCAATTTCAATCATTCTTCCAATTTTTCTAGTATTAGCAGTCTGAAGTATATTGTAGTTGCTTCCCTGTACTTTTTTCAGGCTTTCCTCAGCCTCGTTTTTAGAATTATTGCTATTATTTGCATTGTAGTTAATATTCTTTGAGCTCTTATCGCTTTTTATTGTCTTTCTGTTCTTCATAACATATATTTTAAGGCACGGTTCATTCATAGCGCTCATAAATATATCTTGTACTTTAGAAAATGGTACATGTAGCAAATTGTGACCATTTATTTTAATGATCTTATCGTGTAACTCGATTTGTCCATCCCTAGCTATCCGACCATTAGGTTCTATCCTCTCTACTCTAAGCCCTTGATCATTTCCCAATAAATCATAGCAAGGTACGACGTGTAAACCCAGAGGCCCGGCTTCATTTTTAATAACGACTTCATCAGCCTCCGTAATTCCGTTAAAACAGTAATTATCATTCTTAGTAACAGCCAGGTCAAAATAAGACTTCGAATCCTGTCCAAGTGGTTCTTTTCGTCTAGATTCTCTGGGCAATGATTGAGCAGAGTAAGGTGTAAGTAGACAAGGTTCTTTGGTAGATAATGAATGCATAGACAATCTCTTGGCACTTTCTCGTTTAATATGGCTTGAAGAGTAATGAGCTGCTCTAGCGTTTACAACATAATGTTGATCTTTGCTATCAGAAGAGTGAAAAAAATCTGGGCTATTTGTGCCAACGGAACTTGCTCCGTCTCCCCCAACGTGGAGTTGCGATTCTCCAGAAACAAAATGGGCGACTATTTGCTCTCTGTCATCCGCTACGTCGCAAAGACGGTCATCAGGGTCTAGCAAACCTCCACCAGTCAGAGAAGACAAACTGTTTATAGATAACCAAGCATCATTTCTACCAGTTGCTTTTTTGTAACGAAGTATTGCCTCTCGCATCAAATCTTTGACCAGAAGGGTACCGTCCCCGCAGGGTACGACTACTCTTATATTGTCAAAACACACTGTTACCTTCATTCTTAAACAGGGATCATACCTGTTAAGTATGTATGTATTATTGTTGGGTAATTTTCGGTTTTTATAAAACGTTTTTCGTTATTTACGCGAAGTTAGTATTATTTTTTTTACTCGCAGTTTTCTTGGTTAGGTTAATTTTTTCAGGAGTATCTTTTGCTTCGTTGAATATTGCTAAGCTGTGTTATTTAAATAATGTTTGATAGTTTTTGTTGGAAATAATGATTCACAGGTATAAATCAGCAGCAGTAGTAAAAGAGGTAGTAGTAGTAGTAGCAGCAGCAGCAACACCCACAATAATAATAGCACTTTAAATGGTTTTAAAATGTTGTTAATAGTTTAGTTAGATTTTTCGAGTATTTAAGGATTTGTTAGGAGTCGTTTTTACGCGAATAAATACGTTTGATAATGCGTCGTGTTTATTTAAAGCTTTTTTATTGTCGTATATTTAAGAACAGACGCATTCGCCATTACGTTGTTTCGGTTCACCATCTCTCTCTTAACTCAAGGATCATTGGAAATGGGATGAAAGCAGATAGCAGAAAACATGCCGTAAAAATTAAACTACATGTATACATAACAGTGTGTGTATAGGTGTCGAGTAATATCGCGCAGTCCGGCCAACAAAATTTTATGATAAAATGAGTGAATGTTTAGCCGATTTTAATCTAATTCTTATTTTATAATGAATAACTAATTACCTTTGTTCAGAAGTGACGTCATTACGATTTTTATAACCTTCACAAATCACTTGATATTATTTAGTTTCAAACTATTAGGTTACGGTAATATTCCTTTATTATTCCATACTCCCATTCGACTACGGAAATACGGTTTTAATTCCGTTGTTCCTTATTCACAGTACGCAGCTTAATGTGTGAGGCGGTGCTTACGAAATCGAAAATAAATAAAATTCTCACAATTTCTGTCCCGGAGGACATATATTTACTTAAATTACATCAATACGTTTTGTTTCAAACTAATCAATTGCAAATACCGATAATAGATACTAAATAGAACTGATATAACCAAAAATATTAATAATCTGGTATGACGTCACAGTTTTCTTTGGTTACCTTCGCTAATGCAAGAGATGGCGCTACTCTCAACGTGTGACGTCATAGTTTTTTTTTTAATTCCCTTCGCTAACGCAAGATAGCGCGAGCGTCAACGGCCTTCAGCTGTTTTTTCGATATCAAAGTTCGGTTTTAGACTTAAAATTGAGAATGTTTTAAAGACGTAACGTATTTCATCCCTTTAGATCGTGATAATATCGAAATATTGCGGGATTCAAAGGATAAAATATAGCGCAGAAAAACAGCGTCGAGTTTCGTGTCTCGTGCTTATCGCATACTTCCTGATGTCATATCCGGCAGACGCCCTGTCACTGTGCACTTGTGTCAGTCAAGCGTATAGTGTTTAATGTTAAGTGAATTTTTTTTTCTATTTTAATAATACTATTAAGAGTAAATAAGAATTTTCTACGTGACAGAAGTGTTCTTGGTTGACAGTAGCGGTATTATTTCGGTAAGCAACACATTATTACATAGCTATTTCAATAAAATATAATATTACTTAGCGGCTTAACCAGTAGCGGCTCGTATGTGTATGTATAGTAATACTAACATTGCGAATAACGTTGCACCCTTTAACTATGCATGCATTCATACGTATGTATATGTGCATTTTATTCGCACAACATTATGAATCTGAATCGTTTATCTCGTCGTTCTTAAACCCGAATCAACACATCGGAATTCGTTCTCTCAAAACTCATCCAATTTATCTAGCCGGTAGAGGACTAGAAAATATTCCGTTACAATCATTATCATCAGACAAAAATGCACTCGGCTCTCTTCTCATACCCCCCACTGAGCGAATGCCCTTTCCTTTCTCGTAAATGACTCACTCTGGCACCTGGCATGCGTCAAGGGAGTCGGCACGATGTTTTAAGGCTAATTATCTACGTGACACGTAATTTAAAATCTCAGAAAAATTATGTGTAGTATTGCGTGTATCTATGCATAATTTTATCAAGCATGTTTATTTTTCTTTTTCCTATAAATTATTATCGTTATTTCCTCTGTATTGTCGGGGCTATTTCAATTTATAATAGACAGGCAGCCATAGAATCTGCGTACATACATACTGTGCTGTGTTTACTGAGGCTTCACAATCAATTAGCTATACAGAAATCTGTTCTTTTATTTATTTAGTTCTTTTTTTATTTATCGTTTGTTTAGGATAAAATACAATGAATAAATATGCATCGTCATTTGTTGAACGAACGCGTGAATGATTTCGTTTTATTTCCGCTTCGTAGAGTTTATTTGCCATGTGTATAATAAATGGTTAAACAAGAACGGTAATACATAAATTTAAAAGATCCCGTCCACCTCTCCTCATCATCAGATCGTATAATATACGGAATTCTAGAAACTAGCGGATGTACAGTTATCGCAGATTGTCGGCACGCGAAATGAATAGTAACAGTTTCTATCAACGATTACTTGAAAAGTACGATTTAATTTTTTTTAAATCGTTATGTTTTATTTAGGTCTAAAAATAGCAACGATTAAAATATCCCGTAACGATACTGCAACAATTTTCCTATATGATTTTCACAAGCTTTTTAATGTCCGACATTGTATATACATGTATTATACCTATATACAAATTTATACAACTTACCGGTTTTATTGCTTTTCAATTCTATGCGCATAATTAACTTAAATTTAATTTGGCTAGTTCATCGACCAATCAGTGATTTTAGAAGGTAGAAAGAGGAGTAGGTATGAATTAAAGTAACGGGAAAAATGGTCTTTTTAACTAGAGATTTTCAACTCCAAGATCTCAGTCTTCGATTAAACCAACAAAGCGATACTTAGAGCCTAAAGAAAATACCCGGTTATTTTTTTTCTCATCTTGTTTTATTAATTTTATTTTAATAATTCAACATTATCAACTGGCGGGTTGTCATTGTAAAGATTAGATTTCATTATATTGCGTTAACTGTTCGTCATCGTCATCGTCATCGCCACGCCACACCCGTTTTCAATTACTTTGATATACATATCATAATACGAATTAATTTTCATTCTCAGTCGCAAAAAAAAACATGTCAGTTACTGGGTGGGCGCCTTGACGGTTAGACGGTCTTTAACTTCACCTTTTAAGTGGTGTTAGAATTTGTTTGATTAAATTTATCAGTTGGTGATTAACGGTTCTTTTTCATCATCGTCACCGCTCTATTATAGAATAGTTATCTCAGCATAGATTTTTTTTTTTGGTTATTTGCTTTCATTTATTTCATTTATTTACGACAATGCCACATATAGAGGCTAAAGAATCCGCTTCTAGGATGTTTGCGGAGGATTACAAAGACTTATTAACGCTTTGGAAAAATCGTAAGTAATTGTTTATTTTTTTAAAATTGTTTTTCCATTTATTCAAATATAGGTAACTTATCAAAAGGATATACATATATTTATTTATTTTAGGCGTTAATCGCTATTTCTATAATTTGTACCAACGATTTTACAAAAAAGTTTTCAAAAAATTGAACGAGTTATGACGATTTTTTGTGAAGGGTTGCATCGCCCACAACGCTACAGCTAATCGCCCCGCTGTGATACGGGGTAGATCATAACGGTCCTTAGCGCGCGGTAACCTTCTCTGAATTATACCTAACGGTATACATAAATTGAATCCAACAATACGATGCTTTGTAGGTAAAAATCGGCCTGTTTATTCAGTTACTCGTAGTTAGTTTTTATGAAGAAAAAAAAAGTAGCATCCACCGAAACGTCGGGCATTTCAAAGTGTTCATCATGACGCGAGCATTGCCGCGAAAAAATGGAAAAAAAGTGAGATCTAACCAGTAGTCTATACGCCAAGTAACTTTCTTACAATTTAATTGTTCAAATAACGCTTGTAATGAAGCAATTCATTTTCGAAAAAAAAAAACAAAAAAAAAACAAGTTTCAAATAAAAAAGGTTTACTAATCATTTAAACCGTATTCAGAAATTATAATTTCTTAGCGTATTTGTTATTAATATCGTAAATCTGAATCAATTTGGTGTACCGAATTCACAGTCGAGTCCGTCGTCTAAACCGAGTTCTATACTCGAAGTCCAACCCCCCACCGTACGGCGTACGTGTTCGACTTTCGAGATCCTTCCGAGGCTCACTTCATTCCTCATTCGCCCGTTGGCGTTCGAGTCCGTAAGATCGCGGTGTTGCTTTGTTGGGGGGGAGAATGGGTGTGTGTTTGTGTGTGTGTATGATTGACAACTGAAATTCACCGTTCTACGTACAGTAGATAAAGTATTGTTTATTAAATAGGAGAAAATCAAGGTGCTAATAAAACCTCAGAGTATGATTAAACCGTATAATAATAAACTAATTTAAATCACGTATGTATTCGAGTTTACTGTTATTTCATGATCGTAAAAAGATTATTTTTTTCCTTTTTTATTTCTTAAACAGAGGCTCGAAGGGGAGCGGCGAATAGATAGATACATGTACTAAAATGTCGAAAGTCGATGCAACCGGGATGAATTATTTTTATATTTAATTTCTGGACCGTTGATAAATGACGATTCTATTTCTAATTCAATAAGAAAAACAAACAATTGAATAACGAAAGTCATAAATCGAACAGAAAAAATTCAAATTCTATTTATACATTATTATAGGTGTGGAAATGGTAATCACTAACCACTAATATTAATATGCGATTAGATTTTTGTCTTATCTGCTTTTAAATAACGAATAATCTGTCCCAGTTATTTCCTAGCTTCGCTAATCAATGACCTGTTAATTATTTATAAATATTAATAATAATATTAGAAGTAATAATAATATTTATTTAATCTTCGAATATTTATTACTTTATCAAAATTATTGAACACAGCGCGTAATTATTGATTAGATAAAAAAAAAAATATTATCTATGAAGTGTTCGTGTATTTATCAGTAAATTTCAAAATTAGGAATAAAATAGCCTAATTCAAACTAACAAAGGAAAAGAAAAGAGAGAAACTGAATTTTGTTGATTTTATATGTTGTATTTATTATATGTTAATAAAAGTTAATTAATTAATGTAATAATTAACGAATAGGATAATTAAAAGATTTTAAAATCTAAAAATAGGTATAAATAAATAAATAAATTTTGTTAATTTAATAACGACGTTAATTATTCTGTAATAATTAATAAAAAAAAAAATAAGTAAAATTCATAATTATAACAACGCAGTAATAATCAAATGATAAGTACAAAGGTATTATTAGCTTAAATAGATATTTATTAAATTTTGACAAAATAAAAATTAAAGAATTAAATTTGGATAAAATATATCAGCAAAGATGTTTAAATGTTGCGCGTGTAACAAGAAGTCTAAAAAAGACGAAGCCAATGGTCAATTGGCGAAAAACGAAAAGAAAACAAAAGCCGGTAAATCTCCAGATCCAATAAAAAATGTAGATATAACTCAGACGGAGATAAAGCTAGAGAGTAGTGAAAGGGTGAACAGAAATTCACCAAAAGATGATGATAAAGATCGAGGATTGACGGCGGAGAAAATCGAAGCAAATTCTTCCTCCGAAATAGAAAACTCTGGCTTAGAAAATGATGAGAAAATAAAGGCAAATTTATCGAAAGAAAATTTAAATAACGATACTGATGATGTTGAAAATGGTGAAACTCAAACTATTTCACCCATGACTCAGTCACCGGATAAAATTCCTAGTCCGCAAAAAAGTTTTTTATATGGAGCTGCTGGTTATATCGAAAGAACTATTGACGACGGACCAGAAGAGGAGGGAGATGATTCTGTATTCGAAACTGAACTGCCATCGGTAGAAATCAATCTGAATAAAAAAACATTGCCAGGTACTTAAAATTTTTCAACAAAAAACGAATTCAGATTAGAAAAATAAATAAAATAGAAAACTTCGGAGGCACTATTGCACAGTTAAAATCTTGCAGTCTTTAATTTTTTGGTCGTTTTGATAATTTAGAAATAATTGAAAAAGATAATACTTTGTTCTTCAATTATAATTGAATTGATTCTTAGCACTCCAGAGAAATAAAAAAAAAAACAACAGAAATTTTCACATTCCTATAATTTTGTAAATTATTATCAGACAGTTTTGAATAATTTTTTTTTTTATGCTATCGAGATTCGAAAATGTACATAATATGTTATATATATACATGTAGTTCTATTGCTATGTACATACATACATAAACGTAAAAAAACAAAACAAAAACAAATTCTGACAATAAACCAAAGGAGTAGCTCCGTTAACGAGATGGCTATCTCAAGAAGAGACTGATAACATATCAGAGGGATGTGGAGGAATGCAAGAACCGCCTGCTACACCTGTAGCTAGAGATGAACTAGCTTTACGTCGGCACAGATTTTTCTCCGATCTTCTAGAAGCTGCACAAAATACTTCTGAACATAGAGTGAGATTCGATCCGCTAGGACCAACAGTTCACACCGGTTAGGGACCAGGAAATAATATAATTATCAATCGTTGCATGTTATACATTTGTATATCTGTTGTGACGATATAATTAATACGGTTTAATATAATCTTTATTTTGTATTAAATTATAATCAGTAATTGGAAATACTTGATAAAAAAACAAAAAGAAAACGAAAAGATTCTACAAACAATTTGGTAGCTAATATTTTAATTTTTTTTTGTCTGGGGATAAAAACTAGAAACTCTGCGAAGAAATAGAATTTTTTTTTGTATTCCGAATAAAAGTATGATTGAAAAACATTCGGCAATTGTTATTAATAAATACGTAAAAGTTACGTGTGAAATAACTAACGCCTACAAGTATATCTCTTACTTCATTCGTATATCATCCCTCTCTGTTTTTGCCAGTTATCTAATAATAGATCGGTATATTCTGGCATCTTGTATCATCATACGTAAGACATTTTAGTCTCAGACTAGTTTCTGGAAAGAGAATACATAGGTGTGTCCAGAATCGCTCGAATTTTAATAATCCAGATAAAAAAAAAGCTAAAAAATTATCAGCGTTGCTAAGTTATAAACTATTTACTAACTCATTAATCTCTCCTAGTTTCTAGCTATCCCTTAATAATTGTTAAACCTTCTTCTCATCTCAAAATCATAAAATTTCTTTAATTAACAATTATCTCTGTGATTTACGCTTAAACTTGATATTCAATTGTATAATTATGTTACTAAACTTATATAGATCAGTTCTAGACCCTTGAAAATGATAATCTGTCTTTTATTCTATCTCATTATAGTATGCGTAGCTAGTTTGCATTGCTGTGTAAATCCGTTAGCTGTGGCTTTATGGAAATGAAAATAATCAACTTTATTCAGATCGCTTATAATTCAAAGTTTGAATTTTTGAATTTTAAACAGGCTGTGAACCTGAGAGCAGAGAGGATCAACTTGAGGATTTGGTTACTCGTTTAGAAAACGTAACAAGACGTCTGGAAAGGGTTCCAAACTTAGCTCAGACTCAGGAGACTGCTGTTCAAACAAAAACACCATCACCAATAAAACACCCTACTTCAGTATCAGAAATATCTCCAGAAGTCAAGATGTCTGTTGCAGGATATGAGGATATTATCGCTGGACCAGTTCAACAGTATTTACAACTAAGTCAAAAAATCGGTGGCGATGTATTGACTCATAGTAAATTGGTCGAAAAAGCATTTCAGTTAGTAAAGATGTTCTTTTTTCAAAATTATTACGCTGAATAAATTCCGATACTTTTTAAAATTCTCCTGTATCTTCTCAATTTTTTATTTTTTTGTTTTATTACAGAGTTCAGCTACAATTTCTTCAAACAGCTGCCTCTCATCCAGCTCCGGCTAATCAATCGCAACAAGTCGCTCTTTTAGCTCCAACTTCTACCCAAATTCAAAGTATACAAGAATTTAGAGAAAAGAGTAGAGGCTCTCCATTCTTTAACCATCTATCTGCTATCAGCGAAAGTATTCCTGCTTTGGGATGGGTCGCTGTATCTCCTACGCCGGCTCCTTATGTCAAGGAAATGAATGATGCTGGACAGTTTTATACCAACCGTGTCTTAAAGGACTGGAAAGAGAAGTAATACTTGTTTGTTTAATCATTCTCGCGAATTTATATCGCAGAATAACTTGCGGAAATCGTCTTCCTTCAATTATTTCCCTATTAGCTATGTTGTAAGTCTGTTTTTTTCTTTTGCAGGGACAAGAATCACGTCGAATGGTGCAAGGCTTGGGTTCAGACCCTTACCGAACTACAGAAATATGTTCGACAAAATCATACGACTGGTTTGGTATGGGCCAAGACTGGTGCTCCTGCTGTACCCGCTGCTCCAGGCGCTCCCCCTCCACCGCCGCCTTCAATGCCTATTGGTGACGTTGCTGCAGACCTCGGAGAAGATAGAAGCGCTCTTTTTGCCCAGATTAATCAAGGCGAAGGTATCACCAGAAGTAAGTGTAAGAATGAAACGGTTGATTTTGTTTATTTCGTACATTTTGTATTTTCGATTGTTTCTTCGGTCTCTTTACTCAGCTTGAAATAGAAATTTATATTCTTGTTATTCCCGGTAATATTTAGGCTTGAAGAAGGTTACTTCTGATATGCAAACGCACAAGAATCCTGGCTTGAGAACTGGCCCAGCTCCATTTAAGGCGCCTGTTAGCGGACATGGTAATTCTGTTTCCAGCGGTGCTATGAAACCAGTAGATAAGCCCCCTGTATTCTCACGTGATGGGAAGAAGTGGCTTGTGGTACGTGGTTTATGTAATACAATGATTTTTGATGTATTAAAAATATAGCTGATTTTGATGTATAAAAATATAGCAATATCGCATTTTATCAGGCAGAAATAATATCCGGATTTTGATATGCATATTTCAGGAGTATCAAAAAGGGAACAAGAATTTACTGATTGAAAATGCAGAAATGAACAACGTGGTTTATGTATTTCGTTGCGAAGATAGCACGTTGGTAGTTAAAGGAAAAGTTAACTCTATTGTATTGGATTCATGCCGCAAGACCTCAGTCGTTTTTGATTCTCTTGTATCCAGCGTTGAGTTTGTTAACTGCCAAAGTGTACAGATGCAGGTATGTTTGTATTCTTTATTTTTTCAACGAGTATTTAATTGAAATTTGTTATGAAGATATTCATTACTGAGACTTGAAGAATAATACTCATGAAAATATGCTCATGAATATCCTTAATGATGATATTAAATAAAAGACTGCGATTCGTTTTTATGATATATTATTGATCCAACTTGAAAACAGATTATTAAAATATCTGTAAAAGATTAAAAACAATAAAGATACATGTTTAAAAAAATAAACAAAAAAACAAAAAGCTTTAATACTAAAAGACTAACAATTTCACAGCGTCTAGCATTTTTTAGGTAAATATTCTTTACAAGTTGTTATAATTCTTCTGTCTGATCTTTGATACCAAGACCAAGTTTGTTGTATAGTCTATGAGTTCTTCTACATTCAAAGAAGTTTGGATCGGTAACTAACATCTCAGATAAAACAATTTGTTCCTTTTGTATGAAATCTTTGGATATATCAAAGACATCGTTCTTGGTATTGTACAGAGACCGTTTATCTTTAGGAAAATCTGATACAGATGTACTAGTATTTTTAACAGATGGTTTAGCAGAAACTTCGATCTCTTTTCGCTCAACTTTAAGCTTGTTTGATAATTCTAAACTACTTGTTGAGAGCAGTTTGTTCGCTGTTGCATCTACACTTTCAAACAGTTTAAAATTTTCATTAAATTCATTCATATCTGCTGAATCTTTTCTTCCTGTTTCTAAGACAGTTTTAGTCACAATGCAAGCCTTTTCGTTTCCATTTTTACTCAGTTTACTGTCCGACGTAGGACCTACTAGATTCATTTTATATTTTCCTTCTTTAGATTGATCAGATTTTAGATTTCTTAGAGATAAACTTTGGCACTTTGGATCTAACTTCTTATCACAAGATATCAAATCCTTTTCATTTACGTATTTGATTAGTTCTTTTGCGTCAACACTTTGAGCTTCATTCTGATCGGAATCAGATATTATATTTATGTATATAACTGTGCATTCTTTAGTCAATTGTCCCGAATGTCCCACAATATTAGATGTACCAGTGAACTCACTGGGAATCAATTGTTCAATTTTGCAGTCTTTATTTTCCACAAGGTCAGGCTTTGCATTCAGACATTCTTGCTTGTTATCACTGCTTTTTGAGGGCAGAGTGTACGAGTGTTTACTATTTAATGATTTTCTACTTCCATGAGTCGAATTTTGTTGCATACCTTTTGTATGTTCATTAACATCGCTAGCTGTTCTTTTCGTCTGATCATTACTTTCCGTTACTTCAATTCTCGGTGTATTTAATCTGCGGACTGGACTTCGCGATCTTGCTTTAGCTTCCATTGACTTCTCTCGCCTTGGAACTTCGATTCTTGATTTTAAAACCGGTATACGTGATCTTGAGATTGATCTCACTTTAGAATTACTTTTTTCTAACTTAAAGCTTGGCAAATGTTTCATATTTTGTTGATTCAAACTGCTACTGCTCTGCTCTACGCAAATTTGTCCATTTAATTGTGATTTTTTATCATTAGATGGTAAACTTGATGTACATTTAGGTATTAGTTGTGCTTTTGTCAAAGATTCGTGATTTGAATCTAAATTATTCTGGGCTTTAACATATTTTATCGGTATTCCTGCATCCGTGGCTTCAATCTCTTCAGACTCATTTGCGTTTACTTTTACCATTCGCGATTCGGAAAGGTAGTATTTTTTTGCTGATAAATTTATCGGTGGGCTACCTTCGGCTGAACTTGAGTTGCTTGGTAATTTAGACCAATCATTAGCATCAACGTATACAGAAGACGTGTTACTTTTTGTTAAATCATCTCTGTGATTGGAGACAAAGTTTGAATTTTGAGATGTTAAAATTACACTCGATACTGCAAAATCATGATTGCTTACATCGAAGTATGACTCTGATGTATCAGTGCTAAAATTAGTGATACTTGACTTAGACAATTGGTTTCTCTTTGTGTTTGAAATCATTTTTTTACTCTCTAAGTTTGTGTCGCATTTTGAACTATCAGAATTTTCATCGGCGATTGATATGAGTTTATTTTTAATATCTAGTCCACTTTCTTCTATTTCAAGATTTTTACTTTTGTTTACTTCTTTTTCTATAAATGATTGCTTAGATTTTGCTTCAGGTAATTTATTATTATCATTAGTAGAAATATCTGAAATTAAGTTTACGAGAGTCTCTATGCGGCTGCTGTGGCTTTTATCTTTTATAACTTCGTTTTCTATGTTGTTAAAAGATTCAGTGATGTTCACTGTCTTACTATTGCTATTGCAGACCACCGTTCGACCAGTCAGGGGGCTAGATTCTTCATCGTTTTCATTCTTTTCTGAATTACATTCGCTTATATCTAAAGGCTTTGTAAAAGCATCGAGAGTTTTTAATTTACTGAATATATCTTGTTTTCTTTGTAGTTTTTCTTGATCTAACTTAGAATTAAATAGATCTGATCTTTCCAAACGATCCCTTGAAGATTCATTACTAGCTGACATATTTTGGTCCTTTGTTTCTGGTTTGTTTAGTTTATTTGAAATGACTGAATCCGCAATCATTTCCGATATCTCTTCTATAATGCCTTTGTCCTGCTTAGGTACACTTAGTTCTGAAAGGGAGACGAAACTGTCCGGTTTTTTGGTTTTTCGATTAAAACTGTATCTCAAATCTTCACCAGCTGTTGCAAAATTTCGCCCTTCATAGTCCGTTGAGTTTAGCATCATTAACTTTTGTTCTGTGATAGTGTCTATGTTTTTTGATTCTATATTTGATAATGCATTGACAAAATTCGACATACTTTCACTGCTCGACGATTCACTTATAGTATTCCATGATATTCCTTTTTCAGAATCTATAGAACTTAAACTTTGAAAAAATTTTAGTTTTGATTCAATTTTTGTCCCAATTTTATCTGCGAGTGAATCTACCTGCCCTTTTATTTCGCTCAATGAATCTCCACATCTTTCTTTTATAGTTTCTCCAATTTTCTTTATATTTTCCAATTTATTCAATTTCGGCGAATTTTCGACACAAATTTTAATGATTTCTTGCTGGTTTAGTATATCTTGGGATTTTTTTGATGTAATAGGCTTTGATATCTCGTCAAAAAACTCGATTTCTGGTTTAATTTCATAACTCTTTAACTCCGAGTCAGAAACTTGAGAGTTATTATTGTCTTGATGATTATTAACAATATTCAATTCTAAGTTCCCTTGTTTTACGCACAAGTTCTCCACTTCTTTTAGTCCGTCTCCGTCTGCTACACATTGATTTAATTTTTGTGCACTAGCATGTTCATTATCCGTTACATTATTAGTGCTAAAATATTCCGAGGAACTCACATTAACTGCGCTTCTTGAATCTCCACAGCATTCACCTACTAATATAACTTTACTGCATTTTAAATCTTCTGTATTTTTATTCTGGTTGAAAAACTTGTCAGAGTCATCGCACAAATTTGTTTCGTTAAATGCTCTTGAAAGTATGTAAGTTCTGCTAGTCCTTTCCGTTGAACTGCCAGCAGATTGTTCTTCGGAAATAATGTCTAACAGTTTAGATCTGAAATGATTTTCTGTCTTAGATCTTGACGTATCATCAGATTCACAATCGCTGCTTTCATTTCTTGAACTTTTTTCTTCACAAATTTCTTCATTGTCACCATGTATTTGCATCAGCAATACTTTTTTGAACTCCAATGCTTCCCGTAGCAGAGTTGTCGTTGATTTATCATCCGTATCGCTATCTTTTGATAATTCAGTTCGACTAGAAGTTTCAGATATAAAATTCACGTCTTCTTCAGTTTCCATTCGTTTCTGACGATTGGATTTGGCTTGAGGCGATAAAACATAGCTCATACTTTCCTTCGAAATATTTTCTATTTTAGCAGTTGTATTCAAGTTTATATTATTTTCTATTATTTTTTTATCATTTACAATGTTTTCCGAGCTTCTTAAAATGCTTTTATTAAACTCAAAAGGATTCTGCTCAATTGAAATCAGTTCTCTATGTGAATTTAGATCGTTATTCCGTGCATAAGTTGGTTTTATACCAAACGAGCTAACAGAATCAAGTTCATTTGACAAATATTCTTCTCTCTTTATTATTTTTGGCAAACTTTTGACAATTCCTGAATTTCTATTACTTGTTTTAATCTCCAAAGCAATTTCCGAGCTTTTTTTACCCTCCAGTCTTCCGTCGACATTGCTTAATGACTTTGAGCTTTTTATAACACGATCAATATCGTGTAGACTCTCAAGTTTTTCTTTGACTTTATTCAGCGTTTCGTTAGTCGATATCTTGGTCTTATTTTGCCTGGGATTTTCGGCTTCTACGCATTTATCGCTAGATGATAATGTTTTGAATTTATCAGACAAAAACGTGATGCTCAAACCCGGTGGCAGGAGTTTTGATCTATTAGAACTCTTCAAAGGATATCGTTCGTCGGTGGCATGAAACACGGAATCTTTATGCTCGAAATTTGACGTAGAAAATATCCGATTTGATGGAGTCAAGTCACTTTCACTCACCTCTTCGGTATCCCTATTCTTACACTTGTAAATTTCGTGCCATTTCTTTTGGTCTATTAAAAAACGATGACTGTTTTTATCCGACTGAAAGAAACAGGAAATATTATTTGTATATGTTATCAGCTGTTGTGGTATTCCCTTTTTCACTCACCTCTGTTCCTTTTAATGAATTATCATCGCTTATGTCTGATGAGTTATCAAATAATCCCAGGCTTCTGTTACTCTCGTTTATCTCATCCATATATCTTCTGCATTCAGCCGCTGTTTTAATGAGCCTGACATAATCGTTGCAATTATTTTCTCGGTTTAGTAATTTCAGAGTTTCTTTAGATTTCAATGGCTCAAAGTGATCATTTCTTGTTTCAAATTGGGAAATTAAATTCTGATCATCCGAATCCAACTCTTCAGAGTTTTTTTTAATAAATTTTGAAATGTATCTGAAAAATAGTTTTTCTCATTACCTTGAACGGTAATTAGTCTTTATTGAATTGTTAAACTCTTTTTTACCCATGCAAATGATGCTTTGTCCACATATTTTGCCTGCTAGTATTTGAAAGAGTTAGTTTAACGTTTCTTAGCTCGTTTAAACTAGGTGTTGGAATTTCGTGAGGCATTGGCCATGTTCCATATTGCATTTTGTAAGTTAATATGTTGATCTTTAATTCCAAATCTTGCATTTTGAATCCGACTTTGATGAGGTCGTCTTTGGCAAATTCATTTCCATTTTTGTTCAACCACCTCATTTTGTAGTATACAGTGTGAAGTAGCATCGAACATAGAAGCATAACGGCTAAAATCTTTAAAGAAAATTGTTTTACTTGATTAATTTATTCAAAAAATATAAATACAGGTTTAGTTTTCTTACACGCCATAATTGCGTCTCCCCAGTTACACCGTCTATAACATCGGTAACTATCTCCGACCATATGTAACTGATCACAGCTATCGGACACTCTTTCCAATCATATTCACAAATCAATCGAACAGGTTGTAGATTACCTCCTACGATTTTGAAGAGGATATATTATCATTTACTTTGTTTAGGGAGTATAGAATTATAAAAACGTACCAAAATTCCACCTCATAGCTACACTTGTATTTAAAAATAAAAAATTGGTAGTTGAAACTTGGCTTATTTAAGCAAGGGTCGAGATGTTATCGGATATAAATAAAAAAAAAAATATATATATATATTATATGTCTTTGACGTTTTTTTTAATTCTATGACATATTTCTTCGAGACAATTGAAAGTGGCTTAGAAATATTTCTAGCTGTTGCATAGCGACACAGATTTTTTCAAAATAGTAATTATTCTTTTTATCTTTATCGGTTTTTCTAGGTTTTAGGCAAAGTACCTACTATTTCTATCGACAAGACTGATGGCTGTCAGATGTACCTTAGTCAAGAGTCACTTCAAGTTGAACTTGTGTCCAGCAAATCTAGCGAAATGAATGTTATGGTACCGAAAGGGAATGGGGATTACGTGAGTCTCTTAAGTTTAATTATTATTGAAAAATTATTAATTTTAAACAATTTTTTGTTGATATTTTATAGTGTCTAACGTATTTTTTTAACGATTTTTTTTAATTATTTACAGACGGAGTACCCAGTACCTGAACAATTCAAGACAACCATAAGTCCGACGGGTCTTTCGACAACGGCCGTCGACTCTTTGGGTTAAAATGAAAAATGAAAATTTATTTCATAATTTTACCGTAAAAGATCATCATCATCATCTCACGAGTTAATATATGAGACAGACACGCGGTAGAGCGATATTAATATCAGTAAGAGAAAAGAAAAATATCAATTTATTATTTATTATAATTTACCGAAAAATAATGATCGAATTGATAATCAATTGATTATTATATTATGATCCCATGCGCAGGACTTGACTATTAATATAAAAAAAAAAAAAAAAAAATCATGATAATTACTTTTTATTTTAATTTTTGCTTTTTTAACACTTATACACTTATTGTATCGATGATTCAGTATTCTGTAGAAAAGAACTAAAAGAAAAAAAGAAAAAAAGAAAGAAAGAAAAAGAAAAGAGAGGAAACAAAAAACGAAGAAAAATAACCATTAACGATAGATATTGATCTATGATAAATAGACATATCGCGTCGTATTTAATATTTGATTAATTGATTAATATTTTATTCAACAAATATTGCGGTTTGGAAATTTCTTCGCTCTAAATTATATTAAATTAATCCCATTAAATGGAGATTATATTATTATTATTATTATCAATATTATTATTATTATTATTATTATATGTATATCAATACCATAGAATAAAATCTTAATACCTGATAAAAAAAGAAGAAGAAGAAGAAGAAGAAGAAAAAGGAAGCAGTTTATACAACTAATACCTATTTACCATTTCTCGGAATACTTTAAATACCTAATAATCAGCTTAATTAAGAAATGAAGAAGAATATACGTGATGTGATACGATAAGAAGAAAGAAAAAACAAAATAATTAAAAGAAAGAAGAAAAGCTAAAAATCACTATTTCATAAGGGGAATAAATAAAAAAGGACATGAAATAATGCGATATTTCTTGTACGAGTATTAAGAACTTTTATTATCAGTTCTATGCTAATATAATAAATATCTGGAAAGAAAGAAAAACTTAATAATTTTTATGTATACCTAAAGGAACCGTTTTGATGTTTATTATAGAACGGTTTTTATTTTTATTTTTTATTTTATTTTATTTTTGGTTTGGTTTTTAAGCTATTCAATTAGATGAGGTAATTATTACAAACTAGATGGAGGAATTTTGGTGTTTGGACAAGAGTTTTATTTCCATCCTTTTATGATCTAAAAACTTTTTTATACATTTACACCGTGTTTTTCTACTGTAATTAAACTTTTGCCCAAACTAACTAAAAATGATTATCAATATTCAGAGAATTGTAATCAACCTTAAAGCGTAAAGTGGCTTCCAAAGTTTAATGATTATTATATTAAATTAATAATTATGAAAAATAACTGAATTCCTCCTATCGTGTATAAAATAGAAAGAGACCCTTTTGTGAAAGAATACCTGGAAGAAGAAATGTCTTTTATTTAATAATTAGACTATTTTTTATCGGTCTTGATAACACGAAATTGAAATTTAAATTTCAATGAAAAACAAAAAAAAAAAAATTTAAATTCAAATAATTCAAATACTATGTATGCAATGAGTGTGTGGTGGGCGTACAATTTTCAACTTAGTTTTATGTGATTTTTAACTTTCAGTATAATCTTAGCTTGTAAGTTGTTTAGCTTTAAGTAATTCGTAAAGTAAATAAAATCACGGACTAAAAACTACTAAAATATTAAGGTATACTAGATGAGTTGTGTTTAAAAAGTATTAATGAATTTTTAATTCTATTACAATTACAATTTAAAAGTATAATTACTTAATTCACTCGTAATCATCAAAAAACAAAAAATATTTCGATTTTCTATTCTGTTTTCATTCAAGAAAAAATACGTAAACTTTCGTTCTTTTGGGATACATTAGTAACAAAAAAAAAAAGAATAAAAATTGCTCAAAACGATTTATTTTCTCATGCAAAACCGGCGCGATTTTCTTTTCCATTAATGAATAATATTTACAAATTTTTCTTTTTCTTTTTTTTTTTTAAATTTATTTATTCATAAATCAATATCAACTAGCCAAAGTCAATGGGTCGAAATTATTCTCTTCCACGTTTGTTCGAAATAATGCAATCTTTTTATCAAATAAAGTGTGTAATCAAAAAGTATAAATCGATAATTTACGTAACACAAACCAATCGCAATTCCTTTCTCTCTCTCTCACTCTCTTTCTCTCTCATTAAATCCACGATCCAATTAATTTCAATTAACATCTATTTTTTTTCTCGTTATATTCCTTTTTTCTTTCATTACATTAAAAAATAAAAAATTTACAGGCAAGTAATAAATGCATTTTTTTATTTTTATTTGTATTTTTTTTTTAATTCATATCGCTAGTAAATTTACATCATACAGGTTTTTTTTATTTATTTTATTTTTATATTATTTACAACGTTGATATAGTATAATTGAGAAAATTAATTTTATTTATTTATTCTAATAATCATGGCCTTAGGGTTTCTTCTCTCTTTTTTTCTGGAGTCAAAACCGAATTGCCAGGCTTCTTTTTTTCTCATCGATTTAAATCGATTTATGTAATTCAACAATTATTTACTCGCGATTCATTCTTAGAGCAAGAAATTGCGAATTACTTTTACTATTTATATCTACCTAACTACATTATATATATGTATATCTACCTTTATCTAGAGTTTACATTAAGATATCAATATTATCGTTTTATAAACTTAAAAATTATTAACAGCTTATTTATAAAAACGTTATTACATTATTACTTTTCATATCACATAGAGAAAAAAAAAAAAAAAAAAAAAATACAAATTAAATAATTGTCATGGTTTTTTTTAAGAGATTCGTATACCATATGTATATATTTATACATTATACCTATACCTATGTGTAAATCTAACAACTATAACTCAACTCATTACTAACTACATCTATTTCCTCAACAAAAAAAAAAAAAACAAATAGGAATAGTAGTTTTAATTTATACGTCATTTTAATTATCAATTGCACAAATATTTCTTTCTTTCTTTCTTGACATAAGATAAAAAAAAAAAAAAATAGAAACCCATTTCATAAAATTCTATTTTTTTTCTTTGCTGGTTTCGATAATTTTCTTATTTTTTCGACGTTAATTTATATCCAGTATTAATTAATTTAATTAATCAATCAATTATTGGTGATGATAATTTAACGCGCAATAATTATCAAGTTTAAATAACTGTCGTTATATATCTTCTATAATACGTATTTATGATTATTATTTGCTAATTCGGTTATATGTATAATTAATTGTGAAAATTTATTTAATCAGTCGATATTGTGCATCCCCGTTCATCGCTACCATCAGAACACTCTAAATATCCATTACAGACACGTGATTTTGGGAGACATTCCCCCAAGGGACATCTGTGACCTTTGCAAATTGATACGGATATTGAAAAATCGTCTTTTGATATAATATCTTCGATCCAAGGAACGTAATGGTGTACTTTTGTGTAAACACCCGGTCTACCAGGACGCGCACATCCATAACCATTTGACGTTATACCTAAACAGGATTGAGAGGATTATAACAGTGTTTTTAATGGTAAGAAAATCAATATATGTGATAACAATGTATGTATATATGTACATACATGTTATAAAAAATTTATCATCATTATTACATGCATAAAAAAAAAAATTTTCACCAAGAAAAATTTGTAAAATTAAATAATTCAATACGTTTTTGCACATCTTTCGCGTTACCATAAAATTTTTTCTCTCTATTTTTGTGGACAAAGTGAGGCCAGTTGCAGTTATTCTAATCTCAGTGAATACGTGATAGATGAATTGAAAAAAAAAAAAAAATTAATTTAATTTTTGCAAAATTGAAAGTTTGTTGTGTTCATTACGTGTCGAATAATATAATTTATTTAAATGACATGCACACATACCTTGCAATGTGTATTTGTTGTTTGATTCGGGACAAACTAAGGGTCCTCCACTGTCCCCTAGACAAGCATCTCTCCCGCCGTCTTTTAAACCGGCACATAACATACCCGATGTTATTTTGTATAATGGTAAAAATAACGTTCTTCTACGACATTCTTCAGTTGATATTACCGGCAATTCAACCTCTTGAAGAGTGTCTGCTGTAATTAATTCATGAATTATTTTTCTATCTCTGATTTTTTGGTTTTTTAATTTTTATCTCAGATCAATTTTATCACAACTTGCAAAAATATCTTTTCATTTTTTATTTTTAATTTATATATATATATTTCTTTTTTTTTTAACTTACGAAAGACTCTGCTGACTTCGAACAGCTGTCCCCATCCTGTTACTTTACAAATTTCACCACCGATTGGTTCATTTTTTGGCAGACAAACAGGTCTTACATAATCACTGAACGAAGCTGACTTTTCAAGCTTTAGTACTGCGATATCGTTTATAAATCCATTATCCACGTAGTCGGGATGAAGTGAAATTTTTTCAACGTGAATTAGCTGCTCATGGGGACTGGGGAAACTACCCCTTCGTGTTGTCCCCAATCTTGCTACCCAGTACTCGTTTTGGGTACTATTAAACAAAAAAAAAAAAAAAAAAATTAAAAAAATTAAAAAAACATTCGATTTATAAAATTGTTTGAGTTTTTTGATTAAAAATTTTTTTTTATACGAAATTAAATAACTTACTGGTAAAAACAGTGTGACGCAGATAAAATCCATCGGTCATTAATCAGAGCCCCACCGCATTGGTAGTCACCTTCTTTATAAAGTGCAACTTGCCATGGCCAGCTTCCAGACGTTGAACTGCCACCTCCAACGATTCTGGAATGCCGATAAAAAGGCCAACTGGGTGAGTGAGATTTTTTAATAATTTTATATAATTTTTTTTATTTATTTCTACTTCATTATCGTTTTATTTTAATATTCACCTGGCCTGGGTTTGAGTTTGTGTTCGCACACCACATTCCAAATTTTTACATTTAACCTTCAACACCTCGCCGCTTGGACAATTCGACGATTTAAATGTCAGGCTCGTTTTATCCGATGATTTTTCGTTGTATACCAAACTGTAGTAGTCATTATGAAACGTTTTTGATACATCCAGTTTAACTTTTTCCACTTTTTCATAATCCCTGAGATAAAAAATAAATAAATAGAAAATCGGGTTTAATTATTTCAACAGCATGATCGACTTTTCGATCTTTAGGGACAAAAAAAATCAATACTTACTGATACGTAATCGCTTTACATACAGCGCGTCCCAAGTCCTCAACAGTCCAAATGGTCTTTTTTCTTTCTAAAAGATTGTCCATACCTGTTAGACAGAGTTTACCCCATTTACCGTTTTTTCGTACGCTAAGAAACCCCTTGTTGTTATAATCGTCGATCTCTTTTTGTCTTAGACTCGACATTGATGTCATATAATCGTCGACGGTATTAAACGAATTTTCTTTAACCGATGAAGATTTTGTATTCGGTGTTATTTCCCTACCAGAAAATATTTCCCCATCGATATTTACGGTTTTTGAAATATTTTTTAAAACTTCAGACTCTGATTTAGACTCGATTAATTCACCGGATTTAATATCGCTGCTAACGATTATTCTGAATGTAGTAGTTTCCAAAATCGATGATTCCACAGTCTCTTTATCATTTCTTTTTAAATCTCTGCCATCTACTGCAGTTGGAATATCCGTAATTTTCTCATTCTCAGATTCCTCCTCTATCGTATCTTTCGGATATGTTTTATCACCGGTTTTTTTTACGTCGTTATTATTTTCGACGTATAAATTATCGTCTATCAATGCGGCACATTTTTTTTCATCTTCACCGCCTGGACAGTCACGGAAACCGTCACATACTTTTTCAGGATTTATACACGATCGACTAGTACCGCAAACGTATTGACCCTCGCTGCACCATTCTGTAAAAAAAATTAAAAAAAAAAAATTAATTGTGATCGTGGACACCGAAAATTTTCAAATTAATAATTCTGGATTAAAAATTTATTCATCTTTTCTTTACTTACGGATTTTCAAAAGTTTATCAAACTTTCAACTCTTGTCGAATATATGAAACGAAAATTTGAACACTTACCGCAATTTCTTTCGTCCGAATAATCCCAGCAGTCTGGAGTACCGTCGCATATCTTGTGGTAGAGTAATTGAGCTTTTAAAAAATCTCCACATTTACAGTTATACTCGTCTTCAAACGACGAACATTCCCTTAGCATATTGCATCTGGCACTAGACGGTAGGCATTTACCATCGTTGCAAAGAAATCCCTGACAAGTTTCTGCAATAAGAAGAAAAAGTGAATGTAGAAAATTGATAGCGATTATTTATTTATTTATTTTTTTTTTTATTTTTTTTTATCAATTACCGGGAGTTTTTGACTCTTCACTTTCCTCCGTACTGGATCGCATTTTTTCCGTTCTTTCCTCAGCTTTGTTCAATATTTTTGTTGAAACTTTTATACCGTCACGACTCAGGACATAGTCCGTATATTCAGTTTTCGGGTTTACTTTATCGCCGGTTGAAACATCGGCCAATTTGATAAGCTGTTGAAAATTGGCAATCTCTTCAACGCTCCGATTTACTTCCGGTCTTTTATTGTCAAATCTTATAACATCTTTGTCGAAAACTGTTGAGGGTTCTTCCGGTTTTGTGGAAATTGTCAAAGTGTCTGTTCTCACCTTAGCAAATTGCTTAAGCTTTTCCAAAAGCATTATACTCTCTTGATCGGCAGATATTTTACGGTCTGAATTAACCGCGGTTTTAAAATCGCTAGACTTTAAAGGTGGCGCAGGTTTTTCCGAGACAAATATTTCGCTTTCTGGGGAAAGTGATTCATCTTTGATTTCTACGTTTGGTGATTTTTTTTCAGAATTATTTTCTTCAACTTCACGATTTATATCTTGTCGATCGTTGGTTGAAATTTTCGTGCTTATCGACGTTATGACTTCGACGATTTCATCGAACGTTGAAGATTCTTCAAAGTTTCGATTTTCGTCGTTAATTTTATCCACGTCTGTATCCGATCCCTCAGTTTTTTGACCCGGTATAATTTTCGGCCTTGGTCTTATCGGTCTACCGATTCCAGAGTTACTTTTTACCGGGGCTAAAGTAACCAAATTTTCGACAACATTTGCCTTCAATGTATCGTTGTAGATCTTAGAATCGGTGTCTCCTTTTCGGCTAAAATTTACTGCGGTATCAGAGTTATTTAACAATCCCAAAACCCCGTGAATCGGCGTGTGTTTAACCGTATCAATTTCAACAAAGGTCAAATTCCTACTCGGTAAATAAAAAGAAGTTGAAGAATTTTCTCTCATATTTTCACCGTCTATTAATTTTTCCGCGTTGTTATTCAACGGGTGTAATATCTCGGCATAAATTTCCGTCGTTTTATGCTCAAGCATTTTATCGTCGTCTATTATCACGGAAGCTTCAGGAAATTGCGACTCGTTTTTGACCGATGGTTTCTGATCCGCTAATTCAATGTGCGAATTTTCCAACGAAAAATATGGAATATCGGTCGCGTTTAATCGGATTATTTCAGTAACGATTTCCGAACTTTCGTCTGACTTGGCGGTAGAAGTAACGGAGAGAATTTCTCCTTCGTCAGGAATAGATCCCGATATAATTTTTTCAAAATCCTGATCAGGCGTGACTAAGCTCGTGATTTTATCGACCGGTATTGTATGTCTGAAGGGTCTTAGAGTTCCAGGATTTTCTACGAGGCTCGGTTTAGCCTCGCCATTTAAATCCGGGCTTTTGTAACTCGTGTATACCGGTTCCTTAATCAAAACCGCAGCTTTTCTATCCTGCATAAAGTCTCTCTCATTTTGATCGTCAGATTCGGCTTCGATTTCTGAAAATCGGTTCCTAGCTTCAAGCTCTGTTTCGTCAATTACGACTTGAGCCTCTCCGATTCCGGCGTTTATCGGGATTTCAGATTTATCATTGTTTAGATAATACCGAGTTTCAAGGGTCGATGGAAATCGCGTAGTTTCTGATACCAATTCTCCTTCTTCATTCGGAATCGTAAATTTCGATGTACCTGTTGAGCTTAAACGAACGTTGTAAGTCTTTTGCACATGCGGAATTGCCGTTTCAACTTCTATACTGGCTACCCGATTTTTTCCACTTCCAAAACCAGGGCCGATTATTTCTTCTCGAAAAAGTGGCTCCTCTTCTTCACCCGCATCGTTATAAGCTATTTTATTTTTAAATTTACCGTTCACTCGGAAGTTAACCATTTCTTGAGGGACTATACGATCTTGAGGAAAATCAATATTGACGACAGTCTCATCGCCTGGTATAAAACCGCCGGTTAATAATACCGGTCTTTCAATTGGTAGGGGATTTTGAGGAAACGATGTGTCAAATTTTTCTGAATCTTTTGACACGGTTGATAAAATACCGGGATTTGATAAACTGCTTTCTTTACTGACCGGCAATTCGTCAGGTTTTATTAATCCTGTTTTGGTCAGGTTTGACTTCGGCCTTTCTAAATTCTCGTTACCGGTTAAAAGAAGTTTTAATTCTGTGTTAACAAAACCGGGAACTATTGGCTTCCATGGTGATGTTTCGAACTCTGGATCAACGAAATCTTTGAACGGTTTTATACTCGTTTGATCATCGATCTTAGATCTTGACGTTGTCGTTGGATCATTCTCTTCGGTTTTTGTTGATATTTTATCATCGGGTTTATTGGTCGTGGTCATTTCTTCCGCTATTTTAGTCCGCGAAGGAGCTAGTTCGGTTTTTACGATATTTTTATCCTGGTAAGACAACGGGATAATTTTCTCAGGTTTATGAGTTGTTGTAGTTGTAGTTGTAGTTGTAGTTGTAGTTGTAGTTATTGGGGTTGTAGTTGTAGTCGTAGTGTCGTTTATTTTGGTCACTTTATACGTGCCTTGAATAGTCGGGATGTTACTGAAATCAATGTTTGTTTCATCTGGTTCAATTTTTGTCAAAGGCCTCAGAGTTTGAACTGGCTTAGTCACCGCTGATGCAGGTACCGTTGTCGTCGTGTTTCTCTGGTTTGGTCTTAGTAAACCGTTTTTAGTTATCATTGCGCTATTCTTTTGTATAGATTGGCGTGATTGTTGATTGGAATTCGCGATTGAGTCTTGGCCCAGTTCTGCAAAAAAAATAATAAAGAAAAATATAACATGGTTAAATTCTAATCAATCTTTTCTCATTTCCTTTTCGTTATATTATTTTTTTCTTACTTTTTACTGATATGCTGGTCAGGTCAAGTTCCATATTTTGGAATAGTGACGATTTCGAGTATGTCTCTTTAGCAAGTATGTCCGAAATCGTGTCTTCCACGTTGCTTATCGACTTTGGTATCTTCCTACGATCTAGATAAAGTCTGAAGAATACTTTTAACGTTCCATTTTCAAACTTGTCGATAATCGTATGTTTGTATGCACCGGACAAAACGCTCCTTCTGAACAGCAGCTCAAACTAAAAAATAAAAATTCAAATTAAAATACAAAAATTACACGAAAAACCAAAAAAAAAAAAAAAATTATATTGCATTCTCAATTTTTGACTCACTATATTTTTGTACTTTCTTTCCTTCTCTCGAAATACCATACTAGTGTTCAACTTGAGCATCGGATTATATCTTTCACCTCGTACAATGCGAAAACTACACGAAAATCCTATAACAGCTGTTTAAAATTTTGTTAGAATTTTTTATATCTAATTTCAATTTAATAAAAAAAGGGTATATCAATTTTTTTTTTTGTTCATCTAGTTTCGTATAATAAAATAAAACTTGAACGCCTCTTACCATTTTTCGTATCGTTTCTAAGAGCTGTAAAAAATTTAAAGAGAAAATATAAAATCAAGGATAAGAAAATTATTTAATAATTAATTTAGGTAAATTTAAATGAAAATATTTTAACACTCACCACCCATCCATAATGCCAGACCAGCGATGGCCAGAACTACGATTAGCACGAACATTGCGGATATGATTAAAACCGCGCTTCCAATTTTCCATTTTTTTGTGTTATTATCTTTTTTATTATTATTCATCTGCGGAGGTACTCGGTACCATGCCGATCGTGGTGGTAGATAATATTCGCTCTGTAAATAATAACAATATCGGTAATAATGATTTGCTGAATTCTTGGATCATTTATTGACCAAAAAAGAAGAAGAAAAAGCAAAAAAAAAAAAAACATTGAATAACTACCTAATTCGTAAAATCGATTTTTCTATTCTCTATTAAATAGCTTAGCTCGAAATTAAATTCCGGATTATTTAAGGTGTATATAGGTATATACATACTACATGGTATATCCAGAATCTTATACACCGGTTATACCATATCTTATATACATTATAATATATACTATACAGGTATATGTATATATACTGACCGGGCATTCGCACCGGAGCTTCGCAACTCCGAGTAAGAAGACACGAGTTTAAAACAGTTCCGGTAACGGATAGGCGTCAGAAAAAACAACGTCTTTGTGATAATGATTTTGAAAATTTCTGAATTTGCCATTATTTTTTATTGTTATTTATTAGTTAAATATATACGTTATATACATAGGGAAAACTAATCAGCGTATGTATGTAATTCGTTATTCATAAATTACATATACTATAGCATAACGAACACTATAACTTAAGTTTTTTTTCTTCTTTTTTCTTTATCTAAGACCGTAAGCGGAATTGCTGGTTGAATTTTTTTTTCTACATCATAAGACGTAAACGATGAAGAATGAGATTTCGATTTTGTTTGTTTTTTTTTCTTAAGATTTTTTTTTTTTTTTTTAGACTTTTTCTTTCTCGCTGACCAGATGCTGGAGCGATAAGATAATAATCTGAACTTGGTTTTACCGTTAGTTATTCATTCCGTATCACGTCGGGATACGCTTTATAAATATCTACATATATATATATATATATATATATACTTTATACGGATATGTATATGTATACGTATAAGTATATGCGTCCATAGCTATTTATCAATATAATCATCGCGTTTATACGTATGAATGAACATATGTGTCTGTACTTCACCGCGTTTATATATGAATTTTTATTATTTATTTATTTATTTATTTTTTGATCACGAATGACTATCAATTTTATTTTGATGTATAGGTATATGTATATCCCAATATTTTATACATAGGTATATACTTGTATTGTATTACCTACTGTTACGGCAGCTGTTCCAAGATATTTAGTCATCTTGAAAAGTCAGCGGCAGCTCTGTGGCACATGACTTAAGAATATAAGAAGTAGTAATAAAGATGAAGGAATAAATTCCTTGAACTTGTTCATGTAACCGTGCAATTCACCACGTTTATACCATATACCTATACTTTATATATATATATATATATATATATATATATACCTACATACGTGTATGAATTGTATATAAATGACCAGTGCAGGGATTGCTTTGTTGATGTTGGTATAACAGCTGTAATATACATTATGTGAACTTCTTGCGCATCGTTGAAGAAGTATCTCTTTATAATTCTTTGTCTATAGGATATACCTTTGTATATAAGTATATATTATATATTATACTTGCGTGCGCGATGTAATGTGACAACTTAATTTGTAGACCGGTATTAAAGTTGTCGGGAAATTGTTGCACTGTTCTTGTTCTTTTTGTTTTGATTTTTTTTTTTATATTTGCAATTTTATGAAAAACTTGTGAAAGACTTCGTTAATTTTTTTATTTTATTTCTATTAATTTGTTCTTTTCTGTCAAATACAAAAAACAAAAAACATTCGTCAGATCCAGATATGTTCAGGAATTTTGTCTGAGAATTTTATTTTATTTTTTTTAATGTTGAGATTTCGTTGATTTGGATTTTGTGAACCAAGAAATATATCAGAGAAATTTAATTGAAATATATTTCAAAAGATTTTTCAATTCTGAGATATATTCAGGGAATTAGAGAAACAGAAAAGTTGGTGGTTATATTTCTACTTCTTCTTTTTTTTTTTTTTAACGAAATTGAGAAAAACGGTATTCGAGACTGTGAAACGGGGAACAAGAACGAAAGAAATAAAAACATCGAAAATAAAAAATATTTATTGTTCTTATAACGAACCGTTTCGAAGGGTTTAAGAGCTGTGTATGATATGCTGCTGCAGAAACTGCCGGGTAAAGTTTCCGTCAAAGAATATAAGGTGCAGCCTGCAACGGATTGCAACTTGACTTAATGGTTTACGAGGGCGTAACGAACCTTAATGGCGTACATAAGGGTATACCCTACTACAGTCGGCGAAATATACTTTCAAGTATATATGTATAAACTGTGACGTAAAAATAGAAACTATTCTATACACTGAAGTTGTTTAAATTTAATAAAAAACTGCATTTCAAAGACTTGAAGAAATGAAATTGTCTGATTGAATTTCTGCAGTTTTTTTTTTTTTTTTCATTAATAAAAAATCGTTCATTAGATTCAACAAACTCAGCATCTCTAAAGACTATTACATGAATTTTTAAATTTATATCTTTAATTTTATTTTATTATTAGTTTTTCTAATTTTTCTTTCGATCTCTAAGCCAATAGATTATACAATTAACTTTGTAAGTATAAGATCTCTATCCCGCACGCACTGCAGCTGTCTGCATTGATATAATTATCATATTTAATTTTATAATATGGTCAAAGGCGATCTGTAGTTCGTCATTATTATTTCCATATTAGAAATTCGCAGACTTATTATAGGTATGTGTCTATATTATATACCGTCGATGAAGAATCTATATAATTAACTAACATCGCGTGATGCTGGATCAGTTTCAATTTTCTTCTTAACCATCTATGAATCATAATAATAATAATATATATTTGCTTATAACAAAGAATTGTATCGAGATCGATTAACGCATGGCATAGATCACGAAGGACGTATAAGTAGACGTAGGTATAGGATAGGTACGTGTTATTCACACCTTTATCCATATAAATTTATCAAGGATGAAAAATGCACGAGTTAATTCTAATCGTATAAGCCTTAATAAACCAAACGCGTATGTATGTACTACATACTATACGCTTAAACATAAACCCATAACGGAATTATACTTGACACTGTTTCCAGAACTCTGACGCGTTTTTATATATCTTTTTTTTTTTTTTTTTTGTAAGTAACTAATTGAATAAAAATGAAATTAAACACATAGTTGGAGTTAACGAGGAGGAAAAGAAAAGAGAAAGAAAAAAGTATAAAAAAAAAAAAATAAAAACGTAATTAACAAAAAATGAAATGTGCTGTACATACAACTTGTGAAGAAGAAGAAGAAGAAGAAGAAGAAAAAAAAAGTTAATAACCGCGAGTTAATAGTAAAATAATTCGATCTTTTTGGAGCGCGACTTAGATCAGTTTTTATTATTTTATACTTTTTCCCTTCTTTTTTTTTTTTTTGGTTCGGTTTTGTCTTCTGTTTTGAAGAATTTGTTGCGAAAAAGGGCCCTTTGCACCCCGCACGTTATACCACTTAGCCTAAGACGTCGTGCGTGTCCAACTACTCGGATCGTAAAGCGTGGTAACAGCTAGCTAGTTGCGCTGTATAACATTGCGTAGACTTTTATAAAAAACACCAAAAAAAAAAAAAAAAAGGTGTAGAGTGTGGATTTTATCTATTTACTTATTTTTTTTTTTTTTTCCAAATTCTTCTTTTTCTTTTTTGTTTTTTTTCCTACCTTTTTGTTAGAACAGGAAACGGCTAATGTCCTAGAGACTAAAACTCTAAACACACGCGTATGTATAATTGTAAATTTAAACCATCAAATTATGGTATATATAAAATTGAAGAAAATTGATTTTTTGTATTCTGTAATGAAACCTTGCGATTCATGTTTCCCTTGGTCTGGATATTCAAGATTTTTTAAAATTAAGATAAAAACAGAAATATAAGTAAATAAATAAAACAGTTAACATTGATATGATAAAAAATGTTAAAATCGTCCAGTTCCTTAATATTCAACGAACACGTAGAAGATAACGTTCATTTATTATTCCCTGTTTCCTTGCCCTGCAGCTATACATACATATAGGTATATAAACATATACATACGTACCTACAGTGATAAATAATTTATAGCTATAAACAATATCGTGGCACGTTCTGCATTTATGTCATTGCTTTTGGCCTTCACTGTTAGCTTATAGTTTGACGAGAACGAAGCATCGACTGTTTTCCCATGTAATATAGAAAAATATAATAAAATACCATACGATGCGGGAATAAAAGTTATATGTATATACATATTCATACATATTTAATTATAGGTATATATATTAGACCGTTTCAAAAAAATCGACTATTTTTCATTTTCAAAGAGTAACTCAAAAATATTGTTCCAAATGACGAAAAAAAAATGCTGTCAAAGTTTGAACTCTTAATATTAATATTAAGAGGTGCCTCATCGCGATTTTCTATTTCCAATCTAAATAACATGGGGAAATTTTTTTTTAAACTTTGGAATTCTATAACTCGTCAACGCATCAGTGTACTGATAAGACCAGAACATATTTTTGTAGTGAATTGAACGCTCTAAAAAAAAGGTCTCTTGTTCTTTTTCGATAAATCTAGCTATTTCCAAGTTGGTGTATTGGTTATTAATGGTAATTAATCATGACGAACTTGGAAACAGTTGGATTCATCGAAAAAGACCAAGAGACCTTTTTTTTAGAGCGTACAATTTTGAACAACAGCATTCATGCAGAATCTTTCTAAGTAGATTAATTTTCAAGATATAAAAATCGAAGAGTTCCACAAGACCACTTCCCATGTTATTTAAATGGGAAATAGAAAATCGCGATGAGGCACCTCTTAATATTATTATTAAGAGCTCAAACTTTGACAACATTTTTTTTCATCATTTGGAACAATATTTTTGACTAACTCTTTGAAAATGAAAAATAATCGATTTTTTTGAAACGGTCTAATATATATATCTTAGAAAATGAAATTATCTCATAGGTAGAAACGTTATCATTTTTTTTTTTTTTTTTTTGATATTATTTTATTTTTATTTCAATATTACTATATCCATTTCATTAGCGATTGTCCTTCATTCTCAAGAAGATAGGACCAGCCGCGTGTAGGAGGTCAAAGATCTCGCAAGGTCGTAGCGTTTAATGTATCGTCCTTGTCAATTTTAATGATACTCGGGATGATATGGAAGAGTAGATATAGAATACTAAAGCTATAATCCACTGCTCATCAATTTACCCATTAAATAAAATCAACCTTTTGCATTATGCCATTTAATTATTGTTCTTTTTTTTATCCTATCGAAAGGAATCAAAAAATTAAAAAAAAAAAAAAAAAAAGAAAAAATTGAATCGAAGGGAAAAACAATTTGAAAACTTTATAACAAATTGTATACGATATCACAATTTACGACTATTCATTATCGAATATTATTATATTATTATAGCTATAGGTATATAGATGCAACTTATAAGTATGTATATGTACACAAGGTATAATTTATTTACAATATTATTATACCTAAGTACGTGACTTCCGTCGATAATAATTTGCCATTGGTTATATACCCGGTCACCACCACCATACCCTTGATGCAGATTTAATGACGTAGGGTATTATATATACTCAGGTATATATGTATATTATAATATTAACGCGGATAAGTCATAGCGGAAACGGTTACCTATAGTGTACTACATGTTAATGAGTCTTATATATTCTTAAGGATTATATATCCGGTTGTTTATTTAGACGTAATTAATATCAATCGTTGAGATCTCTTCGTTAAAGACTTTAACAACGTTGAGTATATTTAATATAACAGCTCGAAAGATAGAATCATTTTTTTCTTTTTTTTTTAATTAATTTATTACCAATTTTATTTTCCATTTTTTTTTCGTTATTACTCAAATTTTTCGCACATTCTTTACGTATTCACATATATTCAAATTTTCTTTAAATATATATATATACGTATGCACATATGGCTTATGTATCTATGTTCATATATATACTTATACATATGTCTATTATAACGATATATATAGTATATATATACCAGTTGGGACCGTTGAACCTAACTGTGAATCATTGTGATGCCCAGAAGATCGCTAAACAAAAAGCTTATATTTCTTGATAGGGATAAACCACAAGCTAGTTTATTATATATATATACTATACTCTATTTTCGTCGTTTACCTTAATCCTCCCATTATCATTAATCGGTTTTATATTTTAATTAACAACACTAAAAATAAGAAACAAAATAAATAATTAAATAAAAAAATTATTCTATAATCGTTAAATTTTTTGATCCTATTTAACCGGAGATTACGATGTAAATTTATCGCATACCTATGTATCTAAATTGTTTAAAAATTCAAACGCACCGTTAATCGAGAATATCTATTCACCGTTTTGTATCCAAATTTTTTTTTTTTTTTTTTTCTCTTCTTTATTTTTTTACGGTATATAATAATTATTAGGTGTGGTAATTCAAGGAGAAAAATATAAAAGCTTGAATAATTTTTGAGAAATTTAGTATTTTTTTTTTTTATTTATTATTCGAGATATTTTTTTTATTTTTTTGATATATTATACTTATGTGGAAAAAATTGTCAGCGTAAATTCTTTCTTCTCGTTTTTCTTCATCGTGTTTTTTTTTTTTTTTTTTCCGTGATAATATGGAAGTCTAGGTAATATAGTTGCATTGGGGTAGAGTTGAACGCGTGGCGTTTATTTAACCAGTTTCTTTATACATAAGTATACACTGTATATAAGAACGTGGCCGTGATTCTCGATTCAAGATTCTTGTTGCTCGAGAAATACCACTTTTTCTCGACCTCGTGTCTAACCGCTCAAGTCCCTAAGAGGTCGGGGGTTCCCACAGTACCTACCTATCACATATACCGGCTTTTCTAGCCCTGCATTACACCACTTCCAGTACTTTCAAGATTCTTACCTATTTATAGACTATATACAGCTTCACTTACACTCTTATATATTAACTGGTTTTAATATATACATTCTCATATACCTAGACAGTACCTATACATACAATATCATATTAAATTGAAATTATATTACATAAAATTTTACAGAAAAATTTCTTAACGACTCAACTAATTATAATTTGGATAATAATTAGCTGAAAAAAAAATTCTTCGAAAATTAATTTTTAAGAAATTTTAAATATTTTTCAGTATTGGTATATATATATATATATATATGGGTATAATTAGTTTAAACTTGTCAGGATTTAATTTTTATGACCTTATTAGCTGGAGTAAAATTAGGTGAGCCAGAATCAGTTATATGCATTATTTATTTTTGTTTTTTTTTTTATTAAATTTTATAATTTTGTACCATCAGAAAAGTTTGGCAAAAAAGAAAGAAAAATAAAAATTCTCGAATGTTTTTAATAAATTCTTTAAATAGTCACAGTATGCAGGTATACTTATACATATATAATGTGTATGTATAATATATGGATATTTTTTGTATGTGACACTGACCTATAGTCTATTTAATAGAATCACACAGCACCCACGGAGAAGGAGTTTTAAGAGGGACCGTTCTTTTACACCCGAGTACTGTTATGTCACTGACATACTTACGCGATATAAAATATATGTACGAAATAGTAGGCATTTGCGGTATGTGAAGCGACTGTTAACTGACACCTAATATACATTTATTCCGGTCAAATAAATTATAGATCTGTATATACCTGTATATACCTATGTATATCGCTTGATATTCACTCGACCACGGATTATGGATGGTGATGTAATTTTTATATGATCGTAGCTGTTGTTTCTTGTTTACTTACTCGTCTTATTTCATAAACAATATTTTTGGGAATAAACAAAAAACAATTTTTTTTTTCTTTCAACTGTAAAAATATATGAATATCTTCTTTTTTTTTTTGTTTCTTTGGAACGACTAAAAAACAAATTTTTTGATCGTTTCGAGATGCTTAAGTAAACGTTGATTTAGTCGCTGAGCTGCTGCTGTTGCTGCTGCACCAGCACCATGAGAAATGGAAAAAAGATTCTTGTTACACTGCACCTACGTCAACACGCCTTGTGAACAGGTGAAGTCGAGCGTGTATATGGTTTCTTTTTTCTTTTTTTCTTTACATAATTTTATTTAATTTTTTTTTTTTTTTCCGTTTTTCATCGCGAGACAAGGAAAACTCCTCTTTGAATTTTTCTTTATTTCTTTCGACACGCACGTGCATACATATACCTATATGTATATATATTTATTTAACGAGATAATATAATATTTGTCGTCTCAAAAGTTAAATATATATATATATATATTTTTTTTTTTGAGCTGTAGGTATATAAGCCAGGGAGACCTTAAGACTTATCGTTCTTCAATTCTACCTTATTTTACTACTATTATTATTATTTTCTAGATCTTATTCCTGTTTCTTTTTTTTTTTCTAAAAATTTGATACGACTCTGCTAAGTTTTTCGTGGAATTATAACACTGCATTTGTCCTTTTGAAATTCGTCGAAAAATTTCTTCGAAATAAATTTAGTCAGATTGGTAGTTTTTTTTTTTTATTTTTTGGGTACCATTATTGCAGTGAAATTATTTTTCTGTGTTATCATCAATTAAAGTTATTACGTTGTTACAATATTATTGTAAAACAATGGTATTACCATGACGAGCTTGGGATTCGATCCATTCATGATCCTTGGCCTTGTCTTTAAAGCAAAGCGGTTAACTAAGTAAATCTAAACATTACGCAAGGATTAATCGTAAGAATAATTATTCTGATTCAGCATCCCGTCAAGATTTATATCGTGATAATAGTTTCTTTTTTTTTCTTCTTTGTTTTTACTACGTTATACAACTTTAGTGGAATTATTAATTATCATACCTACTGTCTACTGTTCATTTTTATATACTTATACAGAAATCTAAATTACATATACGTATATAGGTAGATTTATCATCGTCTCGTTATTCCATCTAATTAATTATTATTCGAACGTATGTTTTTGAAAAATTAAAAATATTTCTTCTCCCTTTTATATATTTTACATTATAATATACCTGATACGGGTAATTTCCCGGTCTGTAGAAACTGCTTGTTGTAAGAGCTGGATGGCTCTTAGTACTGCCACACATCGAAGCCATTTTTTCAGTCTTTATTTATTTATTTATTTATTTATTTATTTATTTATCAATTAACAAATCATTTGATTAATTTTTTTTTCATTATTCTACAATTATAAACGAAAAAAAATATCACTTTTTAATATTCTTTTTTTTTTTATTTTGTTTATCTTATTATTTATTTATTTATTCTTTCTTCACACAATGGAGCAATTCATCAATACTATATATTTGAATTACAAATCGTAGATTCACCGAATATTCACCACGCGAAAATATAGGTACTATATCACTTTGAAAAAATTAATTATCAACTTTTTTTTGGATAAATAAATATAAAAAAAAAAAAATGAATAATAAAAATTCACATTTTTTTTTTTTTTTCACTTTGAATAATTATTTCTTCTTTCATAAAGTTCTTTATACAAAGTTTTCTCATACATTTCATTCAATATTTCGATAACGTGTTCTCTTCTTGGTTTTTTTTTTTTTCTTTCTTTTTCTTTTTTGTATATCGAAATTTTCTTTATTCCATTTATAAATTCGATTTTTATTTTTATTATATTATTGTATACACGTTATCATTTCATTATTAGCTGATTAATCGATAATCAAGATGAGCGTAGAAATAATAATCTCGATAATTTCATCTTCTTTTTATTAATCTTAATCTTATTATTTTTATTATTACTCTTCTTCTTGTTCTTCTTCTTCTTCTTCTTCTTCTTCTTATTCTTTACTCGAAGACGGTCGACCACCGACTGACATCCGAAGATCTTAACACGCCGCTACTATTCTTCATCTTCATTCTTACCTATGCTAAGTTCTTACTGCACGCTATACCAAACCATATACTCTATTCAACGTAACTTCTTACTCCTCTTACAATATCCACGTTTTATCAATACCCAAAAATATTTTTACCCAATGTTCAAAAAAAAAAAATAATAATAAAAATGAAAATAAAAATAAATAAATAAAAACAAATTCACTGTTCAAATTTATCTATTTTTGCTTTTCGTTTTCTTGTCTTATTTTTTATTTATGTTTTTCAAATCAAGATATTTTTTTCAATTTAATTATTAGTTTTTAAAAATTCGTCTAGTACCTTATAATTCGCATAGTTAAAAATTGAAACTAACGCGGATTATACGGGAGACATCGATGCCTGGAGTTTTAATGTTAATATTACGTGACGCCTGATGGATGGCAACCGAATGTACACCGCGCACGTGCTTTGCTATAGAAATCGGAGTGTACAAACGAGTGTTTCTTTACTGTGTATACCTACCTGGTCAGAATCCAAGCCCAAGAGAGCTTGCTTCACTTGTATATAGGTATATAGTATAAATATACACACCTATGTATATACATATATGTATATATATATATAGGTATTTCTATCTCACTCTGTTCAATCTTGGCAGTGAACTACACACAGCCATTGACCGCGAGACAGTCCGGTTTTCTCACGTCGTCCAACTACCTACTCGTACTATATACCTACACCTATATATATATATATATACATATATACGTGACATATAGGTACCTGTATAGGTATATGTATAATATGTATATAATATAGATGGTAAATTATTCGAGTCTTTATCTTCTTTTTTAACGTTTAAGGTATATAGCTCAAGGATTATGGGTTTAGAAAATACATAAATAGAAACTATACGAATTTTATATCGAGGTTTTTCAATCGGGGTCGAAATTTAGGTATTATAAATTCGGTATTCCTATACCTATACGAAGCTTTTCATATGCAAAACAATCCTCCAAAAAAACAGTTTACACATATTTCCAATTTTTTGTCGTTTCTTTTTTTTCTTCTTTAGCGTTTGAATCGTTTTTATTATTTTTTTTTTCTTTCATAGAATTAACGTTTTTAGATATACCTACACATACCTACTTTTAGGTAAATACCTTCTGAATACCGTATATGCATATATCTGTCCTGGAGGACTAAGATTCGTATAGGAGTACTAACAGTAAACTGCAAGAACTGTATGTATACCTACATACATAGGTTTATGCTATAGCGAATTGTGTCGCAGAAAATGGCACTATTCGTTGGTATATGTATTCCTGCATACCTGGGCATATAACCGACACCATATAACCATATAACCGTGCAGTAGGTATATACCGAATAATTTTAAATAAATTTTTCACGGCTGACGTTTTTAGCAATAAAAAGATAAAATAAATATCTTATATATATAGCGTTTAACAGAAGTCATGCGTAACCGTACTAAAGGTGAGCTGCTGTATTACTGCTGCTCTAGCTGTTCCTTATATAGAAATGCATGTAAATGTATAATGTGTATAGAGACAATATTCGTTGAAATTTTCTTTTGATTTTTGTTGTTCTTTCCTACATCGATATTCATTTTTTATTTTATAATTTAAAGAATTTTGGTTATTTAGGTTTTTTTTTTTTTTTCAATTCTTTTTATTATTTATTTTATAAGTTAAATCATAGACGAGAAGGTGTTTCAGTCTTTTTTTTTTCCAAGTTATATTCGAGTCGACTAGGTATATAAATGAGATAACAATATTAACAATAACAATAATAATATAGACGTGTTAGTAATTAGCAATAACAAAAAAAAAAAAAAATTAAGAACCTTGACTGATGCAGTTTGAAACATGCGTTTGTTCCCACAATGCATATTATGCATGTATAGTTACATGCATAAGTTTTGCAATGAGATTTTTTTTTTTTTTTTCTTCTTTAAGCCGATTCTGATGTTGATTCGCGATGGCTTGCTCGTGCCTCGAGATTGCGTGCTTATACGAGTGGGAATATTATTCCCTTGTATGTATACCTTATACACTATATACTATGTATAATAGATTACGGTTTTTCTTCAATTATCAACATTTGCATAAACTAGGCTGGTGGCGGATAGGTATACATGTTTTATAGGCAGTTAGAAATTAACATTATATAGGTAGCTATCATATACCTATACTGATACATATTATGATAACATATTTAACTAAATTTCAATGTGTCTAGGTATGGCTATAATGTGTGTTAAAACATAAATATAGACATGATAAAGACTATACAATATAAGCACGAATATACTTAGTGTTTAGAATTTAGAAGAATGAATCTCAGTGTCTAAGAGATCTCTTTCTCACAATAATATAGAACCCTATTCAATCCATTAAATGATTTTTTTTTTTTTTTTTTCTTCTTTCTCTTCGTATCTAATTCACGTTATTATCTTCTGGTACCACGCTGATATATAACTACTTATGTATATATAATACGTACATATGTACCGTTTTTCCCATACGCGCTTTTGATGAAATATTTTTTTCTTGAAACTCGTTTTTTTTTTCTTCTTTCTTTCTTTATTCATTCGCCTTACTTCTCTTTCATTATTTTTTCTTACATCAGTCGGTGGCGGAAAAAAATGGAGAAATTATATATATATATATATTTTGATACAAATTTTTTTTCCATACATACATACAACTTTTTTATTCCAAGAATAACGAAAAAAAATAAAAATGATTAAAAATATCGGATTCGTAAACCTCGACGCGGAGATCAACGGCGACGATTATTTATCGATCTGCCTTAGGCCCGGTTTGATAAATAAAACACTACTCGCACACCTGTGCGCCAATTTGGTTATACAAAATTGTAAAATTGTTTTTAACCCTGAGGCAAAATGCACTTTTATATTGATGGTGTCTTTCTCCACCCGAAGACTGATACACCGTTTTCTCTTTCTCTTTTTTACTTTTTTTTATTTTTTTTTTAATTTTTTTGCAATTCTTTTGATTTTTATTTGCCAATTCTTCATTCATTGTCTATAGTTATAGTACCTTTACGGTGTACGATATATCATATAAGTATACAGTAATTATCGGATGATTAGTACCTATCCTATAATTAAAATATAATTAGTTCGTCGAACCGAGATTATAAAGAGTTTGCGTTTACGTTAGCGGAGATCATGGGCATGGGAGAATCAAGTTGCAAAAAAATTGTTTTAAGATCGAACAAATGACAATCAAGAAATGAGAGGAAAGAGTCTTGGCTCAACTCCATCCGTCCGGAGAATGACAAAAACGCGCATTTTTCAACCGCAGTTCATATCTGATTTGATGCATTTGTCGGTTTGCCATTTCTGCCCGGCTCTCGGTTTTCGACTCGCTATTTTCGCTGTCTTGATGCAGCAGGCATTCGCCCACTTCTTCTTCTTCATCTTCTTCATCTTCTTTTTCATATTCTTCTTCTTATTTATCTCACGATATATATACTAACTTTGCGAATTTATACCTCTCTTATATAAAAAAAAAAAAAAAACATTCTAAACCTTAGAGTAAGTAAGTCGATCTACAGCTGCACAGCATCGTGTCTGTTGAGGACAAAAATCTTACCGAATACCTCGCGCATTTTACAATAGTTTTTTGCAACCTCGTAATCATCCTGACTACCTTTATATACTATACCACATACTCTTCTTCTTCTTCTTTTTCTTCTTCTTACTTTGCGCAATTCTATACTCAAGAAGACTTCTTCTTCTTCTTCTTCTTCTTCTTTTTAACCGAGTCTGAAACATTTTCGAGTGTAACTAAATTGCGTCACGAATTTCATGTCTTTGTTACACAATCTTACGGTATAGAGATATTTAAAATTCAATTTTTTTTACTATTTTCAAAGCCTTTTTTTCGTGTAATTTAATCAGTTTGATATAAAATTGATTGATAAAAGTCAGAGCAAATTATCCAATTTTTCCCTGATTTCTTCGGGATGATATTACATGACAATTTTTTTTTTTTTTTGTTTTTTCTTGCAACGTTTATTTGTCAAATTTAGATCATTTTTTTATTAGAATCTGCTGTAACTGAATCGTACAATTTTCATTTTCATTAATTTATATTGCGAAATTTATATACTCTTAGCTTAAGAACGCGGATGTCGTATAGACGGGTTATAATAGTTTCTCGTCTTATCGACTAATTGCACGATCTATTCATACATACATACGTATGTATGTACATGTGATATAAAATGAAGTGTAAAATTTTACGTTTAAATCGTGATGCACGTGGATTTTTTGTCATAAATCTAACCGGTATATAAACCCAAGTTAAAATCGACAAAGATCATTCGTAATATAGTGTCTTCAAAAAAATACTGTTCTGAGACGACGAATATACCCAAGGTATGTATAACTAAAAATTTTCAATTTGTTAATCAATATGTGTATATATATTTTATTTTTTGAAAAATTTTTTCTTTATGTATTTGAACCTTTTAGAGCTTTTTTTTTTTATAATATATATAAATACGTATACGTATAATTTTACAGTATGAAACTGCACGAATTTTTTCTCGTTTTTGCTGGAGTTATGACTGTAGTTATGGCTAACTATGATCACGTTGTAACAACAACAACAACTCCACCTCCGGTAATATATACACATCCCTATATAACAACTCCACCTACGACAACTCCGGAACCAACTTCACCACCGTATACATCAGAACCACCGCCATCAACTACTTCGGGAACAACTCCACCACCTACACCTCCGCATTCGTGTCATAATCCACCACCGTCTACAGAAACACCTCCACCCTCGACTTTGGAACCAACTACACCACCTTATATAACAATACCACCACCCCCACCTCTGCCAGGTCATCATTATCATAATCATCACAAGCATAATTACTAAACTTATAGAGCTTTTGGTTTGATAAGAATTTTTGTAATTGGAGAAAAGATTTTGGGAATTGGATGCTGTATCGTCGAGGACACCCATTGTACAGGAGTGTATTGGGAATAGAAGGCTTAATGATTAGTCAAAATTGTATATACTGTGTTAAAAAAAAAAAAAAAAAAACGAAATGTGAATATACGATATCGATTTCGAAATATAAAATATACCACTGACTATATTAAAGTTTTGTTCAATATTTTTTACTTACTTTATTATCATTATTATTATTATTTTTTGAGCTTTCGCGTAAATAATATTAACAATAATGATAATGGTAATGGTATAATAAAACGTACAACGTGTATCCCTCGTATCTTGAAGTACATAACTACCTACATAGTGTCAAGATTTGAGTTTCATGTTTAACCTGCAGTTTTATAAGTTGGAATAAAAATAAGAAATAATAATAATAATAATAATAATAATAATAAATAAATAAATTAAAAAAAAAAAAGTAAATTTTGCCGCAGGGTTTTCGCATCCCCGTACTAACTTTCCAGTACCCTATACTTACCGCTTATCGGATATTTTTTAAATCGCACACTCCCGATTCCGGGGTGTCTTCTATATACTCACACGTATGTAACATATACAAACACGAGCACACACACATCTACACATATATGTATATTATATGCGGAGAAATAAATATACATAAACGCGAGACGTCGAACCAAGGGAATGCAGTGGGGTCCTGATTTTTCTGCGGCTCTTCGTTCAAGAACATCTTGAGAGGATATGCGACCGCGACGTGGACGGTTCGTTTCATCTGCTCATACCTACTCCTCATCCTCATCTTCATTCTCATGTTCATGCTTCGTACGTTCGTTTACTCTAAGTTTGTATATATATATATATACATATACCTATATATATATATATATTCGGCCGGTTTTGAGTTCGACAAGAAAATTTGCCTCCAAGGGGTTTGTCGGATGAGGTTTCGAGGTGAAGCTAAAGCTGATGTTGAAGTTGCAAGCTCCAGGTCCATGCGGGCTTCTTGGCTCTTGCTAGTGAATCCGCATGCACTTCGAGCTGTACTGTGGCGGCGACCCTTCTGATTTATCGGGCTGCATTTTTCAACATTTTTTATTACCTTTTAATCCGCTGAATATTTAGCGGGTCTCCCCCTTCACCCTTCGTCGGCGTCTCTTCCTATACTCTCTTTAACCTGTGGATTCTTTTGTATAAGTACTCGATGAGGCTTTAAAAATGAAATGAAATAATAAATAAAAGAAAAATTAAAAGGTATATAAACGTATAAATAAAAATAGAAAAATATACTTATATAGGTATACATATGTATATAGGTATATGTATATCTTATACCTACTCGCTGAAACGATGTTTATACCGAATCGCAATCACGGTGGTCGCGGAATACATACGGACAGACAAATCGACAAACTGAACTCGTGAAAAATAGAAAAAGAGAATGAGAAAAAACAAAACTTCGTTATGTTTTATATGTATAACGTTCGAATATAATAGATGATACATATATTATAACAGGTATATAAAAAGAGATGTGGAGAATTTTTTTTTTTGGAAATTATATATTTTCCTCTAATTTTTTACATATATACCTATACATATATATGATATAGGGATATAAAATAAACGTTGGGATTTTCGCGAAAATAATACGAAATTAATATTATTATTATACTTTTTTATTATTCTATTCAAATCGAAAATATATACCTAAGACGTAAAAATTTCAAGATTGTTTGGATCTTAATTTAGGATCGGAGAATTAACATTTAAAAAATTCAATTTTTAATACTATTTTGAATTGTAAGTTTTGACAATAGTAAAGTTTTTTTTTCTTCCAAATTTGTAGAATTTATTCACATAAATTTCGCTGTAATTAACTTTTAAAAAATCTTCATTTTCTTTAATTTTATTTTATTTTATTTTGATTTTTTTTTGCTTTTAAATATGAATAATAAATCGAACAATTTTTTATGCTTATCTATTTAATGAATTTCGACTGTCATACGCACGCACATATAATGATTGAATATAATAATTAATAGCTGATATTCATATAATATATTTAAATATACATGAAATAGCTGATCTAATTTAATGACAATTTATATACATAGGTATATAACGATAATATAATGTATGTATAGTTAATCAATTATCTCTGAGTGGCTAGTATGTTTTTTTTTTTTTTTCTTAATTTTAATTTTAATTTTTTTATTATTCAAAGTAAAAACAATCTTTCTATAAGATTGTTCCTAATTCGTTTTGCATATAGAGAAAATTTAACGTTTCATAAACGTTGTTAATAATAATAACCAGCCTATTGAATCGAGAAATTTTCTCATTTATATAATTATTTTAAATTTCTATATCGAATTTTTTTTAACTATTTTATTAATAAATTTAATAAAATATTTAATCCTACGTAATATATATATCATATTTATAATGTCTTAATGAATGTACGAAAATTTGAAGTAATACATATGAGCTAGTTGAAAACTATCGGTTTTGCTTAAAAATCGTTGATTTTTCAATTAACGATTAAACAATAAAGTTTGATAATTTAAATTTATTAAAAATGAATCCCGCGTTGATAAAAAGAAAAAGAAAAAAAAAAAAAAAAATGAAAAATGTTTATTAATTCAATGAAATTCTCTGGCTATAGCGTCCAATATTCTTTGAAAAGTTTCCGGACTAAGTCCCAAAAAATTTCTTTCTTGAGGTGGTCGATCCACCGAACGACGCCTCCGTAAAAAATAATCCTCGTAATCGTCGTCCGTTGTTGGATTTACTTTAGCGTAATACAATGCCGCAAAACCACTGTATATAAGAAGGGCTGCTGTTGCGAGCTAACAAAAATGATAAAATTAAGTTAATTAACACTAATTAGAAAAAAAATTTACACAAAGAATTTTACCAATTTTTTGGTTCCCTGTTGTTTCGTTACTTACTTGAAATACTGCCCAAAATTTGTAGCTACCCTCGTTTATTAAAAAATCGTAATAGCCTCCGAAGTAATCGCCTTTTCCAGTAGTCATGGCTTTTTCATCTTCGGGATCCATCACGTCATGATCGTCATGATACAATGGCATATCGCCGTGATCGTCGCCACCTCTTTCGTGACCGGCAGGTTTGTACCATCGCGATTGTCTGTTCGATAGAAACGATTAGAATATGTTTTGAAAGTTTTTTTGGAAATTTTTTTGATATTTTTATTTGTATTTTTGGTTTTATATCTTGAGGTAGAAATTTTTTACCTGTTCGACTGGGTGGTCGTAGCAATTGCGGAAATAGTTTCTGTCGTGATTGTGGTTTCATCCGGTTCTCGAGTTCCTGTGATTGACTCGATTTCCGTGTCTTGTGAAGAATCGGTATTAGCCATAAGGGGATAGGCAAAAACCAGAATGATGAAAGACTGGCGGAGAAATCTCGCTTTCATATTGACTTGAAAATTATTAAGTATCGAGTCAAATTAGTTTTTATAGAAAATTTTATCAATGAATCAAAATTTCGAACAAATAAAATAAAGAAATTATTAATTATTGATGAATAAAATTACCTAGATTATTGAATCGATATATGGAATCGTACTTCAGAAGTATTCAATGACGTCCTCTCCGTAAAAAAAAAAAAAAAAAAAAAAAAAGATAAAAAAATTAAGAAAAAAACACTTTTTCGCACTTTGATAAAATTAAAAAAATAAAAAAAACCGTTTATGGAGAAAAAATAACTAATAGGAATAAAATAAAAAAATAAATAAATGATCTAAGCACATTGAGATTTATATATGAATTTATTTTAATTGCATTTTGAAATCGTTACACGTTTTATTGAAATTACATTTTCCTTGTATGGTTTATCACTGTTCAATATTTTGTCTCGGATTCTTATACCTATAAGAAATGTTCGGTTTCTAACGCTAAGGATTTTGTTGTAATATTTATATTCTAACGATCTCTTCAGTAATGGGACGCGCTCTGGGGGATACCTTAGATCGAACTGAGCTTCTTAGTACGTGAGGGTGAAGATGCTCTTTGCTTCTCGCATTTTCGTAACTGTATCAGAAGAAACGTTAGGTAAATAACCAATTGGTGTTAAACATCCTAATTGTTACAAATCCATGGTACGTCCTCGTGGGTTAAACTATCCAGGAATAATATTGCCTCGGTTTAAAATCATCGTTAAAGATCCAGGAGTATTCTCTCTCTAGGTCAAAAATTTTACTTCAAAATATAAAAAAACGATCATACAAGGAAAAAAAAAAAAAAAATTGGTCAATGAGCTATCGAAAAATACAATTTTTTTTTGTTTTCAACATCGCGCGTGTTGAGTATGAGTACAGTGAAAGTATTCACGGTTACAAAATATGCAGTGTTTAAAATTTTTCTTCTCATCCAAAGAAAAAAAAAAAAAAAAAAAAAAAACCTATTCAAATCGCTTTTGAATTATAAATTGACAATATTTTTACCCGTTAGTCGAGTGCTTTTTTTCTAATTAGGCTTAGAGGTTGAGGATGAAATGAAAAGACCAAACATGTGGTTAGACGTTTGTATATATACTGCTCCAGATTTTTGTTAGCTCAAATCGTTTTCATTCACACATTCCTTCGCGGTCGGTTTTTTTTTGTTTTCCTTTTTTTTCTCTCATTGATTGCTCCACGATTTAAATTACTAATCATTAATTTTTTTGGTCTGTTAGCATTTTGACACAATTCCAGAGATATAAATTTGTATAACCATGTTAATATCGGAAATTTTTAAACCGTAATAATGTGCCGAAATTTGTATATCTTAACGATCACAGATATTATAGTCGTGACATAGGTTTGCATAAATAATTTCGAATGAATTTTGCTAACGGTTAGTTAACCGAGATAAGGATTAGCAGGAAACGCAATTTTTTAGATTTTGATTAAAGCCTGTTCATTAAAAAAACTCAAAATACCAAAAGCAAGAAATGATAAAAATTGGGTCATTTCTCTCGATTCGAAAATCGTCTATTACAATTAATTATCGAAAAAAATTTGAATCGTTTTTTCGACGATTTTATTTCGATCAGAAATTTTCAAGGCCAAGAAATTTAACTCCTAGTTTTATTTTTTATTAGGTCGTTTACTTAACCAATTATCAATTCTTGGATTTAACTTGACCGGGACCAGTTAGGTGCTCCATATATCAAGTACACGAGTACAAGATACGTTGGAACAGCTGATTAGCGATCAGAGCCAAGTCCCGTTGGAACAATACTCTAAATAGTACCTATAGTGATAATTGACCGATACTCCGAAGTCCGAATGACGCGTTTTCTGTTATAACACAAGGAGCTGTCGCAAGGCGATTCTTAAAACATAAATAAATTGCACAAGTGTTTCATCTTTTTTACTCAGATATATTTTTTGTTTAATTTCCTTATCCAAAAAAAAAAAAAAGAAAAAGAAAAAAACAGCGAAAGGTGATTATTCAAAAATCAATGAACTAGTAAAATTAAACACTGACCTCTTTGAGTTTTGTAATTTATTTATGGAAGATCGTTCTCTGGTTTTATACATTTTCGGAACAGATCTATAAGGATAGGGGGATAACGAAAATGAAATTTACTTTCATGCAATATATTATACACAATATAATAATTATATTTGGTTTAATAATATATATTACAAATTATAGTTTTTAAAAATATACACGATCAAAACTTATTGTCTACGTATGTATTTGTCTTGTATATCGACATGTGCGGCCAGATTGAAAATAATTCTTACCTCAAGAATTAGTCGCAAAAAGGCTACCTTTGAAAAGTGTGTGTGAAAGAGAGAGAGAGAGATAGAGATAGAGAGCTGATAGAGAGAGAGAGAGAGTGACAAAAATTGGGTTGATTACATTTCTTTCTATCAGCTGACGTATTTCTGTACCCTAATCTTGACAAGTTTATCAAGAAAGGAAGTCAGGGATTCGGTTAAAAAAAAACTCTTACGATTTTTTACCGAATGTTTTTCTCGCAGTTTCAATACCCTCGAGAACTTTAACGGTTAAATCTAACCACCCTGGACCATCATTGTCATTAACACTCCTTCCATGTTCAGAAGTGGAAGCCCAACTTGTCGGAAAGTTAATCTTGTGTCTTGAAATACTTTTCAATATTAAAGCCGCAATGTAAATGATAAAGTATATACTAAAGTACAACGGTATGTACCACAATTTTTTACCAATGAAATAATACGAGTATGGTTTCTTGCTCAAACGTTGATCCATCATTTCTGGTGGTGGTGTTGTGTGGTCGTCTGGTAAATGGTCGTAGATTATATCGTGGTGATAATCATGATCGTGATCATGATCGTGATCATGGATGTAAGGATCGTCGACGAATGCTGGATGGTCAAAGTGACTAGCATACTCGATTGATTTTGGGGGAGTGTAAAGTGGTTTAGATCCGTAATCCGAGGCGTGTATTTCTCCGGCTAATTCAGGATCGTGGTCGTGGTCATGATCGTGATTGTGATCGTTTTCATGGTCAGGGTAGTCACCAGGAGGAGAATAAGAGTCCGGTGATGGTCCGTAAGAAATCGGTGATAAATCGTACGAGCTAGGAGCCTGTAGATTGAAAAGAGAAATAGTCAAAAGGGTTTTTTATTCTCATTAATAATTTTCCTCTTGTCTCTTATTTATGATAAAAATAATTTTCAAAACTTTATTACCTTCGGGAATGAGTCTGGCTGAGAGTAACTGTCCATAGACATAGGTTTAGCGTTCAAAAAACTTGGGGGTTTATAGTCGTAGCCACCGGGAAATACTGGCGATGAATATCCCGGTCCTGTACTCGAAGGACTTGGTCCTGAATTCTGTGAAGGACCAGTTGGTGGTCCTGAAGGACCCGTAGATGAAGAAGACGAAGATGACGAAGATGGAGGTGATGATGGGGGAGAACTTGCAGATTGCTTTAATCTTCCAGCATTTTCGTGAGCTATCGAGTGTTCGAAAATTGCTGGAGGATGAAATCTATCCTGGGCATGTTTTCTGGAGGTTTGAGAATCCAGACGTGCGACCATTTCTTCGTCTAGAGTAGAGTAGCTAAAGACAGAAATAAATCGGGATAAAAATACTTCAATTCTTTTAATTAATCTTTAGATTTTTTTATCACTCACCCTTTTGTCGTTGGATAATCTACAGCCTCTCCTTTATGGAGTTCTGGTATCCTCGGGGGTATGTAGACAGGAGAAACTGTGATACTGATGTCTTGGCCACTCCGACCTTCAACTACATCGTGTTTGGTGTTATTCCGTGCTGAGAAAGTACTTGACCAAAAATATTTAAGTAATATAATTCAGGAATGACATTTTGTTTTTTCGTTACGTTTCTGATAAAGTCGGATTTGAAAAAGTCGTGTTTAATCTTACTTGATTAACCAGCTGAGGGGTCCTCCTTGATTTTTATTCGCGTTTTCTCCATTTTTAGTTACTTTTGCGTAGGTTGATATTTCTGGTAAGTTAGCTGAAGTCGTCAACCCTAATGTAAGGGCTAAGATGAGAAGCTGGCGTCTCATCTCAACGGTTTTTCATGTAAATGACCAGACGAGGCACATTCCCCCATATATATAGACTCGTAACTGTATCTGAAGGTGGTAAGTCGGAATATTATTGTCCTAACGCGTTGCTCATACGTCTCATACGTATTTAACAGGTGTATTAAAAAATAAAATAAAACAAAAATCGGTGTTCTTAGCATTCAGAAAAATAAAATTAAATTCATTTATCACCTCAAAATGCTCAAATTTTGTTTCGATTTAACAAAGAAGATAAAATAATAAAGAAATAAAAGGAAAATTAGTTTTTATAGTAAAACTTTAATTATTTATCAACTTATTTGCACTTTTTTTTTCAATTTTTTTTAATAATTCGTATAGGTTCCTTCTCATATTTTGATAGAATAATTATTTAAGATTGAATAAAACCATTAAGAATAAATTTTGATTTTCTGAATGTCAAAAAATATCCTGCCCCTTGTACAAGAGGCGTTAAATGATGGTAAATATGTATAAAAAATGGTAATAATTTTTTTGACAAAGTGTAACAGACCGTTACGTATGCGTAAAGATCTAGTTCAGGCATTCGGCATAGTTTTTGGTTGTAAATTTTCAATATAAATTAATTTAAAACCAACTGCTGAAGGGATAATTTTAGGGTTCGTTAAAAATTCATTTTTTTTTTTTTGTTGTTTTTTAAATAGTTTATTCAATAACAATATTAATATTGGCGGTCAAAATATACAACATATAATAATTATACATATATATATATATATATATATATATATATATATTCGATAACCTTAGAAATACTGGTAAAATTATTAATATATTATACATAGGTAGGTGTATATCCTTTCTTCAGACGAGATCCTATTATATTTAGAAAATCACCTTTATACAAGTTTGCGTAATATTGTCTTTGAAAATTTTTTATATTTTTTTTTATTCTATTTTATTTATCTACATTTTGCTCATACTATTAAAACTATAACTATAAAATCTATATATAGGTATATATTTCCTGAACTGAAATCTCACTATTATGTATTTATTTATGTTTTTATAATGTATATTACCTATAATTGGTAACAATTTATCTACGACATTAATCACCGTTTCAACATTATTTACGCCATGTAAACTTATCGTTTTTTATTATAAATTTCATTCATTTTATTTAGGTACTATAACAACAAGTATTTCACGTTAGATTAGGTACTTGAATTGGTTTTTTTCTTTCGCTTTTTCATCCCTATTATTATTAATATTATTATTATTATTATTTTTGTTTTTTTTTTTGTTCGTTTGTTACATGAATTTTCTTGAGTACAATATATTAATTAACAAAAGACTATGTCAAAATTCCAGCGTAAAAGATTTTGACAAATATTAGAAAATTTTGTTCGCTTGAAGTAGAAAAAAAAAAAAGATTACTATACATATTTTAATATAAATAATTAAATATATTTATCCAATGCATTTGTATATATGTATATATTAGGGTGGTCCTTATTTCAATGATTTTTGAAATTTGTATTACGCACCCCCTACATATCTTTCAAATTTATGTAAAGAAGAAAAATTCTGCAAAATTTAAACTCTTAATTTTAACATTAACGCCTGTCCCAAAAAAACTTCGAAAGTTTTAGATGGAAAATACATGTAATTTTTTTAACCAGTTACTTTTTTTTTTTGTTTTGTTATAACTCTGATATGAATCGATGAAATAATTTGAAGATTTGGCACGTGTTAAATGTTAAATTTAAGACAACAAATTTTACAGGAATTTTTTTTTCTATATATATTTGGAAGGTATTTAGAGGGTGTGTAACAAAAATTTAAAAAGTTATTTAAATAAGGTCCAGCCTAATATACTTATATGTATACTATACAAGTAAAAATTACTGTACAATTCGTTATCATAGTTTGTCTATAGATTTTCATTTTCATTTTTTTGTTTTGTTCTTTCTTACACATAATTATTGTCAATGTTATTAATATTCAATTAAAACCATTCGATGAACAGGATTCAAGTTTGGTTATAATTAGTTTAGTATATTAAACAGGATTTTTTTGAATTTTTCCTCCAAACAATTTTAGTCAAAGTTTCAGAGAAATTCGTCTTTCCAAGCTTTAATCTAAAAAAACAATTCATTAATATCTGTATTTTTCCTTAGCTCGATCTGCCACATTTCTCTTTTCTCTCTTTTTGGAAATAAAGATACGACGATTAGTTTTCTCCGAAAAAAAAAAAAAAAAAAAAAAAAATACATATTATTCCAATTTTTTTCTTCTGTGTTTAACTTCTTTACAAATTAAATAATAACAATATCATCTATCGTTTATTTTTTAGATTCTTCAGGTTCTTTTTCGATAGTAACATTGCACTTGACTGCACCTTGATCATTTTCTAAATCCCCTTCGTAACCAGGATTCGAATTACCGTTATTAAGTTCAGTTTTACATTTACTTTCTTCACTAATTTCTGTAGTATCTTTTAACGGTGTATCTTTTTTTTCGACAACAACGTCGTCTATTTTTTCTATCTTGTCAAGATTTTTTGCATTTTTAATTGCCTCGATTTCTTTAGCGTCACTTTCGGACACAAAATTATTTAAAGATTTCTCGTTATCACTTTTCAAGTATCCCTTGTTCTCTGATCCATATGAAATCTTGTCTTTCGTATAGTCGGATTTTTCTGTCAAGTTGATATCCGTTCCTCCAACTCCGTGTTCTGATTCTTTATTTGATATCTTTTTTGGCTTTTTCTTTACTATATCGTTTCCCTCTACTTGAGGTCGTTTCTTCAAGTACAGAACATTGAACATGAAATAAACTAGACCAGTTATCAATGTCATACCCGAAAATATCTGATATGTTGGACGAGTACCAACAGCCTTCATCAAATAACCGCCGATTAAACTTCCCGATCCTTTGCCTATAGAAGAAAGAAAAAAGAAATTATTTATCATAAATAATTAGAAGACAAAAATTTAGAATTAATATTCAGAATATTACAATTCGGGATTACAATACCATTCGCAATATTGCAATTGATAACCCAAGTTAGGTCAGGATTACGTAAATCAATTTATTATTATAGTAAATTCATTTACCAACTCCGTAGTAAAGACCCCCTAAAAGTCCTTGTATCGAACTATCGGTTGTCGTTGTCGATAGTTTAGCCGCGTAAGTAACAGCCGCTGTAAAACTTAGGGATGAAGTAACTGATTCTAAAGCTTCGAAGATCAAACACATCCATGGATTGTAGATCAAGGAATAACCTGTACAATTTTAAAGCTCGTTAATATCGACGTGTAAAGTTTTATGAAAAATGATTAGGTATTATATAAAATTTCTATATACCTATAGGATAAGTGAAAAAAAAACGTTTACTGAAATCGAAACTTGGTATGAATATAAAAACAGTTTCAATAATCGAGTAACTTTTTTTAATTTGAAACTTATGTAAAATTGTAAAATATGGTCTTTCGGAAACTGACTGTTTTATCATATAAAATATGAACAAGTATTTTGAATAAATATAATTATTTTACCGAGTAATCGCACAGCGTAGAATACAAAACCGATGAAAAGCACATTTGCGTGTCCTATTCTCTCGATAATTGGACCAGACATAACGAGAAGTGGAATTCCAGCGATTCCTCCAACCGTGATGGTAATTCCCATTAAAGATCGCGAGCCTCCTAAATCCTGGAGTAACCAAAATAGGAAAGACTCTATGTAGCCCCAAGCAGTACCTAAAAAAAGAAAAAAACAACAAAAAACAAAATATTAATAATAATAATAATTTAGTTAAAATTGCACAAAATTTTTGTTCATTATTACACCAATTTAAAAAACGTCTCTATATACGTCTATTTTTTTAATCTACAGTCGATCTATTTGTGCGATAAACCGAGACGGAAGTGCAACACTAAAGTTACGTAATTTCCGGTTATTGTTGTCAACAATCGTGACGACATTCGTACTTAACGTCTGGCAGGCTTTGGGTATATAATATCGTATCGTCTCTATGTGTGTGTGTGTGTGTGTGTGTGTGCAGTAGGAGTCGGTAATTGATTTTAACGATCGGCGCAGTATTGCAGACCCACGATAAATCGAAACAAATCGATTAATAGAAAGAAACAACCTCCAACAATAAAAAAATAAATAAAATAAATTGAATGGAAATATACAAAATTATGAAAACTACAAAAATCTGTTCAGTTTTTTTTTTTTTTTTTTTTTTTGCATAATAATTTTTCTTTTCATACAAAATCGTATGAAATTGTTTATTAAATCGATACCACTTACCTAGAATAAAGCAGGCGATGAATAGCGCGACTATTTCGACATTTTTTAGAACGCTTACAACGTCACTGACCACGTTTGTGGCTGGTGATTTAAATTCAAGATTTATAGAGAGCATTAGAAGACCTGAGGCGATCTTTAGCCCTGCGTAAAGATAGAAAGCCGGTCTGAAATAATATGAAATTTATAGGAATTTTCTTTTTTTTTGTTATCGTTATACTTTTTACATTTATTTATTTATTTAGGGTAAAATCTTTATTACAAGATGGGAAGAAAATCTTGTAAACTTTTTTTTTGTTGTAATTTTTACCTAAAATCTGTGTATCCTTTTCCTTTGCTAGCATAATCGATCAAAAGTCCTGATAATGGGGATGATATCATACCACCAATACTTCCGTATATTCTTTGCAAACCGTAATCGGCTTTCTGTTCTCTCAATATCGCGATTACCGCTCCTTCGAACATAGCGAACGCAGTACCACCGATCATACCTGAAAAAAAAATTTTTAAATTAAATAAAAATGCAATAAAAAATTTTCTTCATGCAAATAGAATATCAAGAAATTGGGAATATTTTTTTCAAAAGTGATAAGTGACACGAAAGTTTTTTCAAAGTTGAAAATATCAACAAAAATAAAAAAAGAACGATTAGAGAACGGTGAATTTTTTTTTTTTTGAAATAATCGAAAAGTGGTATATGAATAAATATTTTTTATACTAACCGATAAAAACCCTGATAACAAGGTAGAGCCAAAATGTCAATCGTATATCGTATTCAATTTGTGTCTCCATGTTTGAACATACTTCTTTCCTTGGTGCTGTAACGACACACCTTTTGCTACAACCTTCTATGAACAATGATTTATACACGTCATTACCAACTGTGTAATTTATCAGAGGTACAGTTAGAGCTACTCTTTGTCCTTTACGGTCTGGGTTAGAGCAATTTGGTTTTTGAAATGAACTTCCGGTCCATGATATTCCGTTGGCCATATATCTACGTTTATCTTCTAGTACGTCAATATCCGTTGCTTCCAAAAGTTTTAACGATGATTTATAATCGTGGTAATTTATTTCGATGCTTTTGGTATCCTAAAAAAAAAAATGAAATATAAATATATTTTTCGATTGGCATAGTCACGTTAAATTTAAACTCTAAATATAGACATAGCAAAAAATGAATTCATGGAATTAAACCTTTAATTAATTAATTAAGATTTGACTTACCGGAAGACCGAATTGTCCGAAGGTACAGCGCGTCTGATTAACCGTCTTGTTTGATTCTGTGCATGAAAATTCGTACAGTCTACTTGTAGGAAAGAAATAAGTACTTTTTGAAAGCTGTCTTATCGAGGTTTTGTAGAATTCATTATTAGATAATAAACGATGCTCTCTTACGTCGTTTTCCATCCCTTTTACAGCCTGAAAATAATTATAAATAATTATAAATAATTTATCCATATGTAGATAATTCATCGATTCAATTTCTATACACCATGTACTGATTATTTTATCTTTGAAAAGAGTAATGTATGAAGTGTAATAAAATATCTTGTTAATTATTCAAGTCATTCATTTTCTATAAGAATAATATTGACAACGGCGTAAAGAGCTGAGAGAGAAAGAGAAACAATAATAATAATTTAAAAAAGAAAGAAAAAAAAAAAAAATTTTTTTGTTTCATTATTATATCAGTAATTTAATTGATAAATTAATTACGAACACTGTTCTTTGTACTCTACTCATTGATAATGACTTCTTACCAAGTTATATCACCGTTATAAAAATATAATTAATTTTCAATAAATATTCTGCAAATAATTATACATATATACCAAATGTCACATAAATATAAAAACAATAATAAGCTACTATTGCGATAAATAAGTCGATGAAAAGGTTAATAAACTTCGACCCTCTGTACTTGGGTTCCTGATTCAGCACTGACCTGAGGTAATTCAGATTTCGATATTGTGTATTTGTAAGAAACGTTTGCACTTGGATCAGAATCGTCGTATTGTCTGACCGTATACCCTCTTGCGGCTAATATCGCTTGGACTTCAGTATCGTTGTGCAAATCGACGTGGCAAATGTAGCTGCGTTTATGAAACAACGAATAATATAATGGAGTAAATGAAAATTGTTTTTTTTTTTTTTATTTTTTCGTAAAACATTTACGAAACTTGTCTAATTCAATAAAATCATTATCCTGCAAACCAACTCACCCGCAGCTCTCTACTCTAGTTGATACTTCCGGTTTTAAAGTCGTATCACAAGGGTGGGCTTGGCTCATGGTATAAACAAGGTCACCGTTTGATCCAGGACACCCTAAGTCCATTACCACTCTTTCAGGAAATTGAACAGTCACTCTTCCGACTGGTACCAGGAGTAAAAGAAGGGCTGCAGCCCCTCCAAGGGATGAAAATAGGGAAAGTAAAATCTGCAAAGAGAATGAGTGAATAATAAACCTTAGAAATTTTCTTGCGATTTTGAAAATTCAAATTTCACGTTTTTTTTTTTAAAGTTCTTTTTTTTTTTTTTTTTTTACCTTGAAGTTACCGATCCGGTCAGCTATCATTCCGGCTAAGGGTGGCATGATTATCGCTACCACAGGAGTTACGGCACTCATTATAGCAGTTTCTTCGACATTTATTCCCAGTTCTCGCATGTGGATTGTCAGATACGGATACAGTACAAACAGTGCTGTAAAATTGTGCAAATAGATTCTCAGTTAATAGTCAATCAATTCATTCATTCATTCATTCATTAATATCCGATCTAATATTAAAAAGGATATATAAAAACAGAATTTATGTTTAAAATTGTTGAAAAATTTGAAACGTGCGTGTTCTGAAATTTAATCGTGTTGAATTTTTTATTTTTATTTTGCAGACTTTTTTTTTTACCCCGTGGTTATAATCGTACAGTGATTTTTCTTTCTCTCTCTCTCTTTTTTTTTTTTTTTTTGGATGTACGTGTAATTATTGTTCAAACAGAAAATATATGTACAGATTTTAAAATATAAGATTGAGGAGCAGAATAATAGAATAACTTGTAGTAGTGAGGTGAATTAAGCGGATGATGGATTATGAGCCTTAGGCTATATAATGTTTTAGTTTTAGCTTTTTTTTTTTTTTTTAAACAATTACAGAAGATTATTTATTTTCAATGATTATTTACCAGACAAATAACGGGTTTAAATATATATATGTATATATATATATATATATACGGTCGAAAAAGAGAAAAGACAAAAAAATATATGTATAACAAAAATGAATTCTTTGTTATTATTATATAAATTAATTCATAGATCGCGTGTCGAATTGTTAAATTAATGTTATTGAGAGGTAAGAAATATTGTTTCAAATACATGGTTGGAATATATAATTCTTTATATATACAGTTCGTACGTACTTGAGGCTTGGACGAAAAACAACAACTTCAATGGAAGTAGTTCCTTGTGTCTAAAGTCCTTGATTATCCGTCTAAAGAAACTCTTTAACAGCATCATCTTGTCGTCGATCGTTGGTATTCCAAAATTTATTATTGAGAATAAAAAAAAAAAAAAAAAAAAAAGAAAAAAGAATAGAAAGAAAAGAATTAAAGAAAATCAAAAGAATACTTGATTAACTAAAAGAAGAAGCTAATTTCTACACTGTATAAGATCTCGCGTCGAGCTCTTTTCAGAGGGTCGTCTATGTCATCGTGACAAATTCCGTTCTGAAAATCAAAAAAAGAAAAAAAAAGAAAATATATAAATAAATAAAAGTAACAAAATCAAAAATATATAAAACCGTGTAGGTAGAAAAAAAAAAATTATATATATATGTATAATAATATACAAATTTTCGTACGGGTTCGAAAAATCAAAGTGTTTCCTTTATGTTTGGTTTTTTAAAATTTTTTTTTAATTTATTTAATTTAATTTTTGTTTTTTACAAATTTTCATATATAGAAATTTATTCGACTGGAATTACGATTCTTGAATAGAAATTAATTGACGTTATTATATATAGGTATGGGTATATGAACGAAAACAAAATTCCATACGTCGTTAAATTACCTAGGACACACGTAGTAGGTACTACTTATACTATGCATATATATGTATGTACCAGAGGTAGTAAACGGCGATAATTATTTGACCTCGAAACAAAATTCTACTTATTCTTCTTCTTCTTCTTCTTCTTTTTCTTTTATAATTCTTATTTAATTTGCCAACTTGTTATAATCAAAAACTTCCTCATTCAGGCGTGAAAAATATACTGCGAGACATTAGGTCGGTGGTCGCGTTTAATAAATATAGGTATATTACATTAAATAGAACAAAAAATAAAACTGTAAATCAACTTCAACGTTTTTCAGTCTTTCCTTGAAAATAATAAAAATAATAATAATTTTTTTATTCCTGTTACAAATCTTCTATCGCCAATTCTCAGTATTTAGTTAACCAGGCAAAATTTTAATTATACAAAATGATCTTCGTCGTTGTTAAAGATATACATATTTTTTTGATACAAGCTCTTTTGTCTAGTATTTATTTTTTTATTTATTTTTTTTTCACTATTACTATTATTTCGTAACGACGACGTTCGTCCTCTTATATGTTTACAGGTATGTAGGTATGCGTATTATTGTACTTGAGGCTATACATATAGGTTGAGCAATTATCATACAATATATGTACACCCAGTACCACCCGCGAGGACGAACACGTACTTATAAGCGCGATTTTGCAGTAATTCGCATCATGTATTTCCTGTCCCATTCGGTGGGTATGGTGGGTTTAAAAGTTAGTTACCTATAGGTACATACTTTTATAGTTATGTAGTTAGTTAGTTGACTGGTCGGTTAGTTAGAGGACAAGCTAGTTTTGTCACGATTTTTTCAATGACCCAGACATCAATGGCTTTCTATAGCCCGATGCCCCTGGTCAATTATACATATACATATTATAACTATATGAATATATATACATATACATACATATTAGTGATCGTAATGTCAACCATTCATCTTTACACATCGGACGCGCCTCACAATTTATATACATATATACCTACAGTATACGATTTTAGATTTATCGACTAAACGATTACGAAGAGGTAATATATATATATATATATGTTTATATAAAATGTATGTGTAGGTATGCCACTTGCGATTTTCAATGTCGCTGATTGCCGTTTTCTTTATTCGTTTTTTTTTGTTCTTTCGTTAATTCTTTCAGGATTTGTTAATTATTTTAATTCATGTGAGAAAGAGGTAATTTTTCCAATATACATATAGTTGTATAGATATTATATACCATACGTATTCAAATTTTCTACAAATTTTAACGTATAGATTTGAGTTTTTCTGGATTTTTTTTTTTTTTTTTTTCTTCTTTTTTTCCACCAACTGCCTCGTGTAATTTATATACCTGAGTAGAATGACTTTTGATTATAGAACATAATTGTAATTGTAGCAATTGTCGCGTGATGCGAATTGTGATAATTGGGATTTGCGTCTATTATATGTATGTAGATAATGTTATATGTATATACCTAGCAAAAATTACTAAGAAAAAATAAAAATGAAAAACAGTACCGCTTTAAATTACGTCATTGAATTAGGTAGTCCTCGTTGTACAATCTTTTATTTAATATCAAACAAGTTATGCAACCACGTGGTGATTAGCGAATAGATATATTTTATAATTTATATTGGCAAAACGTGATATTATACATATAATTATAATCGATAAGAATAATTGTTCGTAATTATATAGGATTATTGTTAATAAGTGATAATGAAATTGTCAAGCGAAGTTAAATAAAAATTAGAAGTTTTTACCATGATAATAAAATTAACTTCTTTCTGTATCTATATAATTGATCATGAAATTTTTTTTCATACATTATAGGTATAGCATTATACACGATTTATTCAAATTTGTTTGAAGTAAGATATAAAGCGGCTTGATTTAGCACCTCCTTTGTCGTAGTACGATTTATTGTTCATATATGTATATATCGCTTTTATATTATGACAGATCGATATCACAATGGAATAGTTCTCGCATTGTTTTCCAAATATCTTACACTATCACACTTGTCTCATTTTATTTCATATTATATCTATACTATACACAATCATGCTATTATATTATACCCATGTATGTCATCGACCACAATATAATATGAAATTTCGAATAACCTCTTCGTGACTTATTAATTTTTTTAATTTTTTTTTTGTTTATTATACACGTTATAGTTATATAATATCGTCCACGAGAGT